>OY755087.1:4215730-4908507 GCA_963576655.1 Gastrophysa polygoni
GTGTCCCATTAGAGAAAAAGCAACCTGGTTTCGTCCTGACTTTTTGACTCATCCTGTATACTTAATTTTTCATTAGCTCAATGGATTTTGAAAAACCCTACAACTTTTGTATCCTAACATTTTTCGCTAGCTATCTTACTTTAGGAAATAATCGGCCGTTTCCATACATATCAGCGACCCTGTATATATATATATATATATATAAATATATATGCTAATTTTGATTCGTCAGTATATCTTTTCTTTATATTGTTCTTATGCTCTTTCATCCATACTGATAGAGGCCTACTAGTTCCACCGGTATAATATTTTCCACAAACAAATGGTTTACTGTAAATACAATTTTATGATGATTGTTATCATTTTTCGGTTTTGTATGAGTCAAAATCGATCTCCCTGTATTTTCTGTCTTAAACACTGTTTTCACTCGAAACTTTTCACAAACACGTTTAATTTCTTCAGATATTAGCTCTTGATATTGAGAAAATAGGCAAAAACCATTAATGCGTTCCTTTTTACTGATATATGAAGTAAAAAAGAAATACAAAAACAGTTTTGTTTATTTTCGTATTAAACTCATAGCCTTAGCAACTTGTTGTCTGTCTGCATGACAGTAGTGATCAGTGTCAGTTAACTGTACGTAATAATATCAGAAAAATGGTTCATTTAACAGAAATGCACAAAATAACCATTCTACAAATGATTGTGTGACAGAACGTCTCAGGGGTAGTTTTGGTGGGCTGTTTGAATTATGAGCCTGGTATAAGTTGGATCTTCCTTTGTTGCGATTTCACCAGTCTCGTGATGACAGTAGTACTGAAATTAATAATATTATGACATACCTAACTACCCAAATGTCCCAAAATGTTTAGATGAAAAAACAACCTACAATCAACAAATGATCAAGGTTCTTACCTGGAATTAATAACACCAGGTACTTCAATAGGCTCAAGGTGTAAGAACAAACTTTAACCATTCGGTGACCAACGGGGCTGTTATTAGTGTCAATACTATGGCAAGATCGAGACAGGATAATAAGTCTATGATCGAGACTCTCTCTATTAGTTCAAGAACATACAAGATATCCACCCGGCTTTTCTTCATACCACAAAAAATTAACGCGAAACAAAAAAGTACGCCAGTACAGAAAACTATCGCGACCGATCAATCTGCTCCTATACAGGGCGAATGAACGGATTCCGCTTCGATTAGTTTTGGAGATAACACATGGACGTGTGATATCTCGCTGATTTCACGAAAAATTTGCCGCCTATATCCCAAGCAACAATTAGCTAAATAGAAAAACAGTTTCGCGATGTTGGTCACGTGAGACAAATAAAGAAAGTACCTGCCAATGCAGTGAGTGATGATACGAAATTGGATGTTATGCTTGAGTTTCAAGAAAACCCTCATAATTCTGGTCGAAAAGCAGCCTCACTGTTCAACATTAGCCACACATTTGTAAACAAATGATGGAAATATTAGATAGCAATATGATCCAATTAGAAGAGCACATTTACACTTCACGGTCATGTTCATCGTCAAAATTGTCGCTATTGGTCTAATGAGAATCCTCACTGAATGAGAGAGGAACATAGACTTATTATCCTGAGATAATAATAGGATGATAAGTCTATGGAGAGGAACATACGCAATATCCTGAAAAAGTCAATGTTCGGACTGGAATTGTTGGAAATCATATCGTAGGTCCCTTTTTCATTGATGGCAACTTGAATGAAGATAAATATTTAGAACTGCTCCAAAATAAAGTCGTGCCAACTTTGACAAACTTATATCCTGATCCAGCAAACCCACAAGTTCCTGCCAATATATTCAGCAAGATGCGGAGCACCGCCCCATTACCAAATCAAAGTCCGGCAGTACCTGAACCAAAATTTTCCAAATCGGTGGATAGGGAGTCGCGGATTGATAGAATGGCCAGCGCGATCTCCTGATCTGACGCTATTAGACTTCTTTTTGTGGGTTATTTATGTCGAAAGTATTGTATACCAAACTAAACCACTCAACTCAGATGACTTAAAATGACGAATCACGCTTGCGAATAGATCAGTCACGCCTGAGATGTTGAGTAACCTTAGAAGACATTTTTATACCAGATTATCATGTTGCCAAGATGTTCGCGGCGAACATTTTGAACATCTCTTACATTGAAATTAATGTATTTTTTTGTTTTTTTACATTATTTGTGAAATAAAATAATTTTCTGTTTTCAATGTCAATTTTTGTAATACATCTGAGGACACTTAATATTTTCTAAACAGTTGAAGGGTATATGTTCGGGATATTGTACATGAATTATGTCTAGAATTTTCTGAAGAATCCAAAAAACGAATAATATACAGGGGGTTGTAATCAAAATAAGAAAGTTGGTATCGGCCACTGTCACATGACACACCCTATATAATTATTTTTGAAAAAAAAATGTGCATCTGAAAATTCAAATCGACGTGTCCAATCTTTTTTCTCAACACGCTGGTTCACACTGTTTATTCTCTATTAGATGCACCCTTGCCTCGTCGACTTATCAGGAGTATTGAAACGAACATAAGAAAAAGAAAGAGCTATCGATTCGTCTGGATATGTGACAGGGAAAGGTGTAATTCTGTCAACAGTAAGCTAATCATTGCTGGTTGCCTCTCTCTCTCGTTTGCTGTTTTCATTGGTTGGATTCCTCGATCCTTCTCTAGGCGCGAACTATAGGGTATACTTGAAATTTGGTCAACTTTATTCAATAACTCACCTATTAAATGAAATATTGTGATCTTTTTTGAGTCTTTTAGTACAACCATAGTTTGGACAACACCAACTTGATCACATTTTCAAAATCCTTTCTTGACTTGATGCTTGATGGGTTGAACCGGCTCCACCAACTATGATTATTTACCAATGTTTTATATTCAAACAACTTAGTAAGATGTAAAACTGAGTCTCTTTGTTTTGAAACTTCGCTGAACAATAGATTTGAGTGAATAATCTTACAATATTAACTTGATCCGAATGAAAATATCTGTAAATGTCGTATTTCTCGACACAATGTTTCGACAATGTCAACAGTCAAGTGATATTCCATCGCTGCATCTCTTTTTTATGTTCGTTTCAATTCCTCTCTCTCTAAGCTACACTCTATTGGAAAATAGTTATTTGTTTAACTAGGCAGCAAAGTAGTAGATTGACTGCCGAGGCTGAATTCAGCTAAAACAGTCAATTTACTTTGCTGCCGAGTTGAACATATAATTTTTTCCCCGATTGTTCATAATGATATAGGGGGATATTGTATTTGCAAATTATTACAATTCCCACAATCTCTTTATTTTTCCTGTAGTGTTCAATTACAATGAAATTTGATAAAAATCGCAGTTGTTGGAATGGTTGTTGGTTGCTATGGAAATGTCCAAAATAATTATAGTTTGCTGCCTAGGCAGCAAAGTACCCACTTTGCTGCATAGACAGGAAAAGTAATACTTTGCTGATTGATATGTGTCAGCAAAATTAATATTTGCTGCCAATCGGAGAAAAAATGATCATGTCTTGTTCAATTGGTGTTATCAGAGTGGAAATGTGAGAAAAAGAGATTAAAAAAAGACGATATTTTCGAATAATATGAGAATGATAAGATTTCGTTCTGATATACCTGTTTGGCCTAATGGACTTAAAATGAGCTCATCCGCCTCTTTCACCCCCGTTGAACTTTGCATCGAGCTTTGGAACACCCTGTTTATAAGTACATATAAAACACAGCTGATTTCAAATACTTCAGTTTGCACTTATTTGTGTATAATAATTTGTCAGTGACTGTGAATATTCATTTTGCTCAGGCGTCAAAGAAACAGATAAAAATTGAAATTTGAAATAAAACGTAACGATGACATATTTATTGAGTGAACAAGCAATTATCAACAATAATTTTGCACTTATTTTGATATAAAATCAACATTATAATTTGGGGATGAACATATATGATTATTGGTAAAATATCATATCAGTCGTGTTTAGGTTCCCTTGCCACAACAGCTAAATAGCAAAATGCTCCACATCGAGGGACTGGCTGTGCTGCCAAGAACGCACCCCCATCTGGGGAATTCTCATACAACATTGGCTTTCGTGTCGGTTGTTGGGATGACGGTTCACCGAAATCATTATTAGCTTCTTTTTCAGCAATACCTCCAGGCTGAAATAAAAAGATATTCATATGTGTTGCCGAGGAACCTCAGATTGGGAATTAGAAAAAAGGAACGAGGAAAACACCCTACAGAAAAAAATAGTGGAAAAGCAGTGAGACAGCTCTACTGAGGCATTTTCGTCGAATTAGAAAACAGGACTAGTTATAGTATATTATTCAACAAGCACATAATGATGGATACTTGGACGGGTATGATACTACCAACGTAGACGAATTTTAGGAAAACAAGCCGAGGAAGTGGAATAGGTGGAATAGGTGATACATGGTAATACTCATCATAATGCAAGTTTTTAATACTATACTTTATCTATCTGCAACTCGAGTTCGTATAGCTTATATATTGTATAATAACTCGAACCTATAACTCGTCTACACCAGGTTATTCAATTAATAAAAGAACGGTAGGTCGTCATAACACTAAGAGGCAATATGGTTAATGAAGACTATTCCAAAATCGATTGATGGTTTCATATACTCTTGGTTGAAAAAATAATTTTTCGGCGACCGTCCGAGATGTACCGACTTCCCGGACGTTTTTTCTTCGAGAAAGTAGTATTACGTACTTCCCGGACTGGGCCGGGAAATGTGGCTTAAGGATATATAGATAATTCACCCACATTCAGAATTTAAATTGCCAAGACCATTCAAAAATCATCAGAAGAAAACAATCAATATGAAACGGAAACTTCCTTGCCTTTACTTCTTGTTCTGGCTTCAACAATAGGAATTTAAATATACCAAGCATTTCAAACAAATTGAATCCCTTCAATATTAGCAACTGCTCGAATTCTAATATAAATAATAATATAAATAAAAATTCGAATGTTTCTGTTAATATGTAGTATTTTCTGTTCTGGTTTGTTTAATTCAAATAAGAATCAAAATGTATGATGATGAAATGAAGAAATGTGTCGTCTCATTGATTTTTTATTCTGCACGGCTGCCAAAAAAAAAAACATTTTACGCAACAGGCCCGGAAATAGTTGTTTTGGACTCACAGACTTCCAGGACTATTTGCGTACTGGTTGCTTTGTCACGAGGACTCAACACGGAAAAATCAGTACGAATGATCAACTTATGTATTGATATCTACCTAAGATGAAGGTCATGATTTCTCTTAGCCTATAATACTTCAATGACCCTATAGTCGATTGATCACTTTGTACATTTACAAAAACTAAAAATATCTTCAGTTTCAATTACCTGAAAGATTAGAATTCCGTTCGTCTATTAATTCTTTACATGTGAATGTGATATGGAATAAGCTACGACCTTCGCTCCTTCGTTGATTTCTGAATTGAGGAGATTTTTTTGAGATTTGCATATTATCTTTAGTTTCTTGCCCTATAGAACTCTAGAGAACAACCCTCTCAGTATTTCAAATGGGAACATATAGATAGAATGATCCCTCAGAATACAAAATTTGGCGTTCTTTATATAATTCCATCACTTTCATCACCAATGTCTGGGAAACAAATCAAGAAATATACAGGAATACTATATTATCCGGAAGAATAGTATAGGTATCACATAACTATTAGTTTGGAAACTGGTATGTTTCGCACGATTGTGTGTTTATCAATATTTGACACTGAAATAGCAGAAAATGTTTCAGAAATATCAGAATTGTCAGGCTCCTTTTCTTCTTCAAAACAAGTGGAACTGGCGATATCATTGATTTAGAGTTCAAACCACTTTATATGTGGCGGCTTTTCAGAAGAGGTAACAGAGGCTGAGCCTCCCCAGGAATTTCCAAACAACGAATAGTTCGATATACTTGTATGAAATATACACAGGAATAGCTAAAATTCGTTCGTTTTATCGGTGTTTGATTTCCTGATATCAAGTAGATTTGAAAATTCTGGCAATAATGCTGCTACTTATAGCGAGTAAGTGAGTAAGTAGTTGAAATAGGATTGAAATTTGCGACTTGGCAACGCCCAAATGAAATTTGCATATGAGAAGCACGTATGAAAACTCGAGGTTCGCGGTTGAGGGAGGGATGGGCACCTTACGAATACGACACGTCGCAGGAAGAAATTAATGTTGAATCATAAGGAAAAAGTTTTTTCAGTTTCTTCATATTTCTAATAAAAATCTTAAAAAAAATGCTACTAAACACCCTGAAATAATTTTGAAAATTCTCGAAGACCATTGGAATGTTCATCTGGATGCGCATCATTTTTCCCATTTACCCCAATTTGTATCTCTCACCATTTCCGAGATCCCAATACTGTTCATCCTTTTCTTGGACTCACTTCATACTATCTTCAGTAGTTTGACCAAAGATTATCAGACTCACATAACCCAGTATCAACCCATAATGAAGTGTTCATTCAACTATGACATGAGTTCTTAATGAAGATCAGCTAAGTGGATCATGTATTAAAACAGACATGAAAGGTGAATCACACAGGGTTGAGCATGCACACGTGGACTTGAAAAAACGGAATTTATTGATCAAGCAATTCGTGATCTTCAGACATTTCAGTCGGCATATGATGTATGCATAATGGGATTCATCAAAAATATGTAACTCACCAAAAGATGTGCGATATTGGGTAAAGGACTCGTTGGGGGATTGTCTGTGAATGGAGGCTGCAATTCGCCTTGTTGTATATTAACCACTAAATAATACATGAAATCGTTCCTCAATTTCATTTCTTCTATACTTCTATTACAAGTCGCTAGCTTCTTCATCCATTTAACAGATTTTTGCCTATCTGGATAAGTGAACGGTGATCAAACCTTGTGTGACACGTGAACAATATTCGTAACAACTCACCTTCAGGTCTCGACAAATTAGATAGCATAATTTTGGCAAGGAACATATTGTAATTGCAATCATAATTCAAATTTTCAGCTGCCTCACCCATTTTGTTGATTTAGTGAATGATTTTTACTGAAATTTTCAATGTTATAATGACATTACCAAAATGACAAGCAATCTTTCGTAGATGTATACAGTATGAACTTTTTTTCAAATGAAATCATTCCCTTGCGTACCAAGGTAGTTACATTTTACCAAATCTAAATATAATCTGAATATCAAAATTTTTACATATCGAATGAACATTGAATGGAGATTTTGAGAGTACGATGATTAATATTGAATGTCATTTTTTTCTGAAATAATAGAAACGTGAAAAAAATATTTCGTACTTTTATACAGAGTATTTCAAAATGATGAATGATGAAACTGCAGAAAGAAGTAAAAATGAGGAATGCTTCCCTCATTTTTTACAAAAGTACTTTTTTCATCTGTTGACAACACGAAATAACAACAAATAATGTCCGAGAAGCATTGTCTTTGCCAGCAGTAGAATCTTGGGAGAAAAGGAAGGTATTGGAATTTTTCATTGAGGTTTTTGGTCGAGGGCATTGGGAAAGATATCACTAGGCAAAGAATTTCATAACTTTGCCGTTCTATTGATGAATGATGCTTGGTAGAGAAGAGTTCGACATGTCTCGAGCCTGAAAATGTAGGGATGACCAACCTGTGAAAATGTGCGCTCATTGTCCTCTAAAAATATAGACTGCAGACATATTTGAAGAATGTATCAGGGTACAACTGCAAATATAGACAGGTGTCCCAACTCCTTACCCAGCCACTAGAAGAAGTGTAGCCTTTTGGCCTTGTTATTATGTTGAATTTCAATACCTCACTAAGGCTTCCCAAGGTCCAAACTAGATAGCGTCAATTCTGCTGATCTCGATAGTTATCTAGGAAGCTCTCGAAATACGATTTGAATTTGAAATTCAATAAGAATGCAAGATTTGAACCATTAGCTATCTATTACTGACAGATATCCGACAATATAAAAGTTAAAGTGGATTTTACAGGATCGACGATCGTATTGCCATCTTTACTCAAGCGGTGCAGCCTTAGTGAGGTTGTTTGACAGCTCTACATGTTTTGGAAAGGAACAACATTGAACAGTTGGTTCACCACGGCTGCTTCTAAACAGCATTCTGTCGAATTCTGGAATTGTCATGGATACCTACCAAATACCAGTGCAAAAAACATCTCAAAGTTCATGAGGCATGGAGGGATTGATTTTCCGACGGAAACTCGGCAAAGCTGAAAACAGCCATACTCCGAATGATGATTTATAATTTTTAAGAGCGGTTATATATCGTTGATGATGAATTCTACAAGATAAGAGAAGGACATAGCCTTTCACGAGTATCGCCCATTATTGTGTTCTCAACCCAAATGAATTACTGGTTCCAATTCACTTTCCAATAATGTCTGTTTTTCATTGCTGATTATAATATCATTGTGTATAAAGATATACCTATGAAAGAGAAATTCTCTGCTTGTCAGTGACACCTTGATTTTGAAAAAAATGTTTGGGAGACAAATATATCTAATGAATATCAAAATTTCTACTTATCTTAAAGATGCTAATCTTGATACTATAAACGAGAAGAGAAAATCCCCCCAAAAAAACTGGAACAATGAATATATACCACCTCCTCAAATAACTCACAGACAGTAATCACATTTAAGTTTACCTAATGTCAAGAGGTTTTCCAAGTGGAACAGACGTTTTTTATTCAGCTTTTATTTTGTATGTGATCAAAGAGTCGTCCTCATGAAAGTGATCGACCATCGAAACCATTTCTGGATGAAAAAATGGATTCAGAAAAGCCAAAGCGAATCATTCGCGGAAGGGATCTTTCAGTTACATCATAAAAATACTATTTCGAAATCAAATCGTCTCTTCAAACTGTCGTCGTTTCTAGATGGAAATAACTTAATACGTCTTGGAGGAAGATTCTCTGATGAAGCAGCAATCCACTATGATGCAAAACATTCCATAATTTTGGACTCGAAGTGTAGCTATATACCGAACTTATGATAGATAATTTCCATGTAGAAGCTGGCCATTTTGGAATTGAGATTGTAGTTGTAGTCAACAATTTGCGTCTGAGGTATTGGATATAGCATGCTGGAGCCGCTGATAATATAAGAGCTTTCGTAAATGCCATTTCTGCAAAGTCAGAGAGTTCAAACCCATAGCTCCACTAATGGATGACTTACCAACAGAGAGATTCGAATCTACATCATTCCCGTTCACCTATGTTGGCGTGGATTAGGTACATGCAATGTACATGTATCTTTTAGTCGCAGGATAGAGAAAAGGTATATATGGAATGTTATTCACCTGTCTCTCCGTCAGAGCTGTACACATTGAATTAGCAACATCATTAGATACGAGCTCTGTGATAATGGTAGATTTATGTGTAGCATAACGAATAATGGGATAAACTTCGTCGTACCAAGTGAGATCGAATAAGACTTGACTACAAAAGGTATTGTGTGGAAATTCAACCCAACTGAAGCAGCAAGTATGGGTGGAATCTAGGAGAGAGTTAGAGCTTTCAAAACCACACTGAGGATAAGTCTGAAAAAGTTATTCTGAAAGTTAATCCTTCAGAAGAGAATTTATTGACTGCTGTGTGTGGAGCAGGTGCCACACATATATCTTGGTCGACCCTTCAGAACCTGAAGCTATCACCCTAAATCATTTCCTTCTGCTGCGGCTGGTGCGAGTTTGATCTCGTGGCAAGAATGACATCATCGTTCCTTTGGTCATCCAATAGATATCCATAACATATCCTGTTTGGACCATCGAACTACATCACATTTCCTCAGCACTTACGAAATTAGGTAAGTCTCTCGATTTTCTGTTAATTCGAATGAATCTAGGTAATCTTTCATTCCATAATTTATAACGACTTAATCAATTAATCGTCGAAGTCATTCTCAACACATCAATGTGTTCTCTCGAAAATGCGGTGTTGTCAGTTCTATTAAAAAATAGTAACAACTTTGATATTTCAAATGGGACACCATGTATATACTATCATTTTCAGAATCTCCAACAATTCCTCAACAACTTTTATAGATCTATTCCTATACCTATGTGTTACCGTTTTTTAAATGGAAATTTATTTCGATTTTTTTTTCGGAAATCATGAAAATGCCGATATCTCTGAGTACCTCACTAGTCAAGTTTCGGACTTGAGCATTTATTTGTGAAAATGTTCCTCGAACATAGTATCCCCATTCAGTATTTGGTAAGCAGGCTATGATAACTATTCTCTTGACTTGAGAGATCTAGTAGAGAATATCATATCTTTGGTATACATATAGTGTGGAACAGCCAAATGTAATGAATTCGACAACAAATAAGTGAAGGTGTGTTGGGAAAAACGCTTGGACACGTCGATTTGTATTTTTGAATACGCATTTTTTTCAAAAAAATTAAATTATATAGAGTGTGTCATATGACACAGTGGCCAATACCAACATTCTTATCTCAAATGGAACACCCTGTATTTGATCCCATTTTTAAATTCTCACTGAAGAGCTGATTGCATCGATACACCACACTTGGGGTCTAGCGGAAATGATTACAGAGATATAGGGTGTAAAAATCGAGATTTTTCAACGTAATGAATTTTTTGTGTCGAAACTATGCATTATTGGTCAAAACGACTCACATGTTTCCATCTTAATTTTCGATATACTATCTACTGACATTTCTTTGGGACAGATACAGGATGATCAATTTTCTGAATTCTGCACCAACCTATGTTTGTTTCAATCAAATGACAGTAGGTAGTAAATCAAAAGTTAAGACAGGGACATGTGAGCCGTTTTGACCAATAATGAATAGTTTGACACAAAAATAATCCTAAAGTCGAGAAATCTCGATTTTTCACACCCTATTATCTCTGTAATCATTTCCGCTAGACCTCAAGTGTGGTGTATCGATGAAATCAGCTCTTCAGTGAGAATTTAAAAATGGAATGAAATACAAGGTGTTCCATTTGGAATAAGAAAGTTGGCATTGGCCACTGTCAAATGACACTATATAATTCAATTTTTTCGGAAAAAATGCTTATTCAAAAAAACAAATCGACGTGTCCAAGCGTTTTCCCCACCACACCCTCATTTATTTGTTGTCGAATTTATTCCATTTTGCCGTTCCACACTGTATATCCACCTTGACAGATATACGGACTTTGGTCGCCCAGACAGTGCCGGTTTGAGGTGATTTTCCGCCTGTCCTTCATACCGCCTTCATACTCAACAATACTTTCTATAGGTTTATTATTTTTATTTTGAAAAACCGTTGCGATGATGATATTTTGAATAAACCATAATACATATATACAATATACATAACCTAAATATCCCATATAAAGGAAGCCTCTCACCGCCAACTTTCAGACTAGAGATTTTTAGGCGCAGTTATATCAAATATGTTCAATTTATAATCATGTCCCTACCATGTTTAAAACTTATAGTCTACAAAGATTGAAGAAGGCCTACAAAAAACATCTGTTTTCAATGCAACCCTGATTTCCGTGCGATAAATATTAGATCTCAATGTTTATATCTTTTTTGCGTTTTTTGATCAATACATTGTTCAAGTTGAAGTCTAACAATAATACCTAGTGATATATTGGAGGTGGGAGTGGGAGAACAGTTTGCAAGATGATTTTTCATCATCTTATAAAGTGAACTTCGCCTTTTGCTTTCATGTTAACCTAATATTATTTGTATTTTTTTTTTTAACATATGGAAGCAATAAAGTCGTTTATTATTATTATTATTATTATTATATTCTGGTTATAGCAAGAAATAACTGATTCGGAAAGAAAATATGAACTTATAATGAAAAGTTCGAACCTCATTTCGATTGAACTAGAAGTAATTTAAGGAACATAAGGAACATACGACAATTTCATTTTCTTGTTTTCATCGATGCAAATTTCTCTATCACACTATTTATATGTATATCTCATTCCATAGATCTTGATTATTATAAGATGAGTTCATTCAGGTTGTTCATTGGTCAACTTTCGTGTACGTCAAATCTTTCAGATATTTCTGTAATACCTATCTATCTACTGATTCACGAGTTGAAATAATATAATGAATTCAACTGTTGATATATGAATTTATGAAAAAATCCGAGGTATAAATCCTTCATTTAATCATTCACTATTGTTTTCTTGGTTCGTGAGTTGATTACCCTTGAGAATTCTTAAATCAGTTGATTTCTCAGAAACAATCATATTGTATATATATATATATATATATATATATATAAACATATATATAACATATAAATTCAATATTTGGCACGAAATTATTCACTTCAGATTCCACGGCATTGTTTTATGATTGCCTTGAAGATAAAATTGGATATAATTTAATTAAATCTTTGAATTAGGACGAAATTTTAAAAGAATATTTGCAATGTCGTGTTATTACACATTGCTGATTCATTTTGCTCCATGTGGGTTTCCAAAATCTATCTCAATCGATTCCAGGAGGGCTGAAAGAAAATTCGATTTCAGAATCAAGAGAGAATTTATTATGAAAGGATGAAAACCGGCTAAAGTCTGTAAAGTTTGAGTTGATGATTAGATAGCTAGTTGGTTGAGTGACTGATGGATCCTTTACAAAAATAATATTGTGATGTCATGTGATGACTGAAATCTGAGAAGTGATCTTGATAAACATGAGAAATTAATCACTCTCGAATAAAAATTCCTCGAATAAATTGACTAAATTTTCAATTCCATCCAAATAATTTCTATCTATATCACAGTTTTCAGCAGGATACACATGAGCAAAATCGATCATTTTGGCTGTTACCCAGCATTCCGATTTATCTTCTGTACATAATTCGTCCAGAAGATAAGTATAGTCTTGCTTTCTGCACTGCACGTCTTTATCGTAATTATTCTGAAAAGAGTGTGTTCGTTTCAGTGTGTGAATTGACTTATGCCAAGTATTGTTGCTGACACAGCTAGGCACTTCTAGATTCATAACTTTATTGTTCATTCTGGGAGTACGCAAGATAGGCCCATCCTTAGTGAGCTGTCCGCTGAATCCAGTCAAAATTCTTTCGTTGTTTAAAACGGCCATGCTCATCGGTCTGTAGAGGCTGCTTTTTCTGGACAGTTTCGGCTGTGCTGTTGATTTGACATGTTTCAATTTTTCTTTAAGCCGTCTAGCATCATAAACTAGGAGTATCGAAGAAGAATAAAGTCTCATTTGTCGTTGGTGCCTAGCCCAGTATTGGATTTGCCAAAGTGCTGCTAAAAATTGTACGACAAGGCTTCGACAAACCTTGCCATCCTCAGCGTTCAGGAAGATCCGGATAACTAAAAAATAAAATAACTGTGATTAATTTCCCTCATGAGGAAATAGATAAGTGATTCAATCTCAAGAATTGTTTAGCCGCGGCAAAACTTTTGTCCTCCATATTGGATTTCTTTTTGTTGTGCATCATTAATTCTTGAAATTCTATAAAATACAATAATTTCAAATGATTAAAAATTCGACTATTTTATTCGATCGAATTCATAGATCTCGTGATATAATGTATGAAACCAGCAAACAAATCAGCTTTGATTGAAAAAATCAAATCGATTATTAAATTTTCAAACCGTGAGTAATATCAGATTATTTCTTCAGCAAAAACTGCAACTGACATGTGATTGGGTGTCATCTTTGAACTTTTTGGTAGCAATGGATATTATTACATTGAAGACATGCGCGTAGAGAGCCTTGTTCCACTAGAACAAAAATGTCAATTGTCAGGGCTTGAATATAATCTGTGTGAGGGTTAGATTAGTTTGATGGTGATTGGGTCACACAATACAGGCTCCTATTTTCATATGTATTCTAATATATCCAGGTTTTTCACAAAATTGAGTAATGTATTTGGAGGCTTCTTGGCATTACTATTGTATCAAGCATAATTGGGAACCCGATTCTAGACACTGCACGACAGTTAAAAAACGTATGTTCTGCCTTCTCATCTGCCATACATAACCGGCAATCTACATTCTCTGCACGTGGTGTTTGCAAGTTTGCAGTGGCCAGTAAGCAAGTCTACTATCATTCTGAGATGCGCTCTACTAGATTCTAGTATTTTGCAAGTATCCTGTTGCTTCCTAATGAATTCATGGAATAGCTTGAGATCGGTAGACTATACCAATATAAGAGTCTTTAATAATCTGCCATGACTCATATTACTTGTACGATGAACAGTTTTGGCCCAGAATTCATTTCGGCCCCCTTTTTATGTCCTCTTTTTTGTTTCTTTCTAGGCCAGTTGTCCTGGTATCAGGTATTTGGTAGATCAGCTATTATATACCGCTATTACGCTGCCTAGTCTGTTCAAGGTTTCTTGGTAGTTGCAAATAGCTCTTGAGTTGCAGCTGCTGATTCAAGTGCTCTCAGCACGGCTTGACTAAGGGTACATCGCGTTAAAATAAAGTGGATTTGTTTTATAACTATATTTTCTTAGAGGCTTCGTCTGAGATACAAGGTCTTGAAATCACGAAAAAAATGAAGCAACTATAGTAAATATTGAAAAAATATTATTTGTGCACTTCATGTATTTTTTAATTTTTCTCGGCCACCTTCTTGATAGTTACTTCAATATTCCATATGATTTTGAAATCACCTATTTCGTTATGGCTTATTTCTTCCGGTAGAAAATCACCACCTATCACAACCATCGAAGCATAAATTGGACACCCTGTATAGAATGTATAGTCGCAGACGCAAATACCTCCCACAATAGACGAGTGAATATGAGACGAGTGAATTTGACGAATGGTTTCCGCAAAAAGAATACTTATCTCAACTACGTCAAAAAAGATGTACTCGTATAGGATAATTCATGATGGAATGTGAAGAGATAATTTTGAAAATTAGTTAATGTCACTGTTAGTGTATGCTCCAGCAATCTAGAATAGTTTCATACATAAAGTGATAACAGATGTATCAAAAAGTGGTAGTTACTTCGCATATTTCAAATGGAAAATTTTGAACTATTTTATTTTCTGAATCTATTATTTGAATGATTCAATCAATCTAAATGATTTTCATATATGTACCTATCTATAACCATCTTCGAATTACACAGTCATAACAAATAATTTCACGAACTTTGTGTGACCGACGTCTATTCAATTTCAATGACTTATTTTTTTTCACTGCTTATGAAATTTTTATAATATTCTCAAGTATATTTACCATCTTCTATGCGATCCTTGGTTAACGTTTTTCCAAATTCTTTTCCATATTTCACCAACTGATTATCACTGATTTGATAAACTTGGAAACCAGGTATACAAAATCCTAAGTCCCTTTTACAATCTTTATACTTTTCCTGGAAAGGAATTATTGCTATGATTCATGATATGGCAGAAAATATAATTTATGTATTCACCATGCCAAATCTTCACAACACCAAACAAGGAATCTGAAAGAGTCACCCCAACATTTTAAAATTTGCCAAAAATTAGAGACAGGGGAATACATTTTGGCATCAATATTGGGTGTAACATATTTGAAACAATTTCTTTCTGAATATTTTTTCATATGTTTTGAAAATGACAATTTGTGAGCTATGGATAATCAAGGGCTATGGATAACATCACGGCTATATTGTGTTGTAAAACATCTGCTGTTTGAACATCAATTTGGATCAATTGGCCACATAAGTCTAATTTGGAAACTATGGAATTCTTAGTTTTTTCGCACATTCATTTATCTTTTCTTTTGATTAGATTCACTCAGAAGAAAACACAATCTGAGTAAATAGTGTTGATATTTTTCAATATTTTCTGGGATTTTCTCTCCTGGATTCTGAAAATGAAAGAGGAAATTTCATAAAAAATGTAATATATTTGTAGTAAGGACGAAACACTGATCTGCCCAACATGTTACATGGCAGTAACATTTTGGTGCAGATGATTGAAATGTTCTCAAAAATTTATTGAAATAATTATTGAATTATCTATTCTCATTTTGAGAAATAAGGAGAAAATCCTCTAAGAACTGAAAAAAATTAACATACCACTCCCTTGATTAACCTTATTTCTAATTATGTTTTATTAATTTATTTATTTACATAAATAGGCTACTCAACAGATAGTTTTAGCCATCCAGTCACAGAGTAGCATGAAACAAATCAATATGATATATAGTTGTGAAACTTGACAATAAAGTATTTATGTACAGTATAAAAATATTATGCAAAGAAGGAATTACTCAGTTCGGAAATTAATTTGAGCTTTGATAAGATGTCATCATATAAAAAAAAATGTCATGCCTGAGAGTAACATTGCACAAAAATGAATGTGAACAAAAACCAAAAGATAATGATAAAAAGTAAGGATTGAGTTATGTAGGAGGGAAGACTCAAAATTCAGAACATTATTGCTTTCAAACGCTTTTTGAAGCTCAGGAAGGAAGTGAAAAAAATATCTATGTCAGGAAGATTACCAACAACAGAATTGTAGGATCTCAAGCATATAATGAATGGCGAGTTCAAGTGTGCATTTGTTGAGCTGTGGCCTGCCACGAACAAAGGTCTGTTCCTAACATAGTACTGTGTACAGTTGAACGTGAGACTACTGAGCAGAGATGAATCTAGTGAGTTGTTCGAGGAACGTTGTGCGAGGAGGAAAAAGTTTGCAGGTGGTGAGCAAACTATTCTATTGATGAATGATGATTTGTAGTGCGAAATAGACAAGTTTCAAGACTGGCAATGTAGGGGTGACCGGTCTGAACTCGTCTATTTGTCTACCTGAAAACTTTCGTGGTGACATGTTAGACGAGATTTCCGTTGTGCACCGACCATATAAAGAAAGGGAAAGATCGCCTACACGGTATCCTAGAGAGGTAAATGAATTCGTGAGAGTAGTATCACCTACTAGGCGAACAGCTCTCTTCTGAATATAATCTGAAAGTTTCAGCGTATGTTTGGGAGCTGAAGTCCAAACATGTGAAAAATGCTCGAGTACAGTTTGAATTCGCGCTTTGTAGATTATGAAGACCTGCTGGAGTGTAAAGTATATATAGTTAAGCAAAGTAGGTATTGAAAAAAAATATTTCAAATAATATATTTCCATTCTATTATTACCTGTTCTGTAAGAATTTTCGCATACGAAGCTTCTGGATCCCAAGTTCGCCTTCCTATTTTTACATCCATAATGCAAGGTTCTTTAAAATCTTTAATCAGGTCTTCTAAAACTATACATTCATACTCAGTTCCATTCGTTGGTACTCTTCTTATTCCAAAATATTTTGGCACCAAGTTCTTCAACTGCATCATAGTTCTATCTATTGTGTTCTGCAACTTGATGTAGAATTCAAGTTCTCGTCTTCCACATTCTTTTTTGATTATAGGCTTCAATACCACTCCATTCTGTTTCAACATACCTAGCAAAAACAAATCGCATTATCAATCTATGAAGTGGAGAAATTTAGGATAAGATGATTTAGTGAAAACAATATGCTATATTAAAAAAAAGAAAATGAAAAGATTATTTCTCAAATATCGAGTAGCAAGTTAAAATCTTTGAGTTCCAGATGAGCATATGTAGATGGCATAGATAGCGAGGACAGCTCTATAGTACCAGATCATCAGAAAACAAATATTTGAAAATTATGGGATAATTAACCTCAACTTTGACTGTTGAAAGGTAACACATATTTTTTTTGTCATTGTTGCTCATCTCCCTCATAAGCCCTTGAAGGGCTGTGCGAGTTGAGAAGACAGAGATCTACAGTTCATACAAGTGAAAACCAAACCATAGTGGCATTTTTCGGCTGATATATAATGTACAGTCATTGAATGAATGGTACAGTGCATCTCATTTTGGTTGAGACTGCCAGGTTTCTCGGTTGGAGCCTTCCGATTTTCACGTTCCTTTTCTAATTTCTTTTGAAACTCAAGATGGTCTAATCAGATTTTGCAAAACTGTTTCCGTTTATAAGATACAGGGCTATTTTGAAAATCAATACCCTTCGGACTCCTTCTATATCTACGACGTTATTAGAAGAAAAGTTTAACCAAGAATTAAGTCAGAGAACTCACTAATGAATCCATGAAATGATATAAGAAATTACACATCTTGGTAAAATGTATCAGTAAACAAAAACAGGGTTCTGAGTGAAATATAGCTCTGTGTATGTACTCTGATGAAGTTTCAAATGAGTATATGGTATTTTTTGCTCATAATAGTTTGCAAATTCCTCAAAATTATACCTATTTTGAAGAATTGAAATACCGTTACAGCATCTGCGTTCAATATCAAAATGATTCTAATTGAACGAAAATTACTTCTGAATCTATACTAAGAGAAACAGGTATATAAAATTATCGACCCGCCGATTGACCCCGATTTCAGAAACAAATATTTATAAAATTTATACGTAAAATAGTTAGGTGATTTGGTATATTGCGTATGGCATTCTGTGAGTATATATACTTGATTTTCGAAGTTCATTTCATATATTCCAGTCCTATTCCCAATCAGTATATTTTTGAAAGTTACTTTATTTTAGTGAATAGTTCGACTTGATAAGTGAATTAGGTTTGTTGATTAATGATGAATATGGAGTAGGAAAGAAATGAAAACCATTTACGTTTATCTGAGATGGATGAAAGAAAATAATATTTTGAAAAAAAAACAGTTTAATGAACTATACCCGTTTCTGGGAACGTCTCCCGATGGAGATACGGATCAAAATTAGCGAATTCCATTGGTAAAACTAATACGCACAGAGCGCACATTTTGTATTCCATTGAGAAAACTGGTGTATGTAGTTTTGAACTTGCAACAATTCGAGAGACAATTTGAACGACCTCAATGAGCTCGTGCCAAGTCAGTGCAAATTAAACATAGCGGAATATTAGAATATCAATGAAAGCAAACAAATTTCGGCTCTCATTCACTATATTTGTAGAAATTATCAATAGACAGATATACAGGGTGTTCAAAGGCTGTGGCAGAGTCTAGCGATGATGAGATTTGGATTCCATTGAGTCAAACAACAAAGTTTGGCTCAAC
The DNA here is from genome assembly GCA_963576655.1 of Gastrophysa polygoni. NCBI lineage: Eukaryota > Metazoa > Arthropoda > Insecta > Coleoptera > Chrysomelidae > Gastrophysa > Gastrophysa polygoni. The sequence continues at coordinate 4,234,839 of OY755087.1, forward strand.
GGAAACGGCAACTCAAGGCAAACAACAAAGTCTCACTGTTTTCGAATTATTCGAAAATTTCGAATTTTTCTAAAAAATCTCTTTTTCTCATTTTTCTACTCTGATAACACGCCAATGGAACATGATACATTGGTCAATTATTATTTTCCATTACAAGATTGTGTATCTGTAGAGTAAATTGACAGACCAAACCTTACACCAAACCTTTCACCAAACAGTCAAAATAACATAATGAACAATTGGAATGTTTGTGAATGAAGAAACCAATCATGCAACAATAATAATTACTGTTTCACAGGGTGTTTCCAAATGAGAGCGAAAGTTTTCAGGGGTCAAAAAATGTCCAGAATCGAAAGGGGTTAAAATCTTAGATCTGTCCTTGAAGTTACAAAAATGAGGAAAAAAATTGGTTGTTCTTGATTTTGTGAAATAGTTGAACAGTTAAAGAAATGGCATGTGGGCGTGTTCGACCAATAAAAAGAACACCTATTTTATTTTCAATTTCGTTTTGATTTTGCAAAGGGGTGAAACATGCAACCCTGCTTCCATTTTTTGAAATTGAATAATTCAAATAAAGGATTTTGTACAACCGATTTCAACAAACTTGATTTTGTTCAAAATATGTTCCCTGAGACCATCAAATGAATAATGAATAATGAGATATTCTATGATGAAGCATTCGCCAATTTTCTATTGGTTCTCAAAAATTTCGAACAATACAACGTATTTCTTCCGCAGTAGCGAAATAATACCGCAAGTTGATATCATCTACTATGAGACCAGAGATATTAACAATACAATATTAGATATATCATTCAGACATCGAATTCAAACAAAGAAGTTTTAATTCACACAAACCAGAGAATAGGTCAGTACATCATTATAATTTTGTATCTCGAATTGAAAGCAAGAATATTCGGTTCAACTACAACAGGGATTAAATAAATAGATCATTGAATTAGGCACAACTGATTTTTTTTCAGGAAACATTAAGTAGTAAATTGATTATTCCAATCTCGAATCCAAAAGCATTTTCAACTAACCTTGCCTACCTGATAAAATTTTGCGAAAATGTAGGATATTCCATAGCTGCTGGCGAGCAGTGTAGGAGATGATCCCACTGGGTCATTACATGTATATTTTTTGTGACTCTCGCTTCTGCGAATTTCTACAATTTCGGAAGATACGGTGGTGTTTCACTAAGAAGTATGACATATGATGACAAATAATATGTAGATTTCAAAAATTCAATACAATACACAGCCACCAGCAATATTTCAGGTCGATTGTTCATGTTGACTTGAATAATGCTCAGAATTTTTAGTATATGGGAACACCGAAAACTTCAATTAAAGAAGCTGATGTGTCTATGAAATACCAAACAACCACTATCAATGAGTCAGAAAAAATGAAAACTTTTTAGTCTGAAGTTTTCCTATATCTTCTTGGTTCTCAAGATAAAGGGTCATAGAGAATTTTATTTTAGATACTCAGAACGATAGAGACAAAATAACAAAGTGCACGTTTGAGAAATGAATCATTTGAGTTGATAACTAAGAGGTTATTCCTGTTGATTTCATTCCGTGGAGTTGCTCAAGTGAGATATTGGTTTAAAAAAGATTCAAGATAATCTTACTTGTTTATACAGTGAAACTAACGCACTACTAACTTTTGCCTACCAATATATCTTTTTCCATCTTTATGCCCAGCGACTTGGTGAGGAAATATCTGGAAGTCTCCTGGAATATCCATGGCATCCTCTTTCTCAAGTTTTTCAGGAGTATCTGGTGGTGTCAATTCGCCAACAGTAGAACATCCAAAATTATCTATGAAATGTGCGACTTTTCCGGTGTTGCAATTGGCAGGAACACATATCAATTTGGTTTCTGGGCGATGGATTTGTAACGACTGCAGTTCAGATTTTCCCATGATGCTCCCTCTCGATTCTTTTATAATAATAGGATCTTTATCAGCCTGTTATCTTCTCTACTGCAAAATAATGGTAATAAGATAAACTAAGAATGTTAGTTACTGCAAATATGGTATTTAATATAATTATAAACTTTGTATTGGTTGATATCCATTATATTCACATCTAACCTAACCTTATGATATGCATTGTTTCATTAGGATACTCGTTTACCGTAGAAAACTGATTTCATAACATGACAGGCAAGCGTTCAGGATCAAAATGTCCATCTTATCATATGCTTGTATATCTTCATCAACAGCGACAGTATCATGATATCATATCAGAGAAAAATGGTTTCTAATTATAATATCTTATCGGATATCAATTCTTAAATTTGAAAGTAATTCATTGAATACCAATTGAGTATTTTACTGACGGTAAAGATTAATCCCTACTGGTAGTATGAAACAACTTCATAATATATGGTTTCTCCATGAAATTAAGATCGCAATTGCTGGCCCATTTTCAATCAGAACTTAGTTTCCTTCAAGTATCAGACTTGACAGAATACTGAAAAATCATTAGTTTTCGAATAGTTAGCGGAGCAGTATCGTATTTTTGCAGGTGTTTTCATTACTCTCAATTTATGTATCAATCTCCGATTGAAGAAAACTACAACATGATGAATGAACAACTTTGTTGTCTGAACAGATGTCCCCGTCTACACCCAAATAGTCATTTCGATTCCATAAAGCATCATTTTGATTTCAAAACATCATTTGTATTTCGAAATAGTCAATCGAATTCCAGAAATATGAGGTGTAATATTCAATCACCCTGTAGTTGATACTTATACAGATTGTATATAATAGTATTTTAGATTACTGTAGATCGCTTTTGATATGTAACAAGAGTTAGACACATAGCCGCGAGTGCGTAATTGTATTACAACTCGAGTTGTGTACTATTCACAAATACAGGGAGCCATACCACAACACAAGTTCAAAGAGAAGCAAAATATTTGCGCTGTAGGAGTAACATTTTTATCATCAACATTTGTCAGAAAATTTCATTATCGATAAAAGTTGTTTAATTGTAGAAAACCCACACCGATTTCATCAAATTTCGAAATTTTAAAAAGGTATACAAGGGATAAAAAAGATATAATTTTGATCGAGCGTGAATCACCATTATTTTCGACATCATCAGAGAATGCACCATCATTTATCAAGATTAGAATTTTCTTTACAAATGACGAATGAAATTTGTGATGTACATATGGTACATATGGAGACTGTGGCTAAATACTCAAATACAAAATGAAATATACCAAAAAAAACACAAAAATATTTAGAAAAGTCTAAATACGTATTTCGGCAACTAAGTTGCCATCCTCAGTAGACCAGAAAAGTGAAAATGATTGGCGACTCATTAGTATCTAAAGATATTCTCTAGAAATTATCACCCATCCTTACTATCGATGTGATCACTCTCGATGTGATTAACAGGAATGTAATATGTATAGCTGATGGTAGTGTAACCAATTGACCTTACTGTCAGATCACTGTCAAGTCACAAAAGATACCCATACACGAAGACATTTCACTGAAAGATAGAAATGGCAAGAAAGCGTAAATATGTTGCAAGCAGATATTAAAACGATCATATACCTAGTACCTAATATACGCGATTCACGACATACATAAATTTGAAAAACACTTGACAAATTTCTAAATTTAATTTAAATACAGAACAGAAACTATAATTGTTCTTATGGGTAGAGTTTATGGTGGGAATGTAATATTAGTAGCTGATAATAGTTTGGCTCACTGTCAAATAATCCTCACGTCGCAAAAGGTATTCATACACGAAGCTGATTTTTTTCTCAAAATATAGGATTGTCAAGAAAGCGCAAAAGGTTGCGAGCAAAAATTTGAGCGATCAGACATACAAGTTGCGCGAGTATCGACACACTAGGGGGAAACTTCAATGTCTTCATAGGGGTGTCTATGTATGGGATAATCAGCCAAAAGGCACGTAGAATTAACATATCTTTGGAAACCTTGCGTTGGCCCGCTTTATAGAACACTGTGGATAACGACAAGCTTTCTGGGATTGTTTTTTGTTCGTAATCTTTCTATCTCCTCTTCCTTTTACCCTCTTGGGCGTCGGATTTGGGCTAATTATCTGGTGTGACGTTTACCCATTGTTTGCATGAATTTTTATTTTCTGGCAGTATCTTTATCTCTCTCAACGACTTCTCTCTTTTTCTTCCTGCCTTCTATATTTGTTGCACCTATTTCTTCCGTGGTCTCTCCTTCTTTTTTATATTTCTTGCTTCATGTATCTTCTTTGTTATTCTGCTTCAATCCATTCTCATCATGTAACCATACCAGTTCGATTGTCTCTTCGTTGTTTTGTTGGTTATTGATTCCTGCTTCAACGTTTCATTCATTGTTTCGTTCATATAACTTCGTTTTTCCATCTACTTTTCTCATGTATCTCATCTCCATTGCATTTATTTTACTCTCGTGTTTTTTTTTGTACTGTCCAGTTCTCACTAGCGTATAGCTGGGTTGGTATTTCAATTGTATCATATATTCTTAATTTTGTTTGTTGTGTCAATTCTCTTTTTCCTATTATCTTATTTAATGAATAGTATATCTTGTTTGATTTTCTCGCTCTATTTGCTAATTCTAGTTTTATTTTTCTATCAGTGATAATACTTCCGAGGTATTCACATGTGGTTACTACTTCCAATTCTGTTCCTCCGCAAATTATGCTTGTGCTGGTATTCTCTATCTTATCCATCACCATTATCTCACTTTTTCTGTGTTGATTTCCATTTTCAATTGCTCTATGTGATCTGTCCATACATTAGTCAGTCCTTGCATTTTTTTCTCCAGTATCAGCTATCAATACAATATCATCTGAGTACATTAAAACTTCTATTTCAACAGGCTGAAGTCTATTATTGTCTGTAGCTGTTTCGTTCTTCTTCTAGTTCTCTTCATCAATTCATTCATAACTTGATTGTTTTCTTTTCTGAATGGCTGAAGAATGTCTCTTATTGAGTTGGGAATAGAAAGTTCTTGTCGAATATTCGTATAATTAGAGCAGTCCAGAAGAATATGCGAAGCTGTTAAAGGCTGGTCGTAGCGAATGCATACTGGCGGTCGTTCTCCTTTCAGCAGGTGAATGTGGGTAAGGTTGGTATGGCCCATTCTCAGGCGCGTTATAGCAACTTGCTCCCGTCTACTTGCTGCGTTTTCCGAAATCCACGGTTCTACGGAAGGTTTCATATTTTTCAGGTATCTGTTAGTTCGCGACCATTCCTCCTGCCATTAGCTCAGTATCTTTTCATTGAAATGATTTTTCACATCGTCGGGGCGGATGCTGATGTCTTCTGGTTGTCCATATCTCGCGGCGTTTTGTGCTGCTTCATCGGCAATTTCATTCCCTCCTATTCCAACATGACCTGGAGTCCAGATGAATGTCATATTTTTCCCTGTATCTTTCAACCACTCAAGCGTGAAGAAGATTTGTTTCACTAACGAGTCTCTAGAAAATGTGTAAGATATAGCTTCCAGGACACTGAGAGAATTTGTAGATATCAACCATTTTGATTTTTCCCAAGAACCATTATAACTATTATGAATAATAGTGGATCTTCTTGATTAATGCCTTTCTTCCATTCGTTTATCGTAATCAACATCTCGAAACTAGTGGTCGTAGAAAGAAAATTTATGTTAGATAGTTGACAAGCACGAGCAGTTTTTTAATCAGTTGACAACATGAACGGAAAACCTATGATGTTCGAGGAACATCGTGTTAGCCACTAGTGAAATTTATAGCGACGTTCGAGAGGTTTCGAGACAGACAGTGTAGACATGACCAACCTGAGCTCGTCTGGTTTGTCTACTTGGAATTGCTCAAGGTGGCATAATAGACGAGATTCCCGTTGAGCACCGACCGTGGAAGTATCTATGAAAAAAAGGAGAGATCGCCCACCTCTCTACGATGTTCTAGAGAGGTCAATGATTTGGTGAGTGTTGTACCACCGACTAGAATCTAAAGAGCTTCAGCGTATGTTTGGGGGCTCAAGTCCAAACATGTGAACAGTACTTTAGGACAGGTCGAATTTGTGCTTTGTAGATCATGAACAGTTGCTGGGATGTGAAGTACCTTTTCACACGGAATAGAAAACCAAGTTTTCGTGATGCAGTTTTCGCAATGAGCCTCACATGATCGTCCTATGAGATAGCACTGTTGGTGGTGGTACCAATTATAGATATTGACGACTTTATAGGAACAGTGGAACCTGCCATCATATTGGGCATTGTGTGATCTGCCTTCCTGGTGAGGATACAAGCCTAAGTTTTGTTGAATTGAAATTTTCAGATTCTCATTTCAGAATTCTTGCCAGATCATCAATTGAAGCATCAACCTGTCTCCGTCTTGCACCTCTGGCCTCATTGGATGATACATGATTTCCACCACTTCTTTACATTTTATGAACTACTAGTTCATTACTACCTATTATTATTAACCTGAATTCACTATCCTGATAGTGAGTAAAGGCACAGATGATTAAACCTTCAATATGTGGTATAGGCGTACTGCTGAAATTTAAAAACTTTCTAAAGAGTAAAAAGACCATGAACCTAAACCATGGTAGATAATAGACAGTGAAACACCTTCTCTTCGAAAATATCATCAAATAGTACAAGATGACCCATTTGAAAGGATATAGGTTTGGTGTAGGACTCTGTGAACACCTTGTACGAGCTAAAATAATTTCAAAATATACCTACGAGGGATATCTATCGGACAGTGAACACCTTGTACGAGCCAAAATAACTTCAAAATATACCTACGAGGGATATCTATCGGAAAGTGAAAACCACAATTTGATGGTTATCAAAAATCGCGGCACTATTCGGATACCCCATACATAACTTCATAAAGAGAACGGCACGTCGAAAAGTTTTTTTGAGCTCTATTAAAAATTCCCAGAACATACTGGAACAAACTCGAGGTGTGTTATTGGGATCTAAAGCGTAAGAGTACAAGAAGTTGGTCACGAATTTAAAGCTTCATAAGACGTTGACTTCCGGCTCGGCTCTCGAGGATTTCCAGACAAAAAATTTCATGAAATCATCTCAATTTTTTCCATTATTTGAAGAATCGTCAAAATTTCACTTCTGAAAATTGGTGTAAATGTTGCTTTTGGCATCATTTTCAATAAAAAAAAGGCATCCCCTGCACGTGTATAGAGCTAGCCGCCATCTTAAAAAACAGGAGTAGTTTACTATATTATATTTTTTGTATTTTTTCATTTTTCCATAAGATGTACCATTTCGGACATATTCTATCACAACGATTATAGTACAGAGTATAAAAATCGACTGCAATTCGTCTGCATGATCAGGAATTATAATTAGTTACATAGCCTCGTATCAGTCTTTGCATTGAATATAATATGGCAATATCGTCAGGATCATCATATCCATTTCTTAGAAAGGATTCACCTTCGATCCCAGAGTTTCGGTGTTCTCCTGCCTTCAGCTACATTTTATAATGCAATATAGGCAAATTACCGCAATTGCAATATCTCATTTGAATGGTAGGGTAGTTGGCGCCGGTACCACACCACGAGCACTCCTCTTCCACCCCCGAATGGCCTACCACTTTTCCCTGGTGATAGATTCTGGATACGCACGGCATCATGCGAGTGCAGAGAAGCGGGACTCGAATCGTCATGATCGTAAAAAATATTCAATTCGAATATTCAAATAGGATATTTAATAAAGGCCCTGTATCTTTAATACGGATACTGTAACAATTTTTTTTTTACTGAGCAAACCCAACTTATTTTACAGTGTTCTATGTATCCTAGCAACGAGGCCAATTTTTTTCGAAACACCCTGTATAACTCCCCAAAATCTTCCAAATTGATGAAAAAAATGTTAATCAGATCCGGAGAAGAAATAAGTCAAAAATTCCTCGAACGAACCTGTTATACAAAAAATATATCGGCCCTTCGAAACTTCGATAAAAAAAGTGGTTCACGCCACTGAATTACTATTTTTTCTTATCTCTGATCAAAAAAAATTCCCTCATCTTCAGACATACAGTTTAGGTTTGACCATGAACAATTGGGAAATATATTTTATTATATAGGGAGCTGTGAGTGTAGGTTTTCTGTGATTCACCAACATTTTTACAGAATAAAAATTTCTGACAAATCGATTATGAAAATGTAACCCATATGGTGCAAACTGTTTGACACACACACTGTATTTGTGGTCGTAGAAAAAGTGTTACACACAAAACGAGTTGTACTGCAATCACGCGCTTGTGGAGTTTCAATATTCAATATTCAATGCGAAATAGGCGATTTACAACTCATGTTACGACAAATACTATAAACTTCATGTATTCCATCGTAAACGAAATATTCTCATGAAATGTGTGCCTGCATTGAAATATTGGAATATTGAACATCACGAGATTGATGTATTGAACGAGATATGATGTGAGTAACAATAAATCAATATAAAATTTTTTGATACAAGAGTTTTTTGATGTTGGTTAGAAACTTTTAATCCATGTAACAAAACATGGAAGTAAAGTTTTTCTATTTTTTTACACCACCGATGGAAAACAACCGTGTTTGCCGTGGTGGAATGTTGGGAGAGAAGGCATTGTAGGAAGGTTGTAAACATCGGGAAAGACTTCACTAGGCAAAGAATTCCCCAACTTTACAGTTCTATTGATGAATGATGCTTGGTATAGCGATGTTCGACAGGTCTCTAGCCTAACAGTGTAGGGGTGACCAGCCTGAAACACGTATAGTTTGTCTATTTGTCTACATTGGAACGCTCGTGGTGGCATAATAGACGAGATTTCCACCGATAGGGGACCTTAGAAATATCTATAAATCGCCCACATTTCTACGATGTTCTAAAGATGTCTATTCTCTTCTGGATAGAACCTAAAAACTTCACCGTATGTTTGTGAGATGAACTGAGCTGAAAAATTCTTGAAACTTCTTGATATTTCTTAGGACCTCTTGATACTTCTCAAAATGACTTTTCAATGACGTCATTCTGATCATTTTCAAAATGAATGGAATAGGAAAAGCATTCATAATGAAGGGTTAGTTTTATCAATGTGAACCCTCTGGAATAAACTGATGTCAAAAAATGTTCAAGCTTCAATATATGAAGCTTGAAAAATTACAATCACAAAATTACAAATCACAATTTTGAGATAAATTGATTCAAAACTTTTGACTTTCGACTGACTGTCAATTATGAGCCTGATTTGTAAGATTAACATAAATTTTCAAATTGATTTATTTCAACAAAGGTGCCTTTGATCGGTATGAATCAAGAGTAGGCACCATTTTTCTGCAGAAAAGTTCAGATCTTCCTGAGAGGGAATTTAAAAAAAAATAATCAGAAAGAAAAACTTGGGATATTATTTACTTCAGTCATACCATACCCTATAATAAAAAAGTTCAGCCTGAATACCAAATTTAAAAATTTGTGATTGAAGCGCATTTTGATGATATTTTGGAAACACTATTTTCAGGAGACCCCAAAAGGTAGTGGCTCCATGAGAAGCCATTTATCAACGAATCATATTTATACGAACTTTTCTACATATTTTGGGCAAAGAAGCTGTGGTGACATTTGGCAAGCTCCTTATGAGACATGTATGTATGCATGTATGTCTACTGTAAGTACACCAAGCACTCAATATTTATGTTGAAAAATAATGAACTGATACTGAACTGAATGATTAGTAAGATGCAACTATCTGATGAAAATTCGTGAAAACTCGTGATTTGTTTGTTGAAATGTTCATGATACATGAATATTTATTTTTGACTCCACCAAGATTAACCGAATTCAGACATTAATAAGATCTTACATATGCATGAGATGTAAGCACAATGGACGAAAATAAGTTTCCCGGACGATGCAGAACCTAGTTCAGAATGTTCAGACAGAGATTTAATCATCTCAAGAGGACAGGCACAACTATCTACAATCGAGGCCAAATAACCTTTCTCAATCTCTAAATAAGGACCTACCGCATTGTATCGAGAAGGTGGTCTCAAGCACAAATGTGAATTTATACATTTTTGCTTTGCTTTTTTATTTATAATCAAATAGATTGCCAACTGACAAAAAAACATATTGTTACAATATGAAAACTATCTCACCTTCCTGGATCTACTCCACTTCAAAGCAAAAATGAAAAGCTTTGAAATCAACTTGATCTTCAGTACTTTGCAAATTTTTCATTTTCCACCGTTTTGGAGAAAATCACAGCTGACAGATCAGCTAACAAGCGACAAAGACCCCTTCTATATTATAACCACTGCGAATGAAAGAAAATCCATTCAACAGGGCCATGAATATATATTTATTTTTAGCTCCGAATCTGGTCGAATCTGCGCCGACGTTGCGGACTTCATCCAGTTTCACTATTTTAGGGGAGAGTTGAGCACTCATATGAACGAATGTTGGGCACATGCACACACAATATAAGAAAAGAAAACTGGTATCATTAACCGTTCTATTCGAATTCGACTCTGTTCGTTTGGAATCCCAATTGAATAAAAAGAGCAACTAGAAACTGAAATGCCTGCCATAACGGCCTAGGCAAACTAGAATCGAGCCTCTCCAGTTGGCCAAAGCATATATATATATAGGAGCTTCATCATCACTGCATTTCGAATGTTGCATGCAGAGAATTGCATATTTTAGCAAAGAGACGCTCCAATCAGAGATATGAGTGACAAATTCATGCAACATTCGCACATAGTCTTAATTCTGATGCCTTCGTGCTGAATTTAGTCCAAAGAATACGAGGTACCTACCTACCTATATATTCACCTATGATGTACCTATTCGAATGCATATTCTTGATTGATGAAATGAAATTTTTTCGTAAGGGGATGCGCACATGGCACCTCGACATGAGCATAATCATAAAATTTAATCAACTTTCAAGGTCATTTCTTAGGCTTGCGCTTATAAAACATAGTTCCATAACATTGATAAAATCACCAATCAAATGTGATAAAACATAGTTTATCATAGTATTATAATTTAAACATTGTATATATATTGTTTGTATAGATAATGTTTCATCACATTTGATGCAGCAGTTCTATCACTCTTGCACTTCAAATGCTCCATGTTTCATCACAATCACATACTTGCATCAACGATGTACAGAACACTGGTGGAGCTATATTCTGCCTATTTGCCTATCTAATTTCTTCAACCAGAACTCTAACGTACAGCTAACTTGAAAACAGCATTTTATTCAATATAATGGAAAATCACTCATATGTTAGTTGTTAGATGGCGGTACAAAAATGACAACAAAATCAGTGTTATTGATAATTGCACAATCTGTGTTATGGAAATGTTGATTCAGAAGTAGTAATTTAGGTTACTTCTCAATTTTAGATCGAACTACATAATAACAATCTCTAAACGTCAACTATTTGTACATAAATCTGTAAAAATGTCACCATCTTCTGGTGAGTTTCATAACTAGGCCATTATAGCGGAAAATGCCGTTAGCGCTTTTGACGAAACAAAACACCATCAGTGACTGCACCAGCGTTTTGTTCATCGTTCTTGCATCCGTCCATCGTCTCACAACAATGGTTGATTGAAATGAAAAACAAAATAATAGCATACAACACACGCACATGGATGTTCAGTGGATAGTCATTAAGGATATTTTAGATATCCATTCACTGTCCAAATATTATCTAAGGGAAATCCCATGGACGTCCAGAGGATGTCATTATACCACCAACTTGGAACTCCATGAGATATCCTTCATGGTCGTCAGAAAATAAATAAAACTGGTATCACGCGAATCTGTAAAAATGTCACCATCTTCTGGGGAGTTTCATAACTATTAGGCCATTATAGCGGAAAATGCCGTTAGCGTTTTGGACGAAACAAAACACCATCAGTGACTGCACCAGTGTTTTGTTCATTGTTCTTGCATCCGTGCATCGTCTCACAACAATGGTTGATTGAAATGAAAAACAAAATAATAGCATACAACACATGCACATGGATGTTCAGTGGATAGTCATTAAGGATATTTTGGATATCCACTAGACGTCCAAATATCATCTAAGGGAAATCCCATGGACGTCCAGAGGATGTCATTATACCACCAACTTGGAAGTCCATGAGATATCCTTCATGGTCGTCAGAAAATAAATAAAACTGGTATCACGCGAATTTGACCTCGTGACCTTTCGATCATCAGGCTAATGGCTTCACCACTCAGGATATCTCACTTGTTGAAGAAACTATATCATAATGAGTATCTGAGGTGTCTGATGATGCTTCTCATTTTAGTAGCAATCTCATATGCCAAAACTATCGTGTAACATAATAAAATTATATTTCGATGATTAATTTTGTTTGTGGGAGCAGCTGAAAATACAACTTATGTGGCTACCTATTTTTTTTTTCGTAACTAGCTTTCTCGAGGGAAAAATAAAATGTTTCTGCTCACCCTATGAAAGTCAATAAACCAACCATGGCAAAAGAAAAACAATGTCAAATAATCAACGGGTTCAAAGCAATGCATGAGTTTGATTTTTATGTTATTCCTCTAAACGAAGTTATTTACGAAAAAAACTGAAGAGCTAACAAAATGTATATCCAGCTGCTCCGACAAAAAAAAATATTCGAGAAAATCCCCTAGGTTCATTTTTCGTGCAAAAAATCAACTGTATAATAGCTTCGGAATATCAACATACTGTTCCCATTTCGTAAGGTTCCTTTCTTAGAAATGATCAAAAATTCTTTTTGTTTAAGAAATTCATATCCTGTATATCCGAAACGAATCGTTTGGGGACATATGTTGAGGGTTTCTCCGTATATTTTTGTAAACCACCCGCAGGGGTATTTCGGAAGTTATCAGAAAAAAGGTCGATACTGAATTCTTATATTTTTTTCTGAATCATCAGAGTTTCCTGTAAAAAAAGAAATTATTTCGGCAAATATCATATTTTCACATGTCAATGTCTTCGAATGGAATGCCCTGTATAGTATCTCATATCTGAAAAAAGCTATTTTTCTGATTCCAAAAATATATGTTTCATTTCATTCATTCGTTTTCTAAATATGGGCCTTCAACTATCTCTGGAAATTTACATTATTGTGCACTAAAGCAATGTAAGCCATGCACAAAAGGCAATGGATTGACAGGACCTGGCGTCATGAATATACAATTTTTTGATGACTTTTTGTTCCCTCTACCAACGGAGGTTAAAAATATTAGAAATCCATGGAAACTCACATTAAAAGAGTGAATAGAAAATATGGCGACAGGTCCTGTCATCTGAAGCATGACTTATATCAATTTACATTTCTTCAATTATTTGATTGCTTGTATTTCGAATACGGATGAATGAAATGAAACATGTATATATTTTCGAAATCAGAAACACAGGTTGGTCTATTGAAAAAATTGGCATGTCAAAATATGACATATGCCGAAATGATTTTGAATTTCTGACAAGACATCTTATCAGAAAATATGGAACTTTTATACCCACTACTTTATGATAATTTTCGAAATAACCCTTGTTGGTGCACCTATGGGGGTTCGAAAATATACGAATATATACGAGTTCATATGAACTTTCATATCTGAAAAATCTGAACTTGGAGTTTCATGCAACATAAATGAAACACTCTTTCGATTGGGAAATCATTTGTAATCGTTCTGCATATAATTCATGAGGTCACAATACAGGGTATGTCATGACGAGCTTACACTATCTTCAGAATCAGTCGGGAGAAATCCATGAAAATGTGCATGCTCAAAAACGGTCAGAGATAAGTACAAGGTAACAGGTAGGCATATCAAGAATTTGATGAGGATTCTGAAAATCATATCATATACCGGGTGTTCCATTTGTAATATAAATGTTGCTATTACTTTCTAGTAGAAGCGGCAACAAAATTGTCCAAAATGAATAGAGCAGAATCTCAAATATAAGCATGCACATTTTCATGAATTCCTCCAGACTGGTTCTCGAAATAAAAATAGTGTAAGCTCGTCGTGACATACCCTGTATTCAGGACGAGGACTGAACTGTGCCAGACTGGTTCTCGAAATAAAAATAGTGTAAGCTCGTCGTGACATACCCTGTATTCAGGACGAGGACTGAACTGTGCCCTGGTCGCCCCTAATGAATTCATAGAAAGAGTTGTCAGAGAAGTGGGGTCGACAGGCTTGGAGTTCTCTGCTTCTGTGATGACAGTGACAATTAAAATCAAGAAGCTAGGTTAGGATTATATATTATATTTGTTTACAGCTTACAGCTTACACTTCACAGCTGATTTACAAGATCGCGATCTCGTTTGGGTAGACGAGTTGTATTGCAAATCATTTCGAAAATGAAAACGAATCTAGTGGAAGAAAAGAAAAGAGAGATTTCAAATAAATTACAGAAAGTAATATTTTCAAGTACAGTGACAAATTATTATCTTGATTATATTCATGTTTCGTATTATAGGAACAAGATAATTTGATATTACTACAGGAAAGACTCTCCAAAAGTACACACCTGACTGAGGGAATAGGTTCCATACTGAATACCTTTGAACAGAGATTGTCTCGGTTAGAAGAAACAATCCTTCCCGTTTATAATGAAACGGAAAATTTACAAAAGGCTCAGAATAGTATCCTTTTATCATTCATAGTGATAATTGGTGATGAAATGAACAAATTCAGATAACATCACACCCGGATTCAACCAGATTTGCATCAGTAGAGTTTGAAATGCCATCAGTCAGTTGAATTGGAAGAAACTTTAAAAATTTGTCAACAAGTGTCCTGCTGAAATGGGCATTTAAACAAAATGTCATCATATGAGCATAAAAGCTGGTAATTTTGACTAGTGGATGAACCATTTATTGGTGCCATCACCACCTTAATTTGAATTTTAGGCAATTGTGGATGTTTGTAAAGAGATGAGTATTATTATTATATCGAACTGAATGAATCATATCCATGAAGAATCTCATTCACTGCTCTCATTATTGATCCTTAAAAAAATTTAAGATATTGAACGCACTCTGCATCTGTTGGATAATGTCATAAGCCATTATGAGGTTGCTGCTGATGTCGAACACATCATTGAAAAGAGTCCCGGAGAAGGAGGTATAAATTTGCAGACTTATATAGATGCTCTTGACAGACTTGCTAGTGCCCAAAAGTACTTTGAGAAGAACATTCCACAGAGTGTTGAGCTAATAAATGTTGTGAGTTCAGTTTTGTCCATCCAATTTCATTATCTACATTGTATAAGAAAAGAGAATAACATTCTGTATTTTTTAGTCATCTTTTTTCCACAAAGGAAGTGATAAACTCAATACAGAGTTCAAAAATATATTGGACAAGTACACTACTCCAGTTTTACCAGTAGTTCTACTAGATTTGATAAATTTTGATGGTAAGTCTGTGGAATTGCTCACATAATGTGTATGGCATAAAATTACTCTTAGATACATGTTTTTTTTTCTGAAATCTAGGAATCAACTCCTTGAGTTTTCTCAATACTAATATGAATTGACATTCTGGGTGTTCAGGAATTCCACCAACAAAGCCTAACAGTTGATGCAGAATGGAGAAGAAATGAAAAACTCATTCAAGAGCTTAGTTTCTGAGATGCAATTGTTGGTATTTGGAAATGAAACTGATTTTTTGCAGTGCTTCATGAGCTATATTTCCATTTGAATTTAAAATATTTATGTTTTTGTAGAATTACAAGATCTTGCCAGAAATTCATTTTGGATAACACAATGGTTTGTGATTATTTTTCTTGCCCTCTTTCCAATTGATATTAATTTTACAATTGTGTTGAAAAATTGCCTAAACTTGACTACAGAAATAGATTCTCTGATCATATTTGTTAAGTGATTAATTAATTTAGCAAGCTGCCCTAGAGGAAAAATATAGTTTTGATTAGAAGAAAAAATTCCCATGCAACAATTCTTTTGATGTTTATAAAATATAATTTTATTCTCAACCTATAACACCCAATCAAATCAATATGTACTTGAGCTACACGTGCCATAAAAAAGTATTTCAGAATATTGTACACATCTATTACTAAGCCTCTCAAACAACTAATTTGCTACAGTCCCCGTTTTCTATAAAAAGTGTGGATTATCTTTATATTCATCCTACACATGCTGAAAAATACTCAATACTGAAGAAATGACCTGATTTTTTTACAACCGACGTATTAAAACCGGTGCCGTATTTCTTCACAAATCTTACAGTTTCAGAATGTTCATACCCTAAGATGTATCGAAATATGGATGGTGTCAACATTTTTCATACATCAGATTATTTTCTTGACTTAGCTTAGTCAGACTAATGAAATATATTGTTACAGATGTTGATACTGTACAAGGTGGGTGAATTTCGATGTTTGTATAGTGTAACTCGGTAACTGTAGAAGATACAAAAAAAAGAAAGTCACTTTTATCATTGGCGGAAATTTGCTATCGTCTTTTTTTCGAGGTATAAACGAAAAGTTCGATTTTTCGACTTTTATAGGCACATATGAATATCATGGTAGTTTGTAAAGTTAGAAGAAAACAACTTCTACTTTCTTCAGGAATTTTTTTCTGTGTAATACAGTGTCATTTCATTTGAAAATATATGCATTTTCGAGTTTTAATCTGAAGTCGTATTTTCTCAAATGGGAATCATAAATGGTTATGGTTCAATAAAAATGATTTTTTTCTCTTTCTAACCATGTATCATATGTCAAGTAGCCATGAAAATGTTTATCCGCCGTTTGTCAGTAAATTGCATATTAACGATTTTGTTTCTGTAATAATATCAATTAACTCATTCATTGAAGTTTTTGGGTATTTTGAAGACATACACATTCATGCCTTATACAATAAGGAAACTACATCACCTGCAACCAAACCATTTCTAACGATGATTAGAGTTTTGCATAAAGTTTTGTTAACAATGTCAACAAAATCCATTCTCCTTTAAAAATATCGATTGGACATTGGCAGATCTGGAATCTTCAGAAGGTATAATGAGCACTATTGGTATGAGATGAATGCTCACCATACCCTCGACGTTCGATTTCAGAGAAACTTTTTTTCTGGTGTACTCTACGAGGCAATCGTTTTTCAACATATACAAATTCGGTTGAATGAGAAAAAAGTCGCGCATTTAAATGTGCATCTTTATCTTGGACACAGTGTATGCATATATCAACAAAATCTCAATGGCCAACGGTACTACGAATCTTGAATCCGAAAACTTGACGAATTCATGTATGAACAATTTACCCTTGATTGAGGCAGAAACTGAGATGACGCACCACCTCATAATATCACGACCGTTTCAGAATTATTGCATACCAATTTCGGAAATGAATTGATAGAGGGTAACGAATCAGTGAGATGGCCGCCACTATCTCCTGACTCAATGCCATCGGCTACGTTGAGGGAATGATTATTATAATACAAATTTTACAAGAAAGCCAGTAATGATATAAATGAATTCCGACAACATTTTATGGACTGAATTGACCGACTTAATTTTATAGAGTGCATTCCATTTCGAATATCCATTTTAACGATGCAGTTCAGAGTGTTATAAAGAGGAGTAATTTATGTATCGAACTTAATGGGGCTACATTGAAGAAATTATTATTATTATACAAATTATATAAGATAGCCAGTAATAACATAAATGAATTCCGACAACATTTTATAGACTGAATTGACTGACTGAATTTCATAGAGTGAATTCCATTCCAAATATTGATGTTGATAGCATGCAATACGGAGTGTTATAAAGAGGTGTAATTTATGTATCAAACATTTAGTGGACATTAGTTTGAACATTTTCTTTAATTTGCTCTCGAAAATAGCTTGATTAGGTTATCTTCTTTCTGGATATTTGTGTTACATACAAAAGATCTGGTTACATTATCAATGCCATTTTTTAATTCGCCAGGGAGAAAAGCCCAGTGGTACTATTAAAATCGCATTTGTCGTTTCGGAAGTATTCAGAGATTTCCATGCTATTTTCCAAAACTGCTGGTTCGCCAGATCTCAGGAAATATTCCCTTTGGGGATCATCATATTGGAATATTTCATGAATATCACTTGAAGGCCTATTGTTCCTACCGCATTTTGGATCTAATATTCAAATTAGAATAGTTAACACTATATTGAACTATCATTTCCAAAGTGTTTCACTGGTTTATCGAACAGTTTTACTAATATCAAGTGAACTAGTGCAAATAGCCTTCAATTGGTTATGTGGTCAGTGTGAGAACCATGTAATCCTCAGTACTTTCTCATATTATCTTTTTGTCACTTTCGTATATACAGTCCATGTAACTGGAGCTGATATGAGACGTCATCTAGAACTTATATTGAGCAAACTCACCTCAATAAGAACAACACCTTGCGGTTGCAGAATAATTCCTTTTTTGGATACTAATCACGCGATACGTTTACTATGACTGTATAAATATATACTGAATGACAGTATAGTTTGCTCCGACCTCATTAGCAGCTTGTATTAATCACTCACAGCCAATTCCGTGAAATATATATTTTCCCTTCTTGTTGGGAAACAGTCTCTGAATCATTGATCATTTCAGAACCCTCTACTAAGGAAGTCAAGGTCACTCCAAAACAAATTCCAGATGAAGCAAAATCGCAATTGATCAAGATATCGTCTTGGCTGCTCAATAACGGGAGAGACGAATATCTGACAGTTTATGGAAAAGTACGTGGGAATGTACTTCAGCGTTCTCTTACAATGTTGAGAAACCATCAAAAATCAGTTAGCGGTGGAAGTGTACATGGCACAACTAGTTCCCCCATGTTGGTATGTACAATATCCATGTCCTTTTAGTATGTGATTCTTAAATATTTTATACAATTTGGCAATGTCGCATCTGGTAAGTTATGTATTCAACATTCGTGAGGAGTGTTGGCTGAAATTTGAATAGTGCTGAAATATACTTACTATAATTGATAGAATCGAATATCTTCAGCTACAATATAACAGGTGATATTATCAATGATATGTCGAGTGAAATCGACAGGACGAGAATCTGCCGCTACGGTTCATGAGTTTCATCATTGATTATCAATCATATTATGAGGTTATATTTGACGAGAGGATATAATGTCGTCCCTCCAACGATCATCACAAATTAGACAGTTTTGTATTTTTTTTTATCTGTGGATAACACGAAGGGGAAACCTATAATGTTAGAGGAACATCGTGTTAGCCAGCGATGGAATTTTGGGAGAGAAGGAAGGTGTTGGAATTTTTCTTGAAGGTTTGGGGGTTGCAAGCATCAGGAAAGACTTCAGTAGGCAAGGAATTCCACAACTTTGCCGTTCTATTGATGAATGATGCTTGGTATAGCTATGTTCGACAGGTCTCGAGCTTGACAGTGTAGGGGTGACCAGCCTCAGCTCTTCTGGTTTGTCTACTAGGCATCGCGCGTGGTGGCATAATAGATGATATTTCCGTTGAGCACCGACCATGGAAGTACCTATAGAAAGAGCAGAGATCGCCGACCTTTCTACGATGATCTAGAGAGGTCAATGATTTGGTGAGTGTTGTATCATCGACTAGGCGAATAGCTCTCTTCTGAATTGAATCTAAGAGCTTTAGCGTATGTTTGGGGGCTGAGCTCCAAACATGTGAACAGTACTCAAGGACAGGTCGAAATTGTGCTTTGTAGATCATGAGCAGTTGCTGGAATGTGAAGTATCTCTTCGCACGTAATAGAAAACCAAGTTTTTGTGAAGCAGTTTCCGCAATGGTCCTCCATCCCATGAAAGAGCGCTGTTGGTGGTGACACCCAGCATGGATATTGACGATCTCATAGGAACAGTGGTACCCGACATCATCGAATTGGCACTGTGTGATCAGCCTTCTTGGTGAACATACAAGCTTGAGTTGTAGTTGCATTGAACTGTACTAGATTCTCAGATCTCCATTTCAGAATTCTTGTCAGATCCTCATTTAAAGCATCGACTTGTCTTCGCCTTGCACCTCTGGCCTTGTTGGATGATATAGGGGCTCCAGTGGAAAGAGCGGAATAAAGGGTACTATCATCCGCAAAGCTATGAACTGAGCTGGAGGTCACATTCAACAAATCATTGATGTGGAGCAAGAACAAAGTTGGTGCCAAGAGCCTTGTGGAACACCAGCATTGATCAACATTGTATCAGACGAGTAGACCAGAGTAGAGTAGAGTAGACCGTCTACCACCACGTAGAATGATCTATCTGCAAGAAAACTCGATAGTAAAAGACACAGTTGGGGTGGCAAACCATATGACGGAAGTTTCGCTAGGAGGCCTTGGTGCCAAACTCAGTCAAATGCTTTGGAGATATCCAAGGCTACAGCCAGAGACTCCCCATGACCTCTGGTGACAAAAGCCATATTGTCGGTCGTTCACGATTCTTGAGCTCTCTAGATATCGGATGAGCTCGACGTTGATTGCTTTTTCCATTACTTTAGAGATCACAGATAGTAGTGCAATCGGTCTATAGTTGTTAGGGAGTGTTTTCTTGCCCTTCTTTGGAATCGGTTGGACCCTAGCTTTCTTCCAGTTAGAAGGAAATACGCCGAGTTTGTACGAAAGGGTGAACAACCTGCAAAGAACTGGTGTTAGTTCTGGGGCACATTTCTTGAGAACAATAGGCGGTATTCCGTCAGGCCCCATGGCCTTCTTGACGTTGAGGCTAAGCAGAATGTGTCTGATTGTGCGTTACCGGAAGACAATTTCTGGCATACGGTTATCGATGGTAGCGATTTTGGGAAGTTCCTGGCCTCGTGGATCCAAGGTAGAATTGTCTGCAAACATTTTGGAGAGGTGTTGGCTTTTTCATGAGGTGTTGTAGCCAATGTATTATCATCCTTTGTGAGGGGAGGAAATGAGCTAGAAGTGAAATTTCTCCCGATTGCCTTGGCAAAGGTCCAAAATGAACGGGAACCATTTGGACACTGTATGAGCTTTGATGTTATTTTCGTGTTGTATGCCTCTTTAGACTCATTTATCGTTCGATTGCATGTATTCCTAGCTTCAACACATTTGGTGCTATGTGGTATGTAAGTTTCCATTCCCAGCACAATGATTTCTGAAATCTCTTCAGCACATTGGATAGGATCTCCCGATTCAAAACACATTCTCCTCCAAGGAAACTCAGAAAAAAACATGCGAGGTCATACCAGTCGGCTGAATTGTAATGCCAAACAGTGCGTGGGGGTGTTGGACTGGTTCGCGGGGTGATGTAAGGACATATCGTGGAGATGAGTGTGTGGTCTGAGTTTCCTAGTGGTGCACGGACTTTCACTTCATACGGTTCCGGATTGTAAGTGAGGAACAGGTCGAGCGTATTGGCATAATGATTGCTGATATTAGGGATCCGAGTGGGTTCATTTATCAGTTGCTCAAGACCATAGGTGCGTCGTCTGTTTTGTTCGAGAATTTGAGCCAGGTGGAGTTGTGGACATTGAAATCCCCCATGATGATGATTTCAGCTGCTGGGTGATTCTGTTGGATGAAATCGAATTTCAGAGAAAGGAATTCGAAGAGGTCACCAGGAGTTGGTTCGTTTGGTGATAGATAAAGGCAGCAGATGAACTTTGTCTGTTTGTGGTTATCGATCTTGAGCCACATTACATCGAATTCTTTCGGTTCCAGTTCCACCTGTAGATGGTAATGAACATCGTTTATGTTCTTGTTCAGACCTCGGATGTTACAAAGATCTATTTTTAAATTCAAATGTTTCGATGGTGAACCCCCTCGAGCACCTCTCGCCCGGAAATCCCAATGGAGAGGTATTTTACTTCCGGAGTGTTTTACTCTAGGAGAATTCATCATCTAGATTTTTCTTCAGCTGAAATGGGCGGTTTGGGTTGGGAAGAAGGAGATAGGGTATGGGGATATGACCGGAAGCATCGACCAAATACTGAAACATGGGAGTTACCCATTTCACAGTACCTCTGTCGATGTGGTGGTGTCGCACCGGGCGATGATGGGAATCATCATCTTCCACCTATGGGTATCCATTTAGTAGCGTCTTACGACAGGCAGGATTTACCATGGGGAAATTCTTGATCCGTCCCCATACGGATATGTCCCCATACGGATATATCGCTTCTCGTTAGATGTGATGATTTCTTTTGTTTTTTATCATCGCTGTGATAGACACGTAATTATGCATGTCCAGGCATCATTGGCATTGTTGGCTCAAATTCGAATGAATTATGTTCTCAAGAGAATTTAAATTCTTGCACCACTTACATAATGAGAATCTTCATAGTACTTTAATTTCATTATTTCAAACCGTCATAATAATACCCACTGATATTATCTTCCATAATTGTTTTTGTATGAATAAATGAGCTGTTATTCCTTTTCTGTGACATTGGAATCATAAAACTACCGTTCTTCGAGAGTGTTGTCCCGATTCTCAAGTCTAGAAGTCTGCGACAATTAACGTTTGTCAATTGATCGTAATCGACATAATGATTATTCCATGCTATTGTTCCATATGTAAAGAAATGTCCAAGTTCTATCGAAGAATAGCACACTGATATTCTATGTATAACTTTCGTTTCAGAAATGTAAATTCCCAAACCGTCATGACACATCGCGGAGACCTTCAACTCGAAGAATACACCAAGTTTTTGAGAGGAAAGCAAATAAAATGTTTCTGAAAGCTTCTCAAACCCTAGAGCATTCTACTGGGTTATCCTTAGGCACGAGACGAGCCTCGCATTTAGGTGAGCAAACTTTAGAATTATTGTTTCTATTTCTCACATTTGAATCATTTAGTTATTCCATTTATTTCAACACTATCTTTTACCAAGAGATTAGTATATTTGGATAAGATAATCCTTATTCCTCATGATATTACTATGTTCAGACGCATTAAACGTTCCCACTCATTGAGTATTCTTATATTCCTTTTTCTGTTGACTTCGAATTAACGAGTCTGTTTAACGTTTATTGAATTGATGGTTAATGACTTTTATTAAGGATCAATTTCTCTAATAATGCATGATTGTGGTATGATCAACCATTTGAAGCTGATATCATGCGAAATCTGTATTTGAATGAAAAAAAAATGATATCAATCAATATTTTACTTGTTTAACCAGCTTATACGACGTTTAGGTGAAATTTGTTGATCTAGTTTTCAACAAAGAAGTGTTCTGCATTTATAGTTTTCACAAATGTCCAAGTCACAATGGCTGACAAGTTGACTGTCATGACTATACAGATTCAGTAATTATTACAATTGGACAACCCCGATGAATACCAAAAGTGAGTTTCCTCTTTCGCATTGCATATAAGGTCTACGGAACAATTTTGTAACTAACTAGTACATGAAATAACGATTGATGATCTCCAATATTATCGTGCTCGCTACGTTCGTACTTTAAAATGTCTATATCATCAATTGTCTTTATCAATATACTATAAGTTGGTTGAATAACTAATAAACAAACATCAACCAATTATAAAGTAAAGGGCATAATGTTCCATTCGAAAAATCTAACTATCGTTTTGAAGATCCTGTATCTTGTGATTCTAAATGCGATATCTACTTGAAATTTTATTTTTACAATTTTATCCATTATAAGCAATCCTAATGCGATTTGTTTCATTTTTAAAATGGTTTGTTTTATTTTCTAATTATCTATAAGTGATTATGATATGATATCTGTAGATAAGTCTCCTGGTGTTTTTTTGCTCATACTAAGGAAATTCATTTTTACAATTTTATTGATCAGATAGAATATATGGCACAACCCACGCACAGGAATATCCATCTGTGGGAATTTATATATGAATTTATGGCTATCTGAAATTATTGTATTTTTTCAAAATTGAAAGCTAAATAAATATATATAAATATAAATATTATTATTATTATTCAAAATGAATGATGGTTGACAATAATTTTCAAAAACATTGACTGTTTGCTATTCGTCGCTTGCTATTTTTTATTGTAGTCTTATTTATCTCGACTTCAATGTAATCACCCAACGTCCCAGAAGTAGAAACTTCTGCGGGCTAAGATGATCTGTAGGATTTTTTTTATAATGGAATCCGCCAAGCACTCCTAGAAAAGATCATACATGAGTACAAATCGCCATTGCAGTAAAAAAATTGTAACAAAAGACAGTAGTGTCTAACTAAATCAAGAATTGATTTTGTTTGATTTGAATTATGAATATATTATTGCTTCATAGCCCAATCGGTTTATTTGCGGACATATGTTGACAATACATAACAATATGTCAACATATTGTAAACAAAAACTGTTTCTTCTGATGTCCTCTAGGAATTGGTCGATATGTTTTTGGGATACACTGTATTTATTTTTCGATAGGTGTAATTATTATATCGTCAGTTCAATATTGATTATTCTTTTCTTTTTGTTTGCACTGGAGCTCCATGGTGTATCTTATTTCTATTTAACAATTATATTTTTTCCTGCGCATCTTATCATTTTTCATTGTTTTTCAGTGTAAAACAACTCTTTGAAATTTTCAATGTTTCATTCAGACTAATTTCAGATACTTCCTATACTGGAGAAGAGCTTGATAACGAACAAGAAATGGAGAATTACTTGATATCTGTGGTAGCTCTACATCGACTGATGCAGTTTGAACAGATTTTGATGAAAGATATCATAACACCAGCTCATCAACCGAGAGTTTTTGAGTTAATAGTTAGAGAAGCTATGGATACGATTGTCCAGGATGGAGAGGTACAAGGAACGATATTCCTACATCTTTTTTGTTTGCGAAGTGTGAGAATTGTTGAACCCAGTAAAGTTCAAATGAGCATTTATTCTGATTCATGAAACAGTATTCAAAATTCCTTCATCAATTCCTAATGACATTGACTCATCATTCTGATGTCCAGTGTGGTATTCGAAATTTCAACTCTAATTCCCAATGTCAATAACTCACTTCTCTCAATTTGCTGAATCATTTAGTAATCTTGCATTATTTTCATGGCTGAACTACTAATACATTACATCATGCACGAATTTTGTTTTTAATCCACATTGTTGGCATGATATATTCAAGTTCACCTGCACCTATCAGTGTTCCAAAGATTATAGTTCAATGTTAATTTATATATAATCTGCCTGAAATAGTACTGGGGATTGAGAATGCTGATTGGATAATTTGTAAATTAATTTACGGTCTCATTATTGTCACTTTTCAAAATTGCCAGTAACATAGGAGAACCCCAACAATTTCAGGATTGATAAATTCTTTTGGATCACTTTTCACGCCATCTAAATTATTTCAGTTCATGATGGTGACCATATGGTGACTAATGAAACTCATTATTTGATGAAGACATTCAATATATTTTGGGAGATTTCGGTCCAGCTATTTAACTGAATCATAGAGAGTTAGTTCCTAAAGTTATGTATACTATCGCTTCTGATTGACGTCCTTGGTGCTATTATATTTTATTGCGAAAATAATTTGAATCAATTGTTGGAATATCATATTTTTTTAGAATATAATATCCAGGGCGAAGAAATGCATTGCCAGACACGACTTTGCTACAGTTCTCGTGCTGTTCCCTATTTTCAAGCAGCTGAGAAATTTGAAACCAGAGTTTGAAAGAACCGTAGAAGATTATGATTTGAATGTGAAACAAAAATTTGATCAAATATTACAGATGCTTCATTCTACAGTGAGTACTTTTCAGACCTAAACAATGCATTTCACCATAGTTATTTGGATAACACTCAATATTTTAAATTTCATTTCAGAGTTATAAAGCGTTGGAAGATTTCATTGATAGCATCAGATCGGATTCAGTTACTCAATTGCCAAGCGATGGAACTGTTCACGAAATGACTAGCAATGTTATAATGTTCTTAGAACAACTATTGGACTATACCGATACTATCGGCATTGTCTTAGAACAAGATCAAAACAATACCAGACAATTGAATAAACTCAAATTCAATGATCGGAGTAAAGCTCTATTAGGCCTATATATAAGTAGGTAATTTTTTACAGAGCGGCACCAGTGAAGTCTGTATATATTGCTCGATTCAGTTAAGCGAAAATGAATTTATTCAATTCACCTATTAATAGTACTCAGTATTTTGAAATGCATACAGAGATAGGAAGATATTGATTGCCGTTATTCTCAGGGCACTGAAATGAAACATAACACAAATTAAATGTCCCTGAGCCGTATTCAGATGAATTAATTTGATGGTGGTTGCGCAACAACGAAACGTCAGATTTGAAATATGACTATTGTGAAGTATACCATTCGGAACTGCTCAGAAAAAAAATAGGAGATAAAATTCAAATAAACCACATGCAACTTGTGTAACAGATAAAGGAAGTCTGCAAGTATTGATCATGTCTTGATTAAAAACGAGTAAATAATACGGAGGGGAGAAGTGATGAGGAATACTATAGAAAACTTATCATTGATATCTTGAAACAGGGTTGGCTGCCAACAGAATAGAAAACTGGGTCAAAATTCAGATGTAAATTGTGACATGAAGGTACTGTCTGAAAAACTCAAAAAGTACATAGAAGAATGATTTGGACACTATCTATATTACTGACTGTAGATCAATCTCGGGTTTCTAAAAGTGAAAATGAAAAATATTATAATTTTTCCACTATATTTCTAGTGGAGAAATTCACCTTTGAGATGCCTAAAACAAAAATGGTAGGCATTGACAAATGTTTTTCAAAATGTTGAAAATAGACAAATGAATACAAATTAAAATCGTATCTACTCATCTATGTTGATGTTCCGGGAATGAATCTAAAATTCATTCACCAAAAAATTTTGAACATTCCTTTTCGCAAATATTCGCCGCTTTCCAGTGATATAGAAAAGTGACAAAAATTAGCGACAGATATTTTCTAAATTTTCCCACGTGTTGAAAATGGGAGCAAATTCTTTTCCGAAAAACGTCCACAGAGATGAGAAGATATCTCTATATTTTACAGTGTGTCTTACTTCTCATAGAAGCACACCCGTATCTTCTATAAGTATCGAATCATGATATTCAAATTCTCAAATAGTTGCAAATAATCATTGATAAAACTTAGACTCGTGTAGTGGAGGTGTATACACGTATCGAATTTCCAACTGAAACCACCATTGTAATAATAATGTACAAAAACATCATGTAACGACATCATTCGTTCTGAAAGTTAACTCATATGCTTTAGTTTCGAATTCAAATTACAGCCCTATCCAAAAACTCATTCAAACTAGTGTCGTAATTATCATGCTGTTGTCGTTCCTCTTCATGTATTACCGCTGGACGCTAGACTCATGTCAACGCTTTATGACGCTTCTAGCCAGCCGTGTTCATAGTCTGTCAGAAACTAGGAGTATGACATACAAATATAGTCGGAACGTATGTCGTGATAAATGAGGAACTTTTGCGTTCATTTCGAATGATTATTCTAGCAGTTCATCTCTGCTTGAGAGTGGCAGCCGAATGGCACGGCTATTGACGTCAATAGATCTCTTCGTTTCCTGCTTCCATGAAAATCGCGAATTTCAATAATTTTTTAAATTACGTAGGAAGTGCTTAGAGAAAAACGGATTATACCATGAAGCTAGTCTGAGTGAGTACTATCAAATGATGAAATATTTGTTTTGCCCTTTGTAATTTCAACTCAGTTTCGTCTTTCCTTCGTCCCTTTTTAATCAATGCCACTGCCACGCTACTAACTACAAATTCGGAAGACCCAAGAACATAAGGTATATGACTACTTCGTTCTTACAAGTTTGCACGCACAATTTTACCCTCCACGGAGGAGTGTAGTGTATAACGGCCTTCTGATGCATTTTTTTGTTGAAAAAAAAATTGTCAACACTGATTCGAATTTCATCTCGCTTCAACGTGAGAGCATCAAAATGCAAGTGACATAAATAATTAAAATCAAAAAAATACCCTTCATTAGAATTTGGTGGCAACATATCGTGCATATACTTCACTGGTGACCCTATGTGTATTCACATAAATAAATATCCCCATAACTATTGTACCTCTACAAAGTATTGTTGTTTTATTTTCAGAGAAAGTTCTTGTTCAATTGAACCACACTCTCATTAGTAAAAGTGAACAGTATAATGATTTCGCACTTAAGGCACTATTTCGACTGAACAATAACAACTATGTACTGAAATCTCTTCAGAGGACACATCTTATGGACTTATATTTGATATCGGAACCGAAATGTCAAGATTACTATTACAGCTCTATACAGGAAAATAAGAAGACATATTCTCAAAGGTAATAATATTTCTTGAGAATGGACCTTTTATATTATTAATTTTTATGACACTCCAGTTATAAAATTGAAAGTTTTCAGTAGGTACTTGAAACAACAGCAAGGAAATTAATAATAGTAAAGCTGACGCGCTACTTGAAAGGTATATTTGTAGGTAGATAGTGGATTCAATAGATTCGCGCAGTTAGATATTCTTGTTTAAATATACATAGGGGTAGCTAACATTCGTTTGCTCCATCGGTTTTATTTCCTTATGTCAAGTAGATGCAGAATTTTAGAATTCTGACAACAATGCTGCTACTTGAAAGTATTCAAAATAGACAACAAATTTGCGACTTGGCAACATCCAGAGTGGAGCCTCCGGACACAGTTTATACAAAGAGGACAGGATCTTCTGTGTTATATATACATCTGTGTTATATATACAGAGTTTCTTTAGTACATACTGTGCTCCGGACGAATGAAATTCGCCTATGTGCGCAGCACGTGGTGAATCTAGCGGTTTGCGGTTGAGGGAAGGGGCAGCTTCGACCATAAACGAATTAGATGGATCAGTCGATCTAAATATTTATTTCTTGGTGTCGCGAATTAGGTGAGGAAGTTAGGATTTAGGATACGATTTCGGTTAGGTTTTCTCATTTTTAATCTATTTTCCATCATACTGAGGTTAGGTGAAAATGAATGCTTCAAATTCGAATAATTTAGTGGAATACTTTTTAATGAACCCTTTGAGTGCGCGTGCGAAATAAGCTATATTTTTTTTATCTGTTGATATTGTGGTTTCATCTATTCGTCACTGTTTTTAGCAATTCAACACAATATTTATCTAGATTGCGGTTTCGAAATACCCAAAGGTAGGACTTTCTTAGCTAGTGAGAAAAAATTATAGCTAATGTTTTAAAATTCATGAAAATTGAGGCGAAAAATAGGATATCTTCATAATATAAACTACTTTGGGACGCCTCGGTCGTATCGCTTTGGTACAATTCATGACAGAATTGTGAAAAAGGAGGTTGAAAATGCCATTCTAGTAGAACGTCAACTGTAGAAAATGAGTATCTCTATTTGGATGATTTATTTTTAATTCTGAGATTACTGAAGATCTTGCCTTATCTAAGAAAGTAACTCTTTCAAAAAGTAATATTTTTTGTTTCAATTGATAGATATTGTCAACTCTGAGTATTTACCAGAAGAAAAAAATTCGTTTTATTCTTAATAATTGAATATCTCAATAACTAACATTCAGGTATAGGGAGTACTCATCAAAAGTGGAAGTAATTTGTCAGTAGTTTTTGATGATGATATAAAATTCAGGGTGTTCCATTTAATAACTGAGAAATCATGGGCGTGAGTTTTGAGTCAACCTGTATACTATATTAAAGTTATCAAAAGTATGAATAGTTGCAACAAAACTAGATTGTCACTAATTTCTTTTGGCCTGAAATGATAAACCCTCTGTTTTTCATTTTGAATAATAAAAAAAAATAAAAATGGGGTGAATTCGAGATAATATATTGGGTGTTTCATTGTATTGATAACCTTGTATCCTTATGAAATACCCTTTTTATCACTAAATGAATAAGAAACTTGACTATCTATAAGTTGATCACCCTGTCAAATCGCGTCTTTTTCTAATCATAACTCAAAGCATGTCGAATTTCTAGTTGGAATAAGCTCCTGAACTATATAAATTGTGATGATCCAGCAATCAACTTCCAGAGCGACAAATTGAAAGATAAAGAGAGGGCAGTTCTCAAAGAACGATTTGCTGTAAGTATTTAGGTATGTAAGAAGAAATATTTCCATTGAAATTTTCTAGGGTTTCAATAAGGAGATTGAAGATATATCTAGGGTTCAACGAGGTTATTCTATTCCTGATATCGAACTACGAGAGAGTATAAAACGAGATAATAAGGAACTTATTATTCCAAGATACAATGCTTTCTTCAATAAGTGAGTTGTGTTGTGAGTGCAAAATCTGATCTTCCTAATAATCGTTTGAAATTTGTAGGTATTCACATTTCCACTTCACGAAAAATCCCGAGAAATATATAAAACATAAACCTGATGAAGTATCAGCGATTATTGATAGATTTTTTGACGTTGCTGCTTGACTCTGTACTTATCTCTTACTACTTACTCAATATTATCCTTTATTTATGTCCATATTAATATATTTGTTCCTGGAATAGTCAGTTTTTTTCATCTTGAATAGCTGAATCGATTTTTCAATTCGTCTTGGTATCAATATTTTGCTACCCAATTTCATAAATTGTACACCATATCTATACCGTTTCCGAAAATCTGACGCTGCGTTCCCGCGTTAGTTAAAATCGTTTTTCCTAAAATGCAGGATATGAAATTCGGAATAATTCAAATTACATTGAAGAAATTGGAAACGATGCATATGAATAGATATGAAAGAATCTTCACTCCATACATACCATACATACATACCATACATACATTATATACCATACATACAATCGTCAAAGGTGAACTTGACGGCAAGAATATCCTCTAATTGAGGCTTAAGCCAAAAAACAAATTTTCATTTGCCGTTCAAATTTGCTGCACTTTCACAGGTGCTTCCAACAGATCAATAATATACAGGTTGTTCCATTTGGAGAATGGAAATATCGGACGCTGTATAACACAGGTCATTTTATAACCTACCGTTCGGAGTCAATGATGACCAACATTCCATCAAAAAATAATTTTATTGGAGCTTGGCATAACATGAATATTCAAATATTATAAGTATCGGAAATCGTGAAAAAACCTGTTATGTTGAATATTTCGAAAACCATCAATAATTCCAGTGAGTGTGAAATGATGAAGAATCCGAAAAGTTGATGAAAACTACAGGTTGCTATTGAAAAAAATCAAAGATGGGTCTCGTCCAGAGGAAATAGAATAGCATGTATGATGTAAATCATTTTCATTTCGTTAATATCGGGAAATTATACAATATGGTGAAGAAATCATTTTCCAAAGGGAATATGGAAGATGGATCCACTCAGTACAGTAAGTGGAGGTTCAAAACGGTGTAATAGGATCTTTATCACATGATTTTTATTGAAGAAACTCCCACCCATATTATAGTACAAAGAAAATTTTTATACTCCCTGAACTTATTATGCTTGTTGAATAATTCAACTTTCATCGAGTTACTGAG
Organism: Gastrophysa polygoni; assembly: GCA_963576655.1. Lineage (NCBI taxonomy): Eukaryota > Metazoa > Arthropoda > Insecta > Coleoptera > Chrysomelidae > Gastrophysa > Gastrophysa polygoni. The sequence goes on from OY755087.1 coordinate 4,266,347, forward strand.
ATGAATACACATTATTTTCAAAATTATTTAATGATTAATGTGATCATCTGCAGCCACATTCTACAACCACCATATCTTTATAAGCATATCTATAGGTAAGAACACCATTGTCATCCACATATAGAATAGAAATAGAATCCAGTTTGGTCGGTACACAACAGGATCTGGATACTTCTGATGGGGCAGCACTGTGAAGAAGTGATTGGAAGATGGCATGTTTCGTTGGGTTCAGATGTGCTGCAACTGGATAAAAACACCTTCCTTGGCACTGGTAAGCCTGCATCAAATTATTCGAAAATTCAGTTAGGTTAGGTATGGAATGAAAAAATATTAAACACTTCAAATTGAACTTAAAAACTTGAAACTTGAAAATCAAAAACAAAGAAACTGGCAGAATTTTGTTTCTATTTCACGTGCATAATGAAGTCGTTATGACGCCCAAACGTATATCTAACTAGGAACTAGAGCCTCCATTTCGGTACACAACTTTTATCTTCTTGACATTGGTATTACAAAACTATCGGCTGAATGTTAGTACATGCCATCTTAGAATTTTCTGTTGATACACAAATCTTACTTCAGAATTAACGGAAATAACAGAATTCAATTTCATATGCATGTATGCATCTTTCTTACTGCAATCGATATGTTGTCATTTTGAAATTTCCAATGACGGCTAAATATCTCCCTCGTTATACATGATCATACATCAAAATGGAAACTGGTGGTAAGCTGTGACATCTCTTGGCATTGGCAAAAAGTTTTAGAGGAAGAAACGAGAAACATGGCTTGAAGTTAAAGGCATACGAAATTGTTCAGAAAACGCGCCGCAGAAAACAATAACCTCTTTCTGTTGATGAGAAGCATGAAACGAAATCTCAAGAGGAAAAATATCTCTATCGCCTGAGTATGTTAAGAATTCATTGATGATACTATATGATACTATTACAATATAATCTTATAAAATCTTTAATCTTTCTAACAAACAAGAATTTTTCTGAACGAACAATAAATACCATTGATGTCTTACGAATGAAATCATTTTTTTTTTCAATTTCAAAGTGTCATCATTAGAAGTCCTCGAATCTTGACAAATTTGAAATTTATTTGAAAAAAGGGTAATCGAAGGATGCCGAATAATGTCTCATTCTATTCGTTTTTAGAACTTACCTCATAGCCAGCTGGTTGTACGATCCAAATATCATACTTAATTTCTGCAAAATCGATATAAAGCGGCTTTTTCCTACAAGAGTTTCTAAGTTTCCTCATTTTTTTTAGTTGAGTTTTTTTATTTGGTATGTCATAGTCCCATATTCTATTAGTGTCTTCTTCATAATCTTCTTCTAAGCTGCGTTTTTTCCTTCCTCTGATATCCACATCATCTTCTATAATCCTGTTTTCGACTCCACTTCTGTCTTTTAAATGATAAGATAAAAGTAATACTGGGTATTCATGATCATGGTTTTCTTCTATTGGCATTAAGGATAATTTCAAAGAATCCTTGATCTGGGGAAGATATGTAGACACGCTGATAACAATTTTCAGAAATTTACTTTCTGAGTTAGTCTGTAACATATTTTTGACGGGTGTCGTAACATCGAAAGTTACCCATGAGTTGTTCAGGTGATGAATTTGTATTTTTTGGAAATCAAGTAGTTGTTTTATAGTGTTGTCATAAATTGACATTTTTACAATTCTCCGGACTCCTGAAAAATACAATCTGCATAATTCAATGAGCTGCAGATCCTCAATTTGGCAATTTGAGTATGGAATATTCATTGACATAGTAACAATGTTTTTTTTCAAAGGCATTCACCTATTTGACGAAATAAACCGAATCACTTCATAAGGTTTCTGTTTTAGTGAATCCGGCAGAAAGTTCACTCATTTCGTCCTTAGGACGAACAATATATTTTATCGATTACTCGAGTTCATTGTTGGCATAAAACCGAATGATTGCCTAGAATTTCTCATTGCTATTGGTAGAAAGAACAAAAACATAACGTCTCGAAAAAAAAATATCAACTAGTCTGTCCTTTCCGTTCGATTTAGAAATTAGGAAGAAAGAAAACGTCAATAGATGAATGCTCCATCTCCGTGAATAATACTGAAAATTATTCTAGAAATAATCAAGGTGTAGGTACCCACACATGAAGAATAAGGTGCAAATTAAATATTCATAGTTCGTACCCCCTTCACCAACTGCTTCAATATCCAATATCGTGAGTATTTTCAGTTCGGCACTAACAAAATATTCGTCTTCTGTCAAAGACGGAATATCAAAAATAAGTAAGTGATTTTCAGAAAGATTCTCCAATATTTCGTTATCATGCAGTGGTTCTGAAACAAAATATAGATAATCAATGAAAATGGACACTTTACAAATAATTTCACCCATAACCATACAAACAAAGAATTCCATTGAGATTCATCTCAAGTAACAAAAATGCCAAAAAACGAAGAATCATCAACATAGGTATGTAATAATATTTAAATTTCACTAACACAACACATCGTTAGAAAAATGCATTTTTCAAATACCCAAAAAGAATCATTTTACAAGCTCTAAATTCTACCTGATTCACTTAAAACTGACAGTTCATTTTATAAACAAATGGAGTTATGATCGAAAGAAAAACTTGGTTCTAAATTTTTTCGTCATATTTTGAGAGGGTAATTTTCAAAATCCAATTATCAGTGTACAGCATCAAAACGAGAGTCCTTTCTCAAATTGGACCAACCCTGTATCTCTACTGGTTCACGAAATCCCAATGGTGAGAGAGGGAAAAAACAATCTGTATATTTACTAGAATAGAAGAATAGTGATATCATTGACTAACATAGTCGATGGTGATATTCATGATGATGATAACTACAAAAAATATTGCAGTCTCGCCACGGAAGTGAATATTGATATAGCGAGTAGTCGTAGGTATTCACTTCTTTATATTTTATATTTATACTCCCTTACATCACTTATAATTTTCAATTATTATATATAATATTATTATATATAATATATTCTGACAGTACTTATCTGAATTTTCAGAGATAAATTCATGAGGAAGCAAAACAGAAGACATTAAGAAATACAGAGTTCGATAATATGAAATGCATGTGCATATGGATATATGAATCTTGCCTGCAATAAATACAGAATACAGAAGTGACTCGAATAATACAATATACAGAATAACTAACTCATAATACAGAAAACTTATAGATGGGCACATTAGAAAAACATTATACAATACATGCGAAATAGGTATATTATATTATTTTAGTTATTTTATACCCACTTATTATTTTGTTTTTTTTTTTCACGTCATTTTTCGTCTATAGATACTTTCTGTTTATTTTATCACACCATAGCGATACCAGGGTTAAGTGGAAGACCAATTAATCTCTACCATAATAATTTAACTTCGCACTTTATTCTCCACTACTTAATATTTTATAGTTTGTTAAGATATTCTTTCATAAAGAATAATGAAGACATATTCTTTCATTATTATTATTATCATTACTATTATATATTTTCATCTGCGAAACTAATTTTCTTCTTTGATTTCTTATTTAAAAATATTATTCATGTACGAACTGAACAAAACCGTCCCTTAGATAGCTATCCATGCTTTTCTTTATTTTTTTGTATTCAACTCATTGAATAATTCTGAGATACGTTTCTGATACAAACGGCAACAATGTATGGGTGAAAATATTTTCGACAGATAGAGAATTATTGACATGCCAATTGTGTATCGTATTTCTTAGATACATCGAATATTCCATCCATATGGAAAAATCCATATTGAAAAAAAAATTCTGAGAAGTTGATTTGAAATTAAAAACATGAACCCAACTTATTTATTGATATTATTAATAATAAATTGAAAGATTGTGCAAGCAAATTGAAAATATTCAGGCTGTCCATAAACTAGTGGTCATAAATGATACCACATGAACGGGATGACGAGATAATATCAGTAATTTATATGAATCTCTTTCATTTCGAGCTTCTATCAATATTCTACGCAGTAAGTTGGGTAATGAATTGGTCCGGCTTTTGGATTCGGGTTTCAAGTAATAATAGTAATAATAGTTGATAGTAATAGTAGTGATTGCTCTATTATACAGTTACGGTCGAATTTATACAGAGTGTTACCTAATTTAGCATTCGACATCGCAGTTCCATTCCCTAATCAATTCACTACAGAAAGCTATCGATATCTTTCATTCGATATCTTTCCCCTTGTATAGAGATAAATCTGTTTTACTTGCTAATCGAGAAGTAAATCATCGTTTTTTTTAAGAACATGCTATACACAACTAATATACAAGTTTCGATATTGAAATTGACGACTAATGTCAAGAATATTATTTTCTGGACACTTTGTATATATGTATAATTACCTCCATGTGTTGGTATAAGACTCCTCACCACGTCAGGTCTTTCATCAATATTTCCTCCCATTTTATTATTTTCATATAGTTCAAGCATAAACTTAGGAACATGGATCTTTCTTTTGTTTGCCAAAATGTTCTTTTTCATTCCTCTCGCCGTTAGGTTGACATCAGAGATGGCAATGTTCTTTGATTCGATGATATTCAATTCGATGGATGCTGAATTAGGAAAAAAGTTATTCCTAATCACAATTAAGTACACCCAAAGGCATATCAGCACGAACACTGTTATTATTATATTGGTGTACATTTGAGATGGAATATTGAAACGTACTGGGCGTCGAGACGCGATGCGCCTGAAAGACACTTGAAATCCATTTGGTTTAATCTTTTGGAGGCCTTATCGGAATAGTCTCACTGTATGATCTATCGGAAATTTATTAGTGGAATTATTTATAGAGGTAGTGAAGATGAGGATCACCTGGCGTTACAGTATAAATTATAGCATACTGGCTGGTACCAGGCGCGTTGACGCGGATATGAAATAATTTTGAAAATATTCTTCAAAATTTCAGAACTCTATATTGTTTATGTCTATAACCATCGCAAGGAATATTAATTTTTACACGTTAGATCAGTTGGCAACCTTGGCCACGAACGCCATCTATTGATAGTAATCCGAAGTGGCCAAGTTCGCATAAAAATTACATGTATTTGCCTGATTTTCTTTTTCCTGTGCTATCCCTGTATTGATGCGAAATAAACAAGAAAAAATATTCGAATTCGAAAAAAAATTTTCGAGTTTTTTCAGACTAACGTAGGGCAATCCATTTCCATCATTCCTCAATAGAACGGCAAAGTTATGGAATTCTTTGCCTAGTGAAGTCTTTCCTGATGCTTACAACCTCCAAACTTTCAAGAAAAATTCCAACACCTTCCTACTCTCCCAAAATTCCACCGCTGGCTAACACGATGTTCCTCGAACATCATAGGTTTCCCTTTCGTGTTGTCCACAGATAAAAAAAAAGATGCGTTTTCAGGACGAAATATGGGTCATACTTCTTCCTTATTTCAAAAAACAGCACTCTCAAAATATCGATACTATCTGTGATCTCTAAAGTAATGGAAACAGTAATCAACATCGAGCTCATCCGATATCTAGTGAGCTCAAGAATCGTGAACGACCGGCAGTATGGCTTTCGCCACCAGAGGTCAACTGGAGACCTGCTTACCTATGTGACACATAAGTGGCAGGTGTCAATCGAGAAACATTGTGAGTCTCTGGCTGTAGCCTTGGATATCTTGGATATCAAGCATTTGACCGAGTTTGGCACCAAGGCCTCCTAGCGAAACTTCCGTCATATGGTTTGCCGCCCCAACTGTGTCTTTTACAATCGAGTTTTCTTGCAGATAGATCACTCTACGTGGTGGTAAACGGGGTCTCGTCTGATATAATGACGATCAATGCTGGCACAAACTTTATTCTTGCTCCACATCGATGATTTGTTGGATGTGACCTCTAGCCCAGTTCATAGCTTTGCGGATGATAGTACACTTCATTCCGCCTTCTCCTCTAGAGCCCCTATATCATCAAACGAGGCTAGAGGTGCAAGACAAAGACAGGTCGATGCTTTAAATGAGGATCTGACAGGAATTCTGAAATGGGGATCTCAAAATCTACTATAGTTCAACCATCAACAGCGCTCTCTCATGGGACGATTATGTGAGGTCCTTTGAAAACTGCTTCACGATTGAAATATTCTAACTTGAAAAAAAAATTAGGTTTTTATCGTCATCGTTGAAAATCGAAATCTCACGTCATTTTTCAATGTATCTGAATTGCTTTCGAGCAACAGAAAGAGGAAAAATGGATCTTTCTTGTGGTTAATCCATAATTGGGGGAAACATTTGGAAATCCTCTAAATTTGGGAAAAGATTTGAGGAAATTGAAAAAGCCATCACCCTTCTTTTTCAAATGAAATGCCTATTTTTTTATTTCACTAAATAAAAGAAGATGGAATTCCACATCGATTTGTAATAATTCCTTATTTCACCGTATGATGGATTTTTCGATATTGATGAGAATTCACCACTATTATCGGAGTAAAGTTATTTGTTTTTTGATAGTTTACCATGGAAGTGATGAATACCAGAAAACGCAATAAAAAATAAAGCATTTCATTTGAAATAACAGAGTTGGTGTCTCCTTCCGGTATAACCGGAGGTGCGACTATCTGGAAAACATTTTCATTGATCTGCAAATCATCAAAAAATTTCAGAAATCCAGAAATTTTCGAAGTCATCATTGGAACCCAGAAAACTTCTAATCAGCGCTTATGATGAAACAGCCTGTATATCTTGTATTTTAGTATTCTGGTGGTTCATGGATTATGGATTGGGGTAAAATCTACTTACTCTAACTCAGCAATGGTACCTACCTAATGCATTCTGCAAATGATGATTTCTAGAGATCTATTATGGCTCATTTGCTATCAGTTTTGCTGCTTGCTTTTTGGAAAAGAAATAGTAATTGGCTTGAGTTACCCTTCGACCATAGACCCAAAGAGTAAAACAAAGTTACCTCATGAAATAATGAGCGAATATGTGAAAAGTGATTGGAGCAGAGAGAAGTATGCCGTCTATAAGAAGTATAAGACACTTGAGCTCGAACCCCATTTTAGCTCCCTCAGTAGAATTGGTAATTGAGTGATGGATGATTTATCGACTGATTTAAATGATTAGTCTATTTTTTCTTGTATATCAACTGGAAATTCTCACCTTTGTTGTCTATTGAGGTAAAACGTTTTTGGGTCTCCTTATAAAGTGAAGGAAATGAATAAATAGTACAAAGTATATGTATATTTATGCATGAAACTTCAATCTGTGTTGCTCGAGCCGTGGAACACGAACTGACTTTAATAGAAAATATCAAGTTTATCAACGAGTACGAATGATTATTCATTCACAATTATCTCACATATTTTCTCAAACATTTCATTGATGAAAATAGGACAGTATAACTTTTCAGAGATTTTTATGTTCAATTTTAAATGTATCAGCCATCTGGAAATTCACTTAATACAAAATTGACTAGATCATCGATATTAATTTCAATCATTGGGTACACTCTTCAGAGAATAGGTGTAACTACAGTTCGAATTCTTCATTGATGAAACAACTCTAGCAGTTTGAGTAGAAGTTAAAAAAGTACGTCTTCTGGTTCAAACAAATCTTCAAATAATATCATGTTTCCTGCAAGTATGATATGGCGATTTTTAGAGAAATGCAGTGAATATATCATATTCAAGAATATTTTCGACATACATTCGAACATGAATTTTATGGTTGAAATGTTAACAACTTCTGCTATCGACCTTATCATTACTTTCAAGGATGCACACCGATATGAAAAACGTGGTTCGAAGATCATCAGCTGTTGGTTCTCGATTCACTTCGAAAACATCTATGTATGCGAGAGTCTAATATTCGCACCAATGAGTATTTCTCCAGTCGACTTACGACCATTATAGTAATAGTTGTTTTGACGATGTTCTGATTTTTTTTTTGTGAATCCCATCGCATAACTATTCATTTTCTCAAGGTCTATGTACTCTGAATTCATTATTCATTTGTATTTCTAATGATGCAGCAATATCAGCATGATCTTCATGACATGTTTCAGTTTTCATTGCATTTGCTCCAGTTCAATGGAATTATTGCACCATTTTATATTTCTTTGGTTTATCCAACTGAATAATCTTTGATAGTTTCACGTTACCATGATGATCTTGAAGATTGTTTGTGGTTTGGGTTTGGAATAACTTGATTTTATTCATCTCTATTTCATCCGATAGTGCATTCATAGCAATCACCTGATTTTCTATCCCAAGTATTTTTTGTATTGCTGTAAGTGATTCATTGCATTCTTGAGAAACTTCTTTGGAAATACATCCTTCGCACTACGAATGGTCATCATAGTCTTCATCACAATACTGTATAGTGATTTCATCAGTATAAACAATATCTCCAATCAATCTTCAACATCGTGCAAAAATATACCACGATTTCAAACATTTAAGACCATTTTTCGCCACATATTTACACTTTGTACACACTCCTTGAATGTCAACAATATCTGACGAGGGCATTTGGGTTACGTAACAAACATGATGAAATAATCGATGAGAATTGAGGATGTAAGTCTTTTTCACAGCACAGCTGTATCGAAATCTCAGCTGAATATAGCGTTACACATTTCATTATTCTTCTTATTGATGAAATAAGTCAGGCCTGGAACTGCGGACTTCTTATATCTTGATATCCTCATTTTGTGTTTGCTCCCTGGAATTCTCTCGATCTTGTGAACATTGTGCCTGAAAATAGGAAAAAAGAACTCTAATATGACACTGATCACATATGTACTTGTGAGTCGATCAATATTTTTCATCCTCTCACTCCACACAAGTTCCAAATAATTCACCATATGCTACCAAATAACCATTCATTTCAATATACACCTTTCTCTATCTCATTCTAGAGTTCAAGTTTTAACATTTATTATAATACTTGCAAACTCCGAGATTTTGGGTTTCTAATATGCACTTCAAACTTTTGCAACTCTTTTGAGATCCAGATAATTTAGTAAGAGTCGTGACACAAGAAGGTATTTGTGTAGATTTGTAGGCTACATAATTGGAATTTTGTTAACATTTTTTTGTATTGTTAGTATCTTCAGAGTGATTCACCTAAGCATTCATAGAAAACGATGAGGAATTAGTATGACATCCGAGGAAGTGCCTGCAGAATTTCAGAGCCATCAGAGTAAATTTATGGAATTCATTCAAAGTGAAATCGAAAAGATCAGCCACTGGGTTGCCAACTTCATCATGAGCAACAAGGTATAGGGTTTGAGCATCGAAATAAAAGGGAATCTATCTACGAGAATAGCTGCCAACAATTGTTTTCAGTTTCGATGCTCGAGAGGCGATGACCTCCAGTTCCATTTGAAATATTGTGCTGGTTGATGATATAAATTGAATTGCGAAGTATCATGTTCGTGATCAGTTGTTTATGAATAGTGCCTCTATGCAAATTTCTACGTCGTAATAATGAAAAAATTTTAATGTTTTCTTGAATACGTTAAAGAGTTTTTCTTAACGGATAACTATATGTACCACGATATGTTATGTTTCCTTCCGTGAATACGTTAGAAAAGTTCTTCAACCGATTTCACTCACCACGACAATTCTGATTGGATACAGATTTCCATCAGTGAAGTTATTTATGAAGTTTGTTGTGAGCGCAAATCTATAAAACCGTGACTCAGTGCTAGGAAGTGACAACGTTTGGAGTCGAAGTCTTTGTGAATTAGCCGTACACACATACATATGTATACCTACATCACATATCGGCAGTCCCCGCAGGGTGAGTTACACATGAGTCATCATGAGTGTGCATCGCACAATAAGTATGAGATATATTTTAATCGTTTTATTTGTTTTAACTGCATTCGATTGCTGGTGGTCTATCGAATGGTAAATGGTAAAGTGGTAAATATGGAATATTCATAGAGATCTGGCAAACCAGCATTTTTGGAAAATAGTATGGAAACCGCTGATTAATTCCGAAACGATAAATGCGATTTCAATAAAATTCATTGACCTGGAGTATTAAAAAATTACACTGATGATGTTGCCAAATTTCTGTGCGTAGCACAACTATGTTTCTTTCGGAAAATATTTGGAATTGGAATTTGTTATTCATGAGTTCCACTGAATGGAGCAGAAAAAAATTGAATGAAGTGAAAATAAATGAGGTGATCCATTGAAAAAATGTTACGCAAAAAATAATGGGAGGATCTGATGCCATCATCGCCGATTCGATTTCTGGATTTCCCAGGTCAATGAACAACTTCTAGGCACTGAATGTCATCTGTTTGGAGATATTCATGATATTCATTATACTTTATTGAAAAAAATGGTGATTTTCCAGATTTCTGAAAAAAATTGGAACCGAAATTTGTCATACTGGGGTTCTACTAAATGGAGCACCACCGACCAGGTGCAGTGAAAATAAACGGAGTGATCCATTCAAAAAAACAAAGTGTCAGACAGAGAAGAATGGACTTCTCCAGGTTGAACAACCCCTGGCTACTAAATTCAATTGAAATCACATGTGTCATTTCGGCGATATCCAGGGGTTTCCGTACTTTAATGTTCATTTATTCAAATTTGTATGTAATTCTGTGAATTATGCAAATAAAAAGCATTATTATTCATATTTTCATTATTATTATCAAACGATTCGGAACCTTTTTATGTTTTCATGGTGACTGGCACCATTCTAGTATAAGAAATCTAATCTGATTCTGAACTGATTGTTAACACGACATAGTTCGCATTTCTAGTGTTTGCTTACCTAAATAAAGTTTCCGGTTGGACGAGCCTCATACACAGTTGAGCATTGGAAGAGAAATCGATGTCTGTTTGTAGATCGAGTTTTGGTTCAATAGATGCGCTGAATTCCACTTGAGACATTACAAATATCGTGTCAATAGAAGTGGACCCGCTAATGAAAATCCCAGCACTGAAAAACAGTAATAGAGGATAATTTGGACTCAGGTATAAACGATAAAATACATTTTTGGCTAAAAGAAATTTCCCTACTACTTTCCAATAATGAAGTGCCTAAAAGGCTGATCGCTGATGCCTTAACCATATGAAATGATTGCAATAACATAATTGATAAAATGTTTAAAATGTTCAAATGAAGCTAGATAAAAACGTTGTACTAGTAATAACAGTTTATTTCAAAATCACACCTTCATCAAATGTTCAAAACTATTCTGAGATGAGGAAAGAGTCTGTTCAAACTTATATAATTTGTGACGCTTGATTGGTTCGGCTGGACGTGTGGTTTCAAATAAAGAAGGTGCAAATGCATTTGCGAATCACTATCGCTTGCTCTATTCAGCTTTCACTATTATTTTTCGATTATGTGAAAATCTTCTACCACAATATGAACGAGAGACTATAAAAGTTATCTATCTACCAAATTTTTCTGAAACAATGAACATATCCGCCTAGTAGATGAATACCAACATAATAATATGTAACAGTTTTATAGGATTATTTCAATGATTTCTAATTGCCAGTGATAAAATATATTCGATAATTTCATTCATGAGATATTATATTATTATAGCACTCCACAATGCTCCATCTTTTCGATATCATGCGTATATTCCCTTATCGAATGAAGGTCTTTTTGTTGATATTTTTATTCTTCAAACATGAATGTGTTCAAATTTTTATCTTTCATTTCATTCCTGTAGTGTTTGAAATGATGCAAAGAGGTTTTATTACAAATACCAGAAATTTTACTTACGATTCTTGAACTAGGCCTTCGGCGTTACGATTCCAAAGGGATATTTCTATTTTTCCAGAGAGGTCGAGTGAAGTAGCGCTTTTTATATCAGTTCTGGCAATGAATCCAGATCCCAACCTTATGTATTCCAAGTGGTCATGTAGTAAAGCTAACACCTACAAATTGATGTACATAAGAAGGCACTGTAAATTGATGGTTGAAAGACTATCAAAGACAGATTAGAAAGTAGACAAGTCAATAAGCTGCAGTGTTTGGACTCAAAAAACCCTGAATTAATATCTATTGCGTAGCAACATAGTAGACTTCTGTGATACGTATGATTATGATACACGAATTGGTTCAGAAAATCATGATACTTCAGTACATGAATACCTTTGATATATCAATTGAAGTGATAAAAAAAATTCATTCAATTCTAACAGCTACAGATACAAATATAATCAAATAAAGATACACCTCATGCTCGAGGTATATATAGGTGTAGGAGGCATGGATCACGGATGATTATCAAAGGGATAAAGAAAAGTTGCACTTCTCTGAGCTCAGTAATGGGCTGAAATTAATTTGATGATTCTGGAAATACGACATGGAAGAAATGGAAAAATGAATATATGCATTTATTGAGTAGTACTTATCCTTCAAAGACAGTAGTGAAAATCAATACGAAACGGGAAATAAATGTCTAATTCTTGCAGTGTATACTATAGTAAGAATTTTCAGTTGAAATGAGGAAATTAGTAATCATTTTATTCAACTTGGTATAACATTTCCTTTTCCAAAGCAGTTATTATTGCTTGATTGCTTGCTTGATTGTTCAATTTTCTTGTATAACTATCCTTGGAAATTTTTTTATAGTTTCCGGTCAATATTTCTATAATTTCTTTCATGATGTTGTGTTTTGAGATTGAATGAGATAATAATTTACTAGGTGCGTGATGACCATTTCTAATATCTACAGACAAATACGGAAGGAATACTAATATTTCATCATCGTTCAAGTCGTCAAGACCATGTTATATTCAACACCTATTTCATTTCGATAAATTCTATGCGTATTGAACGACACTGGACGAATCCTTCCACGATAGATATTGAAAAAGAAGTTGAAATAAGCGATTGTGATTTTTCAGTTCTTTAAGTGGGATTTTCTCTTCTTGATTTCTATTCTCCTCGAATAACTTACAGACATTATTTAAGCAATTGTGAGTTTATAAATTTGTTGTGCATATACCTGTAAGGCCGATGTTTTCTCTGAAGCAGTACCTGACCAAACGTGACCCATAAGTTCACCTTGGCCATGGAAGAAAATGAAAGGTCGTATTTGGGTATCCATAAGGGTGAGCTCAATGCCAGCGGTAGCGGGTTCCTCTTCTGCATCCTCTTCCGCTTCATTATTACTGGCGATAAAACTGCCAAGTCCACCGGAAAATATACCCAACTGAAATGAAATTTAGAATAAATATCAAGAGCATGATAAGAGATGCAAAGTCTGGAGGTGACACTAGCGCCAAATCAAGACCAACATATTTTTGATTGAGTAAGTACCTATTGTATTTTCCCATGAACGCCATGAGATCTGTTTTCTATTTTTATCTATTGGCAACACGAAAGGAAAGCCTATACTGTTCAAGAAACATCATGAAAACCAGTACTGGAATATTCCACTCCAAGTTGAGAGAGAAGGAAGGTATTGGCAGAAGGTATTTTGAAGTTTGGAGGTCGTAAGCATCAGGAAAGACTTCACTAGGCAACGAATTCCACAACTTTGTCTTTATATCGATAAATGACGATTGGTCGAGCAAAGTTCGGCAGGTCTCAAGCCTGACAATGAAGGGGTGACCAGTCTGACAAAAACCAATAGATAAAATACCAATACCATTAGATTAGTTGGTGATTCACTATGTAAAATAATTAGATTATTAGGATTTCATTCTTGTAATTGGTCAACCAATTGAGAGATAAATCTTGCAGTGAGCTTATTCGAAGATCGATTTTGCAATGATTGCAAGATTGGTCCAGCAATCGAGCACTAGTTGGAAGATTTATATTTTGATTAGCTAAATAATGAGTTCGATCTTGCAATTGAGTCCAAACAGGGGGTAATTCATTCACACGAATGTTGTGTTTGACTTTTCACCAATGTTCCTGAACCCTTGATTTACGCCAGGACCTAATTATGTAATTAACCATTGCAATAAAATATGTTGAGAATTTTTGACGGAAACACAGTTTAGAGAAAGTGAATGGAAATTCTGAAATAAATAATTCCATAAAACACTTGGACATCCGACGGATATCCAGTGGATGTCAATTCAGGATATGTTGGATATCCATTAGACGTCCAAACATTATACAAAGGATATCATATGGAAGTCCAATGGATATCCTCAGTCCATCAACTTGGACGTTCATGAGATCTTCATTAACGTCAGAGAAAAAACTGGTATCACGGAAATTCGAACTCGCGACCTTTCGATCGTCCCTCTATTACCTTCACCGCTCAGGCTATCTCACTTGTTGAAGATTTATATCTAACAAGTATTCGGGGTGTCTGATGATACTTATCATCCCAGTGGCAAGCTCATATAGTTTTCAGAAATTATGAAACGGAAAAATATACTGGCTGATTCGGATGTCCATATGATATCCGGCGTTGTATGGGATAATGATAATAATAATGATAGTAATAATAATAATAATAATAATAATAATAATGAGTGATGTTAACTTACACTGAGCAATTCAGAATGTAAACCATCCCTTTCCAAGACGATATCGAAAAGACCTCTTTTTACGATTCCTGAACTGATTTCTTGAACGGAAACTAGGCTCCCGTTGCTTGAAGGACTTGTCAGAAATCTCCTGGATAACGATGTAGATAAACCTCTTGGTGACAGACCATGATAATTATATACATATTTGTTATTCCTCAATAGCTGTTGAACTCGATGCCTCAAATTGCGATCCTTATGCGCTAACATTTTTATTCTTTGAAAAACATATTGTTTCACCTCATAGGTAGGATCATTAGAAATGAGATACTCTAATATTTCACTTAGCAGCTGGTCTGTTGGTTCCTTTTCTAAGAGGATGTCAGCTGATAAGGTCCTGGAACTGGTATCATATTTTCGATCTAGGTTGAAGAAAGATTTCCTTGCGGAACTGAGCACTTCATTGTTCCACAGATTGGCATCAAACGATCTGATAGCTTTCCATGATAGGACCCCTTGTTTCAGAGTTCCGGTCTTCATATATTTTAATAATGTTGGAATCGTGCTTTCTGATTTGAGATTTTTCAAAGCCCTGAAATACATATCTTTCTCTTCACCTTCGGCATATTCTAAATTATTTAGGATAGTTTCTTCAATATCTCGAGCTATCTGCAAATGTTAGGATTGAAAGTATTTGCTAGATCTGGTACAAAAATTGAAAATGATAAATTATTACATTTCGAATCTTCAGTTTCAGTCATCGAATAATCTAATGAATATCGATTGAAGAAAGCATGCATGATATTAGGCATACCTTGAACTTGGCATCCGTTCGTTCACCTTTCGATAATTTGTAGGTCATGGAAGCCATAGTCAGAATCATAGTTTCTTTCACTTTAACTGGAATACTAAGAACCGTCGTGAATTTCTTCAACAAATCTTTTAAAATTTCTCTATTAGGTGTCACTGAAAATGATAGTGACCAAAGATATCGTTCACTGAAGTCTATCATTTCTTCCTTGTCGAAATGTAGTGTTTTCATTACTGCTTCATGGGATTCCGGGGTTTGGACATATCCCATAATATCATATAGTTGGGTCCTGAAACATGATTCAGTTACTTATCATAATATAGTAGAATTTTTGAGAATGAAAGATGTGAACAGCTAGCGGAAAATAATTTTCTGGCCGTATCTGAGGAAAATTATTTGAGTTTTGAATTTCACTCAGGCCATGGATATTCATTATGTATGCGATGTATGTAGGTACATGTTTCGGTATGCTGGAATAGAGCCACTTCATTTCTGAAAAATTTGAAATTTTATATTTTTTATATATTTACCTACTTTTTGCAAGCAATATGAGGAATATATGCCTTCATAGATCAACATATTCTTTTCAAATGCAACCCTATGGCTTGTGACCCCTCATTGGAAATCTGGTGAAAAGTGGAATCCAGCGTACTGATCAAATTTAAGTTTCAAAACAGAATTATAAAGTTAAATTGATTTTCGACGTAACAATTCATTCACTCATCCTAGGAGGCCCAATTGAATACAGGAAATGATATTAACTTCGAATACACAATTTCAGCGGTATTTGTAATCGTATAATTTCATTGTTCCATTCATCTGAGACGTTTTAGTCCTGACACATCCATCGACACACAAAAGCTCATGTGATCTCTTCGAATTCCTTTCTATGAATCTTAACTCCACCCAATAGCACCACTCAGTAGCTGAAATAATCATCATGGGGGATTTTGACTACTCCACTGGTCTTAAATTCTCAAACGAAACAAATGGAGCTGGAATGAGCTGAGGCTTTCGCTATCACCTGATGAATGAGCAACTGATAAATGAACCCACTCGGATCCCTGATATCAGCAATCATTATGTCAATACGCTCGACCTATTCCTCACTAACAATCTGGAACAGTATGAAGTGAAAGTCCGTGCACCACTAGTAAACTCAGACCACACACTCATCTCCACGATATGTCTTTACATCACTCCGCGAACCAGTCCAACACCCCCAAACACTTTTTGGCATTCTGCCGACTGGATGGTCTTCTTATGTTTTTTTCTGAACTTCCCTGGAGAACAATCTGTTTCGACGCAGGAGATCCAACGCAATGTGAGATTTGAGAGATTATAATGATGGGAATAGAAACTCACATACCTCTTACCAACGAATCACCAACCTTGGTTAACCTTGGTTCAAAAAAACCTCTTCTAGGGTCGTAGTTTCGAAGCAAGCAGCAAACCGTCGTTAGCGTAAGAACTCATGCACGGAAATAGAATATTTTGAACATAGAAATATGTGCAATCAAACTAGGGACGTGTCTGAAGAAGCTTGGACGTTGGACGGAAATTGTAAGCTTGGAAGCTTGTCAGTCTTGGGCAAATGTGTGGAAGCACTTGTTTTCTAGATGAACTATGAGTTACACAGGGTATTCTATCGGGAATCGGACACACGTTGACGGTAGAAAGTGGTCACCAAAGTGGTTTTGAATTTTCCTCGGAACATACAATATTTGTTGGGTCTCATCAGTTGTGTTATCGAGATATAACCTTGTATATAGCACCAAGATCAGATCGAGTACCCAAATGGTTCCTGTACATCCTGAACCTTTACCATGGCAATCGGGAGAAATTTCACTTCCAGCTCATTTCCTTCTCTCATGAAGGATGATTAGTGCACATTGGCTATAACATCAAGTCAAGGAAGGATTTCAAAACTTTGTTCGAGATGGTGTTGTCCTGTTCAGCCTATGGCTGTACAAATAGATCACTATACCTATATCATTTCAAGTTATTATTAAATATAGTTATATCCATTACCATATTCCAAATAGACCCTAGCTCGCACCTAAAGGAGGAGGAATCCAACCAATGAAAATAGCAAACGAGAGAGAGAGAGAGAGAGAGAGAGAGAGAGAGAGAGAGAGAGAGAGAGAGGCAACCAGCAATGATCAGCTGACTGTAGGCAAAATTGCACCTTTATTTGTTTCACATCCAGACGAATCGATAGCTCATTTTTTGCTTATGTTCGTTTCAATGCTTCTCATGAGTCGAGGATATATAATATACAGGGTGTCCCAAAAACATACCGACAAACGTTAAGGGATGGTAGAGGACATCAAAATAAACATTTTTGCTCGATAAAAATAAGTCCGGAAACTCTTCGTTTTTTAAAAAATCGATCTTTTATTGATATCGTAAAGACGTTTTGGTCGAATTCAATGAAATTTTTACAGATTATTGATACGTACTATCCGACATAGCCCGTGGGCACAAAAAAAATATCGCCCAGTAGATTTTTTGCAATTATGATGATTTTTTTTAAATGAACACCTAAAAATGCAATTTTTTTGTCCCTTGAAATTTTTCCGTTTCTACGTTTTGGAGAAAAAAAAATAAAAACCATATCTCTTACATCTATGAAAAAAAAAATTAAATGCTTCAAAATTATACCTTACATTTTATCAATGCGTTTATTGAAATATTGAAAAACTAATTGAACTTTCAATAACTTTTTTTACTAATCATTAATTATTATTAATGACTTTTAATCATTTTTTGTTTTGTATTTAATTCGTTTAATTAATGAATTAATTTTATCTGTATTAATTTTATTCGTAATTTTTAATATCTTGGAAAGAGTATCCAAAACATACCGACAGATAAAGGGTGCTAAAGCAATAAAATGTTTTGAATAAAATGAAAATAACTAAATTAACTCTCAGTTTAGTTGAACACCACTGACTTTTGTTTACATTTTCTGATGTAAATACGTTTGATGTTGGGAACAAACATTTTTTTTACAATAAAATTCCACAGATACCAATTTTAATTTCTTTAAAATAAATTAAACACCCTGCATCTCGAAAACGAAGAGTTTCCGGAATTATGTTTATCGAGCAAAAATGTTCATTTTGATGTCCTCTACCATCCCTTAGAGTTTGTCGATATGTTTATGAGACACCCTGTATATTTGTAGTAGTTATGTACTATGAATTAATGTATGTGATTTTTTATTAATTGAAGAGGTTTGAAACAAGTTCCTTACCCAGTGGTCTTTCGAATTACTGAAAAAATCTCTACTTTACGTTTCATATTCGAAAATAATAGAGAACCTATAACGTCAAAATTTAAATATTTCCTCAATACTGCAAGTAATGGCTTTTTTTGGTGGTTTGTTTCAAGACTACTCCATAATTTCCGTTGAGAACATATTCAATGTTCAACTGAATGAATTGGAATTTCAAATACTTTTCACTGATGGCAGTGTATAGAAGTTTTCATACTCACAAAATCTGCTTATTCTTCTTTGAGGACAATACTTTATAGATGGAATCTCTAGTTGCAGTTCTAGCAGAAGTGACTAGCTCAATGAAAACTTTAGCTGATTTTATAGTCCCCATATTTTCGGTTTTCAGATGATTCCTCAAGTTCTCCACTTGTTTCGTAAAACTTATCAAATCGTCAGAAGGAATAAGTTGGTTTTCGGTCAGTAGAGTCTCTTGAGTGAATGTGAGTCCTTCTATCTTACTCATTTCATCAATGGCGTGGTCAATATCATCATTCTTCAGTGGCGTTATGAATTTTCTCTCTATTATAGACATAGTTTGTTCAGTTTCTACATAACTGCCAATTTCAGCATTAATCTTCAAGTGGATCAAGTGTTGTTCTCTAGATGTTATACTACTCAAGTGAGTATTACTAGAATCTAATTCATACTCAGTTTGTCTGGATGAAACAACTTCGATTCCCAAAATTTCATTTGGGTTCTTGATGTAGCGGAAATCTTGTGATACACATCCAGATTTGTTTTTCATGAATTTCGTAGGCGATGATGATGAATATATTACATTGCATAACCCAGAAGCGTCGGTTTCTCTTTCTGCCCCGTCAATGATCTGGAACTGAAAAATGAAAAATGTCTAGAGGTTTCTTCAAGATCTAATGAACTGCTTCATTTTTTGAAACTTTTTTGTACTAATAATCATCAGTATTCCTCTAAAACTGACCAATTGACCCTCCTCCTCCGACAAATGAATTTCTGTGGTTTCATCTGACAAGACTGATTTTGATATACTTTTGACAGAGAAACACTTGAGCTGTATTCGCAAAAATATATGGTACGAAGTTCGATCTTGATTTTGTTGATGGATTAGAACTTTGTATAAGTATCTTATACGGAAGCGTAGGAGGCCAATATCATTTTATTTTTATTTTCGCTCAAATTCCGAGTTGCAGCTCGGTATTTATTGATATTCCGAGTTAGAACCGAGGCCTAAATGGATAAAGGAATGTTACATTAGCATTCTTGAGATATGAGTAGATATATATATATATATATATATATATATATATAGGATGCCATTTGAATATTCGGAGTTGAGTAAATGAGATTCATAGAATTACTATCTTAGATTACAGTCCTAATGTCATTATGATTTGATACATCAAGCTGAGGCAGCCTGTTCAAATTATTAGCTAGATAAAAACATTGAGGTCACCCGGAAAATGTCTACTCACCTGGAACAAACTAGCGATCCCTTTTTTCAAATTAGTCAAAGATGTTGGTTCGCCTTTGGCTAGCAATATTTTTTCAATCCTTCCGTTATTCCAAACGGCCAAGAATGGTTCATTTTCAACATTGCTCAATTTTGAACTATGAGGAATGAAACCATCAGAAGATGAAGTTGATCTTGATCGAATATGAAGTTGGGGTGACGTGAGCTGTAACAAGAGTTTTCATTTTTCGTTTTCTATTATACAGAACATGTGCTGAAATTGTCATCATACATATATTGTTTTCAGAATTATTCTCATGAACGTGTCAAAAAGATTTCTTGATCTTCTGATACTTGATGAAAGTAAATCAATAAACAAATCGAATTATCATGTGGATAGTGATATGAAATGAAAATGAGATCATGAGATCAAAATTGATCTACGAAGTTCAGATTTACACGAGGGAGGAAAATGCACCTAATTTAGAGTTGATGACGGTGAATATAATGTAAAATCACAAATTCAACTTATCATGGAATAGTTTGAATTTGTAGACACATTGACCATATCGAAAAAAGTTGCTGAAAAAATAGAATATGCAATCACAACCATACTTGAATCAAGAGTTTGATTTCAGTTCATTTTGATAATCTCCGACCTCATTCATAAGAATTATGCTGAGTTTGAATTGTTTTGGGTATTATGAACATGCTAGAGCGAAACTTTGTATAATATTTTTTGGGAAATCAATTTTAAAAAACATGATATCTTTTCAGCTGACAGTTTGTGCACTGATATACGATTTTGGGGTCATATATACAGGGCTATTCTAATTTGAGTTGGATGCATCCGGATCTTAAATTCGTTAAGAGTTATAAAGTAAAATGGAGGTGAGGTAGTGTATTTTCGATGCTATTTTGCTTCTTCATTCCTTGAACTATAACGGAAACGATATGAAAATAATAAGCGAATATGAAACATAATGGCACTTGACATTTATGAAAATACAATGAAAAAACAGGTCTGTTATCGGATATAAAAAGTAGCATAACCTAGCATAATTTTTGTATAGGTACATCATTTTCATTTATATAGTTGCAATGGGCAAAATACCAGAATTTTCAGAAAATTTTTAGAAAACTGATTCGTTCCAGATATGATTCAAAAAGTATTGATCCTTGATTACGGTGTCTATGGTAATCACATAATTATCAAATACTAAAAGGAATTGAAATATATGTTGAGAAGAACAAAAAACCAAGAAGACAAGACATACATGTCGCACATCTAAAATTGAACGTCATTTTAGTAACGAGTATTCTGAGAGTGTTCAGAGTAGTTTATACACGAGTAACATACTATACTTTTTTCAACATCAAGAAATATCGAATTATATTCAACACTCGGCTGTGTTAATATCGATCAATACATCAATTACCAAAGACATCCAGAAAAATCTGGGTCCATTTTGGACATTTATATTTACAAATATTTTAAAATGTTATTCGTCATTGTCTGAATGAATGCAGATGCCATTTTCATGGATTTCTTGTACACCTGACGGTTAAGCACTGATGATGACTCAACAGTCGAAAGCTATGATTTTTATGAATAAATAATTTTTTCACGAAATACAAATTTTCTTCTTTCGAGTACATCGTAGCACATAGTACACTATGCTACAACTACTACTAGTGGCGATGGTCGATTTGTTCCAGCGGCGAAGACGTGGATGGATATTTGTGTATGTTGCCTCCCTAACCCCGCTCCTGTTTTGACTCATAGACGTTGGTTCCCCTCAACAAAGAATTGTGATTGTGAAATGAAAGAATTGAAAAATACGAACAGCATAACAATTTGTTATGTAACGTGTTCTCCCAATGCTTTCAAAATCAAAAGTGGACGCGCGAAACTTTGATTATAAATAGAAACTAACGTATCTTTGAAGTGCGATAATTTGGATGAACTCACCTCTATTTTCAATAATTTTTGGTATCCTCTTCCCCAAACTACAGTCACGGTAACTTCTCCGTCGATAAAAAATCCAACATTTTTCGTAACAGTATCCTTCTCATTCATTAGAACCTTCGAGTGTAACACATATCTCAGAGATTCACCATTTTCGAAAATGTTAATTTCATTGAAATGTCCAGCTGCCGAGGATAACAAAACGAATCCATAACAAACACCGAGGAACCACGTTGATAAGGTATACAAGATGGAGCAGGAATTCATGTTTTGATGTTCAATGAGAATATCAATAACAGTTAGTGCCTCACATGCACTGACATTTCACATCGGAATGAAGCCGAATAGAGGAGTCTATTTTTATTGTAGTCAGTACTTTGTTATCTTAATGAACTCTGGCCTTGATCGGGGGTCATTCGTAAACTGAAATGTTTCTTCTGATGGGCGATAATTTCTCGATTCCTTTGGCTACCTAGACATATTTGTTCTGTTGTTATCTAGGGTTGGTTTCAATCACTCCTGAAAATGAAATGAAGATATTAACTTTTGAATAGCGAAAAGAATTACCATTATCATCCTGTCATGAAAAATGCCACAAAATATATCGAAAAGAGATGTCAGAAGTGCATAGAAAACAATAGAAAACAATACGAAAATCCATTTCGATAAGAATTCAGTTTTTTTTATTCATTCATTACTTGGAAATTATTATTTGTTCTCTAAATATGAAGATTTTCAAAAAAACAACCACTCCTTTCAGAAGGAAATATGACTTGTGATATTGTTGAAAAGCTGATTAAAATTTCGATCGAATGGTGAAATGATGAATTGGTCTTATTTGAGGAAATGATGTTGCGTTGACATCTCGAAAACTGTGAAAAGTGCATACATTTGCTATAATCAGTAATGAATTCTAGTAAGAACGGCGCCTTGAGAACGTGTCATAAATTTTGATTTGACTCGACGGAAATCGAGATATGGAGGTCGAAGGAAAATAGACAATCGCAGTTTGCGTCATTATTTTTTGTTTTTAGAAAAATCGAGCCCAGAACACCTCAGTCAGTTTTTGTATAGCACTGATAGTTTCAGAGAGAACCTCAAATCCCATAAAATTTGGTCCACCATGTATATTGTCTAATTCCTTCAGATTCTATGAGATGGATAAGTTGGGAATTTCAATCAATAGTCTATCATATTACATATAAATTATACATCAATAGTTTGAAAAAAATACCCTCACCGTTGATTCTATGTAAAACAGTGCTCTGGAGATGTTTGCATAGAATTGAATAATGTTTTACAGGAAAAAAAGTTACAGCAACTTTTCGAAAATGCACATTTTCGGAAAACACGCTGTAACTTATAGATTGGAATGTCCAATTTGGCCCACCCTGTACAGATTGAATGCGGTTCCAAGGGTTACATCCTGCAACTTGTACGACTGCGACTGTTCTGTATTTTATTTCTAGTATGAAAACATCGTCTTTCATGAGAGATGAACTACGGTTCGGACAAACCGTCGAAGCAAAATTTCCAAAAAAATTCTAATGAACTTATATGTATCTATCAGTCATCGAGACTTCATTCATAATCGCCTTGCATCAATGGAATAGTCGAAGAATGATCATTGTGAAAAATTCCTTTTAAAAACACTCATATCGCTCAATAGTTTCGAATTCTACGAATGTGTAAAAATATGAATGGTCACCCTTGTACCTTGAATTGGACAACTAACTATTTCATCATAATGTTGAGCAAGTAATATTGTATGTACAATACCTACAGTCAATTAGTTCTACGGTCGTAGCACTTTAATACATGTTACTTGTTACACAGGTCACATGTTATTGTGGTGAACAATAAAGTAATATAGGTAGCGATCAAATTGATTCACTATAAATAAATACGAATGCGTTCTCATTTTATATCCCCATATAGGTAGGCATGACGTTAATGAGCATTTTCGATTAAAAATGGATGGCAAACAATTAGCTATTTGCTATTTTCAATTTCAACTAGGTATAACAAATCATAGTACCGATACTCATGTTATAGTATCTTCCATATATTTAGAGAATTTTGTCATGTTTGCTGTTTCTAGTGAAGTGTTCCTAGAATGAAAAAAATATTTCAGGAAATTTCCTGAACTCCTCGATATAAGTTATGTGCATAAATTAAAAAAAAAAAAACGAAAAATATGGAAAAACAGAAAAAATCACCGAACTATCCGTGCGAGTACCGGTAGTGATCGATAGTGAATTAATGTTAGAGTTGCTAATGACCAAAACAAAGAGTACCTACTATTGCAATAAAGGCGAATATATTTCACCTAACGAATTATATCTTTTATTAGAATAGAATACTGTTTAGTGGCCGACTATTTACCCTATGTGTGTACGACTAAATCCGAGACTAAATCATACCGAATTTGATTTCAGGCTATGTCCCTGGACTTCTCCTTTTCCTCTCAGGACCGTACTTCATGTAACTTATTTTCTTGAAATCAGTAGTTTTGCTACAAAGTTAGGAAGGGACTACTCCCGATGGTCCAAGCTCCAAAACTTCGAAATGACAGATATTTTTCAATATTGTTCAACAAAACAAGGACAATTCCCTGAGAACCTAATTATGACATCTTAAATTCAACAACATTTATATCAGGGAATAATACAAAATGTGCTGAAGTCGTAAACAAACAGTACAGTACCTATTTGAAAGTTTCATTCACAATGCAGATATTTTTTCAAATAAAATATCAAGTTGTGTGGATTCGTAGTGTTCTTGAACTTGCTACTCTTGCTTGCTTGTTCTTGAACAAGCTACTCCAGCAACAACAACAACAACAACTCAACTCCAACAACAAAAGTGCAAAATATTGGAGAATATCTGTCATTTCACAGTTTTGGGGTGTGGACCATCGGGGGTAGTCCGTTCCTGACCTTGTAGCAAAACATGCATGAAAGCTCATCGAAGGAAAATCATTTGTTTAGTCAACCAAAATTTGGATGATTTCGAATATTCACTTTGAAAGTTATCAATTAAAAACATTTCTCATCTTGTAACTTCGAGGGCCCATAACTTGGTAACGAAGTATTTTAGGAAAAAAAGTTATATGTGGTATATGTTATATCTATACATTTCAGGGAGGGAAAGAGACAGTCCAGGGACCTGTATATCTCAGATGTAGGTAGTCTAGAAACTCAAATCATCTTATGAATGATTCATTTCTGAATAAAAATCGAAAGTTATAGATTCCTAAATTCCTTCTAATTACTTTCAGTTCATATGCAACAACCTCGGAGATTTATTATCACTCAGGAACAACCGAGTGAACAATCCTACAGCAGCAGAACAGGAACTCGATGATAATACCTAATTACCTCAGAAATAGGCAATAACGTGTCATTCTGGAAGGTAGTTTATCAAATTTGATGTCATTAACATGTGGCGTTCCTCAGGGCTCTATACTTGGTCCTATAGTCTATGTCATTTATACTTCCACACGTTCATTAATGATTGTCATCTACAAATGTCCCCTATGACACACATGTTCTGTACTCTCTTCGCCCTTTTGATAATCTGAAGAGTAGTAGAATCATCAATAGAGAACTGAACACTATTTTTGAAATATCTCGTGATCATCCCATGAATCCCATCAAATAAGTTGCTTTACGCTTCCGTTATATCAAAGCTCGGCAAGTATTGATCAAAGATATGAACTGATCCATCAATAGAGTTCCAATTATATTTTTCTGACCTGGCAAAGATTCTAGGAGTCTGGAGAGACTCCTCTCTGAGATTTCATAAACATGTCTCAGAGGGTATAAAGAAGTCAATCTGGAAACTGAAACTTCTATACAGCTCACGTTCCTCATTGAACGTACATCTCAGAACAATGCTCTGTAGTTCATTAGTTTTGTCGACCTCTAACCATTGTGACACTGTTTATGATCCATGTCTAACGGCATTTCATGCTCAAAGAATACAAAAAATTCACTGTTTGCGTTTTATCTTTAGTGTGAGAAAAAGGCAACCCTTTCGTCATAAGCTCACTGAAGCTGGGTGGTTGAATAATATAAGATCTATTCGTAAACTTCACTGTGCCACGTTGTATCATAAAATAATTTTATCAAAACAGCCAACTTATGGCATGAAGTCTGCAAGGAACTTTTTTTGACTCTTCAATGAATTCATGTGTAGGTAATAATAAGTTATATAGTCATCCTGATGTCATATTTGTATTCATAAAGCCATCTGAGGTGTTCTTACACCTCTTTCATCTCTGTGCAATTTGTTAATATTCATGTATACATTTTGTACCATAAATTGGTCGATTCATGATACTAATGTGAGACTAAGTTCATTATTGAGCCTGGTTAAGTGGGAGATCATCACCTTCTGTGATCAGCAACTCCGCCATTTCAGTATGACATTTCTATTGTACTGAAGTTTATTATTATTATTATTATTATTATTATTATTATTATTATTATTATTATTATTATTATTATTATTATTATTATTATTATTATCATTATTATTATTATTATTATTATTATTATTATTATTATTATTATTATTATAATATAGGAACAATCATTGGAACCAAGTCCAGTAACTTAAACAACAAACACTAACAAAAACATTAAACTTTCAAATCTTGTTGTTGGTTTTATCTACTTTCATATAATTACGTGGTAATAAATTCTAAAGTCCTGATGACAACGTTAGAAATGCTTCTCCACTCATAACAGGAAAGGGCCAATTTAAATTTGATTCAACATCTAAACCAACGTAAGTGGATACATTTTCTGCCGTCACATCGTGTATAAAAGAGCGGTGAACCTCTAGACCTGAATATAACATACCGGGTGACACAGGATATCGGGCCACCTCTGTAACTTTTGCATTCGTGAACAGATTTTTCTGAAAGTTGGTACAGTTATGTAAGCAACGATTTCGGATTTGATTACATTATAATCCAATATGGCGGATTTAATGTTTTTCTGGACATGATATCGACTTTTTTCAAACGGCACACCTTGGATATTTTCAAATATTTTTCAGGTCAGAAAAAATTAAGATTACGTTATGACAAATGTCATTTTTTCCAAGCAATATGAATTGGAATTGCTTATTTATTGTTTCTCTTGAAAAAAATGTGATTTGGTCAGGGCTATTCATAGTGAGTCGCTCATAACATAGAAACATCATTCTTTCTTGAAGAAATACTATATGTATTAATACAGTCACATCACATTTCGATCAAAAATGAATTTCACAACTGTCGAAAAAACTCAAATTCTGCATCTCTATTGATGCGTAAATATTCACTTTTTCCACCGTGAAAAAACATTTTTTTCAACTGACATAATAATTCACAAAACATGAAATATTACTTTTTGAAGGATTCATTATTCTAACAGGTGAGTCAATTTATAATTGATTATTCATCATAAAACAGTAAATTTTGAACAATTACTTCCAACATAAATTCCCAGAATAGCGAGAAAACATCAAGTTTGGTCCGGATCATACGGCGGTACTACTTACTATCAGATAGAAAAATGGGAACCCATTCTGAATGAAAACAGGAGGCTGATGACTTATCAGTGACCTTGGACTCTGCCCTCTGGGCCAAGGGAACTCGTCTCCGGGTCTGCGAAGTAACCGTTAGAATTCAGTAGGTAAGTAGGTATATTGTCAGCGTACAGGTTAACACTTCATCACACAAAAGAATTCACTTTCCATCCAACGAATATTCCACAGAAAGACACTGGCCTAGCAATACAAAAAGATGAACAACTGATGCAACTATAGTTTCATTTATTTTTTACTTGCACACGATTCAGTCAACGATGATACTGGAAAGAGCGGCCGACGTATAATAACGAACCGGATCTCTCCGAATAACGTTACTTTTCGTTCGTATTTTGACCCTGCGGAACCGAAAAGAATAATGTTCAAATGTTGGTCAGTGGGCAGTAGCAATGACTGTCTCAAATGATGTCCACAATATCGCATACGGCGTGATATTAAAATGCCAAGGAACCATCTCTTGAAATAATCTATTCTATTGCTTCAAAATTTTCTATTTCACGTCTATGAAATGTATGCTGGTTCCATTTCATTGACATTATTATCATAGCCCAGTCGTATTTTACACTGCAAAAAATTCTACTGAACTCCATAGGTAACAAGATAGAGAGCTCAAAAAAAATGATGACATATGTGTGTAATAGACTTTACATTAACAACTACAACAAATTCAATCATTAATAACGATTTTATACACACCATTCCGTCAAAGTTTTAAAATCCTTCCTTGACTTGATTGGCTGAGCCGGCTGAACCAACTAGGATTATTCACCAAATTGTAATATTCAAACAAGTAAAATCGAGTCTCTCTGTTTTAACAGACTCATGGATCAATAAACTTTGCTATAAACAATAGATATAAGCAGTCGTGGTCGTCAGAGACGGCAGGGTCGGCTGGGCCGTACCAAATTAGTGAGGAAAAATCTGATTCATTTGAAATTCATGCACTGGCATTCATAGTAACGTTTGGTTCAGCCAGTCGAGCGAACATGAACCGAAAATTCAGGACCTACGACATTTGGTGTTTCCATCGTCAGGAAGCCACTTTAAGGTTCATATAAACCCACGGGAAAATAAACGGCGAGTTCAAAAATTATGAAAACATCTGAGCTAATCTGTTTACTGTAGGTTATGTATTTTCGGTTCTTTGTATTCGCTTTACGAACTATATCGAACTATATCGAACGATTCGAGAACATCACCCCTGGGCTCTTGGTCCAAAAAAGGCAAGTTATTTCAACTCATAGAGAGTTGGTATTGGTTCCAAGGAATACAATTATCGCATAAAAATCATCGATGTTCATGGGGATAACCATATGTACAAGCTAGGAAAACGTTTAGAAACCCCTGAATATCTCCGAAACGAATTTGTTTGACTTGGCGAATTCAAAGATCGCATCGACGATGTTGACGATCTTCCAATTCTTCTGTACGTACCATATAACTTCGTTGTTTCAAATTGATCAGCCTGTTTAATTAATTTCTCATACTGAATTTGAATTTTACATACATTTTATTGAAATCTTATCGAAAATCGAGGAAGTCTTCCAAAAATGCTGATTGGCCAGATCTCAGGAAATATTCGGAATCAAATTTTGTTTTTTTCTGGGGTTTCACTAGACGAAGTATATGATAAACGTGACGACTTGAACAAGTAAACTTACTGACGAAAGAAATTACTAATGTGAATTCATCAAAATTTATATACTTACTTGATTATTACTTACTTATTTCACATTGTTCAATACTCGGCTTATCAAGTCAACAAAAATTTCATAGTTAATGATTTGTTCGTGATTTAATTTTCTCTCGTAGACACAGCTGACATAATACCCACTGTTACAAGAATATATCTCACTATATTGCTTTCACAGCATTCCTTTTTTTCAATTCACTTTTATATTTCTGCAAATAAAATAAATACAAATTTTCATGATACTGAATGTGTGTCATTGTTGTCTTTTGGTAGCATATCCTTTTGTTTATGAACATTCGTCAATATGCCAACAATCATTTCATACACAACGTAATATCATCTACCTACATACAGGGTGACAATTTTAAAATGAGCAATGTGCTCTATATTTTCGAAATGCTGAAAACCGTTTTGACACCGTCGAGGCGTGGGATGATTTTAATGTAGCTAAGAGGTTTATCACTAATATGTGGTTGAAGTTAGTATCAGATTCAGTTTTGTGCCATTACCTGAAGGTAAAACGTTGAGGATTCTCTTTTCACATTTACCGATAATAACCGATAATAACCGATAATAAATGACTTTGAGACATCGAATCATAGATCAAATAAAACTATTATGAGTATACAGTATCAGCCCAACTTGCATTGAAATATTTGGGTTGAGATAGTGATGCATTGATACCTTGTAATGAATTGTTTGCTATTGTATAGGAATCTAAACTCATCTAAAGCTAAAAACCTTGTCTCGTTGAATAGTTCCTATTGATTAGTTATTGATAGCGATAGATATAGATAGATATACTTTTTTTATTTTGATAAGAACTATTATCTCTGGGTACGATAATATCATTACGTGCGTTATTCATCAATATAA
The DNA here is from genome assembly GCA_963576655.1 of Gastrophysa polygoni. Taxonomy (NCBI): domain Eukaryota; kingdom Metazoa; phylum Arthropoda; class Insecta; order Coleoptera; family Chrysomelidae; genus Gastrophysa; species Gastrophysa polygoni. The sequence goes on from OY755087.1 coordinate 4,296,507, forward strand.
CTTACTTCTGCAGGTGCTGACGTAAATGTCGAAATTAGGCACGAAACATCGATATTATCATCGAACTGTGTTCCTCACTGTACCTATATCGAAATTCTTTAGATTTGATCACTCCCTAAATAAATCAGACAGGCAAACCTACCCAGATTAGAGTTATAGCACTGAAAATCTACAATTATATATTCATCAAAAATTGAAGAATTATCAGAGATAAGATAAGATAATAGTAAAAAGTGGTCGATCAAGTTTTTATACAGTGTTCGCCATAAAAGTATGCATTTTGCAGTATGCATATGTTTCAGGTTCAGGAGCAATCAAAATTTTATGTGATCGATTGAATAATTGAATTTTTGAGTATCCTATATATCACCAATTTCGATCAATAGTGGCAAGTCGTGAAATAATGATTTGACTATTTGATATATCGTCCACTATGAAAGCAATAGGACAAAAAAAGGTTATGTATTCATTCCACCTTCACGCTATCGATACAATATACAGGGTGTGAATGAATAATTTGTAGCGTAACTATGCATTACCAGGCAATTCCAATGAATAATGAATTTACTTCATCACCAACTTTTTCGAATTTCATTGAGATATCGAGACATACACCGTCGTGAACTTCTTCGTAGATCTTTATATGATACACAATTCCGTAGTATATTAATCATTTTGACATATCTCGTTAGGTTTATTCAGCATTAGCAATAGAAAGCACCCAAAATGATATTTTTTCTAAAAACCATTGACTTTTCACAAATTTTGAGAAGCAAGTTGTCACTGACAAATAGTGAATTTCTCTTTTTTCGTCAGAATGTTGGATTACAGAGAGTAATTAATTTTTAGTAAATTAATTTTTAAATTCCATTGATTCCTAGAAGACGAGAATTGATAATGAAGTAATAACCGGATATCGTCGACTTATTGCACTGCTTCCACACGAACAAGAGTAATTAGCTGAGCTCCCATGCCACACTCTCTTTCTCTGCTACAACACGGTGACGTTGTGTCGGATTCCATGAAGTGTACCCTATCGAACTAACAAAAACAAAAACACAAGGTAGGTACAACTATCAGTAGTGTGTATAAACTTTATTTCAGTTTATTTAATTTTATTATTTACGTCTCTCAGTGTGTGTCATGGTTTATATCGTATATATGAGAAATCTTGTTGAAGTTTCATATCATACATAATATTATTTGGGGATTTTATCATGATTCTAGTTCTAGTACATTGTAGAACACGTTTGATTATCTACTGCTTGGTTATGAAAACGATGTATAGAAGACCGTCGCAGTCACTGTTTTGTTTCGCCAAAAACTCTAACGGCATTTTCTGCTATAATGGCATAGGTAATAGTTATGAAATTCTTCAGGAGATGACGACATTTTTGCATATTTCTGTGCAAATAGTTGATGTTTTGAGATTGTAATAATGTAGTTTGATCTTTATTTGAGGAGTTACTAGAGAACTCCAGCATATCCATTCCTCGGTTGACTTCCGGAAGGACAGATTTCTTCTATTTATAGAAGAATTCAGTGACCGCATCTCAATTTATTCAATACGAATGTGAAGACTTCACGTAACATCTTCCTGAACAGAATTGCGTCATGATTGAATAACATCCATATTGTCAAATTCATCAGTGTATACCCTTCTTGTATATTCTCTTGTTTTTCACTCTGTAAATGGTTTCTGTTGAGTGGTGTATGATGTATAAATAAATAAATAAATTACTAATTCTGAATCATCGTCTTCATGATATACTGTGCAATTATCCATATTACTGACTTTGTTGTCATTTTTGTGTCGCCATCTGGCAACTAGCATACGATTGATTTTCTGCTATCACGAATAAAATGCTGTCATGTCATCAAGTTAGCTGTACCTACGTTAGAGTTTTGAATGAAGAAATTATATAGGCAAACAGAAAAAGTAGCTGCACCATTGTTCCCTACATCGTTGCTGCAACCAAGGTTCATATAGGATGGAGGACCAACTCTTTAATTGTTCCTTTCCAAAACATGAAGACGTGTCGAACAACCTCACTGAGTCCCCACCCCTGATGTAAATATACACTGGCGTCGAAGAGGGCAGGACTGGTGTCCCAAGTCCCTATCCCCAGCCACCAGAAAAAGTTGTTGACTTTCCCCTTCTTGATTATCTTGAATTTTGATACTTTTCTAAGGCTTCCGAAGATCGAAACTAGATGGCTTCACCTATGCTGATCACGACGGATATCTTGGAAACTCTGAAAAATACTATTTTGATTTGAAATTCAACACGAATGCAAACTTTGAACTATCATTAGCTATCCTTTACTGTCAGATATCCGTCAATATCAGTTGAAGCGGACATGATTTCACAGGATCGAATTGCCATCTATACTCAAGCGGTCCGACCTTAGTAAGGTTGTTTGACAGGTATGCATGTTTTGGAAAAAAAAGAGGTGGTTCACCCATCCTATACCAACCTTCGTCATAATCAAGGGAGACGAAAGTCTACAACTTTTTCTAGTGGCTGGGTATGAGGTAGTTGGAATACCAGTCTATACTCACATCATGGCTGCAACATTCGAATAGGGTATATTATTTATGCAAGTATATGGACATCCCATAGAGCGAATATTCAAAATAGTCATTGATATCCTAACAATTATTCAAGGTGTCTGAAGATGCTTTTCATTTTAGTAGTGAGCTCATTTAGTAATCAGAAAATATGAAAAAGAAAAAATATGGCTAGTACCCAGCCACCTATAACATCGAAGAATAATGTTGCAACGATGCAAATTTCAGTCTCTAGCTATATATTCGACGTAGGTATAATATGTTATTCGTCATTATGAATTACATGACAAAATATACCCTAGATTTATTCAAATGAACCAAAAATTGAAGTTCGACCTAATTTCGTAATTCAATGGGTTCAAACAGGAAATCCTAGGGATATTAACTGGATGTCCAAAAGAACGCTGATCAAAACCTCATTCAATGATCCATCTCTTTTTTAGTAATAAACTTTTTATCACATATAAATTTTAACTTCCATGTTTTTTTTTTATTCAAAGACCACTTCAACCTTTTGGGTCATTAGCGGTAGCGGTGGAGTTGATATTACAGTTCGTTAACCAAATTTAGATTCGCACCAAGAATTGAATGATTTTGCCGCTGTTATCATAGTCTAACATTTTTTTCATGTTGAAAGATATGTTGAGCATATCTCTGTCGATCTGGAACATAGGACATTGCACTATTATATGTTTTACAGTTAACTGTAACTTCACAAATATCGCACATTGGTTCCATTTTCCTAGATATTAAGACGTGCGTTTCACTAAAATGGTTTGGCAGACCCTTTTTTCAGCATGCTTTCTGGCCTTGTCACGGATTCAATCCCAAAACTAATTGAATTATCGTAAATAGGAAGGTTTAAATTAGGGAATGAGTATTTTTTGGAGTCAAAACTCTTCTATCGAAAAAAGTTGGGGGTCATTGAAAAATGTAAACATTGTAAATTTTTGTGTCTCAGATCCGAATGAAATTCGTGTGTGACTTTAGTGTGTCCTAGGCGGAGTCGAGTCACTATCACCTGCTCTCTTCTGTTTAATGAATGGTAATTCCAATATTTGATTTGATTTCCCGAAGTTTTGCTTGTGAAGTTTGCCAATTAGCATTCTGGGTGTGCAGCATCGTTTTCTTGATGTAGGATTTCATATAACTCGCAGGGGTGTATTGGAATGCTCGCTGGTTTGGATTACTGATTGCCTCTCGTCAACTGGTGTCAGCTTTTTCATTCCCAGATATTCCTATGTGTGATGGGACCCAAGTGAACACTATTTGTTTGTTCGAATTCTGAATGTTATAGAGTTCTCGTTTCATCAATCTGCCTATCGGGTCTCTTATATATAATTGACGCAATATTTGTAGAGAGCACAGTTTAATACTGTGGTAGAGAGTCAAGTCTGATATTATCATGAATTTCTCAGAATCACTATGCTTTGCAAAACGTATCGCTTGTAGGATTGCGAAGAGTTCTCCTGTGAGAATTGTGGTGGACTCCGGAAGTTTGTAGGTGAGTGTAGTAGCGAGTGCAACTACTGCTGCTCCTACTCCAAGATATGATTTGGAAGAATCTGTATAAATGTTTATGAATTCATGGTATTGGTAGAGGATTTCCTGGAAGTTTTGAATGATGATTTGCGTATTCGTGTCATTTTTCTTGAACTGTGATAGGTTGGTGTTGATGGTTGGTTGATGAATGAGCCATGGGGGAGGAGTAGTTAAATTGGAAGGATAGAGAGGCCGAAGTTTTTGTATTTGAATAGAACTCAGGTATCTTCGAACCCTCTCATAGAAAGCTGGGTCTGTTCTTTGTGTCTGTGTTGTGATTGTATTGCTATATGTTGGAATATTTATGAGCGAAGCTATTTTGGCAGCATAGGTCAGGCTTAATTGTTTTCTTCGGTGTTGTAGGAAGGATTCTCCGACTTCGCATTCCAGACTTTCGACGTTCTGTATGCTCCTAGTATGATTCGCATGGCTGTGTTGTGAAGGGTATCTAGTGCCTTCAGAGTTCATGTTTTGGCGGAGGCGTATGCTGCACAACCATAATCAAATTTGGATCTTATGAGAGTTCTATATAGAGTTAGTAGGTTCAATCCGTTTACTCCCCTTTGCTCATGTGCTAGATATTTCATTAGGTTGAGTCTTTTTCGACACGAAAGAGTGAGTTGCTTGATATGTAACTTCCAGTTGAGCTGTTCATCAAATATCATTCCTGAAAATTTCATGTTGGTGGTAAAGGGTTGGAGAATAGTGTGCACTTTGTTTTCTTTGGACACAATTTGAAGCCTGATAGTTTGGACCATATTTCAAGTGAATGTATACGATCTTGAAGAAGTTCCGTAAGGTTGTCGATGTTCTTGCCTTTCGCGAACATTATTAAATCGTCGGCATACAGTCTTGCTTTAGCAGGTTTCTTCATCGATTGGATGACATCAGTAGAAGGTCTTTGCCGTTTCTGGGTCTCCCCCCAAGGTCAGAGGGGTGTGACCTTGGGGGGAGTGGCCTTGAGGAGCGCTATGACCTTGGGGGGAGTGACCTTGAGAAGCGCTCTTGGGGGTTTTGTCCTTGAGGAGTGGTGTGGGCCATGTATATGACCTTGGGGCGAGTGACCTTGAGCGTGTTCCGTGACCTCGAGAGGAAGTTGGCCTGGAAGGTTATTATTGCGTTAGAGAGCGACCTTGGAGATGCACGCCTCACCTCAAGGCCGTTCGGTAGTAGTGGGGTGGGGCTCCCCCTCTATAAAAATAACTGTCGAACGAATGAGAGCGCACTTTTGTCGTTACGTTAGCTCTCAAGTCAATCCTATTGTTACTATTGATTACTGGTGAAAATGTTATCCTGCAACAATTGTCTCCAGACTTTCACACGCACGGACAATTTACGTCGACACCAAATGAGAGGAGCATGTGTGGGACATGTAGGTCAACCCGTTGCGAAGAAGTCGCGCCTAAGCGATATCACTTCTCACACATCCACGTCTAGGGGTGTCTCAACATGCGTTGTTTGCAATAAAGACGTCCCAATGGATAGAATGAGGTCGCATAAAAGGACGTTAGAACACCGTACGAATGCTTGCATCAAATATAGAGATGGTGTATACGTGATTGAAAGTGCATTCAAATGTCGCATCATCAGCTATAGACTGGAATGTACGACAGGGGTATTGGATTATAATACGTTCTTCGCTGAAAATAAGGCGACGATATTATCCTTGTTGGAGAATATACTATCCATTCATCATGCTATCAAGGTCAACATGGAAATATTTGGTAGATATGTCCTACAAGCTCAAGATCTTCACGATGTTAAATCTTTCATGACACCAAATCACATCATAGATTCATCTCTCAATTTAGAAGCCGTCGTCGACACATCCAAGGAAATTATAATAAATCAAACAACAGAATTCGAGGAACGTGATTCCGGTGAGTTGAAGACTTAGAATTGATTCAAAATCTGAGGAATACGAGGTGTCTATATTACGGTGAATATACATCGTTTTCATTGTTGCAGGTTGGGCTCTAGAAGAAATATTATTCCTTGAAATCAATATCAATAAATACAACTCGCTACGAGGATGTTCCTATATGAAACTACCAAGTTTCATCGAAAATAAGAAGGCTGTAGTGAACGTAGTGAATCAGGACCAGCATTGTTTTGCTTGGGCTGTGATATCTGCCCTATATCCAGCAAGCAGCAAACCCTGTGAAATGTCTTCATACCCACATTTTTCTACAGTTTTGAATTTGAGTGGTATAGAGTTCCCGATGAAAGTGAGTAATATTCCAAAGTTTGAAACCCTCAATGATTGTTCCATTAACGTTTACGTCAAGCGAAATGTCAGGTAGTCGGTCCGCTTCATTATTCCCGAAAGAAAAAAATGAGTAAACATATCAATCTCCTACTCATCACAGATGATTCCGGTAATAGCCACTATTGTTGGATAAAGAATTTATCTAGACTGGTGTCTAGTCAAATTTCTGCAAATGAACATAAACGTTTTTTTTGCGATGGTTGTTTGATACATTTTGCAGATGAATCTAAACTGTTACGCCACCAGCTTAATGATTGTAATCACACATTCACTACAACACCATCTACGTCAATGAAAGTTGATAAATTTGGGAGATCGGTACCTGAAAATATTTTGAAATATGAGAATTTTGAGAGACAGTTGGAGGAACCCTTTGTTGTGTACGCAGATTTTGAATCAGTTCTGAAACCGATACATACTAGTGAGCCAGATCCAGGAAGTTCATATACTAATAGAACATTCATACATGAACCTTACTCATTCGCATACATCATCAAATGCTCTTTCGATGATTCAATCACAAAATTTGTTACATTCCGCGGGAAAAATGCAGCCGAAGAATTTGTATCTAGTTTGGTTAGTGATTCAAAAGAAATATATAACAGATACTTGAAAAATGTAATTCTAATGAAAAAATTAACCGAAGTAGAAGAGGCTGCATTTGATAATTCCACAGAGTGCGGTATTTGCGGCAAACCTTTCGTTTGCGGGGATGTGAAAGTGAGAGATCATTGCCATTTAACTGGTACGGGGCAGATACGGGGGCAGATACGGGGCTGCACATTCGGTATGCAACTTAAATTATAAAGTACCAAATTTCATACCAGTCTTTTTCCACAATATGAGCGGTTATGATAGTCATCTGTTCATAAAAGAATTATTCAACAGTGAAGAGAGGGTGGACTGTGTCGCTCAAACTAGTGAAAAATATATTTCGTTCACGAAACATATTTTAGTCGGGGAATATTTAGGAAAAAATGGCGATCACCACGACATTTTTCTGAAACTCCGATTCTTAGATAGCTACAGATTCCTCGCGGAACCCCTCCAATCACTAGCTGAAAAGTTGAATGAAAATCAGTTCACAGAAACTGCCAGATATTATCCTGATCGTGAGAAATTCGAATACATGACGCAGAAAGGTGTCTTTCCATACAGCTTCATAACATCCATGAGTCAACTGGATCATAAGGATTTACCATCAAAAAATGATTTCTATGATAATTTATCAAATAGGCATATTTCAGATGAGGATTATCGAAGAGCTGAACGTGTATGGAAGTTATTCGAATGTAAATCACTGGGTGACTATTCGGATGTTTATTTAAAATCAGATGTCCTCTTACTATGCGACGTTTTCGAGAACTTTCGAAAGGTTTGTTTGGAAACGTACAAATTAGATCCATGTCAATATTACACAGCACCCGGTTTATCCTGGGATGCTATGCTGAAGTTTACGGGAATCAGATTGGAGTTATTAACAGATAACTGAGCCCTCTTCATACATAATGTATTTGGATGCGACTAACTTATACGGCCATAGCATGTCACAACCGCTTCCCACACATGATTTCAGGTGGCTCACTAGTAATGAAATAGCGACTTTGGATATAATGAGAGTGGCGGATGATAGTTCATGTGGATATGTCCTCGAAGTGGATGTATATTATCCTCAAGAGCTACATGATGCACATTCTGATCTACATTTTCTTGTGGAATCTATCGCACCGCCTGGTTCAAAATCTAAGCAGAAGAAACTAATTCCTAATCTATCGAATAAAATGAAATATATTGTACACTATAGAAACCTACAACAAGCCATAAGGAATGGTTTAGTTTTGATCAAAGTCCATAGAGTATTGAAATTCAGTCAGTCTAAGTGGTTGAAGAAATATGTAGATTTGAATACAGAAATGCGCAATAAGAGCAAAAGTAAAGCGGATAAGTGTTTATATAAGAATATGGTTAATTCAGTTTACGGTAAAACTATGGAGAATGTTGATAAAAGGAGCGATATCAAACTGGTTACTCATTGGGAGAGTATCAAATCGAAGAAAGGTGCCAATGCATTGATAGCTCTCCCCAATTACAGATCCTGCAAAGTATTTCACGAGAATTTTGTCGCGATCCATATGGGAAGAGTCAAGGTGCATTATGATAAACCGCTGTATTTAGGCTTTAGTATATTAGATGTATCGAAAATCGTTATATATAATTTCTTATATGATTGCATCAAGAAGAAATATGGTGATCAATCGCAACTATTGTATACTGATACAGATTCATTGATATTGAAAATAGAAACAGATAACTTTCATAATTTTATGAAGGAGAATATAAGTTATTTCGATACATCTAATTATCCAGCCGATAACGATTTTGATATTCCAATCACAAAATCGGTAGTGGGCAATATGAAAGATGAATTCCCAAACGACCCTATTGTTAGTTTTTACGGGACCGGGGCCAAAGCATATTATGTTCAATCATTGGGTAAAGAACTGAAAAAAGCAAAGGGTGTTTCTAAAGCAGTCGTTAGGGACCAATTAACGGTCTGCGATTATAAAAATATCGTGGAAAAGGGTGGTTTGATATTTAGAAAAATGATTTTTTTCGCAGCGATCGCCACGATATTTATACTGAAATGAAAAATAAAGTCGCCCTTTCCTATCATGACGATAAACGATTCATTATACCGAATACTGTCAAAACTCTACCGTGGGGACACAGCGATATCGAATTCTATCAAACGAGCCCTGAACCCCTGGTTACAGCGGGCAATAATTTCTAATACGGAAACAAGTCGAATAGTAGATCCAGATGATGAGTTAGACGAGTTGATAAAAATGTTGATGGAACAGTCACCTACTTCACCGTGAACTGTATACTCTCCAATGTAGGTTTACCGCATCTATGCACATGTATATATTTTGCACCTACCGATGAATACCTTTTTACTATGCATTGCTTTGTGAACGTGAAATTATTATGAATATGAATGAGAGAGAAAATAAATATCATCCAAACACATTTCTGCGTTTCATTTGCTATATACAGGGTGTCCTTAAAAGGTCTTTACAAAAAGCTACCACATATTCTTCAGACCAAAACAATTCGATACAAGCAAACTTACCTCAGTAAAAAGTTGCTTAGTTTGGGCGCTAGACGGCTCTGAAGTTGAAATTTTCAAATCGATTTTGCTTCATAACTTTTGAACGGCTCATGAGATTTTTTTCAAATTTGGTACGTTGGCATAGACTCATCGGGCAATGAAACTCATATCATAATCATAATGAATATCATTCCATGGGCGTAGAACTTGATTTTTTCAGTAAATAAACATCTAAAACTCCTACGCCAATGGAAAAAAATTAGTTTCAATATGAAATCTAAATTATTCAACTCATTCACTACAAAAAAGGTACTCTTGACAAAAGTCGATTCCTCTCATGGTTTCGACAAAATTTTAATTTTAGGGATTTAGAGCATAATTAATAATAAAACGATTAACAGATATTTCATAAAAATTGTTCAAAATGTTCACCATTTTCACGTATACAAAGATTTATACGACGCAAAAAGTTGAGATGTACTTTTTGCATAGGTTATTTCTATTGAAAAGAAGTAGCACTGGTTGTTTTTTCTGAAGACTATTATTATCTGCTCGAAAACAGTGATATTCACATTCTTGGTTTCCATAGTTTCATCTGTGTTGATTTGTCGAGTTTTATTGACGTTGATTGTTGATATCGGACTTTTCTGATTTATCATGGCCGTACAATACACCAATGAAGAATACACCGATATGTTATTGGTATTCGGATATTGTCAAGGAAATGGTCGAGAGAGTGTGAGGGTGTATTCGGCAAGGTTTCCAAATCGTCGCGTACCAAGCCACCCAACCTTTGCTGCAGTTGAGAGACGTCTTCGGGAGACCGGTCATTTTGCTCCTAGAACTGGTGATTATGGAAGACAGCGTTATGTAAGGATTCCCGAAGTCGAAGTAGAAATTTTAGACCGTATTGAAGAAAATCCAGAATTGAGTACTAGACGGATAAGTAATGAACTAGAAGTTTCTAGGAATGCCGTTCATGAAGTACTAAGAGAACAATTATTATACCCATACCACAAGACGCCAGTTCAAGATTTATTAATCCATGATTCACAAAGTCATCTGATGTTTTGTAGGTTCATTAATTTGCAAAGAGAAATGAATCTGAACTTTGGAAAGAATATTTTGTTCACTGATGAAGCCTGTTTCACGAGAAGAGGAATAACTAATTTTCATAATGAACACGTTTATGCAATTGAAAGTCCTCATTCCATTAAAATAATCCATTTTCAACACGAATTCAAAATCAACGTTTGGGCTGGAATAATAGGAAATTTTATAATTGGTCTTGTCATACTTCCACAAAGATTAACAGGAGACATGTATTTACAACATCTACGAAATACGTTGCCAAATTTGTTGGAAGATTTACCACTCCAACATCGGGTAGATATGTGGTTTATGCACGATGGAGCTCCACCACATTTTTCGGTGGATGTTAGGAATTTTTTAAACCAACAGTACCCAGACAGATGGATAGGTAGAGGTAATGATGCACCCGTGAATTGGCCACCACGTTCTCCAGACTTAACACCGATGGATTATTTTGTATGGGGTTATCTCAAGTCTACGGTTTACAAGACCCCTGTGAATACTGTAGAACAATTATGGCAACGTATCCAACAGGCGACGAATAATCTTACAGGCGATGAAGAAGTTATGCAAAGAGTACATTTCAACTTTTTGCGTCGTATAAATCTTTGTATACGTGAAAATGGTGAACATTTTGAACAATTTTTATGAAATATCTGTTAATCGTTTTATTATTAATTATGCTCTAAATCCCTAAAATTAAAATTTTGTCGAAACCATGAGAGGAATCGACTTTTGTCAAGAGTACCTTTTTTGTAGTGAATGAGTTGAATAATTTAGATTTCATATTGAAACTAATTTTTTTCCATTGGCGTAGGAGTTTTAGATGTTTATTTACTGAAAAAATCAAGTTCTACGCCCATGGAATGATATTCATTATGATTATGATATGAGTTTCATTGCCCGATGAGTCTATGCCAACGTACCAAATTTGAAAAAAATCTCATGAGCCGTTCAAAAGTTATGAAGCAAAATCGATTTGAAAATTTCAACTTCAGAGCCGTCTAGCGCCCAAACTAAGCAACTTTTTACTGAGGTAAGTTTGCTTGTATCGAATTGTTTTGGTCTGAAGAATATGTGGTAGCTTTTTGTAAAGACCTTTTAAGGACACCCTGTATGTTTATGTATGAAAGACCTTCAGAAATAGGGTCTACCATTTCCCAACAATATCGTGGACTGCATTAACCTTGAAAAAAGGGAGGGGTGTCACGATATTTGCCCTTGAAGTGGACACGCTGTTTGTACAAGTGGTGGGAATATTGGTGGGAACTTTTGTATAAAACCAGACCCGTACACATTGACTCCTCATTCTGTTAGCGGATATTGCTCGCTCACTCACTCACCGCTGTACGATCTACCTTCAATATATAGTTTGCACCAGCTCTCGTTGAATCAGCTCTTTTTCTCTTCGACTACAGTTCCCGAGGAAAATATTCCGCAAAAGTAAGTACACATTCATTCGATTCCTGATTACATCACAGAAAAACTATTCAGAAAAGATTTTCGCGTTTATATGAGTGCACAATGTGAAATGTTAATGTTACAGATATGGATGGAGTCAACGGTTTTCGTGAGGAGATGTTATCTGCCACCGAAGCTAATATTGTTGAAGAAGCTGACCCTACACAAACATCAAGTAGACCTGATCTACCATGCGGGTCCCAATTTTGTAAGGACTCGCAGAGGGAGTGGTACAGCCAAGCGATTCGCGAATGTCTGCAGAGCGATGGAGCTTGGGGCAGTGGTGACATTGGCGAATTTGATTTATTAGTGCGGTCTCAAGTAACAGGTATTTCAGATAGTCCCTCTTTACCAATCAATACACCAATAGGTGGTGATGATGGTGCAGATATTATTGGGGAGTATTCGAAGACTGGGAAAATATCTAATACACCGAAAATATCTTCACTGTCATCGCCATCGACCTCCTTACCTCAGTTAGATATCATCTCTTATGACTTCGCTGATAATGATGATGATGATGATGATTTCGCACCACCACCGCCTAAGAAGGCGGTAGGGAAATGGTTGGGAAAGAAATCATCATCGTCGCAATCATCATCATCATCATATAAGGTGAAATCTAAATCCATTTGGCGAGAAACTTCTTCAGGCGGGAAGAATAATAACGGAATATCGGTAACATCAACACCTCCGAGTATTTTGAAGAAGTTCCTCTCTAATCGTGGCAAGATTAACCCGTACCAGCGAGGTGAGAAAAGACCTAGCTTGTACAAAGCCCTAAAATCCGAATCCCCGCCAACTGAATCGAAACAGCATTCGAAGCGCTCTGAAGGAAGGGTTAAACTCATTCGTGTAGATATAGTGCACCCGACCAACAAGGGTGTCGGAGATGATGCGAATGTTGTTAACGATGATGTTGGCGAAGACATTTTGACGAATGTTGATGAAGATGTCGGTGACGAAGAATGTATGAGAGATAAGCATAATGCGAGCATCACTATGCGCATTCCAGTGCCTCCATCAGCACCATTAGCTGCCATTAGGGAATATGATGATGAGTTGAAGCGGTGGAATGCGAATATTGATACACTCATCGCTGCTAGTGAAGGCAAATCTCGTCAAATTCCATTGAGAATAGATGCGTTGCTTTCACAGCTAGACGAGTGTGATCGACAGCTGGTAGAGGGTGAAAATTTTCGACGAGAATGTCGAGAAAATAAAACTCGCCATCAGCGTTATGATGATCTCAATAGTGAGTACTTGAGAGCGCACTAATTTAATGACTCGGTGAATTTTATAAAGTAGGATATGTATTCATTGTGTTTATAGTTTCCATTCATTCATATATTGTATATATATATTCATCACTCATATTTGCGTGAATAAAATTTATAAAAACATCACAGTTCCTTATTTTCTCAAAAAATATATTTCGAGCAATTCGTTAAATCTTTTATTGCAACTGCAAACAACGATTGATTTCTTCAAATGAAATAAGCCGTTGGCATTAGGTTTTATGATTTTATGGATGTATAATCCTATATTCATCTCAGATCTGCTCAGTTACACTTCAACTACCACAATTGCAAGATGTCTCTAAATTTGGGCGTAAAAGGAGCAAGTCTTTGAGTTTTCTTCAAGGTCGTCCAGGTATTGGTTTCAAACTCGATGAAAATGATATGCAGGGTAAGCGTTTGACAAACGTTGGAAAACCATTGAGAGATGGTGATTGCGTTGTATTGGAATTGTTCAATGAACTTTCTGTAAGAATTGAAGAAGTCGTTACAAACTTTGAGCAGAAATTGAAGAATCGTGTGCTACCAGAACAAGTGGCTGAAGCTATGGAGAGCAGCAATGTTTTCACGCATTAGAAAGATGTGAAGCAGGTGGAGGCCGTAAAATGAGACGCAAGTCCGAGCAGTCAGAGAAGAAGAAGAAGTGTTGATTCGAATATTCATAATGTAATCATATTATTTTGTCTCATTGAAATCATTTGCATACATCAAATTATGAATTATGAATGAAAATAATAAATTGGGAAATTCTTTAAAAAAATTTTGAAGAAAATTTTCGAAAAATTTTTGAAAAAATTTTGAAAAATTTTTTCGAAAAAAAAAAAAAACAAGTCCAATTTGTGACCTCTAGTTTCACCTCCGCATGAAAATTTCAAAATTTGAAAAATTTTGAACTCGTGAAAATAGGTGCAAAATTTTTTTCAGACTTTTCTCTATCGATCCCGCATAGTCCATAAAACACCTATTTTCCTTCATTTCCCTAGGAAATATAGCATTTTTAAATAAAAAATTTTTTTTTTCAAAATTGGTATCAAATTCGTATTCAATAACCTCGTTTCATCCTAGATTCGTTAAAAAAAAAATCAAAATTCGACGTTTTTAGGTACCGGTATTCTTCCATAATGTGATCGGCTATGGTACACACACCTTCCATAATGTGAATGGTTATGATAATCCCTCATTTTTCCCTAAAACCTCGAATCGATGTCGAATTCAAGTTCAATGACCTCGTTATACCATAGATTCGCAAAAAAAATCGGAAATTTTCATAAAACCAAATTTACTTCTATATTATATATACATATTGATAGCTACGAGTCCTATATCTATTATTATCACTACTGGAATTTATCACAAATATAGATCTTAAACTAACACTTTGTCCTCACTACAATTACATAATGGACATACTTCCACCATATGGATTTGATGAAGGGGGTCGTCGCATACATCGCAGAAATGTCTTGGAATGTCTAAGAACTCCGATGTGGTATGCGCCGAGGACTGTGCATGAAAAACGATGACAGCGGGCAGCATCACATATCGTCTAAAGCAGGTGTGACAGAGATATTTGTCACCCTCACTGGTTTCCACCGACCACATCGACACTGTCGTGCAGTACATTCTGTCCATGTGGTTCCTCTTGTATACTTCGGCGTCGAAATATTCTGTGCGGAGTCTAACAAATCTTCCAGCCTCACTGCCAATATCGCCGAATCCCTCATCCTCATCAGAGTTCTCCTGCTCCGCGACATCCTCTTCCTCCACTCCACCGAACTCATTTTCTCCATCTCCGTGCTGAAAGGAATTAGAGTGTGATGAATTGATCGATATGTTTGAAGAATAGTGATGACAGTAGATGAAATAGCGAACGAATATATCAATACTTACAGCGACAGAATTATCTATCAGCGACAGCTGTTCTAACTTCTCGATTGTGTGATTCAGTTCAGCATCCATCTCGATTGGTAGATCAGTCGTGTTATCTTAGTCGTATCAGCAGAGGAGAGTACTGACGTTATGAAGCCTGTCGCGCGGTTTTTACCATATTTTTTTCGAAAGAGGGGGTAGGCGGTTTTCTGACGATTAACGGCGGGTAGCGGTAGTGGGTAGTCCTAAGATGGCAAGCTCTCATTGGCGGAAGCGGAGGCGACCTTGGAGATTAGCTCTCATTGGCGGAAGTGAAGGCAACCTTGGAGATTAGCGGTTCTATGGTAGAAAGTCCTTGGATAGTGAGGGACTCATTGGTGGAGGCGGAGTTGTTCCTACCACTCCAAGTCTGCGCAATAATAATAGCAGTCATCTGGAGTGGGACCAACTCGAGTGTATAAAAGTGAGAATTTTGAGTATCTCACATCATTCACAAATCTCCTTGAATTTTCATCGTGTGCATATCAGTCAGACAAAAAAAGTTCGAGAAAAATGACGTATCCGCAATCATGGGACGCCAAACCAGTAGTGCTAGTTTACCCGTTTAGGGTGGATCAATACGTGAGCTGCCACAACTGCGATGTGTGCTGGCCAGCCGTCGAGATGAACGTTTGTACAGGGGTTTACCGAATATGTGCGGAGCGAAATCATGCGATATCGCCAGATCCACCTCGTTTGAACAACCGTTTAGAGCGAGGAGTTGGCCCAAGGTGCAAGAAATGTGCAAAGCTGCTGCGGAACACGAATATGGGAATATGCAGAGGTACTTGCAGGGAGTGTAGCATGACGAAGAGATTGCTGCTCCAAAGGTGTCATAGCTGCACGCAATACCGAAATGATTGCTGGAAGGGAGTGTGTTCCGGATGCTCGAGGACCGGCTACTTCTGCGAAGTTGTGGGACACCTGTTCACAAACACCGACCACCATTTCAAAGCATGTTGGTGTCTTCCATACGAGAGGCGTGTGTTCAGAAGGAGTCTAAAGATGCCGGCACCACCTCTGTAGTTCGTGCGGGAAGTTGCCAGTTCGGACGAAGATGATGCCTGATTTTCCAGTCATGAACATTTTTATTATTGTATGCACTTTTCTATGCATCGACCAATTTACACTTATTCTGAATATATATATATATATATATATATATATATATATATTTCTCAGTCTTGTTTCTTCCACATATTTCAGCTATTTGGGAACGGGTACAAAAGAGGTGGTTCAGTACATCCAACTTTTTATTAATAACCACTAACATTTCAAATAATTGCAGACTCATTGATCCAAGAATTAAATTTGTCAGAGAATCCAAGCCATTTGACATACATTTTCTTTTCACCCTTCTGCTTCCTCTTCTTGTTCTTCCTTCTGATTGTTTTCGACTCCAGAACCTTCTCCACCAAGTATACGTCAGGATTGTTAGTTTTCAATAATTCCAATTCATAAAAACATCCCTCGATTGGGTGTCCTTCCATATCTTCAAGTTTGTAAGTTCTGAGATTGGTTAATTTCGCTTCGGATATTTTGAAGAGTTCTGTAGAAAAATTTGCAGTGTACCCTTTTTCGAAGATCCCTTTATATTAACTTATGCGCACTATATCACCGACCTGATATTTCGCCTTCAGTGCTATTTTCGGGTGGCTATAGGCGCTCAGTATTGTGGTAGGTGTAACTTCAGAGGGTCTCATTCCAATCGTTCTATGTATTCTGTTATTGTATTCGTCGGTTAGATGGGGCAAAATATCACGCCACCTGAATTCACCCCTTGCAGAGAATTCTTTATATATCCAGTTCTTCAGAGTTCTTATAACTCTCTCGACGATTGCCGCCTTCATTACACTGAACGTTGAATAATGGTTTATATTATATTTCACCATCAATTTTTTGAAATGAACGTTATAGAATTCTTTGCCTTGATCACTTTGCATATTCTTCGGTGTGTATTCAGCTCTCTTCAATACTCTCAGCATTGCATGTGTCACTTCTGGGCCGGTTTTATCAAGTATCGGCTCAGTCCAAAGATACTTAGAATAACAGTCGATGACGAATAAAATATATCTGTAACCACCATTATCTTCAGAATAATCTTGCATCTCAGCCAAATCAATTTGCCATAGGTCTGCGAAGCCTTTTATAATCGTTCTTCTCCTTTTGAAGTTGCGTCTCGCAGGCGTATGTAATTCATTAACAATCTGTCTCTTGGTAGCGCTTATTTTCATGATGATGTTTTTTCTCTCCACGTCTCAGAAATAGTTGTTGTGATCACCGCAATCAATATTCACATACTAATGAGTTGGCTGAGACTCTATCGTTATTATACACCATAATGAATGCTTCGAATGGGAATTAATATACGATACCTTCTTCACGTAATTCTTCTATTATAGACATTATTTCATTATCATGTCCAGTATGGCCGGCCAGTCTAGAACCCCATAAGAGTCGGAGGCGGCTCACCAACTCTTTAGCTTCATTCCAATATATATATTCCTTGCGATATGTTCCGAAATTTTTTTTAGAAGGTATTGTTCGCAGTATTCCTTCACCGCCTTTTGATTTGGGCTGCTGCCGCTGTTGCAGAGTTCTCATTTTATGGGGTGTACCAATTAATGGTTTGATGATCCGCTGATATTTTTTCTTCGATTTGGCGTTGGAATTCAGTCCCTCTCTGATGTCGTAGTTTTTATATGCAGCTCTTGTATTTTCTAGTAGACCAGCATATGCCCGCTTATCTTGATCACTGATTGATTTCGGCACATGTTTCGTGAATATAAAATTGTAAAGTTCAGATGTAGCCGGAAACATCATGCTTCGCTTATTACCGCGCCATAATTCAATTTTGTTCGGTGGGAAACGAATTTCCATATTTCCCATTCTGAATTTCCCTGTTTCGGTATTTATGCTAACACCAAATTCTGTATCATAATTGCGATTACCAGATTTCAAATTATGCAAATGTTGCGTCAACTGCTGTTCTAAATCACTCCCGATTGTGCCATCGGCAATATCATCAGCGGAAATGTATGATAGTGACGATGTTGGCGGCGTATCCATTGTATCCATCAGGGTTCGCTTGCAGTGATGATGGTGGTGATGATGATGATGATGATGCTGGTGATGGAGAAGAATTTCTGAAAAAACTGTTGGGTTCACTGATTTTTCTAGGGGTTTTCATAACATTCGATTCATCTTCATGCAACGGTGTGGAGTGATATGTAGGTTTAGCCACCATTGTCTCTAGTGCTGCTGGATTGTTGATGTTTTTTTTGTGAATGTGGTGATTGAGGTATTATTGCCAATAGCTGCTGCTGCTGCTGCTGCTGTCGCTGCTGACATGGCCTTCAACGGTTTTGTCAATGGTTCATATATATTTTCAAGCGCTGTTTGATTACCCATACGATCACTCCTGATACTTGTGAATTTTCTTCTTACTGCATTAGTTGCTTCAACAAGCTCGCGTTTGAGGCGGATTTGAGAGGCTATTTCTCCCATTTTCTCGTTAGATGTGCTCATTGCGGTATCTGGGGATTGAATGAATCATATATCAACATTATATCAAGGATATATGAAATTGTCGAATCCTTTCCTATATCGACCTTCATGTATTTCACTATCCTTATCGATAACGACAAATCCATATTTATCTGTCCAACACTGTGCACACATATCTTGGAATTGTTTTAAACTCACATCAGGGGATACATGATCGGAAAAAATATGATGTAGATTGGTGTCATCCTGTTTGAACATTACTATGAAATTGGAGTTGTCACGAATCAATTGTTTGGGGACTCTGGAATACGTCGGAGCTAGATAGAAACAATCCACATTTTTATGACGCCCCATAGAGAAATAAGATCTGATCACATCCTGTTTTTCGCATATAACATCGTCAAATATGAAGATGCTATCTGGTTTCGCGTCCGCTGGTTCCACTATATCGACATTATTATCATACGTATGAAATCCTAATCCTTTTATTGGTTCCAACACATTTCGCAGATATCCATACTTCGGTTGATATAATGATTTTGAGTATAGGTAAATATTAGCGAAACGTAAACCATTCTCGTTGGTGAGGAGCGATATCATTACGTTCGTTTTTCCACAATTAGAGGGTCCTATTATGAGACCGCGAATGGTGTTTGGAAATAGAGCTCCATGACGGCGATCTGCAGCAGTTTGATTCCCTAAACCCACTTTCTCATCGAAATTGTCTACATCGAATGTTTCTTTCTGCTGAACAATCCGCATTGTATGATGGTTGGATGATATATAATGAACAACGAGAAAGGTTCTGCTCATTTATATTATGGAAGTGAAACGTTACACATCGAAAAATAAAAGGGACAAGAGCGCTCGAAGAAATAAAAGTGGTGAAGGAATCGTTAACACTTTGATCAATAAATTACCTGTTGAATTACACATTCCTGGAGGCTATCAATATTGTGGACCTGGAACAAAACTACAGAAAAGATTAGCTCGTGGTGATACGGGAATAAATCAATTGGATAGAGCTTGCAAAGAACACGATATATCATATCTCAAGCATCCAACCGATCTATCTGCTAGGCATTTGGCTGATAAAGAATTGGAGAAAGCTGCCTGGGCGCGAGCTAAATCGCGAGACGCTACCGTAGGGGAAAGGGCTGCATCTTGGTTAGTAACCAGCATAATGAAAGGAAAAAGGCGCTTCGGCATGGGATTAAGTAAGAATGGTGGAACAAAAAAACGTCGTGTTTCTAGAAAGAAGAAATCAACCGCATATGGAAAAAAGATTGCTTTTGGTTCGGGAATAGTACACAAAGTCCGTAATGTGCTACGTCAAATGGGTTAAAAGAAGGAACTCGTCAAAAATTTAACCAAAACCTCCCTCATGGCAATCAGTGCAGCTCGAAAATTCGTGAGGATGGCTGGTGGCAAGAACAATATCCGAACACCTCGAATAATACCAATTCCTAAGGTTGGTGGGATTCTCCCTCTCATACCGATTTTCGCCGGCTTATCAGCATTGGGGAGTTTGGCCGCAGGTAGCGCTGGTATAGCGCGCGCTATGAGTTCGGCTAGAGAAAGTAAGGAGCAACTCTCTGAAGCAAACCGCCACAATCAACACATGGAGGCTATTGCTCTCGGAAAGGTTGGCAAAGGAGTCTATTTGAAGCAGTATCGAAAGGGGAGAACCGGAGCAGTCTTCATTGTTGCAAGCAGCAATAAGGTTGTTACTGCAACAGACGAATTAGCATTCATTTTCCAGTTGTTCATTTCATCGAAAAAACATGTCACAAACGTTCACCATCTCTGGAGATGATAGTATTTTGAGTGTCGACTTCTATCCACCCATAGAGCTCGATGCGAAGAAGAACTACGGATTAGGATTGCATGGTTTTTATTCATACAATTCCATACTCAATATAGATGAGACGAATAATACATTCGGTTATTGGGTTGAGTCAAAATCTGATATCGAGTTGATAATGACTACTATACCACCAGGTGTGTATGAGATAGAAGAAATAAATAAAGCTATACAAAAAGCGATAGCTCGTAAAACACCGCCGGCTGAAGGGGAGAGTATGGATAATATGTTTCTCCTTCGAGCTAATAATAATACACTGAAATGTGAAATGAAGTCAGTGTTTGCCATAAACTTCTACGGATCAAGGTCCATTGCCAGCGTATTGGGATTCGAAACGAGGTATTACTCAAATAATGTGTTACACGAATCTACGTTACCGGTGAATATCATCAAGGTGAGACTCATTAGAGTTGACTGTAACATTACTGCAGGAGCTTACCTCAACGGTGTGGAGGTACATACACTATACGAGTTCGATGTTGATGTGGAGCCTGGGTATAAGCTATCAAAAGAGCCAGAAAGTATTATATATCTACCAATCAGTCCGACTGGACGTCAGTATATCGACAACATCACGCTAAGAATTTTGGATGATAACGGTTTGCTAGTTGATTTTCGAGGGGAAAAAATTATAGTGAAACTAGAACTCAAAACGCTCACATAAACCTACATCGAGAATGGGTTTCTGCTTTGGGTACCAATCAAAGCGTGTGACACTAGCTGAAAATAATACCAGCAACCAGAATATCAATAAGAAGGGGGAGCAACGAGGTGGTGGATTCATTCGAACAGAACTATCCAGACAGGATAGACGTAGATTATCTGTGAGCGACATCAATTTTTTGAAATCTATCGGTCTGAAGCTGCGACGAAAAAGCAAAAACTGAAGAAACTATGGTTGCTTCAACATCGACAAGCTTACAACTGGAAGTATTTGCTGAACCAATTTTTGATCACTCCCTGATAAGTCTACATGAGCACACTTACAAACCATATGGTTCACCATCATTCAAGAATTCCGATGAAATAAGAATCGCCATCAACTTTCAGGATCTGATACTCGATATTGCTGAAAGCTATATTTATATCGAAGGAAAATTCATTCCCAATGATGTGACTAAAAAATGCTATCTATCCAATAATGCTTTAGCATTTCTGTTCGATGAAATTCGTTATGAAATAGGTGGAGAACAAGTATGTATGGTTCGAAAGCCCGGCATTACCACCACCATGAAAAGTATGATCTCTTATGGTGAAGCGAATGCTAAATTCCTAGAAACAGTTGGATGGGGCCTCAGCAGTGAGAAACAGGTGATTCTGGATAAAAATAGTCACATATTCAGCGGCAAACTCCCTCTCAAATATTTGATGGGATTTGCTGAAGATTATAATAAAGGTATTCTGAATATAAAACAAGAGCTGATACTTATCATATCTCGATCATTCAAGAACTCCTATATGGGGGAAGTTGATGCCAATATAGAAATTAACAAAATCGAGTGGAAGATAAGGCACGTTATACCGTCAGATCAACAGAAATTGAAACTTTTGAATCGTGTGAATCGGAGTGCAGCAGCAAGAGTGAAAATTGCATACAGGGTGTGGGATCTGTATGAATTACCAACCATTCGTGAAACGGCTTCCGATATTTGGGCTGTCAAAACTACAAATAGTCTCGAACGCCCTCGTTACATCGTGATAGGCTTTCAGAGATCCAATATTGCTGATAATAGATCTGAGGATGTCACACAATTCATCGATGCTGGAGTCAACAATATACGTCTATATTTAAATTCAGGAGTTTATCCATATGAACGCTGGAATTTGGATTTCGACAAGAAGTTGGATGCAGTAGCATATTATGCATATGATAATTTCCAACGCAGCTATTATGGCAAAGATATGAGTGAACCAATGATGAGGAATTCCGAAAAAATCCGCTTTTCATCATCGACTGTTGCCACCAACCAGAAGCTGTGAAATCCTCAACTGTTGACATCACGTTGGAGTTTGAAACCCGCCGAACCAAGTTCCCATCAAACACCAAGGTCTATGCTCTCATTCTCCATGATGCCTATCTAACATATAGTGCATTGGATGGTTCCATACATATGGGAGCTATATGAATGCTATAGATGCGACGTCAACTCACACCTCTACAATTATACATTATTTGATCTATAATTATTATCATTATCGAGTGTAGTTATTTTATAATAAATAAAAGACATAATATACTAATATTGTATTATTATTATTATTATTTCTACTTCATGGCTCCTCAATAATATCAGAGTTATCATAGGA
The DNA here is from genome assembly GCA_963576655.1 of Gastrophysa polygoni. NCBI lineage: Eukaryota > Metazoa > Arthropoda > Insecta > Coleoptera > Chrysomelidae > Gastrophysa > Gastrophysa polygoni. The sequence goes on from OY755087.1 coordinate 4,319,438, forward strand.
ATACAGATTATTTTATATACGTCAACTATCTCATTTCCTTCCCTCTTCTTCATCTTTGTCAGAAACTTCTTCTGGAACCACCTCCAGCTTATATTTCTGAATGAGGTGGTATGGTAGGAATTCTGCAATTTCCTGGAGGTATTGTCTCAAGTTTTCTCTAACCATTGCTTCGAGGAACTGATCTAAAGTAATGCTGCCGTATTCGAATCTCTCGCACAGGATCCGCCCCCATTGATACTGTTCAGCTGTTGTGTAAAGGTGTTGAATTTTTTCTTCATCGAAGCACACACTCACATCATAATTTATGACATGATGTATATCGCGCTCTAAGTCCGCCATCTGACACCTCAGCCGCCTCACAGATGATTCGATGTCTTCTGCCGCTGGCCAGCTCTGACTAGAATAGTGCATCCACATGTCTGGAACACTTACGATGATTCTATAAATGAATAAAATATTCAAGCTCGCGAATAGTGATAAGAAGATATAATTTCCTCCATACATCTAATATATACCACTTACCGCAGAACAAATATGAAGACGATTTGCGATAAAGAGAAAATGTAAATGTAAGAAATATTATTATATAATTTTTAAACCCTTTTCACTCTGACGTACATAAAAATTGAATGAATGAGGATATATACATTTGACTACGATGCCTTGGTACCGAACTTGATCAGAGCTCTCGTTGTTGCACCCTCAAATACTGGCTCGCTCTGACCCAAGTATGTGAGAGTATATAATCCGTTAGAAGAATTCATCTCAATAACATCGCTCTCTTTCATCTCTTCTACAACTCTTTTCGGTAGCCAGCATTTGATACAAACTTCAGTTTTTTCATCACACAATATCACAGTACCGCTTTTACCGAATTTGGTCGAAAAAAACGATATCTTCTTGATTACATAACTTTTATTCAAGGGTAGCGATGATAACAGAATTTGCTCTATAATTTCATCAACCTCATTGATTCTATGATTGATAGCGTCTAAATCAATTTTAGAAGATAGATGCCATTTCCACTCCCTCGGTTACGTGAAAGAAGGTCTAAAAAGTATATGAACAATTGTACTTACAAGAAACAGATTACACGTTATCGCACTTTCAGATTCTCTCTTATCTTGGCAGATAATGTATTCAGTATGTTTGCTGCTGTGAAAACTATGTTGTGTAGATGGAAAATATGGTATTTATAGGAACTTCCATATGTGACGTAGCAATACCCCACTACTACCGAACGGCCTTGAGGTGAGGCGTGCATCTCCAAGGTCGCTCTCTAACGCAATGATAACCTTCCAGGCCAACTTCCTCTCGAGGACACGGAACACGCTCAAGGTCACTCGCCCCAAGGTCATATACATGGCCCACACCACTCCTCAAGGACAAAACCCCCCAAGAGCGCTTCTCAAGGTCACTCCCCCCAAGGTCATAGCGCTCCTCAAGGCCACTCCCCCCAAGGTCACACCCCTCTGACCTTGGGGGGAGACCCAGAAACGGCAAAGACCTTCTACTGACATCGTTGAGAGCCATCAAGAAAAGTGCTGGTCTTTGCGGGATGCCATTATCCTATTTTGTGATAATGTTCCGGGTACTCGGACTCGAAACTTCCTATGATTCAAAAAATTCGTGATGAAGGCTAGTGTATTTCCCTGGAAACCCCACTCTTGTAGTCTGACTATAGAATCTGATGACGCCATGCGGTATCGAAAGCTTTATTGATGTCTACGTATATTGCCATACATTTCTGGTTGTTGGCAAACGCCTCATGGATCTGACTCTCTAGATCTATTATATTGTCTTGCGTTGATCTGTGTGGTCTGAATCCGGCCGCTTCTGGGATGATTCTGTTTTCGTTTTCCAGTGTCCAGATGAGTCTTTTGTTGTCTTGTGTTGATCTGTGTGGTCTGAATCCGGCCGCTTCTGGGATGATTCTGTTTTCTTTTTCCAGTGTCCAGATGAGTATTTTGTTGATTATTTTTTCTAATAGTTCACACATTGTGCAAGTTAGTGAGATTGGCCTGTAAAATTCTACTTTGTCCGCTGACATGTTTGGTTTAAGAATGGGTATGACGACTGCCGGTCTCCAAATTTGAGGAAAAATCTGTTTGGTCCAAATCTTATTGAGAATCTGAAGGAGAAAAGTTTGCGCTACCTGTGGCATATTTTTCAGGAAACACGTCGGAATGTCATCTGCTGGGCCTGGAGCAGTATCTTTAAGTGACCTTAGCGCTTCTAGGAATTCTACTTCTGTAATTGGCTCATTTATTGGATCTTGATTGCCTTCAATCAGTTTCTTCAGTTAGTTTGTAGGTGAGCAATTCTTGATCGTGATTTTCATTTGTTTATAATATTCAGCCAGCATTTCTGCTATGTCTTTTTTTCTGAGATTGATGTGTGCTGCTATTGATACTCTGAACATATTGCCTCCATGAGTTTCTCTTACTTTTCCTCGTGATTAATCAAACTTGTGCTCTGTGTTTTTTGAAGTCGATTTTTTGTTCTTCGGATTTTGTTCTTTTTTTCTTCTCAAAGCAGCGTTACACGCTTTCATGGCTGTAGAACATTCTTCGTTCCATATAAGTCATTTAAATGTGCCAGGAGGTTAGGGTCGCATGCAGTTAAATCTAGGGCTGATGAGTTTCCTGTGGCGGTGTTGAATCTTGTTCCAGTTCCATGGTTCAAAAGGGCAAGATTTGCAGTGGTCAGTATGTTCTCTACATAGACTTATTATCCTGAGGAGACGGAACATCTCATTCATAAAACTGCTTTTGTTTTGAAGCAATGATTGAAAATGAACTGCACAAGTATGAGAAAGACTACCGATCGAACCTCTTTGTCTTCACCAACTTGTTGGCAACGCTGTTATGTTTATGTGTCTTGTTTCCCTGATTTCAGCCAGTGGCGTACCGTCCTAATGGTTCCATGACTTGGAAATATATTTTATCTATAACTTTATTATTAAATATTGTTCTGTACGGAGTGGAAGCGTCGTGTTTGTTAGTTAGGAAGACAAACAAATTCCTTTTGATTATTAACAAGCTACGAATGTACTCTCAATGGAAACATGTAATTTCTCTCTGTATTTGTCAATCAACATTCTGAAGAATGAAACATCATTGGAAATATATAACCAGATTCTTGTCAGTACCTGTAATTCCCGATATAATGTTCAACTGAAACAAGTGCAATATCATATGCATTCAGACAGTTGTATAAAATTGAATTTCCTTATAATTTGCACACAGATTTCTCCGCTTTGATAAAAACAAAAAACACAGCTTTCGTACTTTTAATATTCATATAATACAACAAATTTATTCGGATAATGATGACACATTTTGATTCATTACTGGAAAGAAGGTGTTGCTTCAAATTGAACTGCAAATAATTTTTGGATTTTTATACAAAACAATATATCATTAAATACAATGACAATAATTCACAAAGAAAATAAATGATGTCGCTCGTGAACATAGTTTGTTGTTTTTCTGTACTGTATTGGAAAAATGTGATGTTGAAACAATGGAGTATTAACTGCAAATTACCTATCAGATGCGAACTGAAACGCTGAATAGCATGGTAGTGGATTTGCATCTGGCCTCAAGTATTTGTTACCACTTTTCTTTGTTATGACATCCTCGAATCGAGATGATCAGAACATACATAAAGATATTTGCTCAGACGAGTCTCCTGCCAGCCAAGAAGAGATGCCCAAATTTTCCTTTTTCCACTATCAGCGGGAAACCTGAAGTAATAGAGAAATAGGTTAAGAGGAATAAGTTGCTAAGAATTTTTGATGCAATGAACAAGAAAGTCTATGCCATGGAAACATGAACACTACCTAAATCATTAACAATCATGAATAAACAGTACCTAATATCATATATTCACGCCACTGGAATAACAAACAAATTTGGAGGTTAGGTATTCCAACTTACTTGTGAAAAGAAACATCAGGGCTGGAAATGTCAAGTTTTTTGCACACTCGGCAGTGACGGACCATATTGTCCAAAAATTCACTCTGAATTCCACAATATCTATTCAAAGTCACTAAAAACAACACTTCAAAACACAAGATCACTCGTCTACAACACCGCAATGAGAAATGGGCAGATCGTAGTTTCGTAGTAAAAATCATTCATACAATAGGCGTGGCCTGGACGCGCCGATGTCGCTTTGCGGGTAACAAATCCTATGATGCTACAATGTGATAGTTCACAAAATGAATATTCGGTAATTCCAACGTGTACATTTCAGGTTTTCATTATGTATAAAAATACCGTTCAGAAAAATGTTCCATCGAGACTGTATTACTTGCAATACAATGAAAAAATGATATAAACGTGTCAATAATTATTGCAAATCTCGTTCTCAATCTGGAAATATGGCAACGACACTTTCCAATCGGTCACAATAGTATCCTACAGTGGACCAGATATTGGCAATGTCTGATCTTCTTTAAATGTAAATAGTTCCGTCTCCTCAGGATAATAAGTCTATGGTTCTCTATTTTTCTTCCTCTGGGGTCAGTATAGTTCGAGCCCCAAATGATTATGTCCATTAAAGTCCCCCAATATTAAACGTGGAGAGGGTATCTGATCTATTAGTACATTTAAGTCATTCTGTTCACTCATATCTGAATTTGGTGGGATATATACGTTACATATGTGTATTTTTGTTGGAGCGGCAATACTCACTGCTATCGCTTCTAGGTAAGTTCTTAGTGATACTTGTTCAGCGTTCATGTTCGATTTGACGTATATAGCGGTTCCGCCACTGGCTCTATCATTATGTGGTGCGTGTTTGAAAGAAACCCTTTGGTGTGTTTTGTTTTCACGGAAGTGAGTTTCTTGTAGACATAGTATATCTGGAGAATATTCTGATTGTAATATTTGAAGCATATTTAAATGGATATAATATCCATTAGAGTTCCATTGTAAGATAGATTTGAATTTGATTCAGAGAAAGAAAAAGAAAGTGGTTAATGAAGTGATATCAGAACATTTGGTCTGCGATTCGTATAATTCAGATTCTAATTGTTTCTGTAGTTTCTTCCTTGATTTCGTGCATCTGATTTCAAGACTTCTGTCATCAGTATGGGAATGTACTTCAGTTAGTAATTTGGTGAGTGCTTTAGTGTCTTATGTAATCCTTGGTTATGCTTAATGCGTCTTTTGAGCCGTGAGTGTTTTCAAGTAGATCTTTGAATTGTTCTGCGTCGATTATACATGGTGGTTGTTGTTTGTTCAGGATGCTGGTTATGATTTTCAGTTGTTCAGGTCCGATTTTGTTTTTTCGTCCTTGATACCGTCACGTGGAGCAGAACATGATGATACGTTTTCCGATGTTGTAGTCAGGATTTCCGATACAGTTCGTTTGTTAGTGGAATAATTCATTCCGTTAGGACATTCAATTGAGGTAGCTGATGTGGTAGCAGTATCAGTTGAGATGCTGTTGACGGTAGTTATTTCACTTATTGTGGATTGTTCGGCCATAAGTTGGAGAGGTTGAGGGAGGGAGGTTGAGTTGGTTGGGCATTTGGATGCGATGTGTCCAGTTTGTTTGCATTTGAAACAGGTTTGACTATCTCGGGGTAGAAGAATGCGATAAGTAGAATTATCATGGGTTAGTTCGGTCGACTCAGGAATTTCTAGATCTTCTGTTGCTGTAATATACACTTGGCGTCTTAAGCTGAGGATATGATTGATTCCGATTCTCAGGAATGTTACTGCATGCGGATAGTAAAATGTTATTCCTAGTTTTCGTAGTTCCACAATTCCAAGGATATCATGTGGAATGTTAGGACTAATGTTGGATATTACTAGTCGATCGGATGGAGTGATCAATCTTCGGGCTCCAACGGTCTCACCATTGATATAGTGATTGATCCATGGTTACTCAAGAATTTGTCTACAGTATCCTTACTATTAAGATATATACAAATTCGATTGTTGGATATCCTGGAGGAAAAAATAATTTTCCTTGGGTTAACGATGGGTCCGAGCTGAAGGAATTCCAATTTTGTACTATGAATAGCGTTGAAAACGATAGCTTGATCCTTGGTTGAAAATTCGGCTGGGGAGTGTTGGCTCAGTGCTGCTGAGTATGATCGTAGCGCACTCTTCAGGATCTTCATAATCACTCCAACCCTGAGTGCGGTCCTGACTCCCAGATACTGTTGTTGGGCCGCGTTTTTTCAGAGAGTAGATTTCTATTGTTATCTGATAGTGAATGGAGGAATTATTTCAAAGATAACTTTGCTATGATTTGGTTCTGTACTCACTAATAATTGTGACTGAAATGATGGAGATCTTCCTTTGGCACCTTACACACGATTAAAATTGTATGTGGTAAAATAACTGAAATATTAACAAGTATAACGGAGCTGATAGCATAAGCTGTTTAGCGTATTCTTCTATCGTTTTGACTCACATATTTCTCAATTCCACATTCCATTATCCCATTGGGTGAATTTTTGATATCCCATTTGGATATCCAAAAGTGGTCCGGCGAAGATATTCTGATGACATGAATCCGATATGATTTGGATCTCCATATATTCTCGGTGTTGTAGGAGTAGCTTTAATATTTCCTCCAGGTTATACTGATCACGCGCATTTTATCAACAGTAAAAATACAAGAGCTTTTTCTTATCCTTAAAAGAAAAGCTCGAGTGTTTTTTGGCAAGATAAATTAACGACTCATGTTGTAATGGTTTAGTATCAATTATCAACAATGCTCAAATAACTGACAGGGCAGACATTAAAGTGACGTAAGCATACTAGATGTTGACGCTTAAGAGGAACAGGCGTTTTTATCGGTGATAAAAAACGATGCACCTTTTTTATCGCTGTCAAAATGACAAAACAGTCGTCTCTAAATGACACATTTTATACAGGAGTTAATTTATCAGTAACAAAAACACTTTCATCTTTCTTATTGTTACCACTGTATTCTCATTGTCATCAAAAATTATCTAATGAAGAATGATATGATCAATATTATTATTATTCACCTCCATCTATAAATATTTCAGAAATTTTCTCGATAGAAATAATCTCGATTCGGCTTGCATGATATTGTAGGAAGAAGTGAATGAGAAGTGAAACATCGGGACAAACGCCCGATGCGCAATGCAAAGTGGAAAAAAAACATCGATACAAATTAAAAACTTCCAATGTGAAAATTAATTACGATTTGTGATTAAGAGGCTCATTCCTGACAGCAACTTCTGTTGGTCATCAATTGAAGTTATATTCGAATCTCTACAGTGTTTCAGTGCAGATATTTAATGGCATATTGACGAGAGATCATGTTGTGGACATTAAGCACTGGTCAGTAAGTACCAGCGTACAAATTTTGGGTAAACCATAGACTTATTATACTCAGGATATCATCCTTAGGATAATATGTCTACGGTGTAAACATTGCGAAGTCACATTTCCACATTTTCACCTCTCTATACACAAAGACATTCAACTTCCCTGTAACCGAAACTCTGGTTAACTGGATAGCAGACCCGTTGGTTTTTTCCATCGAATGAAGAATAATAAACTCCTGAATTGGTGATCAATTGGGTGATATATTAGTGATGAATTATGCTACTATTGCGAATTTGTAATCTTCATCTTCTAAGGTTATTGTGCTAGGTTCAGGAAGTGGAAAATATGTCACTGGACTAACCGACCGGGTAATTTCGGAAACCAGCTTAGGCAGCCAGCTTCACACATGATACACATGTCACATGTATCATCATGAACTTCAGATATGTCATATTCTCAAGAGGTTTGGTTATGTTGAGGGCGAGAAAATGAATCCTATGAAATAAATAAATAAACAATAAATATGTGTGATTATCCAGATCCAGATGAAGAATTTGAGTTGATGTATGGTGATGAATTAGAGCTGCTGAGGGAACAAGATGAAGGTGATGTTCAGTTTGATTTTTTTGCAGCCTTGATACATTAAATTCCTAAATACAATATTCAGTTATAGAATATCACCTGCCATCCAAAAGCAGAAAAAGCCTCGATTTTCCATCACCATCTACTTCTAAAGGTGATCTTGGACAGTCTCAATGCAATTTATCTCAGCACTTGGGTACATTAGATGATGATATACCTTTGCTCTTATCTGCTGGGGATAGTTTACAGTCCTCAACATCTAATAATCATGTGACTTCTGATTTGGGGCTACAGGACATAGAACAAGTGAATCAAACAGGTTCAAATGATAGTAGGAAAAGAACTGTCGAAGATTTATTTGGAGACATAAATGATATAGGTGATGATGTTATATGGGACAATGAACCAATCTTGAAGAAACAAAAGCTCAGCGAAGAAGAAGAACTTCATGTGCTGATGAAACAAATAATTCAACTCAGGAAATTGAATAAGGAGAAACACAATCTACTAACTGGTATTCCTAGAAATAGCACACATCATCATATACAACATTCTAAATATAATTTGTCATATCGAGTACCAAAATATCCATTTATTGGAGTAAAGAGGCATGATGGAGAAAGAGTATATGTCAGATTCCACTCTGAGGAGTATGAGAAAGAGGAAAGGCAGGCATTAGTGAAGGAATGTTCATCAAAAGGTTTATTCGGTGACAGCTTCAAGGAGATATGGAAGGATGCAAAAGCTTTGGTAAGATCACTGATATAACATATAATACTTGAAACAAATCATTGGTTCTATTCGAATACATACAAATTCAACATATTCACTCACATGATGATTTTCAACATTATTTCCAAAGATGAATGGACAAATAACTTGAAAATGCAGGTACTCATAAGTCTAGCAGAGTGGCTAGATTTCTCATCATGATAGTGACAGAGAAGGATCATGATATCTTCAGGAGCGATATAGCAAGCAGAAGATATATACAGGGGTGGTGAGTTGGGCAAGTTGCCTAATAATTTATGTGTTATAGCAAATTTGTACTCTGACTATCACTCACCTCTGTCCCTGTATAATCTCAACTCATCCCACTGTCTATTACTATAACATACTTTATACCATATACTATTGTCTTCACTATTATCAAAACATGTTATTAACTCCAAAATTCAACAGATTTGTATTCACACTTCCAGTTTTATTCAAAGCACAAATTTGATATTCAATTAAATATCAAATTGAAATACAGAAGTCATCAGTCATGAAAACAAAAATGTATACCTATCAAAATCATTTCTAATGTCTGCCTTATTGATGAAATTTCAGTAAATTCCTATGATGGAATGAATATCAGTAAACTAATACTAGATATTATTGTTATCTCCAATTCTTGTGGCTTGATGACTTACCTTACATGAAAATGATTTGTCATGTTTAGTTCTCTTAGATCAGAGGTAAGAGATTGAATGAGTCTGGCAAAATATAAGTTATAAATTTTCCACTGAATTTTTTTGCATAGAGGTATTCTCAAGTGGTTATTAAATATGTTTCTGGTTGATTTCATGATTTGATTCTGGAAGTGTTTCATTTGGTTGAGTGAATATTGACATTTACAAAATAGAGTGATCTGATATTAATTATTCCACTGCAGTAAATATGTGTGGTAAAGAAGTGTCTTTTTTGTTTGTTAATATTCAAAGGATTTAATTTTGAATAATATTCAGTTTTTGTAGTGAATTTTTGTAGAATCCTCCCCAAACTAGTAGACCTATTGCAATAGTGATTCTACTAGTGCTCTATATATGATAAGTAGCAATTTCTTTGGAAGAAACTCTCTCAATAGATAAAACTTGTGTATAAATTTCGTAATTTTCCTCAATTTATAATCAGTATGATTCTCCCAGTTTAGATATTGGTCTAGCATCATATCTCATATCCAAGTACTTTATTTCATATTTTTCCTTGATTTCTTCCTTTATCCCATCAATACTGGTCTGTTCACATTAGCAATAGAAAGATCTATGTTTTACTACTCTCATTCAGCCATTGTTTTACTGTCATCATTTCATTTTTTGGTTTGTTTTTCACGTCAGACCAGGGATTACCACTAAATATTTTATGCGTATGAGATTATTTTGGCAATTGCAGCAAAGAGTTTATGTAGGCCAGAAATAGTATGGGCCCCAAGACAGTACCTTGAAAGACACCAATTTGTACAGTCCTTGGATTACTTAGGAGCGTTTTACTTTTACTTGTTGTTGTCTTTCTGCAAGGTAATTCTTAGACTGCGAATTTTTTTATGGTTTTTATTATCTTCCAAATTTTGCGTGATTTCTTTCACTACTGTGTACATTGCATCTGTTGTTGATTTATTACTCTTATGAATACTATGCCAATATTTCCATTATGTCAAAAGATTATCTGTGAAGATATTTCTTTCAATAAATCATTAAGAATGTGTCAGCTGACTCCTGAAAGTGATTATTTCAGAAGCTGTTGAGTTCTGGGATCAATAACAGTTGAAACTTAGGTCATAACTATTTTTTTGTAAAAAAAAGGTTCACCATACAGTTATGCCACAAATAATATTTGATGCAAGTTGAATAATATTTGATGCCACAGTTATGACCTCTGGAAATTGCGTCAAAGTGTATATCAAATTATGATTTGTCATGCTCAAAAATCCCTAGTTTGAAATTTCCCAAGTATACATTTCGAAAACGTTCCAAGTTGTGTAGGACAGTACATTTAGAAATTTATTTTTTGACATCCTGTATCTCTCTTAGTATCAGTATTCTATTTAGACAAATCGTAATATCACAAAGTCAAAATCTACTATTCTTGATACTGTCTGTTCTAACTAATATATAGGGTAATTCGAAAGTAGATGTCAAAATTTCAAGTACGTATTTGGGAGCCCAAAATAAACACAAAAGTTCCTGTTAACATTGGTCCTATTCCCGGCCTTTACCCAAACACAGGGGTAAACAATATTCAGATTGAAACTTCTTTGAATTATTCATAACAGTAGGCTTGGTAAACCTAATGAATAATTCAATACTTCTATGTACAATTTCTTGAGGTCCACTCTGTATGTAATATAAATGTTTTTATCTCTATTCGATTTAGGTACGTGTAGCTTTGCCGGATGTCCTAATTTAGCTAAGATTGTCATGCTCCTGAAGCTACACTTTTAATACTATTTTGGAAACTTATTAATGCATTCCACTTCTCATATTTTCGATCCTTATTGTTAGCCACGTCGATGGTTTGTAGGTAATGTTTTATAAGTTTTGTTTATAAATGAGGTTTTGAGATTTTTAGGGTTGCTCAAACCCCTTGGAGATCATTATTTTTAATTTTTCACGCATCGATGGTTTGTGATAAACTTGTAGGACAGTCTGGCACCAGCCTCGTCAATAAATATTGTGTATTTTTCAAAACACAGGGTGTGTGGGCAGTATGAGTCTGGAGCTAGCCCACGCCTCTCTCTTGGAAAATAGAGATTATATTTTCTTTTTTCGGTTGGGACGAGAATTTCTCACTCTTTCAATCCGCGACGTGCACAATAATTGATTTTTATGCTGAACACCTTCAGCATGTCAATAGTGGAAGGGCAGATTAGTTTTTTCAAAAATATAATGAATCAAATACTTTTCTATATACTATATTCAAGTCATATCATCGATGACTATATTGGAATGTTTCTGATTTTTATGTGACAGTAATTGAATGTATCAATTCATTGATTTCAATATCTTGAATTAGAAACATCTCATGTAGAATGGGCTCAACTTTGCAGTGCCCTTCCTTGAAATCTATACAAACCTATACAAACCTGCTAAAAAAAATCTCCGGTAGCGAGAAATTCAGTCTAGCAACCCTTTCTTGATAGAGAGAAGCATTGAGCCATGTTGTTTGTCTTAAAACCTCCTTTCACAATCATAAGTTCATCGATACATTTTTGGGAAGAAATAAATGCAATGAGATATGAAGTGAGAAACAACTGGCAATTTCCACAACATTCCGCTAATTCAGTTTTAAAAAACCTGTTTGAAATGAAGGTTGATGAGAATATGAACAACTATTGCAGATGCCATACTTTTGATGCTTGTATTATACTGGGTGACTATTTGAAAGCGAATAACTCATTAGTACTTTAACTGATGACACTATGAACATTTGGCGAAACTCACATCATATTTACATATCAAGAGAGACAACTATTGAGGCATTTGTTGTATTATATTCAACATCTTCACCCCAGAGCACCTAGACCTCTACTTATTCTGCTATTTTTGAAATTCCTAGAAATTCTATATAAGTTACATCTATTTTAATTTTTCCCCTTAAAATTGAAGTACTCAAACTCATTTATGTATGGAGTGTTATTTATTATTATAATGAAAGTAGTGACACCTGACACAACTAATAACTTCATGAATTGTTCAAAATTCATTGTTTTGTGACCATAAGTACAGCCGATATTCAAATTAAACTAGTATCTGGTGAAATAGTCCTATGTTCTTATACCATCCATCGTTGGAGTTCTTTTGAGTTTGAACCACAAAACAGCAATGTTTCAAACATCCTTCAGTTTTAATGTTTACCTTCTCTACACTCGTTTCCCTTTCTTTATCAAACAAATCAATGAATACACATTCAAATCTAACAACTCCTTGACCAAATTTGAGTTATATACATACATGAAAACTTATTTTGTCTTATTTTTTTTTCTCATACATGTCCCGTGATCACATGACGCTCGGGACCATATATGGGAGGTCGAAATACAACTAGTTGATCATATAACTTTTTTCCTTGTCACTCCTAAGGGAGATATTGGGCATCAAAGACATACTTTAGGATTATCATTTTTGGCTGCAAGTTTTGAACCTTTGTATGTCGTAATGAATTTTTGGTGTTACGTTCCGTCAGAAAAGAGCCATTTATTGACACCAAAATCAACGAAACGATAAAAAAAAGTTTAGCTAATATTTTTTGATAACATCATTTCAAACAGTTCAACAGAAAGTCGATTTAACTTTCTGCTAAGATCAAATGATGACTCTTTTTCCATGAAACATTACACCAAAAATACATTTCGACATACAAAGTGGTTCAAAACTCAGCCAAAAACGTTAATTCCAAGGTATCTCTTCGAGGCCCGATATATCTTGGATGCTCCCATTCATGGGTGCTCGTATGATTGATTCTGAATGAGACAAATTCATCATGTAGATGTAGAAAACCATTTCATACGTTCGAAAACACCTATTCAGAATGTATTATTTCATTGATCAATGAGATCCAATGAGAATCAAACAGCCAATGAGTATTCTCAAATGTTATTAATCACAATAATCATGATCCATCAATCAGATGTCATATCGAAGATTTCAACAAACGATAAAAAGTTCTCGTGATTTTTTCCTTTCCGTGATTCATATGATTTCATATAAATAATCATATATCTTCTGTGTATTTGCCCCCGATCATAGCAATTGATGATGTTCACCCTCAAGAAGTTATTCACCATTTTCAAATATAACATTCATTTATTTGTTTTCGATATTTCTTCAGATTACAAAGCAGACTGCATCAGCAGAAGAAGAAATCGATGAAGATACTGTGTCACTCAATACAAAAAATGATGGGAGCAAACAACTCTGGACAGATATGTACAAACCTCGAAAATACGTAGAATTACTGAGCGATGAGAGCACCAATCGAATCATGTTGAAGTGGTTGAAATTATGGGATAAAGCTGTATTTCATAGGAAACTGAAAGTTAAACCAGTCAATCCAACAGAGAAAAATAAAAATTGGAAGAGAGAGCTTGATACTAATCTAGATGAACATGGAAGACCACATCATAAGGTTGCATTGCTGTGTGGACCTCCTGGGTTAGGTATGTTTGTACCAATTAGTAGTAGCTTCTATTGAATATCAATATAATAGTAATATTTCAGTAACTGTACAACCGAACAGTTCTGGAATGTTTCATCTACTATATATCTAGCAATCTCATCGCTCTATTTGTCTTACCATCAAGCTGGATCTGGATATGTTGTATGTGAATCTTTCTGTCTAGGAATGAGTGTTCTTGCCAAAAGGCTGACAACTACAGGTATCGATGTAATGTCAAGGAAATAATATGATATTCTTATTTTGAGTTCGTGATTCCATTATATTGTTATACAAGCCACCGTGTTGTTCTACCGAATCGTAGCCTCAACCATACTTCATTTCGGCGACGAGGAGTTCTTCACTCAGAAAACAAGCGGTAAGGAATTGCACAACATGAAGTGAACAGGAATATAAAATGACAGAAGGAGGGACCCCAGCGAATATTGTGAATGCAGTGACCGCTAGGCCAGTGACGGCAAAATGACATGAATCTAGTGCTATATACATGACTGTCCATCAACTCATACTAATGTCATACTAATTGATGGTGCAGCAAATAGAGTTTTCATTTGTTTTCTGGTTATCTGGCTCTTGTTTCTGACAATTGGATTCACGCGTCACGATTCTGTTCACGATTTTTATTCGATTCATTGAAATTAGTTGGTCTTTTCAGAGTTTTTTTGTTGAGCAATGGATGACTGCTACATATTTCAGCACTATCAAAAAGTCGTCTCATCCTTGAATTCTTCACTCCAATTCATGATGAACTTCTTCTTCATTCATATTATCGAACATTGTAGATCTTTTGGGTCCCTTTAGAGCTGCCTGTTTTTTTTTCTTGAAAGCGAAGCGCTACTGGATTTTCACACTTACAATTAATTACCATCTTCCAAATTAAAGTTCCTCTTGAAGCTATCTTCCTTCATTCTCAACATTGAAGATTCTAAATAGTTCTTCAAATATACTCGAATAGATTTTAATCTTCACAGACATGGACTCTTGAATTTGACTTAACCTTTCCGTATATCTAGCGTTGCAGCTACGGTGAGCATATGTGTTTATGTTGCTTACTGAATCTATAAGAGAGGTCAACTTATCGCCGTCATTTTCGACGTCTCGGGGTCTGGTCTACTATATGGCAATTCCTGCTGTGCAGGACTTTTCATTCTGGAAGATTTCACTACGATATATCTCTATGCACGTTTTATTTATCTTTTCTGGACTATTAGCTAGAATCAAAAAGGGAAATTTTGTATTTTGTGCATATTTTTTTTTTAATAATAATTGTAACAAAGCGCTTTCGACCGTTAGGTCATCATCGTGTACAAGAATCAGACGAACATTATGTAAAATTTTATGTACTGGACATTTTTTAATATGTTCGTCACGTAACCATTTATGTTCGTCTAGATTTCTGGTGTCCTTTATAATTCATGTACACTTGACGAGTAAAAAAATTTTCATTTTATAATTTCTCTCTTTGATTATACCGAAACGTGCACACAGCTAAAATCTTTACTATTAGTTAAAACTCTGATAAGTATATAGTAATTATGTTTACAGGTAAAACAACATTGGCCCATGTAGCCGCCAAACATGCTGGCTACAATGTTGTAGAAGTGAACGCATCAGATGACCGCAGCACAGAAGCCTTCAAAACCTCATTAGAAAACGCTACCCAGATGCGGTCAGTAGTCGACATAGAAGGACGCCCTAACTGCCTTGTATTTGACGAAATTGATGGAGCTCCACAAGCCTCTATAGACTTCTTGGTGAAATTCATAAACGGCAATGTGTCTATGAAGTCTAAGAAAGGAAAATCTCAAAAACAGGCAGTGCTAAAACGCCCTATCATATGCATATGCAATGACGTCTATGTACCAGCTTTGAGACCATTGAGGCAAATAGCGTTTGTCATCAATTTCCCTCCGACGTCTGCAGTGAGGCTATCTGAGAGGCTCATGTGTATATCTAGGAAGGAAGGCATCAAGACCGATATGGGAGCAATGATGGCTTTAGCGGAGAAGAGTAATAACGATATAAGGTCGTGTTTGTCAGTGTTACATTTTTTCAGAACGCACAAGAAACCTGTTACTTTATCTGATGTCTATAGAGCCAGCATTGGACAGAAGGATGTGCAGAAAGGTGTGTTGAATTGCTAGGTATACATGGCTTTCAATTCGAAAGTTACTACTATGAGATGGCACCGCCGATCTTGTGATTTTGTGTTTTGACTAGTCAAGTCAGTGATGAGGTTTCAATTGAAAACAAATTGAGGACAGCAAATACAATTAGACTGTAGGCAATAGTACTATGTATTTTCACATTCTCAATGAAATTTTAAAACGTTTCCCCATTGATTCATCTGCATCCTGCAATATCATGCAATATCTGCAATATTTTCTCAGGAAACTGAATATGGGCTTGTTGTAGTTGATGTGGATTTTCATTGCCCCAAAATCTACTTTTAAGCTTTTTGACAAAGCTCCTCAAATAACTGGCAGCACATTGAATATTTCCAGATATTCTCACAAATTTCAATTCTGCAGTCATAATGATCCTCACTTGAATTGCTGGCGGATTAAAAATTTGTTAGAAGATAATCTAATTCAGCACTTTATTTGTGTAACCAACCAAAATGAATGCAATCTCTGACATTGTTGGAATAGAATACATAGAATCCATGTGGAAGTGGCCTAATACTTCTATCTGAGTAGTATCATCAGGAATTGTTGGTTGTTAATTTTTTTATTGCATACGAATCATCCCATTCGTGTCCTTGTTCTTGTCGGGATATACTTGAAAACTTCAGATGTTCTTTGAGCACAGCGATTTGAACTCCATTATTGAAAATTATTTCTTGTGGATAATGAACCGTTTTGAAATCCTTATTGGTACAAAATATAGGTTGATTGACGTCCATATTCTTATCATTCCCGAATATTCCTAAGGGAGACACGAGGAAAAAAATTGGGAGTTACAAAAAGTACATCATCCCATTCTTGAACAGTGGTTGTTGTTCTTGAATGAAAGTTGTTTGGGCTGGTAGGTTTTTTGTTATTTATCCACGGATGGAGCCATCAAAAAAAAATATACAATATGAACTATGTAAAATACACACAACCAGAACTAGATAATTCTATGTTACAATTTTTTAATTTTAATTTTTAAATTTAATTATAGAGCATCACAGAGTGAGACGTCTGCCAATATCAGACTTGAAAGTGGAGAAGGTTATACTAAAATACCACAGATAAAAAAAAAGTTCATACTATTTGCACTCTGTACCATTCTTGGTACAGGGCTGTGGAATCCATAATTACGACTATGAAATTCAATATGGAAGGTATCATTTGACCTGGTACCTGATATGTTAATTTTTAATCCGATGTGAGACAGAAGATCCGGAAAAGAAATTTCACCAGACAGTAACTAAAAGCTTAAATCACTTTTAGAATAGAATAGAATAGAATAGAATATTTTATTGAATCATGTATCATTACAATGATATAGGTCATGTCAGAAAACACAGAATGTCACGAATTACTAAAATAGTATAGACAAAATCAGTATAATATATAAAACACTCTCAATATATATATATATATATATATATATATTGATTTCAACCCGTCAGGTAGGCAATTGAAAATCTTAGATCCCATATGAATTGGAGAACTTTCGTAAAGTTTACTTTTATGAGTTTTCATTCGTAGTAAATTCCCTTGTTGGATATCTATGTGACTGAGCATTGGTCTCTAGATTTAATTTATTTTTCTTGTATAAATAATCAAGCTGTAGATGTAAATGCTAGGAACAGTTGAAATTTCATATTTCTTGAAATAATCTTGTTCTCTTCAAACTGAAGAGTAGCCGAATTATCCGTTTCTGAACACTCTTGTGATATCACTACTACTACCCCATAAAATTATATTATACATTAGTATCGAATGTACCAATACATAATATATATTCAGCAAAGATTTTTCGTCTAGGAGATTTTTGAGTTGAAGGATAGCGAAAAAACTACCGTTCAACCTTTTACAAATAAATATTCCTTCTATAATAATATATAATATAATATAATAATCCTTCTATTTTCGAGGGTAGTTATTCCTAACTTGGAACACAGAAGAGAATAATCATAATAATAGTTTTCCACAAGTATCCCTAATCTGTATGCCAAACATCTTAAAAATTTAATGTTAATAAACTGATAGTTGGGGTTCCATAAAACATATGCATACTCTACTCTACATAGGAACGGACATGAGCAAAATAAAGCAATAAAAGAGGATTAATCGAGTGATCTCTAGAGGTCCTCTTGATATAACGTGCGTGCTTTTAGGGAGATCATAATTATGTGTTGAGAGTAGCAAAGTTTTTCATCAAGCAAAACAGCCACATCTTTAATTTTTGTTACTCTTTCGAGCTCACATGAATTGATAGATTATGAATATTCTATGGATATGCGGTTTCTGTTAAAATTCATGAAGGAGCACTTATTAAGATTCAGATCCATTTCGTTGGCATTGTACCAATCAACAAGTTTGTTGATATCACTCTGTAGTTCATAGATTTCATTCTCTATAACTTTGAATAACTTCATCTGCAAATAGTAGAAATTGAGAATATGCAATATTGATAGCAACATCATTGATGCACAGGTTGAATAATATGAGACCACAGTGACTACCTTGTGGAACACCAGGGGGAATTGTGATACTGTTGAAGACATAATTCCTAATTTTAACCTACTGGTACCTGCCTGTTAAGAAGCTATGAAGCCAGTCCAACAATTTTCCAGTGATACCATATGCATTCAGTTTTGCAATCAGCAGTTCATGATTCACTCTATAAAATGCTTTTGAGAAGACAGTGTAGATAGAGTGTACTTGACACCCCTTCTAAAAGCATTTAAAATTGTTTGTTGAAAAGATAGTAAACTAGTCACTGTGGATCTTCCCTTGCTAAAACCATGTTGATCCACAATTAAATCTTTACACTCCCAGAATGGAAAGTCGGTAGCAAGGGAATCAAGCATTTTAGGCAAGCAAAATTGTAGACATATACATCTATAGTAAGTGATATCTTCAATACAGCCTTTCTTGAAAGGAAGTGAATCATATTATATGATTCAATATCATAATAATAATATATATTATTATGGTGGGCAATAAATCTCAATTTTTCGTCCGTTCACTCGAATGATTTATAAAACGCCACAAAATCGAACGAATTGATGCAGATACGTTATTCGAAAATAAGCTGTATTTTGCCCACAGAATAGTAGGGGTTGAACTTTTGCTTTGATACCCATAAAAACTGTTTATTAACAAAGGAATGTATAATTTTTCATATCTCTCATATCATATCATATCTCATATCTCATTCATATCTTTCATATCTCATTTTCACCTGGTCCATTTGGATATCCTTGGAACTTGAATTCCATGTATCACAAGGTAGTTTTTGCAATTAGGAATTTTATAGTAGGGACGGTGGCTGGGAGTGAAGAAAGTAGACATAACGATAACAATTCGATACTGGTGTTTCGATCGATGGTGGTCGAAAGTTATTTCCGTCAGTTAAGAAATGCAAGTCCTGTATAAAATTCCAGTATAATAAAAATGGGGGTGTACACACCTATCGAATTTCCAACTGAAAACACTCTTGTGATATTGTTCTTATTTAAGTTTCAAGAGAAAACTGAAGTCTGTGCTGTATAACTGTTAGTTGACTATTTTTATTTTCTCTTTGTAGTTCTCCACATTTGTTCCCTCAATATTGCACAGTATAATTGATATTTGAATTTTCCAGTTGATAATTTTGTAGAATGTAGATTTCTTTTTCTTCTTTTCTATTTCAATTGATAACATCCATGCTACTGTTAGTTACTCTCTTAAAAAATTATGTCATTTTCCATTGTGTAAAATCAAACACCTACACTTGAAGCAACTATAACTATTTGTTCCACAATCTAAAATACTTTTTCTTACAATTGTATTATATCACAGAATTTCATCAAGTAATTCAGCATAGTCTTGTCTTAGTTAAATCTATTATATGTAACCTGTGTGATTCTGTCACTGGATAGTTTCATCTATCTGTTGAATCACCTAAATCTCTAAATAAATAAAAAAAATAAAAGTATCATAAATTGGCAACATTCGTTCTGAAAGTTGACTCAGATGCTTAATTTTTTAATTCAAATTAGAGCACTATCTGAAAAATCAACACATAATAATGATTGATTATTTCAGCTTTTGTATGGGAATTTCTTTCTTCGTTCCTAAAAAATTAAATGGAAGTTATGTTTATTGTATTGTATGTAGTATTGGTAGTAAGGACAGATTTGTGATCTGCCCAAAATCTCACTGCGCTTTAAATTAAACCTTTAGATACCTAAAAGAGAAATTCTTTATTTGCCATTGACAAATTGTTCTTCAAAAAATTCGGAAATACAAATATATTTTTAATAAAAACAAAATCCCACAGAGAAGCTGAATGTACCACCTTCTTGAATAACTTACAGACAGTATTAATTCATTAACTTATCAACAGAAAACGAATCATGCTCTCTTTCATTAAATGTACGCAGCTGTAACACCAGGCAATTAAGTGTTGTGTCAATTTTTTCATTTTGTCTTTCAAATTTGGCAGGACAGCATTTTTGTATTTTTGCATAGGTGCATTTATATATGTTTTTTTTTTCAGGCCTTAAAATCGATGTGCAGTGACATTGAATTGGCTATCATTTGTATATATATTGTGAAGCACAAATTGAAAAATACTAGTCCAATCGCCTGTTATTAAATCAATTCGATGTTCAAGAAATTCATTAATTTTGTAACATTGATATTAATTTGACTTTGAGTTACTCCATCCAGCATTCCTAAATTGAGAAGAAATATAACGGTTACTTTCAAATCTATTAGCGTTTCTATAACAGGAATCCTCTATAATAAGTGAAAATTATAATTTTTGCTACAACACAGAACCAATTATGATATCTCGAATACACCTAGAAAATATATGACCTACATGATTGATAAATGTCTATGCAATCAACAGCAGCCTTCCTACACATTATTATTGTGTTACACAATAAAATTATTGTAATTACTAGTAATATTTTTTTGTCATAGGTCTCTTCGTTGTTTGGCAAGAAATTTTCGAAATAGAAAGACCCAAAACACGATCAGCTGCGGATTTGAATATCTCCAATAAAGCTATCATGCAACACAGAATGTCGAAGATCCTTCAAACTGTATGTTCATTTGGAGATTACGATAGACTGTCTCAAGGGATTCATGAGAATTTTCCAAAATTGATTCTGAAAGATTCCTCGATGCAAGGTCTGAGTCAGGCTGCCGAGTGGTTTGTCTTCAGTGATATATTGAACAAACAGATTTACTCACTGCAGAATTATTCTTTGAGTACATACTTACCATATGCATTTGTTTTTTGGCATTTTGCATTTGCAGTACCTCATAGTCAGAAGTTGAACTACCCCACAATTGGATATGAGGTGAGTGATTTATTATGTTCATATGTTTTGATTTATGTGATGATTCTGGAGAAGAAATAGTGATTCTTCAGCATTCTAAACATCACTATTTTTTTTTCTTCTTGACGAACTAGTTTGAATTCCTGATCCGTAGTAGGGTATTTTTTTGACTTGATAGTGTTGTGGACTTTGCATTTCGGTTGAGTGGTTGGAAAAATTAAAGCGATCGGTGTTGAGAATGGTGAAAAATATTCCTGAATTACTTCTTTCATTGCATATTGGTTCTATATCGAAAATGATTGGACATTCTATTGGTGAAAGTTGGATTGATTCAATTTATTTTCATCATTTTCAAACAATTTTGACCTATTTGCCGTAAGTTCTTCATAAACTACGAAAATTGGTAATGGTGACATTGTTATTATCATTGTTGTCATTATTACGCATCTCCTTAGTTACCGAAGCGACCCTCAGAAGCTCCGGAGGGCTCGTGCGAGCGAAGGAGACGGGGATCTACAGTTTATACAAGTGGAATCCAAACCACTGTGGCATTTGAGATAGTTCTATGTAGAACTTTATGATATATATTGTACAGAGCATTTTCGATATATGTTTAAATAAATATTTCTTTTAATGACTTCGAGGGTATCGATGCATGAGGAGAAATTCCACTATCAGCTAATAATACGTTCTTCTCAACTCAGCACAAATCTCGTTCTTGGGAAGTTGCTAGATATCATAATTTGGAGATAAAAAGTTACGGTTTTTACATAACTGCTTTACTTTTTTTGTGAAACGAACAATGCCCTAAACAAAACTTTGTTTTTGAGATATAGGGCAAAATTGAATATTCTCACTTCTTGTGTACCTACCGAATCTTTCCTAATAAAATGATTTGCCCAATTTGCTTGATGGAGAGCGAAATAGAGAAGTTGAAAGACCCATCAAGTCCAGCCTGACGGTTTTACTGTGAGAGACTTTCTGGAGTACCTTTTTCCGGAAGTTGGATCGGCATTGCATGGCCTCCTAGATATCCCGAATCGATACCTCTTATTTTTTTCTTCTGGAGGTGGGCCAAAGAACTAGTTTGTACCACAGAAATCAGCGTGTTATCAGCATGCTAATGTGAGATTTAAAAATCACGATATTTTCGAGACTCAGTTGTAATTTGTCGAGCTTTTGTCCTAGACAATAGTGGACCTCCTTATTCATAGTATATCATACGATCATAGAATATATATTATAGTTGTTTAATCATGTAAACCTCGAGCTGATAAAAATACTTGTGATGATGATACGAGAGACTGTGGGATCAGCCTGTATTTTTATCTATAAAAATAAGATTTCGAAAACTGAAGTGAAGGGTCATAAATTCTTTATTTGACACCAGTTGTGATTGAACATTGATGAGTTGGTTTGTCGATGGAAGTTCCAGAAGAATTGAAACAAAGACAACTTTTTTTGAGCAGTTGTTTATGATAGATAGATAGATTTTTATTTTCTTTCAACCACATTACATGAATATTAATATGTTTGTAGCATGTCAAGGTACGAAGATATAATACAAGGTACAATATACATGTCAAGATAAAACAGAAAGTACATTAGAGAACAAAACAGATTAAAAAGACAAAACCTACACGTTCAGATAAAATGTGTAATGGATTGTGTGCCGCAATTTAAAATATATTTTGTAGCATCTGTGTGTGAAATTTAACTTTTGGAAACTTCTCATTTTGTAAATTTAGACATTTTTTGAACAGTGACACGTCAGAAAAAATATAAAAGATACAGACAATTCAAAAAAAATGAAATATACTAGCTCCTCGACAAACCCAGAGAGAGTATTTGGAATTTATTGATCCATCTTGATTTATTGATTCATGATTCATTCATTCATAATTTATTAATTCATGTAAAGGGCATTGCTTTATCAAAGATTTCACTGAAATATTTCCTTATTATTCGATAGTATTATAGTCAGACACCATCGACCACTTCTCAACAATCGTACAAATCGTATTTGAAAAAGGTAAAAACGCACATACATTATAAAAAATTCAAATATTTTGTATATAATGAAACATCATTATAATATGCATGAGAGGCATATTTGTTCCAAATATCAATCTATATTACTATCAGTAATATAGATACGAATATGTTTATAGCGAACATTCAAAACATGGTGAGTACAAATATGAATCGAGTAAAAATAAAAATCATAAGAAAGAAACCTTGTGAGAAATCAAAAGGAACCCATGGATGACGAATGGTCTCTTGAAATCCAACTGTACAGGACTGTGGAAAATAATCCTACTATAGAGAACAAGAGAATAAACAATGAATGCAGGAATATTTTCGGAAAATTCGTAGTGAAAAATGAAGCGGAACATCACCAGAGTCAGATAGAAATAAAACAGACTTATCAACATTATGAAAATCAATAAATAAATCAACAAATAAAACATAACACATATAGAATTGAGTGATAGCTAAATTATAGATAAGCAAAATGAATCGTAGATGATTTGAATATTTGATGACTCCTTCATAACAGTAGGAGAAATAACGGCAAAAACATCCATAAAAAATTTGCTCGAGATATTTCACGAAAACGAAACAGATCGATTCATAATTCTCAGGAGATGTGGATGAATCTGAAATATATCCTACTATAGCACTAAAAAGAATAAAAAGTCAATAGGACTGGTTAATTTGAGGGGGGAACATTAGAAATTTATCTTCATCAATAACATTTTGCCCAACGGCCTTCAAGAAATCATTTCTATGTCCAATATACGAAGTTGAATGTTACTAACTATTGTCCTATCTCCCTAATATCAAGTCTAGCGGAAGTGTATGAAAAACCAATTGAAATGAGGCTTGTTAATTTTCTTGAGAAAAACAACGCTTTTTGAAAAGTAATAGCTACTCGTGTTGTTTGAAAACCAACAATTCTTTGTATTTCCATTGACTTGGTCGAAGCGTTTGATGCGGTTAGTCTTTTTCAACTTCTGGGAGTTTTAGAAGGATATGACTTGAGAGGAATAGCACATTCACTATTTACGTTATATCGAGAATATACATCAATGTTTCAAGATTACTGACAGTTTCAGTGAATTCAAAATAATAAGATATATGGTAATTTTTCTAGATTTTCTTGTGATTTTTCCGTCGTTTCTGAAAATAAAAATTACATTAACTATTTCAATATATTTTTAGTAAGGACATGTATATGATCTGCCCCAAAAAGTCAATGCACTTGTAATTCAACCTTCAGATGCCTGAAAGAAAAATTCTCTACTTCAGTGAATGTTCAGAAGACAAATATATTTGATAAATTTCAAAATGTCTACTTGTCTTGATACAGTGGACATTTCGGGAACGAATATATATTGGGATAATTATAATAATTTCTTTTTTTATTTTTCAGAAACGAGGAGAGAAAATCCCCTCAAAAACTAGAAAAATTACCAATAAATATCTCAAACTCTCTCTCAAAACTTTTTTCCTATTTAACCGAATTTGTATTTCCCACTGTTTCCGAGATCCCTCAACTTGAGTGTATCATGATTGTTTTTTCATGAACGATTGCTTTCTGGGCGTCTAATATGAAAGGCTTGTATTGTAATATATAAAAGAGTATCTGAATTTTCTATAGGTGCACAACTATAAATGACGATAATATTCAACATTCAATTCACTGTTCAACAATTTCCACTTAACTTCTAATTATGTGAGGTTGCTACTAGTATATTGGACTGAACTTCAAAATCTTTTCGTGTATTCTGTTTCCTCATTTGACATAAAGGAACTACATTATTTTCCTAATTATTATGAGAAACCTTCCCAACATATTTGAAAGGAATCTTGTTACATTATTCAAATCCTCATTAGCAGGTTAAATGGAAACTTACTTTTTTCACTTCAGTGAGTGGAGACTAGTGGAATGAACTTTTGAAATAATGGTTCATAATAAGGCGTTTCATTTAAAGTTGAATAGGTGTGAAATATGTCGAATATTGTAGCCCAGATGAGTGAGGAAGATTTGCTGAAGTAAGGGGGCTATCTGGAGTGAAATCATGTCGACAGTTTGTCACTAAAAATCAGACGGTCATTGCTACTGTTGATTTTTTGTGATTGCATTATCAGATCATTAGGATGGTTTCTACAGTGAATATTAGGTCGAATTGTGAGTTTCGAAGAATGTTCGTTTTCGGAAGCCACTAGCGAAAAAAAAACTTCCACTATTGTTAGTCGTACTTCACGGAGTATGAAATGAGGAAAATAATGAGCAAGGACAACAAAAAACTTTCAGAATCAAAATATTGGTAATCGAATTACCTTTTCATCGAGGTGTCATATGATCCATCGCTCATATTTTCATGGTGGTGGTTGTAAAAACTTTGGGGATGATTCAATTCGAAAGATTACATCGAAACACGTCCTCCTCGAAATTGTGGAACCGTTTTGCATTTTGATATATCTCTTCTGGTGAGAGAATTATATCCCATTGCCCCATTTGAAATTATCACTCTGTATACTGGAGCTCGTATTGGTTTATCCATTTGTGAGCATTCAGCACTCTTCTCTTTCATCGATAAACATTCATAATTGTTGATTGAGGAAGAAAAAATATTTTCTGGAATAACATATGCATTATTGAATCCTGTTAGATGAGTTACAGAAACTGAATTATGACTACAAACTACAGTAACCACCGGAGAACAATGCGAGAGGGTTCGATTTATTCTTCATTATGAAACTTAAAACATGAAACAGAATAACTATAATTTACTGAACTATGGCGTTTTTCTTGATGCAAGGAAATCTATAACATGTACAGTAAGCCTTCAATTTTCGATTTCAACATATTACTTTTTGAGACAACTTGAAATATTGATAATAAGATAGATACAGGGTATCAAAGTAGAAATTCTAAAATTAATTTTTTGCCTCAAATTATCGTCTTTGGAAATCTAGTTATGAAATTTTTCACACTAGGGATATTTGGGTTTTAAAAGTCACAATTTAATATCTACTTCGATGGATTTTTCAAAACACGCCACAAGCCTCAGTTGGGGCATAAATGTGTGCAAAATTTTACAAAAAAAAAAACGAGAATTTTCTTGTCGAAATCTTTCTTAACGTACACCTACGACGTCAATGATTCCAAGATGTAAAAATATTATTAGCGAAACGCCTACTATGTTAATATTTCTCATAATTTATTAAATGAGAATGATGACAATCATTCCTAAAATGCAATTATTCCAAAAACTGTTGAGTTTTTAGATTGATAACTCTTATAACTTATAATAACTAATATATAACTAAAAAAACAAGAATGTTCTTGTCGAAATCATTCTTGACGTCCATCTAAGACGGCAATATTTCCAAAATGTAAAAATATTATCAGCGGAATCTGTTGAGTTTTGAGGCTGATAACTTTTGTAACTTTCCTTGGCAAAATGATGTATCTTCAATTTTGAAGACCAAAAAAGTTTAGCGTACATTTATGAGTCAAATGAGGCTTATGTGGCGGCCTCTGCGAAATCCTCTAGTTTGAGAATCTCAAGTCATTGCGTATGATAAATTTAAAAATATCTACTTCGAGACCCCGTATCTTGCTTGTATGCAAATTTCATTCAGGGTCAAAATCGTCACATTACAAGGTGAAAGGCCTACTATACTTCAATGTACAAGTATTTGAGGACCACCCTGTATTTAGCTACATGTTTGTCATCACATCATTTCAGTAATATGCTCATTTTAATTGAACACATTTGATTATTATCGATCTAATTAATATCATTGATCATTATTATTGATCTTGCCTTCAATCATGTTCATTATGATTCACAATATGGTTCGTCCATTTGTATAGTGCATCATCAGAGAATATCTTGAAAACCGAAAATTGATTTGTTGATCATTCATTTGCGTTCAGTTCTCAATTTATTCAGTAGTTCACTCTCCCTTATTTTCGGGAGAGAAAAATCCTGGAAAACGTCGAGAAAAGTGTCATAAAATCAAACCACTCTCTTCAAAATAGCACCCTTTATTCTTTGAAAAATGGAAGTGGATGGAAAAATAATGAAATTGGAAAAGTATACCCTCAGAACAATCAGCTGACTCATTAAAAAAACATTTGAGAGTCCGTTCTTTATGAGGGAAGTCGTATGAATTAGAAATAAATCATTTCCTTCGCTGCTAATCACTTCTTTCACAATAGCATCATAAACAAAAGGGTGTCAGCTTCACGAATTTAGTTCTTAGTGAACAGCTGAAATGCTGCCAACTTTTCAGAGGCGGATGAATATTCATGCAGCCTGGAAAAAAAACTTCAAATGTTTATTTTTATATATTTATTCATTTGATAGGTACTGATATTTTCGTTCATGAATGGAATAAGTTTTCAATATTGTTCCGGATATTAAGTGGAAATTGATAATTAGATTTTTTATGGCAGTGCTCATAATGTTAAGTCAATCTACAATCTACACCTAGCAACTCTTCAATTTCTATAAAATGATTGTAATTTAGAACTGGTTCTCTCTGTTTTCAAATACTTAGAATACATTCATCACAGAAATAATGGTTTTCATAATACCATAAACTACCATAAAACTATTCATCATAATGAATTCATATTGATGAATTTGGTTGGTACAGAAGATGGAACTTTCCGGTTTTCACGTTGCTGTCTTACTTTTTCTTGAAACTTAAGATAGTCCAATCAGATTTTGCATAACTGTTTCCGTTCAAAAGATACAGGGCGATTTTGAAAATCATTACTTTTCGGACCCCTTCTATAAATACGAAGTTATTAGAAATACTGTTAAGGTAAGTACTACGTCTAATAAAGAATCTTGCACAGAATCCTATGTACTGAAAAACATTCATTTCCGAGGTTTGATTTTGGAGATACGATACAAAGTTTTTATTTCCCTTCCGAATGATATATAATACTCTCTAGACTGGATTCTCAGAAATGCAAAGAAACACTAAATCATTGATTTTTGCTAGTATGAGGCCATGGATTTTCTATATGAAAGTTAGGTTCCAGTTGAGGAATTTCCATTTTTTTATTTTTTCATTGGAGAGTAAGCGATGAATAAAAAACATATTAGGTACCATTAGTAACTAACCAATAACACAGTATTTTGTGTTTGTGTTTTTTGTGTTAGTAAATTAGTGTTTGCATTTTTCTTCTTGGCCTACTACATCATTTTGAAGAGAAAAAATAACGAATTCAATGAGATGATAACAGGGTATTCCATTGAAGAAAATATAAGTTTGTGTCGTATCTCCAAACCCAAACCCAGGAAATGTACAGAGGATTCTCTATTAGAGGTAGTTCTAACGACCATTAGAAAGAAAGATAGATAGATAGATATGAAAGGGTTCAAAATGGATTAATTTTCAAAATTGCCCTGTATCTTATAAAAGGAATCAGTTATGCAACATCTGTTTGGACCATCTATAGTTTGGAAAACAAATGGAGGAAAGGAAGGTGAGAACCGAAAGGCTCCATCTTCAATAACAACCGAGAAACCTGGCATTCTCAATCAAATTGGGATGCACTGTACATGCATGCATTTTTTTGTAACAAGATCGGAATGAACGGATAGGGTCAGTTGGTCCCTTAGTTGAATAAAGCCCTAGAGATTGATGATTATGTTTATATTCATCATTACGTGTTCAGGAGATATAAAGAAAGCTATGAAAATTTGTTGAGAATTTGAACAGCTGTATCTTGGGATATGTGCCATTCATAAATAATCGTGGTATTCAAAGATGGTTTTACTTATATAAATATTATAGAGATTTAGGTAGCATTCACTTAGCCTGCCTGTAAAACTCTACGTAGTAATTCTCATTATTACAAAAAAACATAATGACTGTTTGAAATTCATAATTTTGTATTAGAAATAGAACCTATGATGCTTCTTTCAGGCCAAACAAAAAGAGACTCGTCAGAGAGCAGTGATATCTGAAGTCCTGCGAGGTATGCCACCCAATATCAGAACATATTGTCATCGCCTGTCGCTTATCCTCGACATCCTTCCTTTGTTGTCGAGGATAATCGTTCCGCCATTCAGATTGGTGAGTCTTCATCTGTATACCAAGGACGAGAAGCAGAATATGTTGAGAGTTGTCGATACGATGATCGATTATAATCTGACCTACGTCCAAGAGAGATTACCTGATGGAGTTTATGTATATAATCTAGGTAAGATCACATCAAGAAAGTCTTCCTACCAGTCAATAGGAGTCACCAACTATTCTTATCCACTTATTTTTTGATTTCTTCAAGTTTCTCTAGTTCCAATTTTTTTTTGTTTTTTTCATAAATATCCTTGTTAAGATTCACTCTGTTTATCAAATATATAGTATGCTTGGAAAGAACCTCTTCCTCCTTCCTTCCTCACTTATGACGTGAAAAGTACAAGGTATGGCTATTGAAGTAAATGATTTATTGAAGCGACTTAAATCTTGAGAGGTGAGAACAGTTGGTTGGTGAACAAATTAGTTATTATTGTCTTATCAACTTCCTCACCGCCATCACCCTTGCTTCAGAAATTTCGATGGAATTAACATATTTCAGATACATTATTGGGAAGGGGACCCAGTCACAAATATATTTGTGAAGAACCATTGAGAATCGCGAAGTTTTGTGAAAGTTCTGATGAAAAATATGTGTTATCAAAAAATTTTTTATTTGACGATGAATGGTTCATAATCCAATCATACAGAATGGAATATATACATAACAATAATAAAAGAATATTCAAATTTGTGTAATTCAAAAATCGTGTTCATAGTAAGTATTTTTTTCTCAGATGAATTCTGATTCTTATGAAATATTGATTGTTTTCTAATGTTGGATCTGAATTAATGAGCAATCAAGAAACTCAATTGTTTTGTTTCATAACTATGCATTGTATTGACTTATTGGATACTTATATTGGATATTCTCGACTCGTTGCTGACGAAATGAATGAACAACAAATCTACAATTAATTTGATGGAATTAGACTCGATGAATCTTCATGAGTGCATAGATTGGTTCTGAGAAATTTAATTCAGAACTGCACTGTTTTATTTTGTGATATCATGAGTGTGTTCAGACGTGAAATATTTGTACTTCCCCAAATAGATATAAAATATTGTAAATCTGAGTGAATAGGTCGTCAATATATAGGCCTACATAATTTGTTACATTTGTATATTTAACTATTGGTAGTGAACGTGAAAATACCATTTGTTTTGTCTTGTAGTGGTTTGATCTTCTGAAGAACCATATTTTGCAGATAATATTCGAGATTTCCAAATCTTCCATTGATGGAATGAACGTTTTGAAAATTTTAATCAGAAAAACAAAAACATACCCCAATAGGGATACAAGTACTACTACTAAACTGCTTCCTTCTTCATTCTGTTGAAATGTTTTTTTTTCATTTCCTGAAACAAAATTTCTTCCAAGCCTTCCAAGCTAATCGAAAGTTTTGGAATTGACACACTGTAGAGGCTAGAGAATTTCCATTGAATAAGAAGGCTGAAATATATATGTAGTTATACACTTCACAATATTTTTTTTTCTGGATGCATTGTTTTCATTATCGTGCTTGACCGGTATTTCCTTTTTCTTTCAGAACCTAACATCGATGATATTGTATATTTCGATAAAACATCTCAATCAAGAACAACTTTATCATATTCCAACAAACAGATGATTTCCAGAGAGATAGAGCTCGAGAAAATGCGACGATTCGAAGTTCCCAAAGAAAGGAGAACGCTCGACAAAAATAAGTCAACGAATGAGAAAGTTTCGCCTAAAATTCCTCTACCAAACCATTTGCAAAAGTTGAAAGCGAAAGGCGTTAACACAAAACCGGTGAGTCTTTTCAGATTTTTGTATTGCTCACTTGTTTGCTCTTGTGTCACTGGGATGAGGCATCAATCAACCAAATTAACTGCCAGCAACTGTCAGTTTTTTTTTTCGAATGTTAAGTTCTTTCAAATTCTTTCACCAAACACCGGTTTTTCACGACAAACATTCATAACCCTTTCAATAGTGAAATCATTGTGAACTTTGTGAAATTCCACGTTCACATCAAAATTCAGTGAGACGTTCAAATTTTGTGTGGATGAAGTAATGGATGTAGTAACAGTAATAATGAATGATGAAGAAGAAGAATGAAGAATGTGAAGTCGAAAACTGAACAGGGTAGTATACTTGGTCCAGTAATTTTCATCTTGTATATAAATGCTATGCCAAACGATATAATAACAACATTTTGATAACAGCTCAGGATTTCAGGATATACTTGTAAACGCAGATATCATATTTACAACAGTATCAGGGTGGATTTCGAATGAGAAGCTACTACTAAATGAATAAAAAAGAAAAATTGTCAAATGTTCAAAACAAATAGGTCACAGTTAGGATATCCAATAAATTTCCAGTTAGGAGCCAGAACAATATAGGTGCCGAAACAAAGCTTTTAGGAGTAATGATAGATGCAACTCTGTCATGGAAAAGTCATATAGAAGCACTTTTTTTCCGGATTCACCAGAAGTGGTACGAATTTTGGATTTTCAAATCGAACACCCAATATAATATTGCATTTTCGAATTCTGCATAATTTTCTGAATTGATTGATACCACATGAGTAGAATTTCTAACATAAGTTAATTAAATGATTGATAATTTAATTTCAATTTCATGGTTAATTCTATATCTAAGTGTGCGATGACGCGAATCTCAATAATTTTGGAATACAATTAATTTCAATTTTTTCGACATCACACTGGTCAATAGGAGTAAATCGGAATAGTCATTGCACACTAAGATGAAAAATTGAATATAGAATTGAAATATGATATGCCATCGATATGGTATCATTGGATTCAGAAAATCATGCTGAATTCGAAAATGCAATAATATACAGGGTGTTTGCTTTGGTAAACGAATGTTGGTACCACTTCTGGTCTAACCCGAAGTGAAACAAATTGATTAATTCGTCGAAACGTGACGTTCGTCAACTATTTATCTCTGAGGCTAAAGGAAGAAAGGAGGATGAACCATGATCCTGTTACATCCGGTTATAAGATATATTTTCCTTTTCCATTGACGAATATTTCGCTCTGATTGTGTATGTAATCTTTTTAAATATATGATTTTCGAAATAAAGATTATTATCAATATTATTAAAGCAAAGGAGTGATTCATTGCATTTTTCATCCATAAATTATGATGATAATATCACATATAATATTCTGATTGAACTTTTAATAACTTCACAATGAATATTTTGTGGAGGATATCTCTCATATTTCATATTTATACACTCGAAGGGGATCGTGTTGCATCATGAAACTCGAAACCTTCTTTTGATGATATTTGTTATGCGATTCGAGGAAAAATCTGGCGTTTTGGAACGTTAAACATTTGGAATGGTTAATCTGGGGACTGCAAACGTTAATGGAGCTGCAAGGGGCGCCAGCAGGACATTTTAAATTGTTCTAGTGTGTAAAATAATCCGGAACGGATGTCAGGAACGGCAGTATTTCACGATACTGTATCGTCCCGATTTCACCGCGCCATTTAGCTGGGAAGCCGATCGGTTAGCGCGCGAGTGACTAAATTTATTCATGAATTCAATATCCTAATCATATTCAGTCCATGTATACCATTGTCTCAGTACATAAGTCTATGTGATCTCAAACCAAAATACCCTCATAATTTGACCGATTTTCAAAAACAAAAAATCTTTATCATGGCTTCCTTCAAAAATATAGACAGATCTGAGATATTGATATTTTCAAGGACTACTATGGTTTGCTAAGGGTGTCGAACTTTCAAAATAACTATTATGCAATTTTTGTCCGGAAAAATGGACAGCCTATTCGATTTAGACAAAGCTGACATAACCTCATAAGCAATATTTTCCATGTACTGTGAGTTATTGAATGGTAAATTTTGTGATTCTTGATTTTTTGAAATGGTCACATGATGAATGAATACATCGAATACTTAGATTGAATGTTTCATAGTTGTAACTTCTACAGGAATATGTCGAGATGTCTCTAGACGTACCAAAAATTGGTAATAGTAAAGTTATAGAAATTATCATTATGATCCATATTTTTTTCTGAAAATTCAAACAGTAGTAATCAATTCAGAGGACTATTTTCTATTCTCTGAACATTTCCATAAGGTCATCTCAAATTTTGACGATTTCATTCCGTTTCAACACGAAAAAAAAACTATAATTTTCGAGGAACATCGTGTTAGCCAGCGGAGGAATTTTGGGAGAGAAGGAAGGTGTTGGAATTCCTCTTGGAAGTTTAGAGGTTGTAAGAATCAGGAAAGACTTCACTAGGCAAAGAATTCCACAATTTTGCCGTTCTATTGATGAATGATGCTTGGTAATGCGATTTTCGACAGATCTCGAGCCTGACAGTGTATGGGTTACCATCCTGAGCTTGTCTGTTTTGTCTACTAGGGATCGCTCGTGGTGGCATAATAGACGATATTTTGTTGAGCACCGACCGTGAAAGTATCTATAAAAAAGGGAGAAATTGGAATAATATGATTAAATTACTTTTGATGATATCTTCCAGAAATACATGAATAACATTCTCTTCGACTTCAGTTTTACTGGCTTTCGGTTGACGAGACATCTTCCTGTAGAGGTTATCTGCTCCTTTATTTAATGACCACTCAACCAGCTATATAAACTCCTCAGATTTCAATAAATAGTAGGTTCATCAAAAATGCAAAAATTTGAAAATTTGCCATCGAATATCTTACACGCTATATCACATATTGCCTTGACAATTTTATTGGAGTATTTCGGCTATGCCTGAATCGAATAAGCATCCATTTTTCTCGAAAAAAGTTGCCTAGTCGCTTTTGAAATTTCGACCCACTCAGCAAACAATAGTAGGCCTTGAAAATATAAGTATATTTTATACATCTATACATACACAATACATTTTAGACTTTATCGTTGTGTACTATATCATAGATTTTTTTATTTCTTAGAATCGGTCAACGCGTTTCAAAATAAGAGGGTGTTACTGTTTGAGAGCGCTCACATTGTAAACAGTGTGTCCCAGATTCGCTTCTCTAAACAGGGATCTCTACCTACACCGAAGGTTAATTGGGTAATACCAGAAGTAAATGTCAACTTGTTTATTTCTATCTATCATTTCCTTTCTGGAATTATTCGTAAGAATAAAAACACAATTCACAAATTATGCCCTTACTTGAGTCTTACCGCTTACCAAATGTGATTTTCATTTTTTCGAATGGAAATCACCCTGAACTTAAAAAAAAACATTATCATTTCAAAATCATTCTACTCGAACTGAACCAACATGTTTCAACCCCATGGGGATATCGTCAGGCTCTAAAGGTATGATTTGAACTATATGTGATTCATTAGTGACGGACAATATGGCTACATGAATTTCACTGGTGAAAGAAAACACATTTTTATTGAAATACATAGTCAGCTGAATGCTCAAAAAGGTGAGAATGGAGTACCTGCAAACCTTCCACTAGTCCGTAAACCCAATCAAACATGATGACAGGAAGTATTTATATTATATTCATCATATAAATATATATATATAAATATATATATAAATATATATATATATATATATATATATATATTTATATGATGAATATAATATAAATACTTCCTGTCATCATGTTTGATTGGGTTTACGGACTAGTGGAAGGTTTGCAGGTACTCCATTCTCATTCTCTCATTCTCTCCATTCCATATATATATATATATATATATATTTGTAAATATTACAAGTACCTCCTCCTATTAATCTCAAGAGGTATACAGGGTGTCCTTAAAAGGTCTTTACAAAAAGCTACCACATATTCTTCAGACCAAAACAATTCGATACAAGCAAACTTACCTCAGTAAAAAGTTGCTTAGTTTGGGCGCTAGACGGCTCTGAAGTTGAAATTTTCAAATCGATTTTGCTTCATAACTTTTGAACGGCTCATGAGATTTTTTTCAAATTTGGTACGTTGGCATAGACTCATCGGGCAATGAAACTCATATCATAATCATAATGAATATCATTCCATGGGCGTAGAACTTGATTTTTTCAGTAAATAAACATCTAAAACTCCTACGCCAATGGAAAAAAATTAGTTTCAATATGAAATCTAAATTATTCAACTCATTCACTACAAAAAAGGTACTCTTGACAAAAGTCGATTCCTCTCATGGTTTCGACAAAATTTTAATTTTAGTGATTTAGAGCATAATTAATAATAAAACGATTAACAGATATTTCATAAAAATTGTTCAAAATGTTCACCATTTTCACGTATACAAAGATTTATACGACGCAAAAAGTTGAAATGTACTCTTTGCATAACTTCTTCATCGCCTGTAAGATTATTCGTCGCCTGTTGGATACGTTGCCATAATTTTTCTACAGTATTCACAGGGGTCTTGTAAACCGTAGACTTGAGATAAACCCATACAAAATAATCCATCGGTGTTAAGTCTGGAGAACGTGGTGGCCAATTCACGGGTGCATCATTACCTCTACCTATCCATCTGTCTGGGTACTGTTGGTTTAAAAAATTCCTAACATCCACCGAAAAATGTGGTGGAGCTCCATCGTGCATAAACCACATATCTACCCGATGTTGGAGTGGTAAATCTTCCAACAAATTTGGCAACGTATTTCGTAGATGTTGTAAATACATGTCTCCTGTTAATCTTTGTGGAAGTATGACAGGACCAATTATAAAATTTCCTATTATTCCAGCCCAAACGTTGATTTTGAATTCGTGTTGAAAATGGTTTATTTTAATGGAATGAGGATTTTCAATTGCATAAACGTGTTCATTATGAAAATTAGTTATTCCTCTTCTCGTGAAACAGGCTTCATCAGTGAACAAAATATTCTTTCCAAAGTTCAGATTCATTCTCTTTGCAAATTAATGAACCTACAAAACATCAGACGACTTTGTGAATCATGGATTAATAAATCTTGAACTGGCGTCTTGTGGTATGGGTATAATAATTGTTCTCTTAGTACTTCATGAACGGCATTCCTAGAAACTTCTAGTTCATTACTTATCCGTCTAGTACTCAATTCTGGATTTTCTTCAATACGGTCTAAAATTTCTACTTCGACTTCGGGAATCCTTACATAACGCTGTCTTCCATAATCACCAGTTCTAGGAGCAAAATGACCGGTCTCCCGAAGACGTCTCTCAACTGCAGCAAAGGTTGGGTGGCTTGGTACGCGACGATTTGGAAACCTTGCCGAATACACCCTCACACTCTCTCGACCATTTCCTTGACAATATCCGAATACCAATAACATATCGGTGTATTCTTCATTGGTGTATTGTACG
Source organism: Gastrophysa polygoni (assembly GCA_963576655.1). NCBI lineage: Eukaryota > Metazoa > Arthropoda > Insecta > Coleoptera > Chrysomelidae > Gastrophysa > Gastrophysa polygoni. Next base: position 4,356,192 of record OY755087.1, read on the forward strand.
GCCATGATAAATCAGAAAAGTCCGATATCAACAATCAACGTCAATAAAACTCGACAAATCAACACAGATGAAACTATGGAAACCAAGAATGTGAATATCACTGTTTTCGAGCAGATAATAATAGTCTTCAGAAAAAAAAACCAGTGCTACTTATTTTCAATAGAAATAACCTATGCAAAAAGTACATCTCAACTTTTTGCGTCGTATAAATCTTTGTATACGTGAAAATGGTGAACATTTTGAACAATTTTTATGAAATATCTGTTAATCGTTTTATTATTAATTATGCTCTAAATCACTAAAATTAAAATTTTGTCGAAACCATGAGAGGAATCGACTTTTGTCAAGAGTACCTTTTTTGTAGTGAATGAGTTGAATAATTTAGATTTCATATTGAAACTAATTTTTTTCCATTGGCGTAGGAGTTTTAGATGTTTATTTACTGAAAAAATCAAGTTCTACGCCCATGGAATGATATTCATTATGATTATGATATGAGTTTTAATGCCCGATGAGTCTATGCCAACGTACCAAATTTGAAAAAAATTTCATGAGCCGTTCAAAAGTTATGAAGCAAAATCGATTTGAAAATTTCAACTTCAGAGCCGTCTAGCGCCCAAACTAAGCAACTTTTTACTGAGGTAAGTTTGCTTGTATCGAATTGTTTTGGTCTGAAGAATATGTGGTAGCTTTTTGTAAAGACCTTTTAAGGACACCCTGTATAACCCCATTTCCAAATGAAAACATTTTGAGCCTAACGTTACTCATGTTTCGATATTCTTTTGATGATAAATTTCGTGATCTCAGTAGACTCAGTATTAAATATGAGGGTAATTTTGTATGCTCAAATCCAATGGTCCAAACTCACATTCCCCTGTATCCTGTGATCGATAAATTCCATCACAATATTTCTATTTCACATCATATAAGACACTTTATGTATATTGTCATCATCCGCCGCCTATCAAATGATTCTGTGAATCTTCATGAGGGATATGTAATACCGAAATCAAGAGATCACTTCTTCAGGATTATAATTCTGACACCTCGTGAAAAGTAGAACTGAATTCACGATATTTTCTCATATTGGTGCACGAATTTGAATTTTATGAGCTCTATATTGCCACATAAGATACTTGGAGTATGTAACGCTCTTTGACACTTTGTGTACGTAAACGATGTATGTATATATCAAATGGAAATTCAGGAAGCATCGCATGAGCGCCTGGAAGATTCATGGCAATAAAACTGCGACGGATATAAAGTATTTGATAGTAAATCATATAAGGCGAGAAAATATGTCGGGATGAAAGGGTACAGACTGGAATATGAAATATATTTTATGCATTTTCGAAGTAATCATACGAATAATGATATGGAACACGAACACAGTGAAATTTCTGTGAATAAATCTGAAGGAAGGATATTAGTTATATCAAGACACTTCTTTAGTTGAAGAAATGAAACAACTAAATATACAGGGTAACCCACAGTCGATGGTACGTTAGACGTTTATGGAGACCGCAATGCAGGATTTTTCTGAAAATTTCGCATCTTACATTTTATCACCTGTTCTATCGATCTAAAATATTTTCGAAATTGCGACGTTGTCTTTTCTATCAAAAAGTCCTAGCATTTTCATTTGCCTTATTATTACAACTTTCTTTTGTTGAATCCCCTAAATATGATCCAAAACATATCCCTAATTGAACTTATGTAAATCAGGGCTCTCGAATCATAAAGAGTTGATATTTTAGTGGTGGTTTGGACAGGCTTGATGTATTCAATGTACATCGAGAAGTCGCCTCCATATCATACAGGGCGTGCTGAAATTATTATTATATCCGTTGTTCATACAAGTGGTCAAAAGTTCATTTTTTCAAATGGTACCCAGTGTTTTTTACTCAATAAATTGAAGTTTTCTTAATAAAGCCGCTTTTTTGTGAAAAATATAATTTTATGAGAAAGTTAATTTTAGATAGCCATGGAAATATAAAACTCATGACAGTTCGGTGACATTAATGAGTAATTCAGTAATTGTTATTGACAGTGTTTCAAAAAACCTCCCAGAAATAGTTGATGAAATTATTTTTTAATCTCACAAACTTCCTCCTGTTCATTGGTGTCAATTCAGAATACATTTGGTTGAATTTTCTGCAAGTTCTGGCAATGATTTGATCACATTGTCCGTTTATAATGAATAACTTCATAAGAACTTCGTTTGAATAATCGATATTCGCGTTCATTCTTCGCTTACTTCGATGAAATATCTGCAATATGGTGGAGTGGATCAGTGTCTAAGTCACCAACACTTATCACTCTTCACAATCGAACTATGAATCCTTGTTTGAATTCGAATTTTATCAGTACTCACATAACAGTCAACAATCGAAATTTCTTGAGCTACCTTATTGATTTCCTCTCAAACTATTTATTCTCAGAATATCTGTTAATGTCATGATGATTACAGTTTCTCATTTTAACTTCACTCTTTTGTCATAACAGTGAACTATGATAGAGAAAACTCAGTAAATTTATAGATAATAACAAATATCCAATTTTATCATTACGCACATTCAAATAACCACTTCGGCTGATATGTATTGGATTCATTCCTGATCGCAATCATCGTCGCAAATTATAGTAATAACAGCTCACAAGACCGACTTCGAAAAAGTATTTATTATTTTAAGTAGAGAGCTGAGTACAAATAGATCACCTAACAGGTTTTTCAATTGTTTTTCTCCACTCTCTCATAGTTTGTCTTCGGAACATCTCGAATATAACAAAAATCCATAAAGGAGGGAAGCAATTTGGAGAGAGTTAACTCATAAATGTGGTCGGCTAGTCGACGCGGTTGGAAGAATGATACTTCCTGCCCTTCTGCCGGATGCCGTTCTCCAGGAAAACCTTCTCCATTCGACAATTCCTATGAGCAAATACAAAATAGATATATACCCAAAAAACCATAACAATATATGAAAAAAAGTCTGAATACGTATTTCGGCAACTAAGTTGCCATCCTCAGTAGAGCTGAAGAGTAAAAATGATTAGCGGCTCCTTAGTATCTTTCAAGATATTCTCCAGAAATTACCATCGAGAGTGATTGTCCGCATTCATGCCAGCATATTTATACATAAAATAATATTATAGTTCAATGAACCGTTTCAATTCAGCGAACCGTAACAATTCAATAATAGTCTAGTCAGCAAATCGAATAATTGAGTGTATGGAATAGGACCTGAGTCTTGGTTCATTAATTAGTTCTTATTATGATGAATGAAAATACTTTCCAAACTATCCAATTGTTCGTTGTATGTTTGAGAGGTTTCAAATTATCTAAAGTTATTGGATGCATATTCTCAAGAATATGTTGGGCAACACTTGATATGTCGAACCGATTGTACCTGAAATGAGCAATATGTTCTTCGATCCCAGTTCCTATGTTTCGACGAGTTCATCCAATATATTTCATGTCACATTCATCGCAATGTATTTCATATATCCCTGATTTTTCATAAAAATTGACTTTGTCTTTAGGATTACCCAATAAACCATGAAACGTAACTTGCATGAATTTTAACTCCAATTCTTATGAGCACTATCCAGATCATCATAATTTCAAAAACATAAAGACATCTTTCCAAGGGAATAGCCAATGACCTCATCCTCGTCGTTATCGTCGAATTCCACAGACGACAGATGGCGGATTTGAGTTTTCAAATGTGTATTGCTCGATTTAATTCTTTCAGTTTTGCACTGAATATTTGTCACATGGAATCAGTTGGAGATGTATACATACTGGTGACTCAGTCGAAATTTTCCACATCTTCAAAAAAGAAAAAAAATATGGAATTTGCCCAGATGACTTCTCTACATTGCAAAGTTTATTCACCATAATGCCTTCCTATTCGATAATTTTAGTGGGATTGACATACCTAGCAATAATTTTTTTTTTCTGGATTGTTGGCTGATTGGTTGGCTGTGATTTCCTCTGAAGGGTAGCTCAAAGGATTTGGATTGAACTTTCGAAATAATTCCATAATTACAAATGAAACATTTTGTATATTATTGGTCTGTTGGGAGTGCTTGTGGAAGTACAGCAAATTTCATGGTGTATTCCTCATGGTTAGGTTGCATTGTTTTCTTGTAAACTCCTTTTTTGGCTTAAATCAATTTGAGGAGGATATACTTGCCGCCAAGTTCATCTTATACAGAGTGAGTCAAAAATGTGTACCCAAAATGCATATTAAGGGAGATATATCCTTCCGAAGTTGATAAAATTGAAATAATTTCTCCGTATAATTTTTAAACGGTGAAAGCCACCAGATTGAAACTTTCTGCATAAATGTATATTGTTAAAATACATTTTTTCATTACACTTCTACATTTCTCATATTGTTATAAAGGGTGGTTCATGATTTTTTTGGGGCATCTTCTTTCCTTGTTTTCGTTTTGTTAATCATATTCCTAATATTAGGATTGTCGGAAATAGTGAAACAGCACTTTCAAATTTGAATATCAGGAAAACCTTCGAATCATGAAACTGTAAGGAGGTCCCCCATATTTTTTATATCAGAGAATTTTATGATTAATATAGGTTGCCTGTAAAATAATCAGAGTTGGGTCTCTTCCAGAGATATTGGAATACCCTGTATGACGTTACTCAATTTTATTTTGTTGATATCGACAAATTAGGCAGAGTGGTGAAAAAGTCATACATCCAACTATTCGAAAAGAGGAAGGTCAGTGGTACATCAGCCTGGATCTTTTTGGAATCATTTTACATAATACTTCCCTATACCCATCTCGAACGGTTTTAGAGTTGATAATTGTCTTTCATAATCAATAACTCAATTGCTCAAAACAGCTTTAATTCAATGTTTATAACTGCGGTATCTGGATTTGAATGACCTTGGAACTTTGGGAGTAGCATACCAAGGTACTGTGTTCCGTATGGCGGAATTCATTCTACATCATACAATGTCGCTAAAATAATGGTAAAAAGAGATTTCTCAAACACCTTGTATATTATCTTCTTTTCATTACATGTTCTTGTGAATATTGTCACTACTATCGTTTACGGTATGTTGTAATGCACACATATTATTTCACTCTTATTGTTATTTTACCTACTTTTGTGAATTTTGTGCACTACTTTTTGTATCTACTTGCTACCTGACTTGCTACAAATGTTTTATAACATCACGTAGTTAAATAAAGATCTATCTATCTATCAAATCGGTATCATTGTATTCGTTATGATGAACCCCAACCGATGATGGAATTCAATGCATAGAGACCCATTCTCTGCTCTGGGGGCAAATGTTACACCAAGTATACTCATGACGAAGTATGTCCCGCAGTATATAATTTTCAACGTGTTATTTGGTTTATTCGTCTTATTCAGGATTGCACTGTATATTATATCAATCATCTTATTCAAACATATACATCTTGCGAAGTCCTTGTTAGAGGCGCCTTTAGATGAAGAAAGCTCTGCTGATAAATTTTTTGTTGTCGATTAGTTTCTGGATATGTTTATCTTTGTTTTTGTACATTAGGAGAACTAATTTTTGAAGTTTGTCAGTTCGATAATTCTGAAGAAAAAAGTTTTTCCATTGATGGAATGTATAATGCATGTGATTTAAATTCCATACTTTCCTAATTAATCAAGAATCGGAAACGAAAAGTATATGAAAACCATCAGTATAGCACTCTGTCGAAAAAAAACTTATTATCGCAGTAAGTTTTCCATGAATAATGAATGAATAAAAAAAAATGATATATCTCATGTGAGTGATGATGATTTGATTTTATTTTGGATAGAAAGTGAACTTTAGGTGATCACGTGGACCTCAAATCAATAAAACCATGCTTGCACTCACTGGACTAAAATCTACCTACGACGTCGCGTCAAACTTTTTGGTATCCTTTTATATTTCAGGTATTATATACCCAGTTTGAAAAATAAGCCTTCAAAAAACATTGTTTTATGTTCTTCGTGAACTCTTGGGATATTGGAATTATTGGATTTATAATGAATTCAATATTAGACTTTGCAGCGCACAGTATTTTCATAGCATTCTGAACTCTACAACGCACAAATATAAATTATGCCAAGAGTCATAACTCAAGTATGGAACTTGTGAAAATAAAATATCCCATACTATTCAATATTTGTTTCTCCTATACAACCAATTCCCATCTTTGGCGTCCTATTGGTCAGATATTGGCAAACTTCCAGATATAAAATATGAAATATTAACCTCCGTTGGCCATCCAACCAATCATATCCGTTCCTGCTTTGATACTCTAAAAACTCTGACTTCTTCAGAGGATATTCCCATAAAAAAAGCTAAACCTCATTCTTTTCTTTGCGAACAAAGGGAGCGATGGTCAGACGTTGCGAAACCTGACAAAACCCTTTTAACTGCTCGCGAACAATGACTATTGATAATAAATAATGTATATTTCCTCCAGGATAACATCCATTTGGATGATAAATCGATTATGAGATGCATCAGGGTTGCACTAGCGCACCAATAATTTTTTTTAGGCGTAAGGGGCTCATTTATGTCAAAGAATATAATAAAATATAGGAATGTGAATTCAGTATCAGGTAATCTTGGGAAGATTGGAAATCTTATATACACAAGCATAATATATATATATATATACAGGGTGTCCTTAAAAGGTCTTTACAAAAAGCTACCACATATTCTTCAGACCAAAACAATTCGATACAAGCAAACTTACCTCAGTAAAAAGTTGCTTAGTTTGGGCGCTAGACGGCTCTGAAGTTGAAATTTTCAAATCGATTTTGCTTCATAACTTTTGAACGGCTCATGAGATTTTTTTCAAATTTGGTACGTTGGCATAGACTCATCGGGCAATGAAACTCATATCATAATCATAATGAATATCATTCCATGGGCGTAGAACTTGATTTTTTCAGTAAATAAACATCTAAAACTCCTACGCCAATGGAAAAAAATTAGTTTCAATATGAAATCTAAATTATTCAACTCATTCACTACAAAAAAGGTACTCTTGACAAAAGTCGATTCCTCTCATGGTTTCGACAAAATTTTAATTTTAGTGATTTAGAGCATAATTAATAATAAAACGATTAACAGATATTTCATAAAAATTGTTCAAAATGTTCACCATTTTCACGTATACAAAGATTTATACGACGCAAAAAGTTGAAATGTACTCTTTGCATAACTTCTTCATCGCCTGTAAGATTATTCGTCGCCTGTTGGATACGTTGCCATAATTGTTCTACAGTATTCACAGGGGTCTTGTAAACCGTAGACTTGAGATAACCCCATACAAAATAATCCATCGGTGTTGAGTCTGGAGAACGTGGTGGCCAATTCACGGGTGCATCATTACCTCTACCTATCCATCTGTCTGGGTACTGTTGGTTTAAAAAATTCCTAACATGCAACGTATTTCGTAGATGTTGTAAATACATGTCTCCTGTTAATCTTTGTGGAAGTATGACAGGACCAATTATAAAATTTCCTATTATTCCAGCCCAAACGTTGATTTTGAATTCGTGTTGAAAATGGTTTATTTTAATGGAATGAGGATTTTCAATTGCATAAACGTGTTCATTATGAAAATTAGTTATTCCTCTTCTCGTGAAACAGGCTTCATCAGTGAACAAAATATTCTTTCCAAAGTTCAGATTCATTTCTCTTTGCAAATTAATGAACCTACAAAACATCAGACGACTTTGTGAATCATGGATTAATAAATCTTGAACTGGCGTCTTGTGGTATGGGTATAATAATTGTTCTCTTAGTACTTCATGAACGGCATTCCTAGAAACTTCTAGTTCATTACTTATCCGTCTAGTACTCAATTCTGGATTTTCTTCAATACGGTCTAAAATTTCTACTTCGACTTCGGGAATCCTTACATAACGCTGTCTTCCATAATCACCAGTTCTAGGAGCAAAATGACCGGTCTCCCGAAGACGTCTCTCAACTGCAGCAAAGGTTGGGTGGCTTGGTACGCGACGATTTGGAAACCTTGCCGAATACACCCTCACACTCTCTCGACCATTTCCTTGACAATATCCGAATACCAATAACATATCGGTGTATTCTTCATTGGTGTATTGTACGGCCATGATAAATCAGAAAAGTCCGATATCAACAATCAACGTCAATAAAACTCGACAAATCAACACAGATGAAACTATGGAAACCAAGAATGTGAATATCACTGTTTTCGAGCAGATAATAATAGTCTTCAGAAAAAAAACTAGTGCTACTTATTTTCAATAGAAATAACCTATGCAAAAAGTACATCTCAACTTTTTGCGTCGTATAAATCTTTGTATACGTGAAAATGGTGAACATTTTGAACAATTTTTATGAAATATCTGTTAATCGTTTTATTATTAATTATGCTCTAAATCACTAAAATTAAAATTTTGTCGAAACCATGAGAGGAATCGACTTTTGTCAAGAGTACCTTTTTTGTAGTGAATGAGTTGAATAATTTAGATTTCATATTGAAACTAATTTTTTTCCATTGGCGTAGGAGTTTTAGATGTTTATTTACTGAAAAAATCAAGTTCTACGCCCATGGAATGATATTCATTATGATTATGATATGAGTTTCATTGCCCGATGAGTCTATGCCAACGTATGAAGCAAAATCGATTTGAAAATTTCAACTTCAGAGCCGTCTAGCGCCCAAACTAAGCAACTTTTTACTGAGGTAAGTTTGCTTGTATCGAATTGTTTTGGTCTGAAGAATATGTGGTAGCTTTTTGTAAAGACCTTTTAAGGACACCCTGTATATACATATACATAATTACTCGGAAATATTATCAAGGTTGGCTAACATTTATTCGTTCATACAGAAAGGCCATCAGACTAGACAAGTCTTATAGTTTGGGAACAAAATTGCAATCAGGAAATAATTGGGTGTACTGGGAAGAGAAAAGGAGCACTACAGTCATGTGGAACGTGTATTATTACAAACTTAATGCTGAAATCACATTGAATATATTCCATTGACTAAAGTGCCCATATGAAAAAAAAGTAACTTCAAATTCAATACAAGACCTTCTCCAAGACAAAGTGAGTTTGTCATATATTTTTGATATGCAACTATTTGAAAGAGCTTCAGAAGTGTGCCCTAGTTTGTCACGAGTATACATGGACTTACAGTACCCTGAGTGTGTATATCAATAGCACTCCAAATAGATTCAGTTAACAATTATAGTTGATAACTAAAAACAACAAATCATACATACTCTCCATCAAGTTTTCATTATTTTCATCAAGTTTTTTCTTTGCATGAAATAATTTTGCATGAAATAATTCAATGTCCATGTGCCAGTATCTTCAAAAAGCTGTTTAGTTGAGTTTCTGCGCCTAAACAAAATTGCTTCAAAAAGAAACCCCTAGAGAAGATGGAAAAGTACTTCCCCCTATTATGATTCCATAACGTATTATCGACTCAGCTAAGGCATAATACAATGTCTTCGTATATATGCAGGAAGAAAGTTCCTCAGATTGACAAATTTTCAAATCAGCTTTCTGATCCTAGCGTTCAAGTTCGAAATATATTTGGTTCATTTCAGGTTACAATTGATAGTGATTACTAAGTACCTACTCGATACATTCAACTGATTTCAATTCTTGTCTACATATGCACTTCGTATAACGTTGAATGCATTCATATTCATGTAGATGCATTATATCAATTGGGCATTTCTCCGTTTGCTCGTTTATTCAAATATTTAGGGGGTACAGGTGTAGTTCTTAGAGCTAGGAGAAAATCTACGTGTCAAGACCTCTCCACCCGACATCTCTCTCGATGCTCATCTCCAACCTCTCGTTACATGACAACCTGACACCTAGATACCAAAATAACTCAACCTTCTATCATACAGGATGTATATCAACTATGCTACATAGCCATTGTTGAAATTCTGCGAATTCTCTCATAGCTGAATATACTTGAATCATCGTTAACGATTAGAACGGTATCATCGGGATTTGAGAGTGTTACACAGTTCATAGGCAATTTTAGAAGGTTATTCATGGAGATCAGGAAAAGGGCTGGACCTAATATTGTTTCTTGGGGAATGCAAAATTCTTTCTGCCTTCGAGACATACTCAAAATATTTTTTACTTGCGTGCACTGTGAAAGATATTGCAAATAACTTTTGAATAAGTCATTTTGGATTCCATCACATATGCCATTGCTAGAGACGGGCCTATTGCTTTCTTCTTTTTCATCCCATTTTTTCCTGGAAATATTATCTGGGTGCAAAGTTGATCTTGTAATCATGATCTTGTAATCTGGATTCATTATGCATCTCCAAGGTATCTGTTGAAGGATGTATCGATATGTAATTACAGTAAACACTCAATGATGGCAGTGAAAATCTTCCCTCGATCCGATTCTGATGAATTGATGGTCCTTCAGAATAAAATTTACGACTCACTAATATCGTGGCGGCCAGTAATGGAGAGCATGATTACAATATGAAAAGAATATGGAACGATCCATTTCTTTTCGATTGTTTGTTTTAATTATATCGTGAAGGAAAGGGATCTTCCATTCCTAATGGCAAGTAATGCGGAGAAGATGGTCTCTATAAATTAATCTTCCTGAAAAAATTATGGGTTTGTGAGCGATTTTATTATGGCGATGATAACTATTTTTCATATGCCGAGATTAATGATAATGATGAGTTTATTGCTATCACGAGGAAGCTTGTTTTCTGATAAAATCAATAGAATGATCGAATAATTTGGGTAGACGAATTGTCAAATACTGTCTGTATTTCTCTCTACATTTTCTGTGATTTTATCATCTCAACACCAAGCACCATTCATTACTAGAATGGCAAAGTCATGGATTTATTTGCCTAGTGAATCTTTTCTGATGTTTACGACCTCCAAACTGTCAAGAAAAATTCGAATACTTTCCTTCTCTTACGAAACCCCACCACTGGCTAACACGATGTTTCTCGAACATCATAGGATTTCCTTTTGTGTTGTCGAAAGAAACTGGTTATCGAAAATGAAGATAGAAAAATAATTATTACAATATATTTGTAGTAGTGACAGATTTATGACCAATACCAAAATTGAAATTGAACTTTCAGATATCTAAGAGAGAAATATTTTTAATAAAAATCGAAACTTTTACTTATCTTGGTCGATATTTTGGCAATCTGCTCCTGTTCTCAACAAAAATCAATATTTTTTCCATGCGATATTTTTAATGGTTGTCGTTTTGTGTCACTTGATAGTGAATAGTTCTCAGACAGAGAAATTCTGGTTACTAGGTGTATGTACAGAAAAAAAGCCCCCTAACTCAGAGAGTATTGAAACAATTATCAACAACAAACGATTATGGAAATTTGTGGTACAGGGTCTCGAGCATTTTATTCACATAAACATATATCCGCAAATGAGCCGTTCGGACTGTAGAGCAGAAAACTATTTGAATCATACGCAAATATTTCAAGTTCCTTACTCGGTTTTCCTTTTGGTTGATCACAAGCTGCAAAAATATCTCCTTATCATGAACCTTCCGAAAATTCGTACTTTGGGATCATCGTAAAATTTATTATCATATATCAACTCAGTTGTTGATTAATTTAAGTAAAATGCATTGGAGTAAATGGTCAACATTTCGAACAATTATTGTAAACCATAATTCAATTGGTAATAAAGAAAAATTAATAAGTGAAGAGTGATTCAATTATTATTATTGAGTAGCAAACAGTTGTTTTTCTCTACAGCCCAAACGGTTCATTTGCGGACATATGTTTATGTAAACAAAAATGCTTGTTTTGATGTCCCATATCACCCTTTAAAATTTGTCGATATCTTTTCGGGACACTCTGTAAATTCGCTTCTAGCATAGCTTCATTTCGTAATGGATCAAATATCTCTTTCATCTCTTTCTTGTAACTACCTTTCATCTCACCGAATAAATGAATTTCTATTGTTTAGAGTGCACTAAAAAACTCGAATTACATACCTCCACCTGATACATCTTTCGAATCATTGAAACGTACCTGTGCCAAAGAAATTTTCCGCGAGCCTGTTGTAGATAGAGTCAAGAAAAGAAGAAAATACCAAAATAGGCGTCCGCAGCCTGTGGGTGAACGAAAGAATTAAGTATATCCCAAGCCATTCTCGATGTCAACTTCAGGGAGAAGCAGTGCACAAAGACATATAGCAGGCAATCAAACATTGGTCATTAAGATAATGTCGACAATAAGTGGAAACAGAGCTAAGAACGTATCCTAAAGATGTTAGAATCGTTTAGAGAGGCGGAAACGACGCCGATCCGAGTAATGGAACAGGCGGTACATGGCGTCGTTTCCGGATAAGAAGCAGATTCCATTTGCCTCGTCTGAAACTCTTTTATTTAGGTTGTTAAACAGATACTCGATCTTCATAAGTACCCTTCTTGCTAGATTTCTGGATTTCTGGATTACAGTGCCGGAGTGGATGTCATTATGGTAGTAAGTATACCGACGCCGATTCGTCTAGAGATGAAGATATCCGCGGTATTTCAACTTCTCATACAGATTTGATGGGTTTTTCGTCAAAATAATCTCATCGTAAATTTGGCGCAGAATGTGAGTAACGACGAAACTTCATTTTCAACAACCCAATTTCCTGATACACATACTTTAGTAAATATTTTACAAACCTACAGCAATCATTTTGAACTTACTATACAATATATGGTACCACATGATTTCTGGAAACATTTGAATATATGATCAGAGAACCTCAAACCTGGTTCATGTATAGACCAAGATATCTTGTTGGATATTATGGATGCATCGCCAAATCTAATATCTGATTTCACTCAGGCCGAAGCTACTGCAATTTTATTTCCAAATATGATGACCAATGATTTTTTGGTGTTGATGTGCATTTATCCTTGGGCATTTTTTTTTTCGGAGTTTGGGCCCACTTAGGCTCTTGGATGCAATGGTCTGTGTTTTGCGAAGACCTGAAGAAAGCACTCCGTCTGAAAGCACTTCTAGTGCGAATATATATCCTTGTGTCACATTTCGCATAGTTTATCACATGACAGTTCATCACATCCACCGACCCTGATTATTCATGGAATTCATGAACCCACTGAAAACAATTTATTTCACCTGGAAAGCTTATTCTTGCAAGTAATCAAATACTACAAACGAATTTGTTTGGGGAAGGCCTCATTTTTACGTCCTCCAAGTCCCAGTAACGCCTCTATTTTTGACACCGATGTTGCGTTGTTCAGGACGCTGTTGCGGATGCATATATCGTCAAAGTTTGAAAACGTCCATTCTCCAAATATAATATATTGAACCACTAAGTAGGTATCTAGTAGTTGAAATACAAGGTTTTCAACAATTTGCCTCCCAAACGTCACTAGCGGCTTCTTCGACCAATAATTGGTTGAGACTCTCTTTTGCACGTGTTGAGAAATGATAAATGACTTTAAGCTACTAGTATTATATCATGATACACGAGTGCGACAATATATATAATAAAACGTGTATAATATACCAGTTTATATATTTTGCAACAGTTCATTTCAAGAAATCTGATACACTTCTACATGCAATTCATAATATATTTTTCTTCCACTGTGTTGGGCCATATGAGTTCAGCCCATGCAGCATACTCAATAATAATTCGATCCCGTATAGAAATTAGAAAATATTTGTGGAATACTATTCGAGATAATCTCCTTTCATGGTATCGTTTTAGTCAATGAAGCATGAATGAAAAAGAAATGAGATGAAGAATAAATGTTCAAACCTTCAAATTCATAAAACGATTGCCAGTGTCGAAAAATGCCATCGAAAAGTGTTCCTATTACGCGAAGTACAATAGGATTACAAAAGTAGATTACACTATTATATATTATCACTCATAAGGTCTAAATTCAAATTTCAAGTGCTTTCAACACCTAATTCTCTCCGAGCGACAATTAGCCCACCATCAATACCGAAGTCCAGTGATATGTGTGGAAAATTTGAGGACAATTTAGCAACGTTTCATGTATGTCATCAACGCGTAATGATGATATAAGGGCGCAATTACATTTATACAATGATAAACTGTTTGGAAATGGTTAGCTCATTAAACAGGAGTGGCGGAGTGTGCATGCATTGTGCCGAAACTGATATCGCCATATGGGGGTGGATTTATGGGGCCCGAAGGGAAACTATCGCGCCATTGGTCGAGAAGTTCGGGAACAGTATTTTCCTCCAGCATTGACCTTGCAAAGGACTATTACTTATTCCTGGCGGAAAATGGTGTTTCCCTACAAAGTTAGTTTCTTATATGAATGTTTTGTTCGAGGTTCATGGAACTTCCATTTTGATTTGAAATTCTCATAGGAATGGAATTTGGGTATTGCAAATCCATGATACACCAAAACGCTGAGATCTGCGGAGTTTTACCTCCCGTAGAGTGTTTTCAAAATAACCGTTCGTGCAGTTATAACATCAGGCGAATGTTATCAATGGTAGCAATCCTATCCGATAGCAAGGAGCCATCAAAGCGTTGAGCTCTTCCAACATCAATTCGAAAATGGTATGAAAATGTCTATATAAACTGAATGATCTAGGCAGTAACAAAAAGTGAGGCGAATGAACAAGCAGACACTCTGGCACGAAAAGGAGCATCAACGCCACTGATCGGACCAGAACCATTATGCGGTCTTGGAAACACAATGGCAAAGACTTCCAGGACTGCAGTAGGCTAAAGATCTCCTCGGCAATTTCAGCCAAACAAGATCAGACACTGAAAAACCCCAGCAAAATAAGTCTCAGATTAATAACGAGATTTCTAACGAGGCACTGTAGACTCAAGGAACATCTCAGAAGGCTAGGTTCAGAGGAGGACGGCATCTGCAGAAAATACTGGAATCATATCAGCTGACTTCAGAAGAAATACCACGAATTGACCCTCTCAATATTGTTAAATTCTCAAGGGAATAGAATCGCGAGGAGCTGCTATAGACGAGCAAACCATGGAACAAGCAGAAGAAGATGGGGCGCAATAGATCTAATCAGGTTGCAGCACATCTGTCACCATCCACAACTACCAATACCAATGCCAATACCAATGGTAGCAATATTCTAACTTTGAATCCTGTTTTGGATCAAATTAGTATATTAGTGAAATGCGAATATACCGTATAACCAAAAGCACGCTATATTACTTCCCTCTGGAGATCATTTTGCAGGAATGAACACGTTAAATTGAGATGTGCATGTGCGAAAGGAGTTTCGTGTAATTTGCATTCAAGATTCTGGCCGGAGAACGCTTCGAGAAAAACAAAAAGATTTTAAAAGAATGTGTCGTCTGTCATAGATTCTTAGCAGTAAGTGTCGAACAATTGATGGGCTCATTAAAGTATGAGATAGTGACAGTTACCAAAATGGATGAAATCATTTGATAATTTGGGAAACAATTTGATTGTACTTGTTAAGGAGGCAATACTTCTCTGGTCGCTAGCAAGAGTTGTAGATATTCTTCCTCGACCAGAAGGTAAGGTGAGAGTGGCAAAGGTGAGAATCGAAAGGGAAATATTCACTCGATCTATTTCCAAATAGGCAAGCAGATCTCCAGTTGACCTCTGGTGACGAAAGCCTGTCGAACATCGCTATACCAAGAGTCATTCCTCATTAGAACGGCAAAGTTGTGAAATTCTTTGCCTAGTGAAGTCTTTCCTGATGCTTACAACCTCCAAACTTTCAAGAAAAATTCCAAAACCTTCCTACTCTCCCAAAATTTCACCGCTGGCTAACACGATGTTCCTCGAACATCATAGGTTTCCCTTTCGTGTTGTCCACAGATAAAAAAAAATTGAGCCCACTCCCTCCTGAATTAGTTGAAGACTGATCTTACTCTGCTACATTCAACTCTTATACACTAGGTACTGTCTTATCAAATATCACGAAGTTACCGTTCTGCTGTGTTTTTATAACAATACATATATAATCAATGCAAAAAAATCCAAATAAATATATTCCGCTGAACACTTCAGCTGGTTCATCATTCGGTGTCGGAAACACCTTCACCCAACTCAGTTAATATTTGACATAACTTATTTGTCGTATTATGGGGCTGATTCAGCTCAAACTTGATTGAATTCAAGTCCAGTGGCGTCTCGAGCGTCACCTTAACAAATATTTTTAATAAATGTACGCCACTGACTTTTTTTGTTATTCCTGTGTTTTTTTGGATCAAACATCTAAAAATACAGCTTTCTCGACTCCTCGAATTTTTTTAAATGTTGCTTTATTTTTGAGAAAAAAATAAAATGAAGCAATTGTAAATGCAATAGAATTTTTTTCTCAAAAACTCAAAAACAGAAAAAAGTCAAAGAGTGTCTAAGATGCTCAGTCTGAAAAAATCACAATGGATTCAATATACGTATTCAATTCTGAGCTTCTCAAATCATTTCAACAAATCATTTCAAATTACAATGAAATTGGTTGATGGGTATTTAACACCTCCTATCTTGAGAACGAATGCATGTTAGGACATATATATGAACTTGTCTACATTAGATATAATCTATATCTTAATATCATAGTATAATTGAAATTTTCACATAGATAAATAAATAAAAAAATGAATGAATGACTGAATGAATGAATGAATGAATGAATGAATGAATGAATGAATGAATAAATGAATGAATGAATGAATGAATGAATGAATGAATGAATGGATGAATGAATGAATGAATGAATGAATGAATGAATAAATGAATGAATGAATGAATGAATGAATGAATGAATGAATGAATGAATGAATGAATGAATGAATGAATGAATGAATGAATGAATGAATGAAGGAAGGAAGGAAGGAAGGAAGGAAGGAAGGAAGGAAGGAAGGAAGGAAGGAAGGAATGGATGAATGAATGAATGAATGGATGAATGGATGGATGGATGGATGGATGGATGGATGGATGGATGGATGGATGGATGGATGGATGGATGGATGAATGAATGAATGAATGAATGAATGAATGGATGGATGGATGGATGGATGGATGGATGGATGGATGGATGGATGGATGGATGGATGGATGGATGGATGGATGGATGGATGGATGGATGGATGGATGGATGGATGGATGGATGAATGAATGAATGAATGAATGAATGAATGAATGAATGAATGAATGAATGAATGAATGAATGAATGAATGAATGAATGAATGAATGAATGAATGAATGAAGGAATGAAGGAATGAAGGAATGAAGGAATGAATAAATAAATAAATGAATAATTATCTAGCCTATTCTGACGAAAAGCCCATCGGATCGTTTTGCAAATGGTTCACCTCCACAAGTATGCCTATGGTGGAAAATTGCACGCCTTCTCTTCCAGCGACAGCGCTTGCGACATCGGATGGATATATAGTGATTTCGTTGCCCACCCCTCGGATTTGCGGGTATTGTTCCACGCATTGTCGACGACAGCCCATTGAATATGAATGGCCCCGCTGTACAAACACTCTATAGAATATCATTTTCATTATGATTTCATGTTGCTTCATCCTGGGGTGCCCAAGTTGG
Source organism: Gastrophysa polygoni (assembly GCA_963576655.1). Lineage (NCBI taxonomy): Eukaryota > Metazoa > Arthropoda > Insecta > Coleoptera > Chrysomelidae > Gastrophysa > Gastrophysa polygoni. Next base: position 4,373,797 of record OY755087.1, read on the forward strand.
GGAAGGACTTGTCAAACACTGCCGGTATTTTCACATTTTTGAATTAACGCGGGTTTTCAAAAATCTTCGATCATCTTGATCACTCTGTTTCACTTCGAGGATCATCTTGTTTTGAAACTGAAAGTAGACTTTCACTTTGGACTTTCGAATAACGTTGCAACTTTTTTAGATAAGAGTATTCAAAAATGGGTAGTATCACTGGAATCTAAATAAGTTCCCTTCAGTCAGACTGACAGCGATGTTGGTTTTAGTCCTCTCCAGAACAATATGAAGTATATTACATAACTAGTGTGGAAAGTGACATACCACGCACGAGTAGAAATTCAGCAGGAGCCATGTAGCAGCGAGTGCATAAAATACACTTCACGAGTTATGTACACTAGTTTTCGTACGACCATGAATATTTGAAACATTATCATTCCAAGTAACACCCTTGTCCATTGTTATTCATTGAAATTTGAAATACGCCAACTTCAATTCGAAAGCTATTCGAAGTTTAGCTCATGATCGACATCTTCCACCCAACACAAAATACAGCAGTCAAGAATGAGGGAACCCGAGCGCTGACCCTTTTAATAGTTTTTAGTGACCATAGCTATGTCAATTTCATGAATACAAATGTTCAAGCCTATGAATTGTTAAAAGTTTGGCAACCTTCGCATATTTCAGACATCATCTTTGAAAACCAACTTCACTCAACTGAGTCAATGGCAAATTATTTATTATCGTTATGAATTATACTGTTTCCTGAGTATTTTCTTCGAATTTGAATATCCACAGGGATCAAAATTAGAAAAGAGAGGAGGAACATAATCAGACGCATCTCGAAGAAGGAAGGAGGATAGTGAATTCAATCATTCTCCGAAAGATTAGAATACGCAATCAATCTAGAATATATCTACCATACGTGATGATACCAGCAGTAAAATTTCCAGGTAACATATCAATAAATTCATCAATAGCTGCAAGCGTGCGTTCTCCAAATATTTTCACAATAGTATTTTGTGGCCAAGAGTTGTTAACGAGGAGGAGAAAAAGTCAATATCCAAAATTGCGGATAATATATTGACAGATTTGCTACATCTTTGTAATGGTGAATTTAAATAATAATATGTGTGAGATTAGAGTTGAATGAGGTTATGTTGAAGTTAACTTCGTTTAGGACTACACTACAGTTGATCTCATTGCTGACCAGTTTGAACTTTACATCCGAAAGTTGGCGTCTATCAGCCAGGGACATAAGTCCCAGTTCTTTAATTATTACATGGTGGTTTACAGGATTTTGCTAGATTTTTTTTAGAATATATCGGATAAATTTGTTTTGTATAATCTGTGGCGATGTATATGTTGTAGCTAAGGTTCCAAACAACAGAGCCGAAACTGAGGACACTGTTGACATACGCCATGAATAGATTTCGATGCAATCAATGTTTCGCATGTGCGAATTAAGAAGCCTATCTAATGTTCGAATATTTTACACAATTCGAAGGATTGAAATGAGATGTCGATCACATCTTTCTTAGCACAAATTTTGTCCAAGAAATTGTCAACAATCAATAAAAATCATTCTGGTATTCGGTAGGCTATGATCGTGGAATTTTCTAACGTACACCTTAACACAGTCTTAATTTTTGCGGCGTGAAAGTGAGAGGGTTCACGAAAAATGATATGGAATTGAACTGTGGGTCATTTGGTAATTCGCCACGGATTATAAGTTCCTGATTGAACTTCCGAATACTAATCGAGTTAAGACTCGTGTGTATTTTGAAAACAAACAAAAGCGTTTGTGAATGACGGTTGAGTGCTTATTTGATACAATAACTACAATGTATCATGTACGAACACAAATATGATCCCTTTTGTTTGGCGAGCAGTTCGCCAATAACCACTCAAGTGATTATATCAGACAAGAGCCGTCGACCAAGGACCCTCAAATTCGATGGGGTGCGAATTGTTTGCCAATCATGAATTGTGTGTGTGTTTTTTTGGTGAGCTCTACTGATAGTGAGTTGGGAGTTCGATATCATTCAAGCTAAACTGAATAATTTGAAAGCTATCAATTGAAGAAGAGTATTTACCGCAAAATAGTTCGGACACTAAACGTCATGCCATATGGATCATAATATGGAATTCAATGAATAATATAATCGAAAATTACCGCCAGATTATTACATCTTCAACCCTATTGAACTATTATGAATAAGAAATCGAAAATATCGAACAGCAGTCGAGTATGGGATGAAAATGTTCGGAACAATTAGACTCGAAAAATATTAGGTATTAAGCCGCTTTTTTACAGATACTTCCACGGTCGGTGCTCAACGGAAATATCGATTCCTAGTAGACCAACCAGGTCACAGGCTCGAGACCTGTCGAACATCGCTATACGAATCATCATTCATCAATAGAGCGGCAAGGTTGTGGAAGTTTTCGCCTAGTGATGCTTACAACCTCCATTCCGTCATTCCATTGATGACAAGCTTGCAGTTGTCATCGGTTTCAGAACGCATAGAAGTTTTTTTGATATTTTTGTATGTAATTCCAAGGATTTTCGAGGAGGTAACAGCCGCTGTCATAGCAAAATGTCAAATCATTTTTTGATAAAAAATTTCGCTTCAGAATAATATCAAACGCTCGAGCTAGCTCTTATTCTTGCGCGAATAAAATGCTATCTAACACACTTATACAATAAATAAATATTGAATGTCGATCTACTTTGATGGTATGTTTTATGATGTATGATGCTAGGTACGATAATGAACTGTTCCGGTTCCTTCTACTAACCTTGTCGAATTAGATACGTGTTATGAGGGAAATGCTGAAAATTAGGAATCAAAATTTCCATACGATCTTCTGTCAATCATCGAAAATGGAATCCGTATCATCATTTCCATTTTATGAATCGAAAACATTGTAACGTGGATGAATTGCTTATGGCCATAATCAGACCATTATAGAATTATCTTGGTAGTATCACATTATAGTCGTTCGTAACACAGAGAAAGAACGATGTAATAAATGCTCTGTTTTAAAAGGCCAATCCCACGAAATCATATGAAGCTATCGAACATCAATTTGCCCCGATTAATGTGGGTAATTTTCCTTCCAAACAGGAAACACATGCTCTTCCAGCACTCTAATTTTTACAACTTTGCCGATTCTTCGATTATCCCTCAGAAAGTCGGTTATCTGTGGAAGTGTGCACGTTTATAACATTACTTAGAGAAGCCGGCAGTTTCGGACCGGATGTACCGGAAAACTTCGAGATGGGAAGAAGGAGAAAAATCGCCATTTCCTTCCGGCTTCCATTGGGCGTTGGCGGGAGGCGGATCTTTCGCCGTGAATGATACTCGGACGGTCACTTGTGAAGCCCTTTTCAAGACAAATGTGGCGATGCTATATAGAGACTTAGTTGAACGAACATTTCGACGAATGACGCCTTCTATATTTTCAACTTCAAAGAATGGGAGGGGAATGGTTATCATTCAGTGTTGAAGAGAAAATGCAATTTGTCTGTGACCACAGTGTGGGTTGTTGATTACGAACAAAAAACAATCGCAGAAAGCTTGTCTTCACACACAGTTTGCCACGGTTTCCGAAGATATGTTGATTCATTTCGCCGTTTGGATTCTCGTGACAATAGTCTCGCAATTGGTATATCGTGAATGGCGTATGTTCGTTATTATTGCTGCTCGCAACCTTTCACGCTTATTATCATTCCTATCTTTAAGGTATATATCTTCGTGTATGGGTACCTTTGGTGACATAATCCTTATCGGAAACTGAGGTTAATTAGTTAAATCTTTCATCAGCTATACATATTACATTCCTCTCATAATATCGATCACATCTGTGTATGTTCCTAGCTATAATAGTTCACATTATAGCAAGATAGTAACCTCGTTTATTGAACTTTATGATCTTGCTGATTGAGTAAAATGATCTTTTTCATCAGGTCAAACGATCTTGGTTTTTAAGTAGTGAATCTTGCTTCTGGAGAAAGATGATCTTGCTTACTAAGCAAGATGATCTCGCTTATTGAGCAAGATATTGATCTCACTGATTGAGCAATATGAATTTGATTCTTCAGATGATCTTTCTTATTGAGCAAGATGATCTTGCTTGTAGGGCAAGATGATTTTGCTCTTCAAGAAAGATGATCTCGCTTATCTAGTAAGATGATTGAGTAAAATGATCTTGGTTATGACGCAAGATGTTTTGGCTCCTAAATAAAGATGATCTTGATCATTGAGTAAAATGATCTTGCTTATCAATCGAGATGATCTTGCTTCTTAAGCAAGATGATCTTGCTCATCAGGCAATATGTTCTTGCTTCTCGAGCACGATGATCTCGCTTATTAAGCAAGATATCGATCTCGCTCATTGAGCGTATGGATGTCACTTTGTTTTTCATAGAGATTTTTCAAGCAGAGTCTGGCACAATATTGGATGCCAATAATGAAGTTACCAAAGACAAAATATCAAAAATCAACAAGCGCGTTTATCATGAACATTGATTGATATGGACATCTGATAATTTTCAATTCCTATTTATTTGAAACGTTTCTATTATCAAAGATTAAATCGAATCTATTGAAATAAAATCAAATTCCGAATAGGGCACTTTCGATATGAACTTTGTAATGAAACTGCGTTAAATTCGTTCCATAAAAGTGTTTATATTGTTATAGTGTCATCCATAACTATTGTCAAATTGAATTGTGTTATTGAAAACACCCTGTTTTCAAATTCTTATCTCTAGTTTCATCATTAACCTAGTGTGTAAACCGCAGGAAATTGCATCAATCCGCTCGAATGCTATTCGAAAATAAAAATCAATGCATGCGGAAGATATATTCGGATCTTTTCTCGTCTCCAGTCGCAGAGGGATCGACAATGTCGAGAAGTTGAAAGAGGACTCGTAGATATGTACGAACTAGTTTCCAATAACATGGAAAATCCAAGTAGTCTCGGCTAATACTATTCCCGCTCCATATCACGCATCTAATGAAAGATGACCCGGCTAGATTGCGGGATTACCGTTATATTCGGAAAATGGGAAAACTGGATGGCGAAAGTCCATTTTCAGCGCCGCTTCATTGTTTGTCAGATTAGGCGGATCCCGCTATTTCGCTATCTCGGTAATTTGTCAGAGTTATGTAACTAACTCGTTTCCAGGGGTGGGGAAGAGAGGACCACGTATGGCATCAGGGTTAGTCGGAAATAGGATTGTTTTCCGCATCCGGGGGTGATAACCAATCAAAACGGCTATTGAGGTGACCACGTTCAGTCATTATTCTATGTTTGGATTATTTTGGATTCGCATAACGATATCACCAGGCGATAACGTACGGAGCTTCACATTTTTCACACATTTTCACTTCAGATTATGTTGGGTTTGGATTTTCGAGAATTTTTTTTTCCAAATTGATATTCTGAAAAATTGATATCTGACAGCAAGCTTGGAACAAGACAACTTGGCAACACTGACATATTCATGCTCTTACAAGTAGGGATGGAAAAATATATATCGATATAACCGATGTTTCGAATGGAATGTATCGATTTATTTATTTATAGATATATTTCAAAATCCAAAATTGATGACAAGACAATCACAAGATTTGATCTCATGATTTTGATATATGATTCATCATCTTCAAGTTCTGGTCTTTTTAGTTCAGTCGTGTTATTTCTCTTTCTGATTCTTCTTAATCTACAAAGTTCTTCGACTTTCCACTTCGTAAGTAGATGTCGCAACTCACCGTCACAAGAGGTTGGTGTCACAAAACAAAAATGTGTTACAAATTAATTGAATGATTGCATTTTTCGGAAGGGAAAGTGGAGGATTTCGAATCATCCATTCGTACATCGAATCGAATATATATATATATATATATATATATATATATATATATATATATATCGTTGCCATACCTACTCACAAGGTCGAAGTTATCAGTGTATAGTGTGATTGTTTTCGAGAATATTATCATTATTATTGGTCGATCATATGTTACATTGTTTTGTTACAGATGATAATGAATCATGATAACATTGCCAAACTTTCTCAAACATATCCAGTATATCAAATATATAACAGAAATAATAGGGTAGTTATCTAAGTCAGATAGGTATTTAATGATTTGAAAACTATTGAAATTAATTTTGACGTTTCACTATCTTTTTTCGATGTCATTTTTTGGTATCGTGCCTTTCAATTTCGAAACGAAAGAGAAGAAAAACTTGAGTAAACAAAATATGACCTTTAGAAAAAATCAAATAATAAAAATTCAACTTCATTCCACAAGATGAGGTTCACTTAGGACCGTATCTGAAGAGTTCTACTTATGTCGATAGAATAAGAAAATTGTCGGCGAAATATGGGGAAGAAATCTAGATACCTGTATGTTCTGATCTGATCTGTCACTCAGTTCAGATGGTCACCCGATGGCGTTTTTGTATCGGACGATATGATTCTCACTTGTTTCTCGAAAATTTTCGAAAACGTAACAACAATTAAGTTGTCAAAAGCTGTCTTGTGAGATCAAAGTCTTGTCTTGTATCGTGTTTTTGTTAAAAAACATCCTTTCTGAATTCCCATCGTTCTAATATCCCTTTCGCTTATAGATTCATGTTGTGTTTCTATTTTAATAGTTTTGCCGTTTCGTTTGATTACTTTTTACTTCGTTCACGTAATTTTGCTTAGCTGTATCTGACTTTTTGTTCTAAGTTTCATACTGATTATTCGTTATTATGTCTCCTCTTATTTGTGCCGTACCTACTTTTTTGTTTCCACAGCAAGTGTGAAACCGTCTCTATTCATGGATTTCCAAGTGATATTTCTTTGTGACATAAGTGGATACATTCGATATTGAGTGTTACAAGTAAGATAATCAGAGCCCTGATCGAAAGCTGATAATCTATACTACTGATTTTATCTCTCATTTAATTCGGTCTCCACATAACTTCATGAACTATTCATGAGTTCTAAACTTGAGTGACCGTGACTATGCCGTGACTGAACCATGCTGAGAGTAGAGATACTGTATAATTTCGATTTTTCATAGGGTTATATAGGTTTGTCAAATGTTTGAAAGGAAAACAACTGCATCATTGTTTCCTTGAATTGACCGTATAACGGCAGAACTGTATCGGCTACAGAAGCCTGTAGTTTGGGCAGACCAGAACATACAGCTCACTTTTTCCTCCATAATTATCCGACAATACAGATGAAACTATTTTATTGGGCACAAAAATCGTTGATCCAGTCAAGTCTGATGTCTTATATCTTCTAAAGTATAGTATTCGATGCCAATGATTTTATTTTCTTTTGGGTACTCTTCATATGTTAACCGATTCGGGTTTCTCAAGAATCCTTGGTTTTTCTTGTGTAATGTATATGATCTCTTACAATGTCCCGAACATGCTACTTTCGAAGAAATATTGTAAACATAAGAAGTTTGTTGATACTGTCTGTAAAATTAATGGTTGTTCAAAATACTCTAAAGATCTTGTGCCTGCTACCATGTTGATGAAGTATTTTACATTTGAAAGATTACAGAACCCTCTGTATAAGTTCATTATACCCTACAGTTGCGATTGCCAAATAAGATGAATGAAACTAAAATATTTTTTTTTTTCAGACTGTGAGGAAGGATTTCTTCGGAAGGGTTATTACATCACCGACCACCAGCTCTCATCAAGGTTCGTATATCATATATATATATATATATATATATATATATATATATATATATATATATATATATATATACATATATATATATTTAGCACTAGCCGCGCAGCCGTTCATTGTCATGAAAGGTGATGTTTCCTGAGTATTTTTTTATTTATTATCGGTTGTTTGTCATTGTCGTGAGAGGTAATGATTCCCGAGTATTTTTTTCTATTTGAAATGAATAATGTAGTAGATTCGTGAAATCCAAAGGGATCAAAATCAGGAGAGCGAGGAAAAGAGTAATTGTAACATAACCAGACGCATCTCCATATGGTACCATATGGTACCATTTTGGCATGATCTGTACTGAAAACTTCATCATCCCAAAAAAATATTTTATATGCAAGATATTCTTTGGGTTTATTATAGTGAATGTATACTCACCACTTTTCTCACCGTTGGCATGAAAGCGTACCAGATACATCTTCAGATATGTTACTGTTTTTGATTTAATACTAAAATAGAAAACAGTACACTGTACATCCCTATATCTCATCATGATTAACAATTTCACATACATGGCTGAAGTTTAAGATAATTCACTTGCAATATTATGTTCTTGCTCCACATCAATGATTTGTTGAATGTGACCTCCAGCCCAGTTCATAGCTTTGCGGATGATAGTACACTTCATTCCGCCTTTTCCTTTAGAGCCCCTATATCATCCAACGAGGCCAGAGGTGCAAGGCGAAGACAGGTCGATGCTTTAAATGAGGATCTCACAAGAATTCTGAAATGGGGATCTGAGAATCTAGTACAGTTCAATGCAACTAAAACTCAAGCTTGTATGTTCACCAAGAAGGCTGATCACGCAATGTCCAATTTGATGATGTCGGGTACCACTGTTCCTATGAGGTCGTCAATATCCATGCTGGGTGTCACCACCAACAGTGCTCTCTCATGGGACGATCATGTGAGGTCCATTGCGAAAACTGCTTCACAAAAACTTGGTTTTCTATTCCGTGCGACGAGATACTTCACGTTCCAGCAACTGCTTATGATCTACAAAGCACAAATTCGACCTGTTCTGGAGTACTGTTCACATGTTTGGAGCTCAGCCCCCAAACATACGCTAAAGCTCTCAGATTCAATTCAGAAGAGAGCTATTCGCCTAGTTGATGATACAACACTCACCAAATCATTGACCTCTCTATATCATCGTAGAAAGGTCGGCGATCTCTGCATTCCATGGTCGGTGTTCAACGGAAATATCATCTATTATGCCACCACGCGCGATTCCTAGTAGACAAACCAGACGAGCTCAGGCTGGTCACCCCTAAACTGTCAGGCTCGAGACCTGTCGAACATCGCTATACCAAGCATCATTCATCAATAGAACGGCAAAGTTGTGGAATTCTTTGCCCAGTGAAGTCTTTCCTGATGCTTCCTAAACTTTCAAGAAAAATTCCAACACCTTCCTTCTCTCTCAAAATTCCACCGTTGGCTTACACGATGTTCCTCGAACATTATAGGTTTCCCTTTCGTTTTGTCCACAGATAAAAAAAAATCTTATTGATATAATATTTAAGGAATCATATAATCAAGGATTGCATCCTTGACCAAAAAACGTCTACTTTCAGTTTAAGGGACATGCTTGATTCCATTGGGGGCAAAATGATCAGTTTTCAGATCAGTTTCAATGATCACATTGGATCCCAATGCTATACATCACTAACTGCTCTGTCTAGAGTCCACCGGTAATCTAAAATTCAGTCACTATGATAATTGATCTGTTGATAGTTGATTAACTTCGCATGACAAGGTAACTTTGTGGCATTTTCGAACTCGTTTGGGCACTCTAGTCAAAACTTCAGCCATTCCGAACTGAAAACTGATGACTGATGAACACCAAGTCAATGTAAAAAAAACGCACAAAAATTATCCAAATCGCCGGAATGTACCCATAAAAATACGTTTGTTAAGTCAAAACAAAATGACTGTAATGCCTACTTTGGTTCGTTAACGGTCGGCCCAACTCGGGCAATTGTTATGCGCGCTATTTACAAATGGAGCAATCATGGCATCAGTACACCAAACGGCCCTCTGTGCTCGTAAAGTACACAAAACAAATGTGCCTGATGCTACCCTCTCCCTCATCTGTGTTTCACCGATCATGAAACGAAGAAATAACTTTAGTCAGTAGGTATCAAATCGTATTTTTGCTACATAATACACATTCTCTGGTGATAATTTTCTGATGTTATAAAAACATTAAATAACGAAATTTCTTTGGTCTATTCGTTTAGGAATTTTGCGTTCGCAATGCAAAATTCCTAAAGCAGAGATTATAGCTATTTCATGAAGATTAGAAAATTAGATCAGATCTGTTGTGTTTAGGCCTCGAAATCCTTGAGAGTTTTCGATATAGTCACGTCTTTGCTACAAGACTGCAGATGCTAGTCTTCAGATCATCCATATATCTGGGAGCTCTTGGTTTTCCTTCTTCATCGTTAGAAACCTCAGTCTTGACAGACCTTCACAGTAGCAAAGTATGTGCATTGCTGTTTCCTTTCCTTCCTGACAAAATCTGCACAATGATTCTTCTGTAAGGCCGATTGTACTCATGTGTTTGTTGAGCCTACAATGCCCGATCAGGAGGCCAACATAGTCTGTGACAGTTGGCATGGGTTTTTCGATGTACTTTTTGCCCTGTCTGATTCGTGGTGAGTTTTTCCATCATTCTTGCGATTCATTTTGCATCCAAGTTTCGATGCTTGTTGTTCGTATATATTTTGCTAAATTGCAGAACGGTTCCGGGCCATTCAGAGTTCTACTTGCCCCTTCTCGTTGCCTTTATAACCTATATGTGATCATGAAGATTGTTCACCTTTGCTATACCGAGCCTGAATAATGTTCAGTGACTTAAACTGCATTCCACCTATTTTCGATTAATACTCCTCTGTCAAAGAAGCGCGTGGATATATTTCTAGATGACGAATAAGTTCCGACATTGAATTATTTGGACTCCCTCATCGAAGTCTCCGATGAAACAAATCTTTCCGTCGAATCATTCGAAACATTAGCGTCTCCTAATATCACTCGGCAAACATTTAACGTTACAATAGGACGGTCTATAATCTCAGTAGAATGGCAATTTCGGCGAGCAAACAAGATGGGCTCATCGACAGAATATCAACAGCTCAGATTACATCCTGGAGGCAATTACAGATGAATTACCGCTCCAACAAATTTCCTAATTAGAGCAAATATCAAGGCACTACTATCCATCGAAGATTGATATTGTAGAATATTCGGAAATGCATTATCAATTTATTCTGATGATTGGTGGATTTATTATATTTCAGGATATATTGGATATCAGTGATAGAATTCTAATATAATATATGATAATTCATTGGAAATATTCTCAATATGAAATAATTTCTCCTACTCCCGTACAGTTTGTCCTAAAAATCATGATGTCGGATTTTTATTAGCTATGTAAATAATTGTGAGATCCAAAATGAAACACGTGGAGCGCATGCAGTTGTCATAATTTCCTCATTATCAACTAGTAAGATAGCATCCATAATGATGTCCTAGAGCTAATAATGAAGAAAACATAACCACCTCAACTTCAATGGAAACTCAAAGTTGATATATTTTTTTCCAGAAATATCCTATCCTATAGCATAGCTACAAATGATAGAAGTGTTGCATCAACATACTAAATTCGAATTGAACCTGAAGCACAGATGCCTACCTGAGTTAGGTACCTAAGAATGCATACTCTCTGAAAACCAATGTAATACTCTCATAATATCAACCACATGCTTAAGTTTTACCCAATCATATCATAATTATAATTATCAGAAGTATTCATTACCAGGAACCTAGGGTTCAACTTATCCTAGAATCGTATCGTAGTAAAAGTGAAATGTGAGAACTAAACAGATAATAACGAACCAGAAACTCATGATTCAAAACAAAGTCAATGGAATAAAACACGGCAGTCATGAATTAAAATAATTTTCCAGATATTCCCTTGAACCTATTGACATAGTAATAACCACTTGTATCTTTTGTGCTTTTGTCTATTATCTTCCTATGTTTATTGCCTGGCAAATCATTTCAATTTATGTTCTCTTTCTTCTGATATTACAACTAAAAAAGTTACCTAAATCTGTACATTTTATTATGCCTATCAAAAGCTTGCCGTTGTTCAGTTTTGTTGGTAAGTTTTGAATTTATACGGTTATGGACTAGTACATCAAAATCCTAAATTAACTTCAATTAAGCTAATTGTTGGTATTTTATCATTCTTATTCATTAGTTCAAATGAAACCATGCGATCAATTTTTCTTTTTATGTGTCTATTTTCCTCCCACTAACTGGTTAGAGCTAGCAATATTTGCCAGTCTTCGCGCCTCTGTTTGTTGCTCCTACGTTCTATCTTGAAGATGAAGAGATGAAGAATCTAAAAATATAACTTTCTTCTCCCTGATTTTTTTAAATCTTGCTTTTTACGAGAAAAAAAAATGAAATCAAGTTTTCACTGAAAAAGATGAAATGGATTGCATTGGAAACAATTTATACATATATTTATATCACATACTATAACAATTCATTTTTAACATATTTACGAATTGAAAAATGTTTTGAGAGAGTTCAACACCTTATTCATGAAAACGAAGCAAGTTAGTCCACATGTTCATCTATTTTTTCGTCCTAAAATCACCCAAAGTATCGTCTGTTGAATTTATTGTGCATACTTGAATAACAGCCTGTATAATTTGCTCAGAAGTGGTGAAGGGTGTATTGGAATTCAGCATATTGGATTTCGCAAGATATGTATGCACGCCTCCAGTTCAAGGGAATATTCTTATTTTCGAGACACGTGACAATTTTCATTTTGGAAATTCTGGGGCATGGAGTATATTGATAAATATAAAGGTCTGAATTCTTTACAGGAACAACCGGCCCGAACCTCAAGAACGATATTTGGTATCAGTACAAGGAAGGGTATAACAATGCAGTGAGAAAAAAAATCAAAATTGAGTCTTTGAAATGATGTCCTTTTTCATAACATATTATTTCATGAATCAAATATATGTATATGTTCCATTGTTTTCCATTCATTTTATATATTATCCTACCTCTGTAACATAGAATATTATATACTATGAGCAAATTGTGGTGCCTACTTTCACGCGAATGAAGTTTACGACACGAGTTGCAGTGTCTCAATTAATCCGAGTGAATAATTGCCCTAATATGCGAGTGAAATACTATACTTCGTTCACGACTCCTGAATAATACTTTGTAAGATAATCGTAATTTTTTATTTCCACATGTGAGTAACGTTACATCGAATTTTTCAGCTTTTGTGGGATTTCCTCTCCTCGTTTCTAAAAAATGAAGTAAAAGTTATCATAAATATTATTACTTATTGATAATTATTTATTATTAAATAACAAGTTGTCACTTTTTAGTGTCAAATCCAATTGCACGTTGAAACATTTTCACGAAGAAAACTGTTTTAATTGTGTTGAAAATGGGAGCAGATTCGTTCCCGGAACGTCCACCAAGAAGTTTTATTCTTTTATTCTTTATTAAATATATTTGTATTTCAGAATTTTTCAAAAACATGGTGTCACTGACAAATAGAAAATTTCTCTTTTAGGTATCTCAATGTTTAATTTCAAGCGCAGTGACATTTTGGGGCAGATCACAAAATCTGTCCTTACTACAAATATATTGAAATAATTTTCAATAACTTCTACTTCATTTCCTAGAAACTAGGAGAGAAAATCCCACAAAAAGCTGAAAAATAAATGCATCACCTCCTCAAAAAACTTACAGAGAGTATTACATCGAATCATTGAATTTTCATACAACTAACTGAAACTAACTGATGTCATATTCAATGAGCTTTCATCTGATGCTGCTTATAGTACCTCGAAATCAGAGATGAAAAAATTTTTTAATTTGAATTTGACAGCGTTTCAACATCATTAATTCATCAAGTAGGTGAAAAGTGAAAGTATATATAATATTTTCACCTTCAACTAATGAGTAATACAACCATAACGTATGTGATTCCAAGCAATTGATGAAAATCATAACTTCTTTATTGAGTAATGATGAAATGATGATAGAACGATCAACTAATATCAATATCACCCTATTGCTATGTCAAATTCATCAGTGTCACTGTTAAAATCATTTCGTCTCAATCAGTTTGTTGTTCGAAAAGTTATGAATGATTGTTTTATCAAACAACGATGTAGGGAACACTGATGCAGTAATTTTTTCAACCGAAACAGCAACGAACAGCCAGCTTAGCAGCATTTCATTCATTATAACGGAAAATTACTCATGTTAGTTGTTAGATGACGGCAAGAATGACAAAATCAGTATTATCGATAATTGCACAATCAGTGTTTTAAAAACGTTGATTCAGAAGTAGTCATTTCGGTTACTTATCAATTAATGATCTAACTGAAAGATGCAATCTCTAAACACCAACTAATTCTACAAAAATCTGCAAAAATGTCGCCATCTCCTGGGGAGTTTCATAACTTTTATTCTATTATAGACTGCACCAGTCTTCTGTACATCTTTTATGAAACGCAAACATAATAGCCATTACCAATTCAGATGTTACAGCACACGCCTTCATCGCTGGAACGTTATGAAAATTCTTCTATGGTAACAGCCATCATTATGTGCTTTCTGGATAATATATCATGATAATATTCCTGACAATGAGATTCGAAACGTTCATAGATGTTGATAAAATAATCATGAGGGTCATAATGGGTCGCTGGATGTGATTCTGAATAATAATAGCTCAAAACTAATTCATCAGAACTTCACCAACAGATTTATTCATAAAAAAATCAACATAACAAAAAAGATACAATCTGAAGAGCTTCCTAAGAAAGTTAACTAGATTTTCATAGTATTTATCTCAAGGTAATATCTCCAATATTTCAATAAAATTCTTATTCAATATTCAATCTCAAATCTGAGTCAATAAAACCCCATTATCCGTTGGCGATATAAAACACACTTGGTGCATAAATAGCTATCATAACTTCTTTACTTATTTATTATAAATTTGAGATACATACAGGTTGAAAACCTGATTCTCCTAATTCCTAGTTATTACAATTGATAGTAGGCTAGTTTCAAGTTGGTTGAATTAGAAAAACAAAATATAAATCTACTAGGTTGTTACAGAATTCATTGAGGCTAATACTCAGTCTAATATGATTGGAGAATTCCGGCCTAAATTAGTATTTCTATGGTCTATGTTGAGAAAAAATGTGTATCGAGTATCTAGCAGGAGTGTGCATAGAGATTAAAGATAATAATGCGGGAAAATAATGATACATTAGGATTTTATACATAAGAACAAGGTCGTTAATTGTTCTTTGCTTTTCCAATTCTTAAATGCCAAACGACTGTCTAGTAATGCATATATTCTAGACATCATAAGTTCCTTTCCATTCTAAAGTTCAGAAACCTCACAAATCTGTTTCAAACTCTTTATAACCTGATGTCATATGTATCATACCCAGGATTCCACATTACACTAGCAAAATTTAGTATGCTATGAACAAATGCAAAATATAGAGATTTTAGTAGAGATTTGAATTTTTTGCAACATTCCATTGCATTCACTGATAATATAATCATAATGTTTGAAAAAGGTCATTTTAGAGCGAGTTTTAGAGTCTAGAATGAGCCCTAAATCCTTGATTTTGTTAACTCTGTTCAAAACGAAGTCTGATAGCCTATACTAGAATTCAAATTTCTGAGCGTTTTCCGTGGAAGAAATAGTGGAACATTTGTTCGGATTCAGAATTAAATTGTTTGGTTGAGAATACTGCGAGAACCGCATTAGATCAGAGTTCAACTTGCCACAATCCTGCAATGATTTGATTCCACGAAAAATTTTCAAATCGTCTGCGTTAAGTACGAATTCGCTATATTTGAAGCATTCTTCAATATCATCAATAAATACTGAAAAAACGCAGAGGACCCAGGTGTGATCCTTGGGGCACTCCAGATGTAGCAATGAAAGCTCTAAATTGATACCCATTCAAATTCACAATCTGTGATCTGTTGAAGAGGTATGAAGCAAAACAACGCAGCAGTTCTCCATGAACACCGACTTGAGCGAGCTACATCATTAATAAATTATGATCTATTTTGTCGAACGCTTTGCTAAAGTCGGTGGTAGTGGAATCTACCTGAGCCAGAATCTTCTGGCCAGTATTATTTCTAATATTCTTGGGGATTTTTCCTCATAAAATCGAATTCATTCCAAGTTGTACTTCTGGGAACATTACATATCCCTTCAGATATTCATTATGGTGAATTTTGATTATGCAATTCATGCGTTTATATTAAGGGCACAGAGCACAGATGTTCTCGAAGACATCGCAAGAACATGGATGAAATATTACAAGAAAATAATCAGTATTATTGCGGTAAGTACCGCATGAGAATTGTTTCGAAAGAAAGTGTGAATTTATGTGTTTAGTTTTAATTGCCTAAGTAATTTCTTCCATGGGCCATTTGCGCTTTTCATTCGTGAAGAGTTGAATATGAAGTGTGTTTGTTTTTGAAGTTATGAATATTCAAGTTTGTTTCAAGTTTTGGAGTTCTCATTCCTCGTTTTACCGAAAATGCTGTTTCTGAACAGTTGTTAGTCTTAATATTATGTTATTTATTACCGCCATGAAATATCATCAGTTTGGTATTTCAGGAGATCAGACGAGATGATTCAAATCTGTTCTATAGAATTCGAGTGTACGTATAAAAATATTGCAGGCATATCAATACGAAGGGATACATTTTCTCGAGGAGAGAATTTGGATATGGCTGAGCCGTATACCTAATGAGATTCGAAAAAACTGCCAAGAGTTCATTCCAATTCCAAATCCATTCAATAATGGATAATATAGCTCGATTCGTTCTCAAACAATGTAATTATGTGATTTTTTCGTAAAACCAAGGATTTCTTAGAGAACAATGTATGATTCGCATGGGGTGGAATTTTAATCGAACTTCACTTCATCCCCTTGAAGGCGACTCTCATGTTAAGTGAAAGTGTGAGTGAAATTCTACCCCATGCAAATCATATTAGGCCAATAATAAACCATCATATTTTCTTCTCAGAAATCGTTTTATACGAGAAAAATACAACGGACATTATTCGTTGACAAGGAAAACGTTTCGTGTATGTAGGGGTGTGGCTTTTTCTACCTCTTGCAACCGTGAAAGATTACCACCAAAAATTCATTGGGAATCCTCTCCTCGAAAATGTTGTCATTATCCAAACTTTTTGTTTTTGAAAAAATATTTTTGGGTCTGTATCCGAACAGGAGTGGCTCGAATACATGTTTTTTGATATACGCTTTGATTTTGATATACCGCTTCTCGAAGATGTTGTCATTTTTCTAAATTTTTGTTTTTGAGAAGATATTTTTGGGGGCTGTATCCAAACAGGAGTGGCCAAATACATTTTCTTTCATATAAAAGGTGTTTCGTAATATGTGGGATGCACCTACAAGTGATACAAGTGATAAATTCTTATATAATCATATGTCCAAAACTCTTTCTGTTTCCGAGTTACAGAGTGTTGGAATTTCAAAATTTTTTAGTTATTTCCTTATAGCTCTTGCAGTTTTCAAGACATCCAACTCAAGTTCGGAATACGTGTTCACTGTATATGACTCACATCATTGAGCATGAATTTCAAACAGTGATCTTATACTTTGATTTTCAGCTCACTTTCTTTGAAAATCAAAATTGTATAGGTACAGGAACATAAAGGAAGAATCATCGCTCTATCACCACTGGGAGTGCGTCCCACATATTACGAAACACCCTGTATAAGACCCAACCTATTTTTAGACAAAGAATCATTACATATGGAGTAATTGCAAGAGATATTCGATGAAAACGATATATCAAAGTCATATTTCTATCAATTGAACACCATCATGGTTCGTGAATATCAGTGAATTCTCTGTTTGCAAAACTCAGCTCATTACGTCTTTTGCAGATTATACTACTTAAGAATACTGCATATCAAAATGCAAAATCATATAGTTACCAGCCAAAATTAAATCTCGTATCGAAAGCTACAATCAAACGAAAGTTCCTTGAACTCTCAACTCAAGTAAGGTAGCCTAGCTAGCTTGAAAATATGGTATTAGTAAGACAACTGAGGTATATGAGCTTGCATATTTCGATATGTTTTCCGCAATTATCGACATATTAACACTTAGCTGAATCACACTAAATAGTGTGAACAATTTTTGAGTCATCTATATGTAAATCACACACTAACATTCAATTCAGTGAGAAAAAACTGATATCCAATTGATGGTGTCTTTTGAAAGCACTGAAGGGTTCTAGGAAAAGTGTGACTTACTTGATATTCGCCGATAGAAAAAACTGAGATTGTCAAACACGAAAATTATTTCAATAGGAACGAGAATCTGGATGTGTGTTCAGAAATAGGTCGACATTGTTGAAATGTATACACTTCTTGTTGAACTCTGCTCCACGATGAAAATGTTACCAACTAAGTTAAGAAGATGAAGTCAAATGTTTTAGATATAGGTACACATTCTTAAAATGGTAGTCGCTCTAATTATTATCACACATCGCAAAGTTACAATAAACCAAATTCCAACTAACCAACCAAATTGACTTCATTTCAAATGTTGATTTTGGAACAAAACACATCATTGCTTCATGAATATTCACCTATACATAACATTTGGAACATTCATCTAGTCCAGTTGTTCATTCTCCTGAATTTCAACCCAAAATTTGTATGATTTTGCAAAATAACTCACAAATACTTTTAGCCACTGCCTGGGTTTTGTTGATTGCTGATAACGGCAACATGGTTATTCCTCGTCCACTCTCGGATTGAGCTTGTGAATCTATTATTTCGTTCTCGAAGAAATCTCGCAGATAGGGAACACAATATGGGTCCGATTCGTAAGTGAAGAACTATGTGCAAGGTTGCTGAACTCAACAACCTTTGCGAAGCATATAGGACACACTAGGATACTGAAGCATGTTTGTAACTTTGACCATTTCGAACATGATATGCAACTTTCAATTCTCGAATATTGATACCATATAATTCTGATAACCCAAAGAGAAAATCCAGAATAATGTTGGAATAAACTCCATTTCCTCGAAGAACATTTAGAGGAAGTAGTGTTCAACATATAACTATACAATGAGGGAGGGCCAAATGGAATAAATTCGACAACGAATATAGGAAATATTGGGTGTTTTCAGATTTATCACAACAATTGAGATTGAAAAAAACTTACTTTATTTTACAAATTCCCTACAATACACTCAATACTTATAATCATTATTAGATTAGTTACGCCTGAGATGTTGAGTAACGTCAGAAGACATTGCTATACCGGATCAGGTTGTTGCCAAGACATTCGCGGCGAGCATTTTAAACATTTCTTACATTGACATCATCAAGAAATAATCATTATTACTTTTCAGTTTTTTAGTGCAAGTAGCGAATTTGTGGAATAAAATGATTTTCTTTTATTGATGTTAATTTTTTTTATTTGAATCTGAAACAGTTGAAGATATGTACAGGACATTGTACATGAATTATGTCTAGAATTCTCTGAAGAATCCAAAAAATGAATAATATTTAGGGGGTTACATCTGAAATGAGAAAGTTGGCATTGGCCACTGTCAGATGACACTCTATATAAATTACTTCATTTTAAATGCGCATTTGAAAATACAAATCGACATGTCCAAGCGTTTTTCCTAACACACCCTCATATATTCGTTATCGAATTTATTCCATTTGGCTGTTCCACACTGTAGAAATATTTCATTTTGTCTGTGCCGAAACAATAATCTGCGTTCTCATTGAGCTATCGAGCACCATGTGTTCATGGAAGCCAGTATAACATACATATCGTGAAGTGAATTTACGCCACCCATAAACTACATCACGAAGCAGACTAATTGTGTAACAATTAGCAGGAGTGAAGTGCGAATTCTGACGTGAGCCGTAATTCTCTCTGAATTATGATGCCAATTGTGAAATTAGATATGAATAGCGGTACCTGGCCCGCGCTCCAGTGCAGCCAACCTCCCTAATGGAATTGCCTGCTGATGCTGTTTGCCACCCGAAATTTATGGATATTAATTTCCAGGATATTTCAAATTAATTGGCAACAACGAACTATGCGGTTTCGATGATGATAATGGAATGGTTGTGCAGTTGTCGATATTAAGAGGTTTCCAATTAGCGCATCAGAACTACCCATCATAGGAACTCATAATCATTCGATATGCATCCATTGTGAACAACAAAAGTTCTTCAAGGTTACAACTCGAGTTGTGAAGGGTAAGATTCTTACATTACCATGTCTTTTTATATTGGAAACCGTGTGTCTAATTCATAAGCATCAGTATCATTTATACAGGGTCGCTGATATGTATGGAAACGGTCGATTATTTCCTAAAGTAAGATAGGTAGCGAAAAATTTTAGGATACAAAAGTTGTAGGGTTTTTCAAAATCCATTAAGCTAATGAAAAATTAAGTATACAGGATGAGTCAAAAAGTCGGGACGAAACAAAGTTGCTTTTTCTCTAATGGCACACCCTGTATATTATTCCACATTTCAATTCTGCTCGAAATTCTGAACAAAATTGATATAGCGCATCATTTCCTAAATTCAACCGATTTCGAGATATCGAATTTTGAAAATAACTTATAATAAATTATCCAAAAATGTTAGTCCATCAAGTTCATAGTCCATCAAGTTACCTTTGAAAGTTTCCAGCTCCATAACAACGCCGCGTCGTTCTTTTGTCTAACAGTGATGATCTCGACAACACATGTCAAAAATACATTTAGTGTAAATAAGTTTCGCGCAAAAATGGCACGTTTAACTAATACTGAGCGTATTGAAATTTTAATAATCATAGGATTCGGTGATAGAAGACGAAGTTGTGACCAAGTAGTGAATATTTTTAATGAATTGCATCCAAATCGGGAACCAATTTCTAAATCAACCGTTTCAAAAACATTGCAGCGTTTTCATGAAACTGGAGATGTCAAATATCGACCAAAAAGTGGAAGACCAGTAAGCGTTACAAATGAAGAAAATGCTTTGAATGTCATGTTAGATGTGGTGGAAAATCCAATAAATTCGGCACAACAGAGGGCTTTGAATCATAACATGAGTCGATATTCCATTCAAAAAATTTGCAAACTGCAAAAATTCCATCCATATAAAATTCATTTGGTACAAGAATTGAGTGAAGACGATTTTGATCGTAGAATCGAGTTCTGTGAAGTTATTATGGATAAATTAAGCGAAAATGTCAACTTTGTCAACCACATATTGTTTTCTGACGAATCTACATGTTGTTTAAACGGGCACGTAAATCGACACACCTGTAGGTATTGATCAGACCAAAATTCACATTGGATGGAGGAAGTTCACACTCAACGGCTACAAAAAGTAAATGTCTGGTGTGGCATTATTGGTGGACACGTCATAGGACCCTACTTTATAAACGGAAATTTGAACTCTGAACGATATTTATCACTTTTACAACAGCATATTATTCCAGAGCTTAGACGATTATTCCCGAATAATAACAATCCCAATTTGCCGGCAGAACAAATATGGTTTCAACAAGATGGGGCTCCTCCACATTTTGGACGTATGGTACGCGCATATCTAGATGAAACTTTTCCTAATAAATGGATTGGACGCAGGGGAGCAATTGAATAGCCAGCTAGGTCTCCCGATATGACCCCACTTGACTTTTTTCTATGGGGTCACATAAAAAATGTAGTCTACAAAAATAGGCCGCCAAATATCGAAGAGTTGCAAGAAAGAATAAGACATGAAATTTCTACCATTCCTCCTCACATGATTTTAGATTCACTACAAAATTTTGTTCAGCGAGTTCATTACTGTCAGTGGGTAAATGGTAAACACTTTGAGCACCTTATTAAATAGAATTTCAAAGAAAAATTTCTGTAAAAAAATTATAATTAAATTGTAATCATAATATCCACATACTCCACCTTTTGTGACTTTCATAATAAATATGCATCATTTCGTGCTTTTTCTTTAATAAATTTGAGTAGTAAAAAGTTATTTTCAAAATTCGATATCTCGAAATCGGTTGAATTTAGGAAATGATGCGCTTCATCAATTTTGTTCAGAATTTCGAGCAGAATTGAAATGTGGAATAATATACAGGGTGTCCCATTAGAGAAAAAGCAACTTTGTTTCGTCCTGACTTTTTGACTCATCCTGTATACTTAATTTTTCATTAGCTTAATGGATTTTGAAAAATCCCACAACTTTTGTATCCTAACATTTTTCGCTAGCTATCTTACTTTAGGAAATAATCGACCGTTTCCATACATATCAGCGACCCTGTATAGACAACACAATCCACGCAGTCGATACAAGACTTCGTCAAATTCCCTTGCCTCTGCCGAGATCACAATTGGTAAAAAAAATTTCATTTACAATGGAGGAAAGATGTTTAATCACCTTCCACTTTCGGTGAAAAATATAGGAGCCTATGTAGCGGTTAAAGAATTTTTACTTTGTAGACCATACTATGAGATTCGCGAATTTTCTGAGGGAAGAATTTAAGATGTTTTCTGATTTTATAAATGCCTATTCTCTGTGTATTTTTATTGATTGACTATTATTTGATTTTAAGATTTCAATCTGTATTACCTTTGTATCGTTTGTCCTATTGGTACTTAGTTTTATTTTTGCTTTGTCCATAAGATGTATCTTTCTTGACAATAAAGTATATTTGATTGATTGAAGTTTCATCTCTACTTTTATTCTCAGATCGATGACTAATTTGGTCTTCTCAGGCTTCCAACGAGTCAAGGACAATCAACTACGTGGAGTTGACCAAACTCAGTTCACAAATTATTCATTCAACCTCTCTAGTGAACTATACTTATACATATATGGAAGAAATTGCTGTGGTTCTGATGATGTAGCATCATATTCATATCATCAAACCATGTCAAAAGTGAGAATACATTGATATAGTTCGAAAGGAGCCTCATACCCCATTTCGGAAGTAGATCCAGAAGAAAAATGCTGGATTTAATTCAGATCTGTTGTATTTTTTGAATGATGATAATATAAACAGTGTGTATCTATACAATATAAACTTCACACATCCTTGAATGGATTCCCATGATTATTGATGTACTGTAACCAAAGTGTGGCTGTATTTCTACTTCATTCCACATTCTAGAATCATTTTGTCCTTGACTTTCAACTTTTTGTTCTGTTAAATTTAATTCCATTCTGATGTTGTATTTCGATTTTCATCTGTCTGGTGTACACTTCAGATAATAAAGGAGTGAAGTTCGAGTAATTTTGAATGTTTGTACTATTGATGAAATTTTTTGTTGATGCTGTAAACAACTTCAGTGGGTTCTCAATGTTCATTGTATGGTTGTGATTATTGCTTCAACGGTATCTGATTATATTGTCATCAAACGTCAATTCGTTCATTCATTCATTCATTCTGAAAAAAACGTGCATGCACGTTTCCAGGAGTGTGAACGAAATATTTTCAGTTCCAATTTCCAAAAAAAGTACTCGAATTGATCGTGTACAATTAAAAAAAGATCGATAATTTACTCCTCCTTCTCAAAAATTCGAATGGAACCATATATTTTCCTATATTAGTGAGAAAGCATAATGAATACGAATAGGAATGGTGAAAACATTGAGTTGATGTCTACCGAGTAACTATTAGAGATATCAACACGATGAGAAAATAAAAAAAATGTTGCCATGAGTTGCCGAACATAAATTATATACCATCCCATACCATCCTTTGCATTTTTCTCATCAAGCTGTGATATTCCAGATTAATTATGATGAATATGTTGGAATAAAAATTTCGAACTCATAACGATTCCCTATACCACTCATTCCACTTATGAGTCGTATATTGGTACACACATCAATCAGTTACAGCGATCAAATAGCAGGTTATTCTATCTGATGAAAATACCTATAATGTTCATCATCATCATCAACATCGTTATATATAGCCAGCGGTGAAATTTTGGAGAAGAAGAAAGCTTTCGGAATTTTTCTCAAAAGTTTGGAGGTTGTAGCATCGGGAAAGACTTCATTATGGAGAGAATTCCACAACTTTGTCGTTCTATTGATGAATGATGCTTGCTCTGTCTGTTGAATGTTGAAAATCAATGAATACATAACTATATATGACACACTGAACAACTGAACAGGTTAAATTAATTTTCACAAGTGAATTTGAGGAACTGCTTTCCCAAGTTGGAAACACACTGAAAAAACATTTCGCAAAAATATCTTTCCTATATGACAAGTTTCCAATTTATATTGCAGAGTTCGTATTTATTTCACATTGAAATTTGCCAATCGAAATATGAAAACAGGAAAAGCATCAAGTGAAGTTAATACAAAACTCACAATATTACAGCATTTGTGATTATTCTCAATGTCTTTCAATACATTATGATAAACGGTTCATTGTCCAATTTCGTTTTCACTCATCTGTACTTCATCTGTAATTTCCAATATTTTGACAGAGTCATTGCTAAAATAATCAGAAGTAGTAGGTAGCGGCGCGCTTCCGATCTCGAAATATCAAAATCATAGTAAATATCCAATCCACTCAAATTCTTGGGTCGTCACGGTACAGCTATCGCGCAAAATGCTTTTCTGTTACCCCGTATCTACAGCGAATTCGCCATGAGGAATGAGGACGTGCAGGCGGTACGCTTTTGGGCTGAGGATCTCAAACGCCTGACAGGGAGTCGTACCTCTTCGCACGGAATAGAAAGCAGAGCTTTTGTGAAGCAGTTTTCGCAATGGACCTCCACATGATCGTCCCATGATAGTTCGCTTTTGGTGGTGACATCAAGCATGTATATATATATATATATATATCTCATCATCATACTGAGCATTGTGCGATCTGCCTTCCTGGTGAACATACAAGCTTGGGTTTTTGTAGCATTGAACTCTACTAGATTTTCAGATCCCCATTTCAGAATTCTTGTCAGATCCTCATTGGAAGCATAGACCCGTCTTCATCTTGCACCTCTGGCCTCATTGGATGATATAGGTGCTCTAGAGGGAAAGGCGAAATGAAGTGTCTATCGTTCGCAAAGCTATGAACTGGGCGGGAGGTTACATCATAGAAATTATTGATGTGGAGCAAAAATGAAGTAGGTGCCAAGGCAGTGCTTTGTGGAACACCAGCATTGATAGTCATTGTATCTACCACTACATAGAGCGATCCTTCTGCAAGGAAACCCGATAGTAAAAGACACGGGGCGGCAAACCATATGACGCTGAAGTTTCGCTATGAATCCTTGCATGTTGGAAGCTGGTCAAAGTTGGAGAAAATGTCAAAATGTAATGAACATGTAATTAATACGTTCCAGTGATTCAATTCACACCGTAGAAAAGTGGAGGACATTTTCCCATTTTTTAGATATCCCCGTGGTCGGTGATCAATATATGATCGTTTATATGCGATCACAAGCGATTCCAGGTAGACACACTAGACGAACTCAGACTGGTCACTCCTCCATTGATGTCCTTCCTCGTACAGTTTTTTTAAAACACATACAATACATACAACACATACAAAAATAATGCAGCAACAAGGGCGCAAAGACTGAACTTTATCAAATTATCTGAATATGGTAACACTACTGGTCACGTGATCATCCTTAATGAAATTGAAAGGGACTGAAAAGTGAACAAACCATTGGGCCAAATGCCGACCAGGCTTAACTTCATCAATTTTGAAGTTGCCACCTCGGTGAGCCAGGCCTGACAGAGTATTTTTTGATGATCGGACGGAAGAAGAACAAAGTACGTTAGGTGTCTATAGGTTATCCAAAGCCTCAGGCAGTTTCCCAATTATCTCGCCGACAAAAATCAACGCTTTCAAATCTTTGTCCGAAAATGTCTGAGCGAAGGCCTGAGAGGTACAAGGATGTAGTGCCAAGCATCCTCTAAGTCCGCTACTCGTGGGTGTTTACTCTAAGAATCACTTGGGGTTGCTTTGAAACACTCATGCAACTCAACAGGGTGACACCAATGTGGATAACAGGGCATTGAAAGATAGACAGAAAAAGTTGGGCAACGACAGAATTCTTTGGTCTCGGACTGTAATGTGGATAAAATGGCTGAGATTAGAACATGCTCCATGAAATGAACAGGGTGTCAAATTTGAGAACATTGGATAGAGAGGCTTTTGTCCCAACTGAATGAAGTGTAAAGGAAGTGAAAAAAGGAATTGAAAAATAAAATGATATCGTGATCAGGAAATCAGGTATCATTCTTGCGATGCAGAAGTTTACATGAAGACACTATTTCAATCAAAGAATTAGTACTTCGAAATTAAATTCATAAGAAACATTCAGTTCAACATTCCAAATGGTCATCGTCTCTCGAGCAACGAACTGTGAATAACAATATATCTGTAAACAACTATTTCTAGCTCTTCTCAGTTTTTTTTTCGAACAACGTGTACGCATTCATAACTGAGATTAATGATAAAAAATTAAATCATGAGATATCAAAGACAGATATCGACTTCATTATATAACCAGAGTGAATTTGTTCTTGTTATTGATCTGTCAGATTTTCCTTTATTTTCTTGTTTAGACCTTGGATCTTGGATCTAATGAATTTGAGCAACATCGGAGTATAACTGAATGGGCGTTATTACGAACATTAGATAGCATTGGCCACAACTGTCGAAACACAAATTGTAGGAAATGATTGAGTGAGGAATCGATTATGTGAGAAAAAAAAACTATTATTTTGTTTTTAGAAATTATTTTCTCAGTTCAATGACAACAGAGATATTGGACTTTGTTCCACTAGTTGACCACCCTGTGGAGAGCAAATGAGGGATACTTTTCGGAGGGGCTATCAACCCTTAATGCATCGAGGCTCCATGAACTGTTTCTACGCCACTGATGGATAGTCCATTAGAAACGGATGCTGAAGTATTCAACAATAATGCGAATAAGTGATTGGATTTTGATTATATACTCATGAAAATGGTAGGTATTATCAGGATAAACAACAGTAGAGATGAAACATTCACTAGTTAACATATTGTTCGATTTTTTGCTGTTAGAACAAGTGTCTATTTGTTCGCAAGTACCAGTTCGTATGATTTCTTTCGCACAGAAATATTTCACATTTGATAGTAAAATTGCTGCTTTTTGAACAAATTCCCGAAAAGTGAAGAAACAATATACCATCAAGACTATTAGAAGAATCTCATGCCTTTTTCCCCTGACATAGCAAAATAGTAATTCTGTAGAGAAACATCGATCTGCAATGAATCACTTTCCTTGTCTCTATATAACTATCATACTGATAGACATGTCAATCAACAGTTTATGTTTCTCCTGTATCGCAATGTTATATGGTGGGGGGTGGGGGTGGCAATATATAGATTATTCATTGAAATGGGCAGTGGTCGAAATAGGTTTGAGGATCTGTGGTCTAAACAGTCTCAAACAACTCATGATCTGTATGAATATCCACTGAAACGTATATATTTTTGTCGATATTTATTTCCACATTTTTACATAACAACTACATTTATATACTTACAATAACATTGTAAGAATCATAATACTAAATCACATCACAAATTGGTAATTGAACTACATAGTGAATAATGGTAACAATATTTACAATATAAACCTGAAATCTTCAGAATTTTCCAATCGTTTCCTTAATATTCGAATTCCATACTGAAGTGAAGGAGATCGTCATGATACAAACATATTGAAACTTAAAAAGAATCATTCCAAAGAACGGGGAACACTTCATCATTCGATTTCATTGAAAAATTGATTCTTAGAGTCAAAGACTACGTAAGTAAAATCATTTCAAAACGAGCAGGCATCATCGATATTTTGGAATATTAACAATTTTTGACAGAACTATCGAAGATAATCGTCAAATTGTTGGAATATGTTTATGCAAACGAAATTCAAATTGAGAAGGAAGGTATCTTCGCTACTCCTAAATACTACTGAGAAATACTGTTTGTAAGTTTAAAAGGTTTTACTGGGAACATTATCAGAAATCAAGTTCAGGAATATCTCAAACTCTTATTTGTTATCGACTTTCTGGAAAGGAATATAGTATACACAATCATTTCATTATCAGACCATCCTGTATAATATTTCGAGTGAATATGCAGTTATTTCAAATAGGAATCATCAAATCATTCATCATCAGTTGGATTTATTATAAAAACAAAGAAATTCCTGAAGATTGACATAGTCTTATGATGTATGTATATGAGCAATGGAAAAATTTTACTAGATTTATCATTCTTATATACTATACACAAGAAAAATCGTATTTTTTTGACCTATTCATCACTGGTTTCAATAACTTTCGGTTGAGTTCTATTGATAACTTTGGCGACTTCAAACTATTTATTGAATCGCCA
This sequence comes from Gastrophysa polygoni, assembly GCA_963576655.1. Lineage (NCBI taxonomy): Eukaryota > Metazoa > Arthropoda > Insecta > Coleoptera > Chrysomelidae > Gastrophysa > Gastrophysa polygoni. Next base: position 4,402,068 of record OY755087.1, read on the forward strand.
AATCATTCTGCTAGGATGTTATAGATATTAGTGACTCAATAACTTGTTATTAACTCTCAGGAGCGAAGAAGAAAGTCAATGTCACTGTACGCGTATTCCGCTGTAGTAGAAGACTATCTTCTGAGCTTTATAATGTGTGGAACGAAAACATTAAACAAAAACAAGAAAATATCAAATCTGCAAATTGCGATGTTATCGAATTCATCAGCGAACAGAAGCTAAAAAGGGTTCGAAACTAGCATAGCATAGAATGGGCATGTTCAACAGAAAACATGTATTTCTTCATTTCATAGTACTCACCCAAACAATCTTTTCGGCATAAACCGTCTTTCTCAAAGAACTTCCAACGTTTTTTAAATAATTATTGCAATACACGATTTTTATGTCAGCAGAAAACGAACAGTGACGTCCAGATCCGTGCCATCTTCAAGCATACATAAACTGCCAGAGTAATGAATCGAAAGTAATGCGAAAATTCCCCATTTATCACGTCATACGTATTCACTTTATATATACACTCATACTCATAGTTTTTGAGAGACATAACAATACTCTTGTAAGAACAAAGCTGGCTAGAAACGTCGTAAGAATGAACATGAGAAGAAGAAAATCACTCGACCTCCGACCTACCAAATACCTAAGCAGAATAATTACGTCACCTGTTTGAATGGATTTTTGGATAGTGCTGTGATTCGATTTCGATAATAACGCATGTGGGTTAACTTTCAGAAAGAATGATGCCGTTACATGATGTTTTCCCTTTATGCGAACATCATTTCAAAGGTCGTTTCGGTTGGAAATTCGATAGGTGTGTACACCCCCATTCTGTCGAAGAAGAATGTGAGCGGAACTGGTTGAACCTCTCGTCGCCAGATGGTCAACGTGTCGAAATAAGGCTATTTCATTCATCTAGCGTTAGCGACACCTTTTACACAGAGGCTCAACAAGAGATGCTCTCTTTGTGATGTTTCAGTTTGCTCGCTCATTCCATTACCACTTATGTCAACACAACTGTCATATACAGGGTGATCGATGGAAACTGTTCATTAGACGTTCCTGGCGAACCAGCCACGGGATCGTTCTGAAAGTTGGGATGTTCGCATAAACGAACCCGCCCTATCTTTCTAGAATAATATCAATTATGCAGTGTTGCCGCTTCTACCAAAAAGAAGTATCAACTTTGATATTTCAAATGGAACATCCTGAAATTAGTGGACGATTATAAAGTTAAACGGGGATCACCAATAATTGCTTGGTATCGAAAAACCTGAGTAGATGAATATAGGTATGATACACATGCATGAGTAGGTAATTTAAACTGCTATCAAATGCGATGATGAAATACATTTGTTCCATTTGGAAAAATCGAATATCAATCACTTTTCAAATGAACAAAACAAATGAATTTTTGTATTACCCTGTATAAAATTGAATGATATCTCACTACAGGACAATAAGCCTCCTGGTATTCCTCGACTCCATAACAAATGTCATCGTCTCAGTAATCCACAACTGAAAAATATAGACTTCTTTAGAGTCATGTTTTCTAAGAAAAAAAAAATAATTCACTAAAAAACGCCTATAGATAGGTGTAGGGAAATATCAAGATAAGTTATCAGAAAATTGTTGGAGATTTTGAAGATATTATTATATATGAGGTGTTTCATTCGAAATAATGATGTTTCTACTTCTTTTTGGTAGAAGCGGCAACAAATTATTGATGAGATAGAGTGGATTTGTTTATGTGACCACCCTAACTTTCAGACCCATTCCTTGTCTGGTTCGCCAGGAACGTCTGATGAACCGTTTCAATAAATCACTCTGTATATATATCACCGATTGATATTAGTTTCAGTCCAGTGAGAGTCAAATTGAATGATACAATTTGATGCTAAATCGAAATTAAAATAAATTGTTATCACCTTACTCGAGTTAGATAAAAACTGAATTGAAATTAAAAAGCTCTTCGGGAGAATATATTCTTCTGAATTTTAAGCTCAGGGTGATTACTCCTGATATTTCTAATCTATTTATTATATCAAACAACTTATTGAATTATGTTCTCAGATACCTACATATCATGAATAAGATGAATCAATTTTACATAACTTTCTACACAAAAATGTCGATATATATATATATATATATATATATGTATATAACTTATATTGTCGTGTCCTTGGAAGAACTGGTCCCTCTATTGTCTTCTGCATTCTCGTGCTTCCTCTGCAAGGCCTGGAGCGTCAGTGGTGGAAGGAGGGGGAAGTTGAGACCCGCCCCAGCCAATCCCGCGGCTTGCTGGAAGTTAGCCACGTGTTGCAAACTCTGTAACAACGCGGCCGAATGTTCCTGCGCCTTTCGTCGCAGTTCGGCTACACTCGATGATCTGTGATCGCCCCCAGACGATATTTCTGACTGATCGGTAGATGGCAGCAGCGATGAACCGAGGCTTGTGAGTGGTTTCATGGGACAGCAGGAGCAAAGGCCTGGGAATCCTGGAAAGAGACAAAAGTTCAGGTTTCTTTTATTTGTTATATAAGCCAATAGATAACTCCATGTTCCATTCATCATCTGAATTGTTCTAATACAGATTCTGAATACCCGAAGAAATCCATAGGATTCAAATGAATGATGATGTGGTCATGCTTTCTATCTGAAATAATAATTTGGGGAAAAGAACTGAACATATAATTCTTCAGTGTGATCGTTTCGAAAGAGGATTAGGAAGACAGTCAACATAACCATGACCGTCTGAATGTAAAGATCTGAATCAAAACATCAGAACACGTTTCTGAAGACTAATACTCCTTAAATGAATCGTGAAACCCAATTTCTTGATTTTTTATTGCAATATTAATTTCAAAATAAAGATAGATACTAAGATAACATCAACCAACTATATATATGTTGAAAATTAAAGATTAACATGAGGTCAATTATTAAAATAGAAACAGACAATACAAATTCAAATAGGAATTGAAAATGACAACCATTCAGTTTCATTTCCACAGTTATACCAGAAGTATACAGGGTTTTCCAAAGGTCGATGCGCGAAGTCCAGCAGAGGAGAGATATAGAAGAGCTCTTTTGGATGCCATTGAGCAAAACATACTTAAGAGAGATAGAAACCTCTTTCTCTTTTCTACGACTGTTGTATGAAATATTCACAATACATATATTTCCTCAAGTATTTCAATATCCATAATTTACTAGGTAGTGAATTATGGGATCATAATTTACTGGTCTGTTAACGTGAGTTTTTGTATTGTTAATGAGTTCTGGATGAAAAGAGATAACTACGAAAAAAGTGAAGAGGGCAATTTTTGTAGAACTTGACGTCGCAGATTTTTCAAAGGGGTCATGTATACGAAGAAATTGCGAAAATAAAATGGAGGAAGTTCAAGGAAATTCTTTTCACATGGGGTCAAGATTTTTCGCGAGGAACAAAGTGGACGCATATTTTTTTTTGTAGTGTCAAGAAATCGGAATCGGTGAAAAAAATTTAAGTGTGACGGAAAGAAAGATGAATTTGTGTGAATTTTCACTTTAAAACAATATATGTATAGAGTCGGTAGAGTGATTCCCAATTTTTTTTTTTTAGTATCCCTGGTAGTGATCCCTATTTCCGTTATTCGCCAGTAATCTGAGTGCGTCCTCAAGCATTCCGAATATAAATAGCATGACATGAATATCTTTGAAGATGTTGATGGCAGTGAAGACACAAAATCCCAAAATATTAAATTTGAAGAATTATGTTAATCTCAATCACCACAAAGGGAACTATTTCCCAAAATATAATATTTTGAGTCTCTTTCGAATGTAATCAGAGAGATATGAAGGCAGAAATAATTATTTACAGTAACATTTTCGAATATATTCATCGGTTTGTTTCAGAAAATAGTTTCTGTTAGACGAAAATCATTGGAATTAATATAGGTTCTATGATTTCTGATGTTTCATCAACCGATGTAATAAGATTGGTGCTTGCATTCCTATTCAATGCAATGTTGAAAAATTACACAAAATCGCTTCCCCGCATATTTCAAATAGAAAAATCCTTGAGCATCTTTGCAATCGACCACACCAATTTGGTGATTATAAAAACGTACCGAATGTCTCGAGGTGGAGCGATTTCCAAGAAACATTGAAAATGTAGATTCACTTGCATTCAAAAGGTAAAAATGTTACGCAAATCGTCCACATTGTCAATTTATCGCGATGTACACTGCGAAATATCATTGAATGTCTACTCGTTCGGAATATGACACTTTCCACACTCCGTTATATAGTATCATAGATTGCCGTGGCGTCAGATGACCTAATTTTAATATTTGGGCTCTTTTATGATGTCCCTTATCTTGAGATATCCTGTATTATAAGTTTGCTTGTACCTGCTCGATGGTGAGAATATCTTAGTATACCTTGTTGATTCTTAGTTGAGAACATAGTTGAGAATCACGTCATCGCGTCGAAAAATGCAGTGTTGTAGGTCGAGGAAAGAAAGATCCTAAAATTGCCATAAGGCGGTTGGTTTCTGCCCGTTATACATAACTTGGCATATTACAGTAGGAGATCTTTATTTTGGAAGCAGAGTTACTCTCTTCAGGAAAAAAACCCAATTATACGGAGTTCAATTATGACATAACCTATAACAATATCACTATTATTGAACAATCACAGAATTACCTTCCTGCAATCATATCAGGGGTAATACAACCATTCACTCACTTCTTTCACAGCATCCAATGGAAGTAATGGACCTTCATTATCTCGTTCATTATCGAAATCTTATGTGTCAATGATATCCATCCCCAGATTATGATTTCTGCATTTGATATGATTTGCAATACTCCAACAATGAATTCGCAAATGACTCCTTGAAATAACAGAATTCTCATTATTGTTCGAAAAATAAACAATTCGCATGGAAATTGTCGGGAATAATGAAGTGAATCCGCCGAGCATGGCTGCCAACTTGAAACGAAAACTCGGAAGGCTGAGTTTCAATGTTACTAGTATTTTTCGTAGTGTTTTGTTGGTACGAATAGTAAGTCGTAATCTTCGACCATAGATTATGGTCGAAGGTCGTAATAGTAAGTAAGAGTGAACAAGGTAACCTATATCGTATATCCTTGCCTGATAACATGGAAATTCTCTTGGTAGCGAAGGTAGAACACTATCAAAGGGCATTCGAATTTTCACCACTTCAAACCTGATATCCCTTTACTTGCTACCGGCAATTTACTGATTATACCTATTCCACTTAGAGATTCTTGCTTCAAAATTAGTATTGATGTTCGAAAATCCAATATGTGCGGCCCGAAGGGATCTCGTCTCTTCGTATCAGATTCGACGTGGAAAGTGTGTACTCAATAAATTTTAGAGTTCTCAGGTGCAAAGTGGTGGCAAATTGGGAAAATGCGGCGTTTATAAGTGGATAGAAACCTCGCGCCGCGTAAAGGTAACAAGATAAAGTAATTCATCGCTGGATTTGAGTATAAATCTTGGTTATGACGCAATAGAGAAGGAGACATCAGACTAGCAGGAAAAACAATTTCCGAGACGAATTTGCTTTCAGCTTTTCTTTCGTTAATTTGATCGAGTGGAGTGACAAATTTCGCTAGAGGAGTTTTTCCATTGTTCCTCTGTGCAAAGTGTTCAGACGGTAATATGTACAGGGCTTTTCACGGTAGCCGTTCGTAAGAAGTTTTCTTAGTCTATTACACATCCTCTTTGATTTCGAAATATTTTCAAGGTTACATCACTTCCAATCTTCCAACAGTTTTCTCGTAAATCCATATTCAAAATTTTGATATGGTTTTTAGCAGGAACCATAAACAGGTATGGCAGAAATTCACTTCAATTAGGACATGAAAATATAACAGAAACATAACGAATGAAAGACGGAAAAAAATGAACAAAATGACAAGAAGTAATGAATGAATGTAAACCACTAAATAAGTCATGTACTCCTCGCGAAGTTCTGAACTCAAAGTAAAACGCATTGGCGTGAACACGGTTCGATAATTTCTCTATATCGAGTTTGAATGGAAACTAACGGTCATATGGGATAATGATCAATGTTATTTCACGTCCATTTATCATTTCTTCTCACCATATGTTCCACTTTTTTTTTTAATTTCAATTCCATTTACGTTCCAAATATTCTTGTTTCGGTTTTAATGTTTCAATTGAATGAAAACTTCACACCTAACATTTCCGACTAATTGGAAGTCTTCATTTTTTATTGTTACCATAGCAACTGAACAAATTTCCGGAAATTTTCACCTCCTCCTTGAGGGAAGGAGCATGAAATTGCACTAAAAACTTTTTGACGTTCATAGGTGAAATGCCATATACATTTTCCTAGTATTTTCACTAGTAATACCACTAGAGGTCAGATTGAAAATCATCTTGAGTCGAAGACGAGGGATAATTATCTAAAAATATTCATGATCTCGAAAAAATTTCTGGATATAATTTGAACTCGTGTGGTATTCGGTAAGGGAATTCCACACGAAATGTGTTTCCAACAACATCAATTTTCGTCTTTATCAAGATGACGAAACCTGTCATTATAAACGTCAAAAAAATTTTCACTATAATTCGCTGTTGGGTAGCCACCAGGAAAAAATTTTCGATAAAATTCATCCGTTGCTATGGTGATCTGATTGGTTAAAAATCACATGTGTGGAATTTCATCTATAATATTCTGGTGTGAAATTCTGTTACCGACTTCCACTTCAGCTTCAATTGAAAACTGGATTTTTTCCCGGTGGTAATTAAAGATCTGGTGGTATCATAAGTGAAAATCTGCCGTGACAGTCCAGTTTCAATGTATCATTTTGTATCGAAAGAAAAACGTTGTTTTGGTTCCTGCCAAATACCATATTGAAATAGGAAACATGAATCAACAAAAAACCGATGGAAATACGTGAAGGGAATGTTATCCGACCATCTAATGAATACCGGGTATCACATTTGATCGAACGAATTTTTTTAATTCTGAAAATGAAGTAATTGGTTATCCAATTTTGGTCATCTTGTATAGGCGATAAATCAATGTGGATTGCGAAAGTACCATTTCTGTGCTATTTTCTACCCCAGAAGTGTCTACCACCAGTCGAAAAAGGGTAAGAGACGCAAGGTTGAGCTACATTTTTCGAAGTTTCAGAAATAATCAACATATTCGAAAAATAGTTGAAAATAGGTATAGGGAAACCTGACGGAACTTTTTCAGGAATTTTCATCGATTCAGAGCGGCTACCGTGAGAAACCCTGTATATTCCTTGGAGATCAGATCATCTTCCAATCGATCGGTTTCACATTCTCAACGCATAGACTTGATTTCAGAGGCTCATGCTGAAATAGATTATGATCAAAATGAGTCCAGTCTAGTTTTGCCACCGAGAAGTGGTGAGAAAAGGATTTCCTCGCGTCTCGCAGTTTTCTTGTCTCGTTTCTAATCATTTTCATTTCTCTCATCCTACAACGATTCACATTCACTGATTATCTGTGTTAGACCGTGGCATACCTGGTGATACAAGAGACACGTAGCAGCCCGTATAGTTCTTTGACTCCCAGAGATGAAAATTCGGATTTCACAGGTGTGATCACTGATAGTGCTTACTTTGAGCCTATCGACAATTTTCTTCAAAAATCTGTTTGACGGAAGATATCCCTAACTGTTCGAATGCCACTCTGTATGATTCTCTATATGATATTATTTATTCAACTGTGTATAACAAATTGGTATTCGTTTCTTCATTGGCTGTTGAATTGCATTTGGCTGTGACCAGAATTCAATGACAGATAATTTTATTCATTTTCCAGCTTTTCATGGGATTTTCTCTCTTCGTTTCTAAAAAATAGAGTAGAAGTTATTGTAAATTATTTCAATATATTTGTAGTAAGGACAGATTTGGGATCTGCCCCAAAATGTCATTGCGCTTGAAATTAAACCTTTAGATACCTAAAAGAGAAATTCTCTATTTGTCAGTGACACCTTGTTTTTTAAAAATTTGGAAATACAAATATATTTAATGAGTATAAAACCTCTATTCATCTTGGAGGACAATTCGGCAACGGATCTGCTCCCGTTCTCAACACAATTAAAATATTTTTCTCCTCGCAAAATTTCTTAATATGTTGTCGTTTTTGACACTGAAACGAGGAGAGAAAATTCCACAAAAAGCTGGAAAATGAATGTACCACCTCCTCGAAAAACTTACAGACAGTAGATAATTTTATATTCATTCGTTGTCAATGACATCAAAATAAAAATCCTTCAACTGTGAAACATGAAACATGTTTTGTACACCGCATTCTATACAGAATTATACTGAAAATTCCACACATGCGGTTTTCAACCAATCAGAACGTGTATTTCTGTCAGATCACCATAGCAATGAATGAATTTTATCGGAAATTTTTTCCTGGTGGGTACCCAACAGCGAATTATACTGGAAATTTTATTGACGTTTATAATGACAAAATATTTTTTTTGACAATCTAATTTTTATTTGTTTTCACACATAATAATTTTGAATGATTTCAACAAAAAGCTTAAATGTTTTCTAAATTCATGGACCATTATTATTGATGTTTATATTAAAAACGAAATTATTGTATACTATGGCAGGTTGATTCGAAGTTGCTTGCTCTTGATTTAGAGATTCTTATACTGTCTTCGCAGAAGTTGAAGCAGACCTCATTGCGTCAATTATATCCTGATGATGGCCCGAGTCAATTTGCAGATATGGTTTTATGGAGTGACTGCTATCATGCCCTGTTATTTCAATTAATTGCTGTTCTTCAATTCTGTTTTTGCAAGAACTTGATGAAGACGAAAATTGATGTGGTTGGAAACAAATTTTGTGTGGAATTTTCTTACCGAATACCACACGAGGTCAAATTAAATCCGGAAATTTTTCGACCTCCAGTGGTATTACTAGTGAAAATATACTGATGGATGACTCATGGATTGCTATATTCGGAAAACAATTTCAATTTCATTCTTCCTAGGAAAGAAACACAGTTCCACAGGCTAATTTCTTCACAAGTATCCGAATTGAGAATTATTTGTTCCAATTCAGTTTTCATAATATCGTGAGTTATTTTGGGACAATTTGTAATAATATTGGCTAACTGATATTCTTTGGATTTCGAAGCCTAGCAAGAATCGAACTATCTTCGAATTCGGGTGAAAGCCAATCCAGGAACGAAGATCAATTTGTGATGCATTGTTGAATTCTTCAACTTTTCAAAAAAAAAGTTGAGGTCACATATGGCCAAACGGATGGTTGAAAAAATTGTCATCAGGCTCAAAGAGAGCGCGCTATCATTGAATATATGCGTCCTGTGGATTTAAAATTTTGATCTCTTCAAATAAAAATCTACCCGCTGCTACATGTCGCCTGTGTAACACGGTATGATGGAAGTTTGATTAATATTGCATTGTGTTTTAATAACCTTTCACTTTATATCTTTTCGATCAATAACATTTTATATATATTATATTATATCATAAATTTCCCAACGTTTTATTCAATACAACATTCGGCACTTATTCTCCCTAAATCGAATTCCATCAAGAATGACATTCTTCCAATTGAACTTGTAGTAGGTAATTCATAAAATAGTTTCATTTTGATCCGGTCGAATATCTCATAATACACAGGGCAACTTCCTCTGAGCTCTATTATTAAGGGGGCAGTATTTTTTCACTAAAAAATATTCAAATTCGTCTCATCTCATACTGAAAAACTATTTTTGGTTCTTTTTCATTTTGATTCCTAGAGAAAGACTGGCATTTGCTGAAAAATATATCCGCGTATTTTCATTAGAACACTATTTCAGATATTTCTTTCATATTATTTCCAATTTTTTTGTTTTTCCAGGTTTTTGTATTTTCAACGAATGATTTTTTCTCATGGTTCGTATTGTTTCAGAATGATTTCATGCATATTTTCAATGTTCCAGAGTATGCTCAACAAATTATCAATTTTCGTCCTGCCTGATAAATAACTTCTGAGTCAGCAGTACTATATGAATCATCTAATTATTTACCTTTCAATGTTGGAAAGAGCGGTGGCGAAAACTGTGACGATAAATGCGATGCTAAGTGAGGTGAGAAGAACAGAGGAGGAGTATTTCTTGTTCCTGTACCATCCATCACGGGCCTGAAGCTGCCAGTAGCACTGAAACAAAATATTATCATTCAACTTCAGTTCGGTGTTCATCAAACGCAGTTGAACAATGACAATAGTAGGTAATTATACTATATGCCATCATACATGACAAAAACGTAGGCAAAGAAGAACACCAATAACTGGTTGCTACCAAAGCGCTGAACGGACATGATGACTTTCTTCATAATTGCCAGTTCGAACTGGCAGTTTGAACTGGCAATTATGACTAATTGCCAGTTTGAACTGACATTTATGGCTGATCGCCAGTTCAAACTGGCAATTAGGGATAAATTGACAGTTTGAACTGGCAATTGGGGCTAATTTGAACTGACATTTATGGCTAATTGCCAGTTCAAACTGGCAATTATAAATAAAGTCATCATGTCCGTTCAACGCTTTCGTAGGTTGCTATACACAATATACTCAGTGAAACTTCTAGCATATGTATAAGGCTGATGAATTTCAAGAGAGTAATTTTCAAATATATCCATTTGTTACTTTTGGTCTTTTCATCGTATGTTGGTGGAATATTAGACCCAACTTACCCGTATTCTGATACGTTTAATTTTGCTGAGGTATGAAAGTTGAAATAAAAATCTGTACATATAACTAGAGACTGGAGGAACAACTCATAGAATTTCATGATATCGTGGTAAAATGGACCTCGGGTAAATGGAGGCAAATGGTTTCGTGATATTATTCATCAAATTCGAATTATACAGGCGCTTAGGAAAGTGTGTATCGAAATCCTCCGAATTTCTTAGAAGTAAGTATAGATTAACACTATATCACCATAAGTACCTTAACTTCTTTTGGTAGGTTTAAAATAGTATATTACATAACTAGTGAGCAACTTGACATATTTCGCACGAGCCACGTAGCGGCGAGAGTGCGCCTGAAATACACTTTCCAACGAGTAATTCATACTATTTTTTCTACGACCATAAAAATATATTTGAATCATATGGTGCATATGCATAGTGCATAGTGCATATTTCAAGCACGAGTTGCGAACAATTTTTTTTCTACAAATGTCAAAATATTTGAAAAATATCTCCCAATATTGTTCTAAATCGATATGAAAAATAGTGTTGAACTGGATTAAGATATTTTTCCAAATCAAGTAATTACTGTGGAAATAAGATGCCATTATAGCTGCATCATTGATGTTAATGTGTATGATTGATAGAAATTTTTACGATTCGAAAAGTATTAAAAAACCTCAATAATTGTCAATCATTCAGAGATAAATGATTTTCTGCTTGATTGAGGACCATAAAGGGTGAAGTAATCAGAATTCAGAAATAGCTGTGAAGAACATGAATGACTCCTCAAAATCAATCAACACACATTTAATATCAATAAATCTAAAGCTCATATGATCATATCCAAATCATGTGAGATTGGAGGAACTTCACATTGAAATTGATAGTGAAGCGTTACAAATTGTATTCGAAGTGAAATATCTGGAGTTCATGGTAAATAATGGAATATTTTCAAATATGCCAAATATATGAACAAAATATTATGAACAAAATGAGCTGAAAATTGTATTTTGAATCAAGGGCTGTAAACTTGCTGTTACTGAATGTCAGAAATACTTGTTACAACTGTATTATCAAACCTCATTATGGATACTGTGCTACTTCAGTGTATCTATTGCATCAAAACAAAATATCTCATCAGCTATACAGAAATTACAAATCCGTGGTATGAGATTAATTCTTGAATGAAATCGATTCACCTTGGTTCAAGTGATGCATATACTTTCAAAATGGATGCCACTTTGCAAAAATTCATATTATTTGGCAGTGATTTTTATGTACAAAATCTTGGAGCATTTACCACAATATTTCAATAAGTTTATTGTATTGAAAAATGAGATTCATAGCTATGTGACAAGGTCGAAAAATGAATTCCATTGTGAAAAAATAAATTGAAATACTTGTAAGAATTTTGATATTATTTTTTTTTCTTCGTCTTCCGCTCAAATTTCGATTTGCAACTCGGAAAATTACCAAATTCCGAGTTGTGACTCAAAATTTCACTGACGCTTACGTGGAATGAAGGATATTTTCAAATAATTGGTTTTTCAATACCTAATAGTCTTGAAAATTTTGTATTTTCTGAAAAGGAAAACTGATTCATTTCCTACCTAACAGCCCTTCAGACCATATATCATGTAAAATGATCATTCTTAACTTCTTTTTGTTTTATTTGATTCGAAAAGGGCTTTAGAATTCTCTATTATTTTCTGAGCATAATTCTGCAACCGGATACCTACCATTTAATACAATAATGCAGCGAATGTAACCCTCGCCTGCATGAAAGAAAGCTTGTTCTACATCAAAAATACGTCCCATAGGTATAGCATACCGGATGCGTGGAACGGGAATTCATGTTTTTTAAAATTTAATCGAAAGGAGCTTATACGCAGCGAAGGGAACCATACATACACATATATACAAGGCCCCGACAAAACGGATCTATAAAACATATAAATTGTATATTCTTTGTGAGAAGTGCCATATTACATCTCTCGAAAGCTAGCAAAGATCTGACAAGACAAGAAATTAAATATTCATCAGGCAGACATGAAGATCGTAATATTAGGTATAAAACGAATTTTCCATTTGCTCAAACTGAAAGAAGATGGCGAACTTTCCATTTGCATCTCAGAGACGCGCGAAATGACAGTGATATTTTCATTAGGAATATTAGGATGAACAAATTAATTTAAAGGGAAAATTGTCTTTACTCTCAGTTCATTTGGATAATCCTTCCTTTGCACATTTTCTGCAATGAAGATGATAATTGTTTTAGACCTTACAGGAAAAGAAGTTATTTTGTGAATCATACAAAGTGAGAAGGAAGTACTTCCAGAATATTTTTGATAATGATCGCACAAAAAATTGAAAAAAAAAACAGGATTGATTTATTCTTTGAAGTAGTTCAAACCGATCAGCTTCGTTCGAAACCATTCATGACTACCCGCTCATTATCGGAGGTATTTTTCTACATCGATATTGAGTTAGCCTTCTGACTCTGTCAAAGTAACTGTTATTACAAGGAACATCACATCTCCCTACTAATAGATATAAATATATCGACCCCTGCAAACCTACTCTGAAGCCCATTACATCATTCTAATATCGCTCCCTTGCTCCATTGTCTCTACCATCTCGAAGGTCATCCGAATGGCCAACAGGAAGCTGGCAAAAGAAGTGGCTCGACTTCCGGTAGCGATCCACTTCCGTGTGCGCATGTGCGTAGTTCCGTTAGGCCATTCGGTGTTTGGAAAGGCGAACTCCACTTCGCGAAATATAAAGCTCAATTTATAAACTTCGCAGATGACGCAGTTGCCGTTGCCGTAGCCGTCGAAGATAACCAACTTTCACCTTCAGCGACATCCAATCACAGAGGAGTACCAGTGACAGCTGACAGAAAAGAGTGATCAGCTGATTTATGGTTTCGTTTTGTTTATTTTATTCCCATAAATTGCACACCACGAGGACGAATCATTTTGAAAAATGGATGAAAATTGTGGTCGCAGAATGATCATGCTGTTCATAACCTGAAAGATAACCGACAATAGTGACACAAAATAATCCGTTCTGTGCATGCGCCTGCGGAAATATCATTAGTTTATAATTTGAACAGTTTTATTACTTCAACGGCAACGGCTACGTCAACTGCGGCTACGCCAACAGAGTTTATAAATTGAGCTTAACTCTATATGATCTGTAGTGCATGGTCCTACATTAGTGTTACCAACAAACTTGTTCGAAATGACATATGTGTTCAGAAACAATAATGTATATTTGGAAATAGGTGGAATGCTGATAAGGAATGTGATGAAATTAAGAAAGAAATTAATTTGTATAGTGAGAATGCAAGACATAGATGTCCAGTGTGGGGATATCAAGAATAATTACAGATGAGCTTAGTTGAATTAGAAGAAAGTTACACTTATATCGATTGTTATTGAGCTGTCAACATCTCAGTAGATTTTTGAAATATGTCTCTCTGAATACATTAGATATCAACAAGAGATATTGATCACATATTGACAATTTTTCTTCCACATTTGGGATATCGATAGTTCGTGAACCGTGAACAATCTATATATATATATATATATATAATAATAATATGCTATCATTTCCAGCAAGTGGAACTTGGGTTCAGTTCACGAAATTTTAAAATTCTCACCATCCCACAGGTAATGATAAGATGGTTGACTTGTTCAATTATAGCCAGTGAGATCACAAATGCCATCAAACACTTGCACAACAATGCATGTCTCACTAAGGCTTCCCATGATCGAAACTAGTTGGCGTTACTTCGGCTGATCTCGAAGGTTATCATGGAGACTCGGGAAGACACGATTCGAATTTGAAATTCAACACGAATGCAAAAATGTACCCCAGCATATGCATCACTGTCACATATTCTTCATCATTAGTAAAAGCGGGTTTTATTCCACGCGATCGACTATCGTATCCTCATCTATATACTCAAGCGGTGTGGCCTTCGTGTGGTTGTTTGACAGGTCTACATGTGTTGGAAAGAAACAATTGAAGAGTTGTTTCACCATCCTATATCTCCCTTGAGTACGAATGAACGGTCGATAATAGAGCAAATTCCGATCGTCACTCATCATTGATTCAATGATGCGCGAGTCATTTTTTATGTGTACCTATTTTTTTTTTAGTGACGTTCGTGTACAGAATCCAAACTTATTATTTTTGAAACATAAAATTCAAGTACCTAAGTGCTGGTGCGTTTTCTCATGATGAAATTTTTTTTGGAGACCATCTCAATTTCGAATGAAATTAGGTTATCTCATTCTTGGTAAATATTAATCATCTCGGATACCTACGTCAGAACGAGGTACGATACTGGTGTCATAATGAATAAATAGACCTCTACTAACGCATAAATTCAGATGAACCCCGTAAAAGAGTTATTAACTTTCACTACTTCTTAAAATATGGATTAAGATTACCGGAATGGATGTTCCCGTATCGTTTGTATAGAGGGCATTACAGTGCGTAATACACGCTCTTGCATATGCTACAATGATTCTCACCCCCTACGCCATCGATGGGCGATTAACGCTCTGAGGGTGGCTTTTTGTTGGTATGTGATTTTTATTCCTAATAGCGGTTTTGGGGTGCTTAATTCTACGATTGCTTTATGCCAGTCTTTATTCATTGGGCGTTTTTTATGACTGTCTCTTTTGTTGGTCGATGAGTGGTGCGTTTTTGCAGGATGTCCAGAGTCAATATTGAGAGTGTCGATAAATTCATTTGTACAAATCTGATACGATTTTTGCTCTCATAACAATGGATATACGGATAATACGTTGAAGTAGGAGTATCCTTTGGATTGAAAAAAAATACACATCCATTCGTATATCTACCTTCTTATATCAATTTCCAAATGGATGTAAATTTGATCAGTCGATTATTCAATTTTATCGATTGATGTTGATTTCTATATTTTTCCGACGGCTCACGCGGGGACCAACCTTGTATACTTGTTTTTTTTTGCTGAAAGTGAAATATCAATGAACCGAAGTTGAATGCCGTGATGTGGCCCTTTTATAGCCCTCATCAGATATTATATAAGGTGGCCCCTGAAAGCGTGACAAGCTACAAATGTATTTTTGTAAATAGAATATCCTGTTTTTCATTATTTTTCTGAATCTGTGATTTTTTGCAATCACAAAAATGTATATGCACGGTGATTTATATTTTTCCGTGTTCTTTCAATTTCAGTTCAACAATTTTTGTGTGGTGGCAAATAGAGTTATTCATCAGTAAGTATTTGACATTCATGACTTGCAGACATTCTCAAAATGATTGTTATAGTGGCTATATTTTTCTCTTGGTATTGCTGTTATATATCTTCTTAATTCTGATAATCACCGATTCTTCAAATAAATAATGAATTTTTTACCTTCGGAAATCTCAAGAAATATGAGGTAGAGAATCGTTAAAGGGCTACATTAGGTGAACAATATTTCTTTTGTATACCCAATCAAAACACAACTTATCATTTATCAAAAATCATACATCTTGTTGACAAGGCATGAAAATACACTATAAATAATACAATATATACGGATGTAATAAAATAAGACAAACGATGATAAAATGAAATATTTTCAAAAATATCTGCTTCAAACAGTTTAGTCAAGAATTACAATTCGATTGAAAGACTAGAGATCTTTTGATATATTTTGAGTCGTCTGAAAAATTATTAGAGCGTCCTTCTATATGACCAGTCATTAATTCATTTATAGTACTGATCCATGAGATACACCATAATTGTGATTGTTCTTGCAAAATTTTAACAACTCGTCTTCGACCAGATAGATACAATCATAATCAGTTCAATGTGGTTCCATTGAAGCCATAGTGGTGAGGTTTCCCAGAAGCACTTCATGATCAGTACAATCAACTGCTTCTGAGTTGCAAAATACTGCTGCAACAGATTCATCTTTATTCATCAAGCTTCAATATGCATATTATAAAAACGGGAATATAGCATATGTGGTATTCTTTGAACTTTGTCATCATTCCAATTGAATAGCAGCATATAAACCTTCTCTACACCAATCATTTTTGGGAGGTTCGTTGATAATGATACAGAGGCTGCCAAATCAACTGCCTTTATGAATTGTTATAACAATTTCAATAGTTATTTATTTATTTATTTATTTATTTATTTATTTATTTATTAATATGAATTGCAACACTTATGTATGTGTTGATGTGATTTTGAATACGAATCATATCAATACATAAGAGCTTTATACCTGATTCACTCTTAGTTGAGAATTACGTCATCGCATCGAAAAATACAGTTTTGTTTGGGAAAAAAATTCAGACACAATGATTTTTATTCATCGACGATTGTTCAGAACACAATTGTGAGATGGCGATTGGTTTCTGCCCGTTACATAACTAACAAAACTAAGCAAATTGAAGTAGGAGGTGATGGTTAGTTCGACAGCAGAAATGATAATGAATTTGCTATAAGAAATATAGTCAAAAAAAAAAAGAACTCATAATTCTCAACGCTTTCAATTTGGTAATTCTGTGGAATTCTTGAAGATTTGCTAGACTAGAAATATCATCATTCACTTAGTTTCTCCCACAAAAAAAATTCCAACACCTTCCTTCTCTCCCAAAATTCCACCGCTGGCTAACACGATGTTCCTCGAACATCATAGGTTTCCCTTTCGTGTTGTCAACAGATAAAGAAAAAAACATTCTCAAAATATTGTATCAATAATACAATCATTTTCGCAAATGTGTTCATGACATAAAAGAATACCTATTATTGTTCAAAAAATGAACAATTCGCATCGATCAGCTGAACATATGAGAATTGCGGAAAATAAATATGAATGATAATGAATCTGGAATCATCGAGCAGGGCTGCCAACTTATACCGCAAAAGCACGGATGGCTGAGTTCGAATGTTACTAGTATTTTTCGTGGGGTTATTTCGATATGGAAAATTCACTGAGGATGGCGTAACTCTCGACTGAGAGTGAACAAGATGTACATAGACTTGGAATTTCATTTTTCACATCTATGTGAGATTTTGTATACTATATATAGAAAAGTGTGATGAAAATATGCACATCGTAATTGAATTCCAGAGTTACTGTATGATCTATTCAAATCCATCATATATACAGTAGGGTTGTGGTTATCACTCATGAACGTAGGTAGCGAGTGAAATACAAATAGCCGTGAAATTTTCCTCTCAAAATCAATCAATAAAATCGTCAACTATTTTTTTAGACATTTTCACAACTTCCGAAACTTGCCACTTTTTTCCTTACCAAGCATTTATACTCGGAATCGAGAGAATGATTACGAATTATTTCAAGATTCCTTCGAGATATTCAGCCGAGGGTAGAATTGTTGATTACTTCGTTCGTGGCGTGGCGAAATAAGCCAAATAATATGCGATATTGAATTATTTCCTGTGATGCCGGCCTCGCCACTAACAAATGGCGGAATGAGCGTCAAAGATAATTATCTGAAAACCCCATTCGGTCGCAATTGAAAATCCGGCATCAACCCCCGAAGTATTCCCGTCGCATCGAATTGAAATCTGAACGAGGGCGGATCGGCGGCGGCCGATTTAGCCGTTTTAAATTCGCCCCTCGATTTCCCTCCCTATCTTTATTTGAATAATTCAGAGCGTTACTTATATGGAGAGCATCGCAGAAGTGGATGAGCCTTTTTGCATGTTTAAATTCATTAACAATATTCCCGGATTTCGTGAAGGTCAGTCTATATCTTTTTCTTCGCAAATCAAGTCATCAATCGACGATATACAGAGTGTTCAAGATTTTTTCGAGTTCATGTAAACTAGAATGTTGCGGAGCTCGATTATATGTAGTTTTTTTGCAAGTAGATACCGATGTCTATATGCAACTATTATATACCTTGGGTGAAAATGTTATTTTTTTTTTCTACTTGGATCAAGGTGCATCGATTGCTAGGATCATTAGCACCAGAATCTGAAGAAACAAACATTTTTGGTTTCCATACTTCCTTTTCATATTTAATATTCAAATTTGTTTGTAAAGGTCAGTTGATTTCAGGTAATTGATCAAGTTTTTGATTTGAGAGGAATTCTTGAAGTTTTCTGAGAGATGTTCGGATATATTAAAAATCTGCCGCATATTTCTATATATTGGACAATCACATATGATATGTGATACCGTGGTTATGATGATGTTATTATATACCTCGTGATTTTTATAATAATATGAAAGTGCTGGATGAGAGTGATATAACAGTGCTAGATATCAAATAGCTCACTTCTCACCCTAGGTATATAATATACTTTGACAGCTTATCTCGAAAACATCAAGATTATAGACAACATATAATGGTTTTAAGTCCAAAGAATCTGCTACCATTCATTAACCTAACTAGAAGTGCAATGCTTATTTTCTCGTTCTAAAAATTCATTGAATCGAAAGTGAGTTAGTGTTTTTCACTGAATTAGTATACTGATTATTAATGTATTCGTTGACACAGACTACCTATTGACAAATGTTTTTATGATAGATTCGCCAAGAAATGAGTATGCAAACTCAATGACTTTCAATATTATTGTTCATGTTATCAAACAAATGCTTGACTCGAATTACTTGTCACTGTTGTCTTCTTCAGCTTATACAATGTGGAACTGCCAAATGGAATAAATTCGATGAAGAATAAATGAGAGCGTGTTGGGAAAAACGCTTGGACTCGTCGATTTGTATTTTTAGATGCGTGGTTTTAAAAAAAAAAAACAATATTATATAGGGTGTGTCATGTAACAGTAGCCGATACCAACTTTCATATTTCAAAAACAACCCCCTGTATAGTATTAGTTCTTTGGATTCATCAAAAAATTCAAGACATAATTCATGCACAATATCCCATTCCTATCTTCAACTGTTTCGTAAATGTTGAGTAACGTTAGAAGACATTTCTATACCAGATTAGCATGTTGCCAAAACGTTCGCGGCGAACATTTTGAACATCTCTCACATTGAAATTGATGCTTTTTTGTTCTTTGTACATTATTCGTTAAGTGAAATAATTTTTTTTTTTAATGTTGATTTTTGTTATACATCTGAAGACACTCAATATTTCCGAAACAGTTGAAGATAGGTATGGGACATTGTACATGAATTATGTTTAGAATTTTCTGGAGAATCAAAAAAAATGATAATATACAGGGGGTTGTATTTGAAATAAGGAAGTTGGTATCGGCCACTGTCACATGACACACCCAATATAATTATTTTTTCATGAAAAAAATGCGCATCTGATAATACAAATCGACGTGTCCAAGCGTTTTTCCCAACACTTGGCTGTTCCACACTGTATGTTATGTCAAACATCAGACGCCTGATGTAGGGCTATTCATTCATTGCCCTCAGATTTTGCTGAAATAAGATTTCAGCACGTGTATATCGAATACTTCATGCACTGGAATGAATATGAATGATCACGAAAATATACGAAAAACGTGCTGAATGTATAACGCCATAATATATATCGGCGCCGCTGGATATTGATTATTTTTATTATAAGAAATGGACTAAGTATATGCCTTTCGAGTAGTTCATTCAAGATATTAGTATGACAGTTCTACTTGCGAGGCCGATTCGGTTATCTGTGTAGATCGGTGTGATTCACTATGTTCAGTATAAGATTGGAAATAACACACTGATACGATGTCTTCGGAAAACGCCCTGATTCCAGTAGATCCGACATGAATTCACAATGTAACTCCCTGTTGGTATTGTTCTTCAATCCAAGTAGCGCAGCCATTCTAAAAGACTCTTATAGTGATCCATCATCCATATTTTGGTGAGACTATAGCGATCGCAATCAGAAAACGCTTCACAACACCTTCGTTAATTACATTAATGCCGATGCTCATGAATAAATAGGCATCGAATTAAAGCGACTGTGCAATTAATTAATCAGCTAATTAGCAGACATGGAGGCATCAAAGAGGGTCAGGTTTCCAGAAACCGCAAGCTCGTGCCTATCTAAGCACCATGTTCGCTGTCTAAGCCTTCCTGTCGCTCTATAAACCTGTACAACGTAATTTAGGGGCATTAAAAGGCTTGTAATTTAATAAATGGACGGATGTCGAGCGTTTATACACAAACAGAATTATTTGAATATTGACGTAACAATCAGTGTTGTGATTTTCCATGTCCACGGAAATATACCTTCACGTGTATTTGTGTTTATGAAGTTGCGTCCCGAGAGAGGCAACTAGAAGCCAATTTTTTTTATGTTTCTATTTGTGTTTGTCACGATCGCTATGTGTTGCCCATCCTCACATGTTTCGCAACCGAAGTGCAAAAGAAACGTTGTTTGAATAACAAGATTTGAAACTGCTTGCGACATCGTAAAGCACAGTTTCTTCAATTCAAACGGGTTTGTTGCATGTTGCATGCCTAAGTTATATAATCAGTAATATCTCATTTTTTTCAATAAAGCGCATTGAAATTCTCATCATTCTGTATGTAGGAAACCGAGCCCTTCTCAATGAAATTGTGCTTATCTTTGAATTTGACGTTATATCTATGACACCGATGACCTCACATGACGCACTCATGTGTCAACATTAGCGCAATATCAATAAGTTAAGGTTGACGTGCACGAGCGGTTTTTCATTTTATTGTTTCATAGATCTTTTACTGAATTTATTCCAACCTGCGCGTACTCACTTTATACAAAGACGAAGGCATTTCCGGTAGAACCCTAATCTGGTGTATCCATAGACTTTCTATATATACGGTTCCTAAACGGAACCCTTCTCTATAATTTATTTTCACCTGGTATAATCATTCGATTCCTTTTTTTCAATTCATGAAACAGTTATTATATCATCAGATTCTCGTGGAGTCGAATGTGACTGAAGTGTGCATTATTTGTTTTAACGTTATACGTTTTCTCTGAAATTCAGAGATCTTTTTGCCCATTTCAGGACGATGAAACAAATGCAGTGAAGACGAGAGAGAGAGAGAGAGAGAGAGAGAGAGAGAGAGAGAAGGGATGAATTAATAATTCAGTAATTTTGTCTGCATGCCATCATTTCCGAGGCATTACGCGATTACGTCGAGTCAAAAATGTTTTAAGAAAACATGTGGTGCCCTGAGGAGTACACGAATTTATTTTCATTTTCGCCGACGAGCTACCGTATTTGCAGTAATGGAAGTTCCAGGGTTTGAGTTTTATTGCATTTGAATTTTTCAGGATTTTTACTCTTCGAGTTCCCTCATTTCAGTGAATATTAGATTCGAGATGGAACAACTAGGTTTGCATGCAGATCGGTATTATCATAATTCTTTCATTTCTGTCAATATGACGAAATAGTGCCACCACGTCAAAAATACCTCAAGAAGGATGCAAACAAATGATGAATCTGAAGTTTCGATCATTGAACAGACTACACCTTTTCCAATTTTAGTTCGAAAAGCGGTATGTTGACTTCAAAGGGTATCAATTGTATTTCGAATTAATCAATTAAATTTCAAATTGTGTCAAATGTTTAACAAATTAACAATTATATCTCCAAATGTATCATCAATTGTATTCCAAATTGGTTGATTCAATTTCGAAATTATCAATTCAATCTCAAATTTCGTCAAATGATTTTCGAGAAACGTCATTTTAATTTAAAAATTCATCATTTCAGTATCAGAACTTATTATTTTCATTTCGAAAGCGGTCTACAGCAGTATTCTGAATACTATATGCATGTACTACAATCTGCATATGTAGTAACTATAGGGTAACTGAATATTACATAACAACTCAGTCGCATATTGTACATAGTACCTTACAAATATTGGCCATCATTTTTTGCCATATTTGGAAATGAAAATGACTGTTTTGGAAATCAAATAATGAGTTTTTGAAATGAAAATGATATACTTTGAAATACTACAAACAATTTTTGAATTGAAATGATGCTTTTTGAAATCCAAATGTCTATTTGCAAATACAACTGCCTCTTTTTGAACTACTATCAAGTAAATAAGTAATCCATAGCCCTGGCAATACAATTCAATGGAAGCAATATCTATAGTATTTATTTCTAAGCAGGATAGCTAGCATGAGCTGATTCTCTGAGCACCAGTGCCGTATTGTCGAAGGGGGTTGAATTTATTATGAATTAATGATGAATACGAATTGAGAATCCGTTACAAATTCAGTGGTACTTATCAGCATTCCTTGGTGACAAAATATTTTTTCGTCCGAAAAACTTGCTTATAATTATCAAACTCACGACCACGCCAAAAAAAAGGTCAATTCGTTTCATCCCTTCTATTTAAGAAGATGATTCAAGATCTTGAATGATTTGACAATGGTTACTTGGAAATGACGTGTTATGATCACCAGATTCACATTCTCGTTTATACACACCTCGAAACGTGAGGGCGAGTTGTGAAGTGTTTTGTTTACGTTAATTATGACGTTCACGTGCAATTTTCATCAAAGACGAATACGTAATGATGAGTCAGTTGCCAAAGGAGCCAAATTTAACTGAATGGTTCGTTTACATCAGCTGATTACATTCACTCCAGAGGTTAGTTCAAAAATGCCCACCAGATGTCATATGCACAGCATAACAGGAAATAAAGCAAGATTCTGATTGATAATAAGTATACAAAACTGAACATAAGTTGAATCCAAAAAGTAGGTATTGATGATACCCATGCTGGCCCATGAGCTCCCAAGAAATTGCTGTCACAGAATAAGGTAGTAATTCTCTATTGATCAGAATAAATTCAGAATCATATCATAACCCAAATCAATAAATATATTTGTATATCGAAGTACATGAAGTCATAATGGAATATGGATTTGATGATGCGATATGACAACACTAACGACGATTGAGTATTAATATTATGTTAACTCTTCGGATTCATGTTAGCATCAGAATATTTGGTTTGGTGATCCTTCTAGTGAGTTTGTTGTTCGGAGATCTGAAGTAACAAAAAATTGATGAGGTTCTTGTGAACCAATTCCAAAGAATAAACACAAGGAGGAAGTTTATGATGATAGCTGATTTTCCTACTGATAATAATGAGACACCTGAATACTAAGTCAATGAATGAATCAATATCGATGTGTGTGTGTTCGTGAATGAAATATTGTATTTTTCGAGTCATAATATAAAAACATAGCTTTCAGGAGGCTGCTGATCTCGACTATAGGTACGGTTCCTCGATGTGATTTTATAGACATAAGCCGAAGTTTCCTTGGGGACCCTATAAAGCAAATTGAAGTCTAAACATTTTAACTGGAGGCCGGATTCCGAGAATACACTGGAAGAAACATGTCAGCAAACATTATTAGAGATGTCAAATAAGCCGGGTACATATATCGAAAAATGTGAAAGAAGCAATGTGACATTTTGATTTATTTATATTTCCGAGATCGCGGCTAAATTGATGTCAATATTCGGGATTCATCTCAAAATTCAAGTCAGATTTGTTTCCATTCGTTTTCCTCCCGATCATTTCATTTCAAGAAAATCTATAGGGACTCTGTTGTTTTGTCACGACCAATGAACTATGAACTCATGCACATAAAAACGTCTGGAGATTGGATAATAATAATGACAATGATAAATGCTTTCAAAAGGCATCAGAGTCAGCGTTAACTCATCTAAGAGACGGGTTATTACTTTCTTTACCCGCACGCAATTCAGTTTGGAAAGTGTCATTTTCCCGCAGTAGTGCGGGAAAAGATTTCTCACACTAGTGCGTGGAACCGTTTCCACACTAGTGCGGGAAAAACATTTATAAAATATTCTCGCAAAATATGAGTGGTTGGTGACACGAAATGAAAATTGTAGTTTTTTTTTGTTGCAGTATTTAGTAAGTTTGTACAAAATCATCCATCAATATCTACAGATGCGAGTTTAGAGTTATTGCCAACAAAATCTAGGGTAAGTTGTGACAAACAATGAATGAGTTTTATGGAAAGGTACAACAATAGAAATGTGAAAACGCCGCCAAACATCAGAGAAGATGTATTTTTGGCGTATTTTCTATGAATGTCTATAACCTGGAAGCCGAACACCTCATGGTCCAGATATTCAATGTTGAAAAGTGTGTTCGAGGTGAAGCAAAATTTGGATATTAGCAAATTTCACGAAATAACTGCATTCATAATAAGAAAGAGAAAAGAATGTCGGTTTTAGAACAAAAAAGGCCAAAATCTTCACTCAAGAAGATGTTTCAAAATTTATGACTGAAGTACCTGATATCTCATGATTGAGTTGGTAGCAGTTTCTGGATTAGCAGACGAGAAGAGTTGACGAAACTCACCATTGACGACAAAGAAGACAAGAAAAAACTGTTAATTGTTAGAATCAAGGATTCCAAAAATCATTCCTCTATATCCTTCGCGATATGTGAAGAAGCAAATGATGGTTATTTTTCTAACTTATACAGAAAGAATGTACATTCACGTCGTTTTTTTTCTGTATTACAAAAATGGAAAATGTACTGTGCAATGTGTAGGAATCAATACCATTGGGAAGATACCCTCCGAAATAGCAGTATATCTACGGCTTCAAAATCCAGAGCTTTACACTGGTCACAGTGTCAGGCTTTTATAACTAATAATAAACGTCTAGGATGATGGAAATCGACTTCAGTTGCATAGGGGTACTTAGAAGACTCCACGATTCGAAAAAAAGAGATGTCTAACAAAATTCTGAATTTCAACACTTCATCGTCTTCCGGGTGCATTTTAGAACCATCCACTTCTACATCGATCGGTGACGATTTGATGCCTGCTCCTGCACCTTCGTTTCCTTCCGATAATGTATCGCCCGAGTTTCAGCAGTCTTCTTTTTTTTTTTTTATCTGTGGACAACACGAAAGGGAAACCTATGATGTTCGAGGAACATCGTGTTAGCCAGCGGTGGAATTTTAGGAAAGAAGGAAGGTGTTGGAATTTTTCTTGAATGTTTGGAGGTTGTAAGCATCAGGAAAGACTTCACTAGGCAAAGAATTCCACAACTTTGCCGTTCTATTGATGAATGATGCTTGGTATAGCGATGTTCGACAGGTCTCGAGCCTGACAGTGTAGGGGTGACCAGCTTGAGCTCGTCTGGTTTGTCTACTAGGAATCGCGCGTGGTGGAATAATAGATGATATTTCCGTTGAGCACCGACCGTGATTACCTATAAAAAAGGCAAAGATCGCCGACCTTTCTACGATGATCTAGAGAGGTTAATGATTTGGTGAGTGTTGTGTCATCGACTAGGCGAATAGCTCTCTTCTGAATTGAATCTAAGAGCTTAAGCGTATGTTTGGGGGCTGAGTTCCAAACATGTGAGCAGTACTCCAGGACAGGTCGAATTTGTGCTTTGTAGATCATAAGCAGTTGCTGGGATGTGAAGTATCTCTTCGTACGGAAAAGAAAACCGAGTTTTTGTGAAGCAGTCTTCGCAATGGACCTCACATGATCGTCCCATGAGAGAGCACTGTTGGTGGTGACACCCAGCAAGGATATTGACGACCTCATAGGAACAGTGGTATACCCGACATCATCAAATTGGGCATTGTGTGATCAGCCTTCTTGGTGAACATACAAGCTTGAGTTTTAGTTGCATTGAACTGTACTAGATTCTCAGATCCCCATTTCAGAATTCTTGTCAGATCCTCATTTAAAGCATCAACCTGTCTTCGCCTTGCACCTCTTGCCTCATTGGATGTTATAGGGGCTCTAGAGGAAAAGGCGGAATGAAGTGTACTATCATCCGCAAAGCTATGAACTGGGCTAGAGGTCACATTCAACAAATCATTGATGTGGAGCAAAAACAAAGTTGGTGCCAAGACAGAGCCTTGTGGAACACCAGCATTGATCGTCATTGTATCAGACGAGACCCCGTCTACCACCACGTAGAGTGATCTATCTGCAAGAAAACTCGATAGTAAAAGACGCACAGTTGGGGCGGCAAACCATATGACGGAAGTTTCGCTAGGAGGCCTTGGTGCCAAACTCGGTCAAATGCTTTGGAGATATCCAAGGCTACAGCCAGAGACTCCCCATGTTTCTCTATTGACACCTGCCACTTATGTGTCACATAGGCAAGCAGATCTCCAGTTGACCTCTGGTGACGAAAGCCATATTGCCGGTCGTTCACGATTCTTGAGCTCTCTAGATATCGGATGAGCTCGATGTTGATTGCTTTTTCCATTACTTTAGAGATCACAGATAGTAGTGCAATCGGTCTATAGTTGTTAGGGAGTGTTTTCTTGCCCTTCTTTGGAATCGGTTGGACCCTAGCTTTCTTCCAGTTAGAAGGAAATACGCCGAGTTCGTACGAAAGGGTGAACAACCTGCAAAGAACTGGTGTTAGTTCCGGGGCACATTTCTTGAGAACAATAGGCGGTATTCCGTCAGGCCCCATAGCCTTCTTGACGTTGAGGCTAAGCAGAATGTGTCTGATTGTGCGTTGCCGGAAGACAATTTCTGGCATACGGTTATCGATGGTAGCGACTTTCGGAAGTTCCTGGCCTCGTGGATCCAAGGTAGAATTGTCTGCAAACATTCTGGCAAAGGTGTTGGCTTTTTCATGAGGTGTTATAGCCAATGTATTATCATCCTTTGTGAGGGGAGGAAATGAGCTAGAAGTGAAATTTCTCCCGATTGCCTTGGCAAACGTCCAAAATGAACGGGAACCATTTGGACACTCTATGAGCTTCGATCTTATTTTCGTGTTGTATGCCTCTTCAGATTCATCTATCGTTCGATTGCATGTATTCCTAGCTTCAACATATTCAGCTCTAGTTTGAGGGCTTGGGTTTCTGCGCCAACGACGGTATGCTGCTTGCTTCAGTGCGACAACCCTAGAACAGGTTCTATTGAACCATGGTTCACCAGTGGTTCGTGATTTGGTGCTATGTGGTATGTAAGACATGCTGGCTTCTGCGATAAATCTAAATGATGCGACAAATTGTACATTCACAATCAATATCACAAATAATTAGTAGATAGAAAATATGTTACTCTTGTTAGTCCACATTTGCATAAATGAAGGATTCAAAAAAACAATTTATTTCCTACGCTTGTAGAAAAAGTATTGTTCCTAACTCATGCGGAAAGTGTCTTTCCCGCACTCGCTTCGCGTCATTCGGGTCAACGGCAACCGCGTGCGGGAAAGTATCACTTTTCCCACTTGTCATGAAAAATACTATTCTCACACTCAACCTAACAGAAGCAAACAAACAAAAAAACAAAAACAGAAACATGAAATGTAGGTAGTTATACGAATAGTGGTATTGATAGTGATGATGATAATAATAACAATTACATAGCCCAATAATGAACAACTAGGTATTAGAATAATTGAATTCAGATAGAGACAGTAGAAGAAACATGCATATTGTGAAACATAAAATATTATAGGTGAGATATATCGTTGTGGAAATAGTTTTTCGATTTCATTTTGAAATTATCAACAGAAACATTTATCATATCATCGGGAACCTTATTATACAGCCAAGATATACCCTGTAAGAGAAAGAGGACTGATATATGAAGTGCAGAGGTGGGTGTTAGTTTTGATTTGAATCTCATGTTTATGTTGTGTATGTCTCTTCGGAAAGATATTGTCACAAATAGGTTTGGTGGTTTTTTGTATGATCTATACACAGACCTTGATTTTTCACAGTATCTGTGAACGGAATGATTCCATTATTAACTTGAATTGGTCGAAATCTTCTGGCGTTCCAAACTGAGTATCTTGCGTTTCATACAATTTCATAACGGTGAATCTTTAGGCACTTTGGATTGTTCAACTCAGCAAACTCAACATTTGACAAGTTTGTGCGCACAAGTTTTTTGGATCACAAGCAGCGAAGCGAGATCCATGACAAATAAAATTAGCTGCAACAGATTCTTCATCATGATCCGAGATGTTTTTTTTTCAATCTTCAATGTTCCAAGAAGAAATGACATTTTTTTTGAATAAGGTATCCACTTTTTATTGTTCGTTTCAATTCATCTTACCTACACGATGTAATGTTTCATATTATTTGATTTTTATAACCACTTTTCCGTAATATCAAATGAAACAATGATAATAATAGTGGAAATGTTTGCCCGAAGCATTTACACCAATGTAATTCCATCGGAAATTCAATCAAGAGAAGTTTCTAGAATGTCAAATGTTATATTGGGTGAACTTGGGCTCTGGGATTGCATTATCCGAAATTCAAGCTGTTTCCAACTATATCTGTGGAGGATATCGAATTTATTCATAATTAGGATGGAACCCATTTACGAGATATGTATGATATGTCTGTGGGATGTAATTTCACCAGCTTCTGATGTCGAACGTCTAGAATATAGATCTATACAGGGTATCCCAAAATTGCTGGGACACAGAGGTACTACGTGGGAAAGAGGTCAAAATAAGTTGATTGGACCCAATGTATTTGTTTCCTGTCAAAATTACGAAATCCCTTCGATCCCACTTAGTTTTATATCACAATTTCATTAAACTTGTACCAGGAATATCTGGTACAAGCATTATTTGAGGAAAAATTTTTTTTCCTCGAAACTATGCGGTATACGAAATTTCACAACAGTAAAAAATGAAGATGATCAATCAGTCTTCGAATTTGAAAGAATTAAGAACCGTATTACTACACCTTAAAAAGTTCTAAGAGAAATGTCAATGGGTGAGGGTGGTTTTAACCCTTATACAATTTCTTGTAAGTTTCTTCGATTACCAAAAGGTGAGTAATCCTCTGAAATTCACTATTGTCAAATTTCATCAAATTTATTTCACTTATTTCTGAACAGCATACAAAAATGTGTTTTTTTATGTGAACTTTGGACTCTTTTCACGGACAAACGGTACATTTTGGAACATGAATAAATTGGGTCCAATCAACTTATTTCGACCTCTTTTATACGTGGTAGCTCTGTGTATCCGCAATTCTGGGACACCCTGTATAGATACCTACACATCGCAGTCAAGACACAGGAATTCATTGTATTTGCTTGTATATTGATTTGGAAAGAATGAATGATCAACTACAGCAATATAGATTCATTCGATAATTATCAAATCAGTAACTTCATTTATGATGATGAGAATTGTAGTCTTCTATGACTAAGAATATCAGGCGTTCAGAGCACTATAGTAGCTCAAGCCACGAATTTTCCAAAATATATGAATTTCATTCATAATATTTCCCTTCAAGTCCAAATATTTCTGAAA
Organism: Gastrophysa polygoni; assembly: GCA_963576655.1. NCBI lineage: Eukaryota > Metazoa > Arthropoda > Insecta > Coleoptera > Chrysomelidae > Gastrophysa > Gastrophysa polygoni. Next base: position 4,432,070 of record OY755087.1, read on the forward strand.
CGACTAGACTTAGATACAGGAAGGGTTGATAAAGATTATGCTTAAAAAATCTGAAGAATCTTAAAACGCAATTAAAAGATATAACATTCCACGAAGTTTGTGTCTACTTCCGGCATAACCAGGAAGTGCCAATGTGCGCTTCAGATGAAACAGCCTGTAGTTCTCAATGAGATGAGAGAAAGAGAGAGAGATGTCAAGAGAGAGAGGGAGAGAGGATCATTGTCAAATATTTCTGATTGGTCTCGAGGAGAAATACAAGATTCTACGGAAGCGTAGAAGGGCCAATATTATTTCATTTCCATTTTTCGCTTGAATTATTAAATTCTGAGTTACAACTCAGAATTCAGTAATATTTCGAATTGCAACTCGGATTTCAGTAATATCTCGAGTTGCAACTCGGAGTTTAAGCCAAAAATAAGAATGAGGTAATATTGACCCTTCTACGCTTCCGTAAGATTCAGAGAAGATTCTGAACAGAATCACTCAACATATACATAAAATGAAATGTTTTTCAAATGTATAATGAAATAATGAATTGGCCAGCTCTAAATTAACATGCTAAATTATAGTAATATAATTTGCAAATGGAGAGAGGATGTGTATCAAGCAATTATTATACATCGTGTAGCAATTAATGCAAACTATATCGAATTCAATTAAACCACTCTAGAAGGGTCTTGCTTTGACCGCCTAACGCATTACAAATCCCTCCGTTGAGTGCGAACTCTCATCTCTAGAGAGCGGACAATCATAGCCTCATAATTGAATCCAAGTCTCATAATCTCAAACCTACGGGAATGTATTAGTGCCACCAGCAGATAATCAATTCATTATCTTATGAAATTTTCCTGATCATGGGCATGATTGTATATACGCCTATATCACTTCGAATCATCTATACTCATTTCCCTCAAATCAATATCGATGAATTTGATATCGGAAGAAACAGAATTGTTTGTGTTATTCTCTCATCTCCTTCAACTACCCCATATCTTGACTAAAAATGGCGGAATAAGGCTAAGGATCAAATATCGATTATTTTTTTTTGTCGAGAGCTGAAAAATATCCGTGTAGGCACCATCCTCTACAACCGAAGAATATGTTTGATGTGGAGCAACTTCTATATAACATAATTGAGATGTTGGGTGGTTCGGTTGGATAAAGTCGAGTTCTAAGCCGGATTTATAAACTTGACGTTGAAGTTGTTGATGAGGTTGCTATTTTCCGTTCAAACTTAAAATATAAGAAATAGTAATTGTCATTTATGAATTCTTTCGCCGTTGAAGTTGTCAATTGGGGAAAAGTTCGTTGACTTTCACGGATAACCATGTTTTAACGTTTGCTGTTGACGTTCAGTTGCCGTTCAACCGCCAACCAATGAGATCGGTGATAGGAAGTCACGTGGCCTCTATATCATTATTTATCTGTTCAGCAATGCCAGAGGTTATATTTTTCTCGTTTTTTTTTCTCATCACGATAAGACATACTCCATAAATTCAGGTAAGTATCAGTTTCCTCGCAAATTCAATGATTTGTTATTTCATTGTTGATTGTTGCCACCTCGATGTCATTATTGTGCACAACTACAAACTCAAGTTTATAAATGAATCAACGAAAACAGCAACAGCAACATACAGGGTGGCCCATCGAAAACGTACCGCAAGGCATTACAGGCTGGGAAAGAACTTTTCGATAAACTCCGAAAACAGGTCGAGTTTTTTGGTCAGAGGGACACATTCTGACCCAACATTTTGACCCCAACATTTTTTTCAAATGGGAAGGAGGTCAAGCGATACCTCTTTAGAAGGGGCTGGTCATTCCCTATACAGTGCTGTTTAGATTTTTCAAATCGATCTACCATTTCAGAAAATATGGATCGTTGAAACTCCAACCATCATGTGGAACGAAAAATACAAAGATCGGTTCATCACAATAAGTTCCTTAAGTCCTTTAGATTTTTTTGTGGGGACACATCAGAAGTGTTGTTTACAAAACACCACCACTGTATGCAGGTTGACGGACAGCAATTTGAACATTTACTTGACTAATAAATGAGTTTTGAAGTACAATTGAATCAATTTTTGCATTTTTCGTCACACATTATCAATCAATTCAATCAATTTTTAAAAATGTCACAGAGTCTAGAATCTACAAATGTCTTGATGGTGGACAAACTGTGAAAGAGCTGCAGACAAGTGGTATGTATTTTTCCTCGATATCAATTCAAAATCTTTTTTTTTCCCATTTTATATTTTTATGAACATTATTCCATTTTTTTTTCATTTGTTCTCCAAGTATCATGGCAATATAGTGCAAGAGGAATGATATATATTTATATTTTAATCAATCATTCGAGTCAACAACTCCGAAGTCAGATTTTCATATTCGTAGTTTCATACTTCGTATTTCCAGTCTGAAGTCAAGAATAATGACTGGAATTTTGGAATTCTCAGGATGAAATTGGGAATTCTGATCACCAAAATCGATGTTTCGAGTTTGGGTTTGAGTTCCCCAGATATCGAATTATCTAGTTCAGAGAAACGGGTTATTCGGATATATTTTTTTTAATGAAAAAGTTCTTTCCACAAGAAAATATTCAGATGGATTCTAATGAATAATCACAAATGCAGAACATTATCTGATAGTTGTGATTCGCAAGGATGTATCAAACTTATTCTATCATTTTTCCTCCCTACATCGTTGTTGCTATATGGTGACGTATTCAATATTTGAACAGATTGTGAATGTTTGTCGACTCTAGCGTAGTGAATATGTGTGCGTTAAAGCCATAGACTTATTACTCAGGATAATAAGTCTATGGTTAAAGCGCATTTCAGTTATAGGAGTAGAAAAACCATGGTGGAACAAACGTAAGTTGTCATCTGCTAAAAATTACTGATTGAATAGAAAAAGCTCTGAATGAGTTCTACATGAGTTGCAGATGCGACAAAATCACGAAAATTGCAGATGCTGCCTCACATTATTTGCACGCCATTTTCCCCTTGCTCCCCGCCTGGCTCCACTGCTCTTGTAATTTGTCGAATTATTCCACCATAAATTTTGTTAATGAATGAAAACACGCACAGAGTGCAATTGACAGGCATTTGTTATATATATATATATATATATATATATATATATATATATATATATATATATAGATATACGTTTCATTTGCGTGTTATCCAAATCAAATTTCGTCAATCAAATACTTGGCCAGAGTGTTTGCATCATCGTTGTATATGAAATATTTCGTAATTGAACAACAACGTTAAAACATCGCGAATTGACACTTGACCCACAGAAAGCGCAGCTCCGCAAATTATATTTGCGATTCGAAGTCAAAGAATTGTTTAATTGTAACGAATGTAACGAGCACTTAAAATAGACTGTTAGGCTATCATGGTCACTAAATTCATTTATATCAATTTGAATTAAGCTTCATTGAATACATTCCAAGAAATCATGGATTTTAATTACTCTACAGGGGATTCAGAAAATTTGCCAATTCGGGCCGTTGATTCGAGGGTACAATTTGATCAGAACAATATTATGAAAATGAAGAAGAAAGTGATCATCAATGCCTGAAACAGTGCAACTATACGTTCGAAAAATGGATAAAATGAATGCTGAAACATTAAATTCGCGTAGGGGCGATGGAATAATGATTTAAAATATTTTTTCCCATAAGAACTGGTGGTGCATCATCCATTTTCAACATTTCCATCAGACTATCCCAAGAATTCAGTCTCTCACATATGTTTCGCGAGAATCAAAATGATACCAATCGATAGAACAAATAATTGGTGATATTCCATTTCAAAATTTTTTGAAATTTTCATCAGAATTTCCCAAATATCCAGTCTCACGCATGTGCAGCGTGAATATTACAATGGTTCCCGGTAATGGTAGTCGGTCCAAAGAAATTGAAATAAATCATCTCACGAATTGAAGAAAAAATGACTTCCTGAAAATGTACAACAAATAGAGCGGAATATATCTTCCAAAACTACCAAGGCTTTTGACCCGCTTTGAGACCCCTCTGTTCGATTTGTTTATTGATGTTTTTTGAATCATTATGATTTTCTTCCATTTCTGGTGGCCTACTCACATGTGAATAATTTATGTGATTATCAATTCACTTGGTCACTTCGACAACAGAATTCTCAATCTACATATCAGCTTGAAAATGTTCACTATAATCATATTGGGCTTTGCATCCAAAGAAATCGCTCATCCTTTTTTTTTCAATTCCATACCTCCAGAAAGTTTCGTAGGCGCGTCGTATGAAATATGAAAATTAAAAAAGATGAGGTCTTCATATTCTCTTTAGATAAAATGTTATGCTGTTCTCTTATCCAGGTGCACGCCAGTGAAACTTTTCGTTCAAAATTTAATTCCGTAGATACTCGGTAGGTATACAGGAATTATATTGGTAGCTTCAAAAGGAATTACGGCACTCATTTCTCTTTGCTGCTGTTATAAAAATTAAATCAAATTTCTCCCAATAAAGTTTCCCGGATACAAGTTAGCTCTGTGTAGTCGACCAGCCATATATTCGACGAGAAATTTGCATCTTATTATGGGTGTTCTGGAATTCTTTTCACTACAAGGATGATTAGATAACGAGATATATTCTCTTTTACGAGCAACTTCCGATGAAGTGAAGAAGTTCATCGACAGTAGGAGTAGAATTATATTATCCACATCAAGTTCTGACTGAATGAAATGAAAAAAAAGTTTGAATTATATGAAACCACTATGCAAGTGAAACTTTTTTTTCGGATCGTAGTTATGGCACTTTTTTATATGTTGACAACACGAAACGAAAACCTATAATGTTCGAGGAACATCGTCTTAGCCAGCGTTGGAATTTGGAGAGAGAAGGAAGGTTTGAAATTTTTCTTGAAAGTTTGGAGATATGGACACTTCACGAGGCAAAGAAGTCCACAACTTTGGGGAAAACACAGGATCTTAGCGATAGCATCAAACCTATGCTTGCTTCAGAAATACCGATATAGACTTAACATTCGACAATCGACCCTAACCTGACATCGCATCTCATGTTAGCCACATATTTCAATTATAATAAAAAAAGTTCCTCTTTGAACGGGATTCTAACCCCAAGCCACAGCTTAAGGAGCACGCTTGCTAATCAAACAAATATCTGTAGGTATCACTGCGTTCATTTATGAACACTGTGAGAAAATAATTCAGATTTAGGCGGCCAGGTGGTCGAGATGGTCAAGCGACATCATAATAATCATGAGATCTGGCTGGCCGTTGGATTTGGGTTTATTTATGCGCTGTACAATGTACACCATAAAGTTCTACATGGAACTATCCCAAATGCCACAGTGGTTTGAATTCCACTTGTATAAACTGTAGATCCCCGTCTCCTTCACTCGCAAAAGCCCCTCGGGGATTGTGAGGGTTGCTTCGAGAACTGAGGAGATGAGTTACAATAACAACAACAACAAACATTCTAAGAGTAGTTCGATAATGTCAAAAGAGAACTATGTGACGTAGAGCAGTACACCTATAACAAAATATCAATGAATCGAGCAGGATATAAAAAATCAGCGGATAAAATTGGTATTGGTAACCCTCAGACGTTTCTGCTCTCCTCATACTAGACATGGAATCTTAAAATTCTTGTTTGGTTAGATCAGGTTTGATACGACATACGCATTTCTGCTCTCCTGATATGAATCACTGAGTTATTTCGTTCTGGATAGGGTTGTAACGCGACATGCTAAGATGGACGAAAAAAATTGAGGTGATGTAATAATAACTACGAAAAGCTTCATTTCAACAAGAATGTTCGAGGTGCACGTGCAGATGGAAATCCATTTTTCACCTTCTTTTTTATTTCATTTTGGAGAATAATTGGTTATGCGCCTGACGAAATATATCATTCATGTCATGCGTTTCGATCAAAAGACAAGAAACACCCTGTATTCTCGAATTCTCGATCTATATTTCGCATAGTATTATAGTTAACAGCCAGTGAATCTGAATATTAGGACCAGAATGGGTTCAAATGTTAGTGAATAAACACGGAAGAAATCTTCCACAATGCCTTGATAGTGTTGGGGAAATATATTCCTTTAGAGTTTCATTGTTGCGATATTATCTTTCACGAGCAAGCCAATTGAATAATTACATCAATTAGGTACCAACTAATTTTTATCATACGGATCATATTGGTATGAGTTAAAACATCTGCCATGAAGTGTAAAACATTGTATTTCAGTCACTGGAAGATTAATACGATTATGAAAAGATATTCAGTACATTGAAAACATTATTTTAATATCAGCAGGATTTTGATGACGATGAAGGAGGAATGCAGATCCGTATTTGAGAATAAATATAGTTGATTATGAAACATACATGACGAAACATCGGATTACAAAACCATACCAAAATCAAACCGGTACCATAGTGATGTATGTAGAGCGACAATTTGATTTATGATTTTTATACACAAAGAATTATTTCGGTTGGTTTGATGCTATTTTTCATTATTGCCATCTGAACCAATCACATCTCGTTCTTCGTTTCATTTCATTTGCTCTATGAAATTACCTTACCAATGTTTCCAATTGAGAAAATGTATCATACAATTGGAAGAGGAAGAGAAAGAGGAGAGAATGAGAAACAGGAACTGTATCATACATACAAATTGAATTTTATTGCACTTCTTCGAACATGCTATAAAACTAGAGAAAAGTTAACAAGATCACAATCAGGAATTATAACGAATTATAGGCCGTCTAAAATTCAGGGGAGTAATTAAATGTTTTATTATTTAGTAACGACATTTCATAAAATGCGAATGCGGGTAGAAACGGAAAAAAATTGAAATGTAATATGATGTAGAACATAAATTAATTACCGAGCTATTTTAATTTCGTGAGTGTTAATGAGGAGAAATGTTCTTTTAATCATTGCTATAAAATATTTGAGGATTTATATCAATTTAGGAAGGCAATTTCATCAATTAATCGTTTGAGCTTTGGAGTGGTCAGTGGATGCGTGTGTGAAATGAAGAGGATGTTGAAAAATAGTACATTGCACAACGTGCAGTGTGATACTGATTTTCGAGGCAAAAATACCTGCCACACGCAGTTAGTTGTTTGTTTGGTTTTTGGTAGTCCAGACCAAGTCCAAAGTAGCCAACAAAATGATTGTAACTATGCAAAATATAGCCCGAATCCAAAACTACATAACTCTCAATGTCCCCAACTCATTTTGATTAGGTTTCTACTTTCAATTCTTCAGTAATCCGTACTAGCGATATGTGACTATCGATCTCAATTACGAAAATTCTGCAGAGCGATGATTAAAGCAATGTTTTTTTTTACAAAATGAAACAAAAATCTTGCCACCGGTTGAATGATGGGAGGGAAGGTGAGATTGTGGAATTTTTCTTGAAAGATGGGAGGTCGTGAGCATCAGGAGAAACTTTGATGGAGAAACAATTCTTTGACTCTACCGTTCTATTGATGAATGCTTGGGAGATCGAAGTTCGGCAGGTCTCGAACTCGGAATCACTCGCAGTAGCATAATAGAAGAGATTTCCGTTGAGCAACGACCGTGGAAATATCTATAAGAGAAAGATAGAGAGATATCGCCCACTTTTCTACGATGTTCTAGAGAGGTCCATGTATTCGTGAGTGTAGTATTACCGATTAGACGAATATCTCTCTTCTGAATAGAATCGAAGAGAGTTAATGTATGTTTTGGAGCTAAACTCCTAACATGTGAATATCCAGGACCGGTTGAATTTGCGCTTTGTACATCGTTGCTGGGGCCCCTTTGCACGGAACAGAGAAAACATGTTTTTGTGGAGAAGTTCTTGCAATAACGACATCGATACTGATATTGAGGACTTCACAGTTCTGCCTTCGTGGTGGAGATACAAGCTTGAGTTTTCGTTGCATTGAACTCAACTAGATTATTCAACGTATCGACCTGTTTCTCTTCGTCTTGAATCTCTGGCCTCATTGGATACTATAGGGGCTCTAACTAACTCTCCTATTTCAATTTCAGTATTTGACCAGATTTTATCAAATTCCCCAATAGACGATGCTGAAGTTTTTTTTTATCTGTTGACAACACGAAAGGGAAACCTATAATGTTCGAAGAACATCGTGTCAGCCAGCGGTGGAATTTCAGGAGGGATGGAAGGTGTTGGAATTTCTCGTGAAAGTTTGGAGGGTGTTAGCATGAGGAAAGACATTACTAGGCGAAGAATTCCACAACTTTGCCGTTCTATTGATGAATAAATCTTGGTATAGCGATGTTCGACAGATCTCTAGCCTGACAGTGTAGCGGTGACCAGCTTGAGCCAGAATGGTCGACTTTCCATACTATCATGAAACATTCCAGGCTTCTACTCCAGCTCTTCATCCTCGATAAATATCAAATTCATGAACAAATGCGAATGGACATCGTAAGTATAAAATAAATTAACATTGTTTCAAGTTGAAGAGAGTTTAGATAGGAAATCGAATCATCTCAAAAACCGTTGGTTCTATCGAAATGGAGGAAGAGTACCTTTTTTGAATTGAAATCTCAAGGGTATTCAAAATTGAGCGAATTATGTGTCACGAGCCAGTCCGTTCCTGGCATTCTCCCAACCGGAAACGTTACTTCTGAAGTATGTTTCTGAAATGTCCCTTAGGAGTGACATGACGTAAAAAGTTATATGTCCAACTAGTATTATTGTGACCTCCCATGTATGCGCCCGAGATATTGTCACGTAGTCATGGGATACCCTGTACATATTTGAAACGATATGATTGTATAGGTACTTTCTATACTTACTCAACTATTGGCATTCCATCAAAGTGGCGAAAAGTCAATCAAATTTGATTAAATGAATGATAATGGTATCGATTGGATCATGCATGAAGATACGAAAAGTACTGAATCATTTTCACATATCCATATAGGTATTACCTATACTATATCAGAAATCGAAATATTCTCATGAATTGCATGAATACTGATACTCTGCGGAAGTCAACAAGACTTCACCAATACTATCTCATATCACTTATCTTTCCACATATTTTATCGGTAATTTTGCACTTATCATGCGATGGGAATGAAATCGTGAGCAAACCTTTGAAATAATCCGATATGAAGGATGAAAATTAATCTTTTGTTGACCCGTTTTGGGTAGATATCATAGCCAATCGGAGTTTAATTTGTCACACCGGATATTCTTTGTACCTTCCGTATACATTCAAGAAATCGAAAAAAAGGAAAACATCCTTGAAGATGTTGAATTCATCGTCATTGACATCCTTGATGAATCCTTCTTCCATATGGGCGGCGCTGTCAAATGACAATCTGTGATATTTTGATCCACAGAACTAGCTTCTCATTTGACAGCGCCGTCAGTATGAAAAAAGCTGGATCCACCTTCCTTCAAGATGTTGAAGAACGTTGATTCAACTTTTCGAGGATGCTTCTCCTTCTTCTCGGCTTCTCGAATGTATCAGGAAGGTATAAAGAGTATCCTATGTGAGAAATGGAACTCCGATTGGCTATTGATGCTTATCCACAAAAGGTCGCGAAAGGATGGGTAATTTTCATACCTTTTCCTGGATTATCTGGAAAAATATAGATTTGCACCAAATTTCATTGTGGAATTCTGGTTCCTAAGGTCAAAATAAGTAAGTGCCAAGAAAAATTCCCTCATATCTATAGGTTGTATAGAAGAATTCATGCGGTTTCGATGTTTTGATAGATATTGAACCATCCTATTGTTTTCATACAGTTTCGATAGTTTCATCACCAAATATACTTATTCCATATTGATATCTAAATTCCAATGTAGAATGTTGCTGAAATAGATCAATTCCATTATATAACCTAGGGGAATATTCATTCTCATCGAATAACTATTTCGACATGTAGCAAATGAAATGGTTTTTGAATTCGTCTGTGTAAACTGGTCGATTGTGTCGAAGGATTTCAAAATTCAACGAAAATTAATGTTGACTGTCCTACTGCCGACAAAAAGAGTCATTTGACATGCAAATGAAACGCAACTCGTTTCAATAAACATTTTCAGACCCAAATGGAATTTTTTGATATCAATTTTCATTCGCCGAGCCTCAAAGTCCGTCGTGTATCGCTTGCAAATTTATTTTGGAATTATTTAGTAGCTCTGGTGTGCTTATGCGATTTAAATTCGTCACATAGCCTGGAGATAGAGTCGCTCTAAAAAGTCGATGGAAAAATATGAAATATTCATCGTGAAAAAGCATTTGGACCATTGCCGTCCGCCATGTGCACTAATGGGGTAAATATGAAATGCTAATATTTGCCAAGTTAGAAATTATATTCGAAATTGAACTTCCAGGGATGGCACCAACAATTCGAACTACCTAGTAGAACATGGATTATTTGTTGCGTCAGACTTAAAAAATATTTCACTGTGAGTTTCACTAAAGATATTCAAGATGAGTAACAATTCTGGTATGATCGCGACAGTTTCGAGAATATACGCAAGGTCAATCGTAATAGATCAAGTGGAAATTGGTAACTTCGAAATTCTCACCCGAGAATAACACCGGGTGATTCAATAAGGGTGACGAGGTACTGGATATCAGGAACTAATAGTCATAGAAATTTGGAAAAAAAAATCCTTCGGAAATTTTAAACGTTGAACTTTTGAACTTGAACTGTTTTTTTTTCATTCGTACATGGCATGCTCGACTACAAAACTTCATAAAAATAATGAAAACTAAATTACCTATTTCATTTCACCAATAAATTCGTTAATGAAATATTCTTGAAGCCATGACTTTTGAACGAATGAAGATATCGCCATTTGGTTAGGACATATTATGTAGCGAATTTGATCTACTTTCTGATCTTGAAAAATAATCATAGGTTCCATGCACAGTTTCGGAGAAAAATGTAAAAACGGCTAACTTTAGCCCCCTAGCGGGGGCGGTAAGGACCAGGATGTCATAGATGTTTTTTTATGTAATTCACCAAACCTTCCTTTCTCAAACCAGCCCCTGTTAGAAGAATTCCGTTGAGTCAAACTTAAGTTATAGACCTTCACAGTCCAAAAAGTTTAGGATATCCTCCCGCCTCCATTCTACGTCCTACAATAAAAAAAATATTCATCAAAAATATGGCACTTCACGGTGGCATCAACGTGATAGTATCCATTTCTGAACTTATATTGGAAAATACACTGAAAAATCCATTTTTTTATACGATCACAGCTATTACGCCCCCTAGCGGTGGACGTATGAATTCGAAAAATATTTGAAGCAACTTTTCTTGGCCGATTTCCTCAGGATTTTTTCCCCAAATTACGACTATCAGTTCCTGAGATACAGTATCTCGTCACCCTTATTGAATCACCCGGTACAGTGAAATGAATCCAACTGTTATGGAATACGGAATTACTTGAACCACTGGATATTTTCAAAAATTCGAAAAGGAAAAAAATTAATGGCATGACCGGACATTTCAAACAATTTCTTTATATACACAAGGTGAGCCAATAATTCGAGGTAAATGCAGTTGTGTTTCATCAAATGAATCTTGTATATTCTTCTTGTATACGCCTCACTGCAATATAGATACCTACTGTTGGGTTAGTCAGATTATGAGATTGTTTAGATTATTATATTTTGTATAGCACTTTTGAAGCACTCTCATTTAAGAATCCACAGTAATTTATTTATTATTTCACGTCTCAAATCTTGGAATTCATTCAGTTTTTCTGTCGGAAATCTATACTCATTTTGGTATCTTCTCGTTTTTGAGAATCAAACAGGAATTATATTAGGTATTTCAATATATTTGTAATAAGAACATATTCATGATCTGCCCAAAATGTCACTGCGCTCGATATCCAACCTTCAGATACCAAATGGAAAGGAATTCTTTATTTGTCAGCGTGACACCTTGTTTGTTAAACATTTTGGAAATACAAATATATATTTCTATTGGAAATCAAAAATTCTACTGACCTTGGGTGGACTTTTCGGGCACAAATCTACTTCTTTTTTCAACACAATGTGTATATTTTTCCCTAATATTTTCAATGTTTTTGACTCTCAAATGTAGCAAAAACGACAATATCTATATGCATTAATATTAGAAAGTGAAACACGGTGTACATTCCGGCATGTAAAAGCTGAACCCTGAGGGTATTCATAGTAACCTGCTCATGGAGGCGAATTTAAATGTGTTAAGAAATACAGGATGTCGTACTAGAACAGAACAGAACAGAACAGAATAGAATAGAATAGAATAGAATAGAATAGAATAGAATAGAATAGAATAGAATAGAATAGAATAGAATAGAATAGAATAGAATAGAATAGAATAGAATAGAATAGAATAGAATAGAATAGAATAGAATAGAATAGAATAGAATAGAATAGAATAGAATAGAATAGAATAGAATAGAATAGAATAGAATAGAATAGAATAGAATAGAATAGAATAGAATAGAATAGAATAGAATAGAATAGAATAGAATAGAATAGAATAGAATAGAATAGAATAGAATAGAATAGAATAGAATAGAATAGAATAGAATAGAATAGAATAGAATAGAATAGAATAGAATAGAATAGAATAGAATAGAATAGAATAGAATAGAATAGAATAGAATAGAATAGAATAGAATAGAATAGAATAGAATAGAATAGAATAGAATAGAATAGAATAGAATAGAATAGAATAGAATAGAATAGAATAGAATAGAATAGAATAGAATAGAATAGAATAGAATAGAATAGAATAGAATAGAATAGAATAGAATAGAATAGAATAGAATAGAATAGAATAGAATAGAATAGAATAGAATAGAATAGAATAGAATAGAATAGAATAGAATAGAATAGAATAGAATAGAATAGAATAGAATAGAATAGAATAGAATAGAATAGAATAGAATAGAATAGAATAGAATAGAATAGAATAGAATAGAATAGAATAGAATAGAATAGAATAGAATAGAATAGAATAGAATAGAATAGAATAGAATAGAATAGAATAGAATAGAATAGAATAGAATAGAATGGAATAGAATAGAATAGAATGGAATGGAATGGAATGGAATGGAATGGAATAGAATAGAATAGAATAGAATAGAATAGAATAGAATAGAATAGAATAGAATAGAATAGAATAGAATAGAATAGAATAGAATAGAATAGAATAGAATAGAATAGAATAGAATAGAATAGAATAGAATAGAATAGAATAGAATAGAATAGAATAGAATAGAATAGAATAGAATAGAATAGAATAGAATAGAATAGAATAGAATAGAATAGAATAGAATAGAATAGAATAGAATAGAATAGAATAGAATAGAATAGAATGGAATAGAATAGAATAGAATGGAATGGAATGGAATGGAATGGAATGGAATGGAATGGAATGGAATGGAATGGAATGGAATGGAATGGAATGGAATGGAATGGAATGGAATGGAATGGAATGGAATGGAATAGAATAGAATAGAATAGAATAGAATAGAATAGAATAGAATAGAATAGAATAGAATAGAATAGAATAGAATAGAATAGAATAGAATAGAATAGAATAGAATAGAATAGAATCCACTCCATCTTCGTGAATAGACTCCATCTTCGTGGAGATATACATATTACCTACCTCTATGGAACTCACAATCTACTACCAGAACCCAAGTGGACTAAGAACAAAATTGAATGTTTTCTATCTATCTAGTTCAGTTTCTGAAGCCGATATCTTCTGTATCACCGAATCTTGGCTAACAAGTGAAGTCAACAATTCAGAATTCATAGACACGAATAATTTTGACATGTACCGAAGAGACCGTTGCAGGGATACGACTGGAAAACTACTGGAAAACTCGGTGGAGGCGGAGTTTTCATAGGAGTATCTAAACGACTCCAGTTCAAAGTACAAGACCACTGCATGGTCTTGTGAAGGCATTATTGAAGACTTATGGATATCATTTCACTTAGTGAACAATAAGATCCTACATTCGTGCTGTGTTCATGTTTTTCCATACGCGAGTGTCGACAACCGAAGAGCTCACATTATTAGTGTGAATAACATCATTTTAGACTATCCAAGTGGTTAGATCTAGTCTGTTGCCAACTGGAAAGAAATATTGTGATCAACTCATGTGAAAGACCTTTTGTCCCAGTAAATAAAAATCACAAAGCTCTTGATATTCTTATCACCCTGGATGAAGATTAGAAGATGAAAAAGAAAAATAATTACTCAAAAATATATTACAAGAATTTATCACAAGAATGCGAGATCTGTACAGAATCAGACATTATTGATTGGACTTTCATAACAGAGTCGGAAAAATCATCTCAGAAAACTCAGTACTGAATAATATAAGCAGAACTTTTCCGTGGTGGTATTCCAAGAAAACTGTTTATCTTATTATAGAGAAGAATGTACGTCATAGAAATTGGAAAAAAATACAAGACACTCGAGACATACAATCTATTCTCTATCCTGAGGCGAGATGTGAAATTTCAATCAACCATGATTACAAGAGATATATAATCAAAGTTGAGTCGAACATAAGTAACAATACTAAATCTTTCTGGTCCTATATCTCATATGAGTCCAACAGTAGGTCTGTTCCGAAAGTAATATCCATTAACGGTCAGGATGTTACTAATGATGATGATATTTGTGAGTCGTTATCAACTTATTTCTCTTCTGTATTTGAACCGAATGACACACCCCTCAGAATCCCGGAAAACATCATTATATATAACAATGTAACTGTAGATCACATAAAATAAATAACCTGGATACTTCGAAAGGCAGTGGGCCTGATGGAATAACAGCTGTACTAATCAAATCGTGCAAACAATCCCTGATCATTCCTCATTCCATTATTTACAATAAATCACTAAAAAATGGATGCTTTCCGGAATTCTGGAAAAGAGCAAATGTAGTTCCCGTTTTTGAGAGTGGCAAAAGATGTGGTGCGACAAACTACCGTCCAATTTCACTTCTATCTTCGGAAAAATTTTCGAGGCCATCATTACAAAGAGATTCTCTATAAATTGAAACATGTTTTGAGCGATCATCAGCATGTTTTTTTTTTTCAAGGAAGGTCGACCATCACTTATCATATACCAGTCATTCTGGAGACTCTAGAAGCAATGGATAGTAGACTTCAGACGGATGCTGTGAATACTGACTTTTCCAAGGCGTTTGACAAGGTTCACTATGTGACACTTTTGTCGAAACTGAACAATGTCGGCATACACGGTTCCTTAATCTCGTGGCTTGACTCATACCTAACAGGCAGAAGTCAATGTGTTGTCCTGAATAACTGCATTTGAGTCTGCTTTTATTTAGTATATTCTTTAATGATATCAGTTCCTGCTTCATGCACACTAAATTTTCATTATGTGCAGGTGATCTGAAACTATATAAGATCATCAACACCGTTGCGGATTGTGATCATCTTCAAGAGGATCCCAATCGTTCAATCAATTACTGCCAAAATCATTATTTAGTACTGAATATCAAAAAGTGTGATTTCATCACCTTCTCCAGAAATAGCAATAATATAAAGTATGATTATATAATCAACGGAAAGCAACTAACTTCTGTCAAGTTGATAAAAGACCTGGGATTATCATTAGACTGCAAACTCACGTTTGAGACCCACATTGAGAATATAATTCGCAAAGCTTTGAGGTCCTTCGGTTTTATATTGCGTAACACTAAAGACTTCACCAGCCCAACACCGATTGTAATGTTGTATAACGCACTTGTCAGAAGTCACCTATACTATGGCTATATTATTTGGCATCCGTTCTGTCATAAATACATCATTCGCTTGGAACAAGTTCAAAAAAAGGTAATTAATGTCATGAATAATAGGTTTCACCGTAATTTCCACTTCGAGACCCATGATAACTGCTTGAAACAGTACAAACTCAGCAAACTGAGTTCCAGAAGAATAGTGTCTCACATGATATTCTTACATAAATTATTGAACAATGGAGTCAACTCCTCATATATTTTGAGTAGATTGAATTTACATGCGAGACAGTATTCTACAAGATCTCCTCAAATTTTTTGATTATCGAATATGAATACAAATTACGGTTATAATTCTCCTATTACCAGATTGCAAAAATTTTATGATGACATTTTGGCCATCTTGATTCTTAATGTATCAATATATTTTATTTTAAGTCTCATGCTTACTCGATTATACCATAATTTTGTATTACTGTCATATCATAGGTACAAATACTACCTCACCATGTATTGTATGTGCTTAATTGTTACCTGTAGGAACTATTTCATTTAGTTAATTCTACTATCCCAACTTGTTATTGGGCATTGAATTATCTGTTAGGTTGCCGAATTGTAAAATGGATAAATAAATAAATGAATAAATAAATAAATAGACTCCTTTCCAAGGAATAATAATAAGAATAATAAGAATGTGAATAAAACATATGAATGACTTGGCAACGCTGCATCAGATTTTTCAGAGCAAGAAGCTGTCAATTGTAAACAGAGATTTGTGGAAAATCAAATATGTTCGTCTCACTTGACGGAAACACTATATAATGGTTTTTCAGCTTTTCGTGGGATTTTCTCTCCACGTTTTTAAAAAATAGAGTAGAAGTTATTAAAAATTATTTCAATATATTTGTAGTAATGACAAATTTTGAAAACATATTGAAAAATTTTGCGAACAGAAAAATATTTTAATTGTGTTGAGAACGGGAGCAGATTCGTTCCCGAAACGTCCACCAAGTAGAGGTTTTATTCTTATTAAATATATTTGTATTTCCAAATTTTTCAAAAACAAGGTGTCACTGACCAATAGAGAATTTCTCTTTTGGGTATCTAAAGGTTTGATTTCAAGCGCAGTGACACTTCGGGACAGATCCTAAATCTGTCCTCACTACAAATATATTGCAATAATTTTTGATAACTTCTACTCTATTTTTTAGAAACGAGGAGAGAAAATCCCACGAAAAGCTGAAAAATGAATGTACCACCTCATCAAAGAACTTACTGACAGTACTATATAATGAGTAATAATTTTGGGCCTCTCGTCAATTTTGTTTTTTTTTCTGTCTCATATGACAGAACAGCTATATATTGCCTATGGCCACACTATTGGTCCGCCCGAAATATCAGCAGGCTTTGTTTTGCATATACAATGAGAATCGCTTTTTCATATCAATCAATAATTTTTTTACTGTTCCAAATTCGAAAGAGGATACTACACCACCACACAAAGACCTAATCTTCATAGAGAGTATTTCATTACATAACGTTTGGATATGTCAATTTGAATATTTTATGAACATCAAAAAATTATACTTTTCATGCATGCAAGAGAGGTTTTCAATTATTGAAATTGTTTTAGGACTTAATATAGCATCAGTTCCGCGTATCGACATAGAATGCATTTCGATTTCATGCGATTTATCCATTATTAATAACAGTTTTTATATAGTACAGGGTGTGACAAATTCATGGCTGAGCCTGGAGATCTGGGAACTCGTGGGAGATAAAAACTCAACTGAACATCAACTGAACTATTTTCTTCACATCCAGATCTGGATAATGTACCACAATAATCGATAGAATGAATACTCCAGTGAAACAAAAAATAATCAAAAATATGAGATAACTCTGTGTAACATATCATTCAGTGCAAAGTGCTTCATAACTGAATTATTTCCATTCAAAATTAGTTGTGCGGAACTGATTGAGTTAATAATACAACTGTGTCTAATTATAGAATTCATGAATGAATAGAACGAATTTTACGATGAGGTTAATGAACTATAGACATGGAAGATGTACTGAAAGTATCATCATTGATGGAAAAAAATCCAATTTCAGATAAGGGTAGGTATCTTCGCAAATATCCTGAGTTTCCTTAACATTGACGTAGCATTTCATTGAGCACCAAACGACGCAACCTAATTCAATCCACCCTGTATCTCTTATGACTCCTGAGATCTTTATGATTAGCGACGAATTTTGCACAACCATATGGGTATAATCTTCCTTCCTATGATCATACCCATGGATACAGCGCTTTCAACATTGTTTTGTTATTTAGAAAGTATTCCATTCTACTATGGCAAAGTAGTCGAAAGTAAGAGCGCACCAGTGTGGAAATATTTGAAAAACGCACGCTTGCAGTGATTAATGAAATCAATGATGATTCACCTGAAATTTCACTGCCAGAAACCTAACCTATCGGAAAATGATTGATTCCACTACAGTCCTGCCTTCGTCGAAATGCGCCTGGTTATGTTACCATCATCTGCTCTCTTTTCTGATTTTGAACCGTGTGGATATAATGACTCAGTTGAGTGAAGTTCGTTACCAAAGATGATAGCTGAAATATCCCAAGGTTGCGGAACAATCCATTGAACGTTTATATTCATGAAATTGAGATAGGTCTTGTCTCTAAAATTATCGGAAGGGTCTGCGATCGAGTTCTCGCGTTCCTGACTGCTGTATTTTGGGTTACGTGGTAGCTCTCGACGATGAACTATGAACTTTGAATATCTTTGGTATTTCATGAAATTTCATTGAATGGCAATGGGTGAAACTTGGAACAATAATGATTCAAATATTCATGGTTGTAGAGAAAATAGTGTACATAACTCGTTGAAAGGTGTATCTCATGCACTCTCGCCGCTACACATGGCTCGTGCTATATATCTATCGTGCGAAAAATATTACTTTTCACAATAGTTATGTAATATACTATTTTTGATGATGTTCCCTAATTCAGTTCCTACCTCATTTTCTATGTTCCAATGCTCCGTGCGAGAATATCTAACTCACGGATCACCTCATCCATTTAGCGTAGGAATGTCTCTCTTCATCAATATTTATCATTTTACCATAGTTTCGAACTCAGTTTGGTGCCATTAAAACGTCGACCTCTACATGCGATTAATGATCCTTCAGGACATATTAAGATTACCCGTGTCATTTCTCGTAGAGTGTACTATACCCACTGAAAGAAGAATCATGATCCAGATTCCCAGAGAATTTTCACTTCGAGGAGTTCCTATAACCAAGTTAGTGAGTAGGTTTTATAGTTTCTTCATATAGTTATATAGATCTATCATCATCAGTTCATTATCATTATCAATCATTTTCTCAATGTTCTGTCAGAATTTTTTCGCGAAGGAATTGGGAAGTTTTACATTAATTGAAATCTACCAACACCACTCCACTGGAAATGCATACAAGAGCATATCCAATGTAAAGCTGATGAATGCATCGAAGATATTTCGTTCGCATTCAAGATCAGCATCCCAACCTGCATTGAATGAACGTCTCTTTAAAATTTGATTTTTGTATCATACCTACCAAATGCATCGACATTCATACTGAACTGAACCTAATTGTGCAAGTCCCCTTCTATTGAAACCCCGAAGGAACCTAACAAAATTGAAGCAGTCGAGGCAGGTTTTGCTTCCAGAAGAATTTGGTGATTTCCCAAAAACCAGCATCCATACCTCAAGCAACAACATTGGTTGGATTTTTTCTTTATTTTTGTCGATCTATTACCCTCAAACTCCAAACTTCTGATTCCAACTCAACTACAAACTCTAACACAGAATCAAATGCAAACACACGAAAAACTCACGAATTCTCACACAAAACTTGCCAATACATTCAGCACCTTAGTATCACTATCAGTTATGCTGATAATCATCTTAGCAGTATGCTTCATACCAAGAAATCTCAGGTTACTCAGGCATACAAATTTCCTATGACAACCATTCCATCACGAACACCCAAGTCTATATTCATTCGGGGGCAAATGAAAGAACAACATCAACCCTACATTTGAAATCTATTCCGATACCGGAAGAAGAAAACATGCGATCCTACAGAAATCCGTATCAATCCGTACAAGGTCATAGGTCTGTTTGAAAAGATAAAATCAATTAATCAATGCAAACCCGCATAGATTGATCTGAAGGAGGGTAATATGTTATGTTCCATCAACACCACGTCAATAGAAATGCATATACTGGGTGGCCCAATCAAAACGAAACAAGGCCGATTTGACATAGGTAAAAACGATCGAACCGGTCGATTTCCATTTTGAGGGGGAAATATTCTGAGCAATGTTTTCAACTTTTCCACTTCAAACCCCTCGGAATCTCAAATGGGATAAAGGGTCAAGTTATACATAATTTTGAAGATAATCGAAATCTCTCACCAACGCTTCCTTGTTTTTGGAATTCAATGTAGTAGTTCTCGCGAAAACACTGATGAAATAATCGGCTAGTGATGGAAAGTAACGCTTTTTTCCCTTTCATCACTATTTCTCATTTTGTAGTTGAAACGATGTTCATCTAAGAAGTGCCTTATGTGTTTTCTTTTGAATCCTGCCCTATCCAACATTACATAAAGCATAATTTATTTGAATATCAGTTCCTTGATCTCCCAGAGAAATGCATACCTAGTTTCGTTTTCATTAAGCCACCTGTATATACGATGATGAAGAAAGAAGAACATTCTCCACCAATTCTCCTCCGGAAATTCGATTCTTGTATCATACCAAATACATCAACATTCATATTACTGAAAGAAACTTGATTGTTCAAGTCTATTCAACCTTCTATTGAAACCTGCAGAGGAACTAACAATTGTTTGATCCATCTGAGAACTGAATAATTCATTGTGAGTAGCAAGAACTGATAAACAAAAATAATGTTCGGAATGAATTAGTTGGGGTCAGTCGAGTGGAACATCAGCTGTTGCTTTTTGCAAAGACACTCTATTTTTCGCTACTTATTAGTGATCAGATTATTTTCATAATATGATCATGTCAATCTTTCGTTTATAGAAGAAATGGTGAGCCAGTGATAGAAATTGAATCAGGTGATTCGAGAAAACTCATATAGGTAATTAATTCCACAGGGCGGTGTTGAACTATATACATGAACAGTTGGTAGTCAGAAAAAATATCACTCGACATTCTTTCATTGATGAATTACGAGATAATGGAACATGACATAACTAACCGACAAACTAATTAGCACACTGTATATGACATCATCCCACGATGGAGATTTCGACTTGATGGAGGTTGATGGATTGGGGGATTTTAAGTGCGTGATATTGTCCAATTAACAAGTGTTTAAATTAATAAATGAGTAATTAGTAGTCTTGCGATGGGAAATAACTAAGTCAAATTCAAGCATAACGACCCTTATTTTTTTCAATTTAGATGCTCATGTTTTTCGTTTAGTAATCATGATGGTGAGCTATGGCCTGTATAATGTGATTGAAAATTATTAAACAGTATATTATAGGGTAACAATCGAATGCATTTCCATAGAAATGAAATACAATCTGCTCCTTTTTACTGAAGACGGACACGTCATTTAATTTTTTGAACTTGAATGAGACACCTTATAGTTCATTCTACATCAGAACATTGAGTGAGGTTATGTCGAAAGACTACAGGAATACGTTCAATTTTGCTACTATTTGCGGAATGTATGATGTATTCACGCTTGGAATATTTAGAACTATATACCGCGGATTTCGAATTGCGGTAAACAAGTTAAACTCGAAAAAGATAAATCAAAAAAAATATCTTCTACACCACATCAACCTCTATTTAAAATTTCCAAATGGCACTATAGACTTCACGATCCATCAAATAATGACTATTTGATCAAATCTCAGATCTGTGAAAATCAACAGTACCGGTAATTTCTTAATTTATTATTTGTTTTTCACAATTTTTCTATTGCCATAATAATTGGTGGAGTATCATTTTCAAAGTAATGGTGGCAATGACAGAAGTAATTTTTGGCGAAGGATTGCACTCAAAACTTATTTTCAGCAACAATCTCCTCTCTTATTTATATCACTACCTACATCGACAATCGAGTTTACGTTCTAATAGTAGGAATCGGATGAGGAAGAAATCATCAGATTGTCAGTGTACATTTTTTCTAGATCGAAATGTTCTCCAATCTTGCCATAGAATGAAATAATCCAACTCATACTCTTCGTATCCTTCAATGACAGTTTGAGTAGAATGAGTCTGTGGTCGGTTATAGAAACTTCGAGATCGTCGATAATTTCTGGTGGAGTCTTATACAGGGTGGGCCCAATCGTATACACCATTTAAGTCCTATTTTCAAACTAGATATTTTTTTTATTTCTTTTCATGACCAATGGGGAAACCACATATCGATATCTATTGTTTTTGAGTTACAGCATGTTTTTCCAAAGAATGTGTTTTCGAAAAGTAGATGTGAATTTTCTCATGTCAAATATTCTTTGTTTCCACGAATGCATTTCGAGAGCACTTTCTCACGTAGTATTTAACAGAAAAATATTTGTTCAATTACATATCCAGTATATTCCTGCATATATTGATAGAGCATGAAATTACCGTTCCAAAAATATAGCATACTTCATGTTGAAAACTCAGGGGCAGAATCGAAAGTATGATATTATATATTCTCTACTAGATCGACCTTAGAGAGAGAGGTTTTGAAGAGATATGAGAAAGACACCCAGCGATCGAAAATTTGCTAAAACATTTCTATGTGCCATGCCATTGTCAGATTGTATCTAGAAATGCGACATTTCCAGTTATTGTCATTCGAATCAAGTTCATAGTGTAGAATTATTCTCTCAAATCGATTCTTCAGAGAAGTTTATTGATCCATAAGTGTGTTACAGAAAGATACTCAGTTTTATTCAGTTTTATTCGTTCCAATAATAATGATTGGTAAATAATCCTAGTTGGTTCAGCCGGTTCAGCCCATCAAGTCAATGAAGGATTTCAAAACTTTGTTCGAAATGTTGTTGTCCTGTTATAGCTGTACTAATGGATTCGGAAAAGATCACAATATGTCATTTCATATTGAATAATCTTGAACAAATTTCAAATAGACGCTAGTTGGCGCCGAGAGAGTGTCAACCAGCAGTGATCAGCTGACTGTTGGCAAAATTGCACCTTTCTTTGTTGCACATTCAGACGAGTCGATAGGTCTTTCCTTCTCTTATGTTCTTTTCAATGCTCCTCATGAGTCGATGAAGTAGAAAATATATGGGTGAACTGATGTTACTACATGGTGAATCATATGGAGCAGCTTCACTCGAATAATTGAGATCAAATTTCCTTCAGGTGAGTCGATTATTCTTCAAATTATTAAACGTGCAGTGCCTTTGTGATAATAAAGTTCAGAATCATGAATAAATATGATTTCGACCCTGTCCTCCAAAGTAATCAACCATTTTGACAGTAGTTACTGAACTTTCTCTGTCATTCATTAACAACATCACAAGTCAAACGAATATCTGAATTTTGGAAAACTCGTAGTAGACGTGAATTGTTCTTACCCATCTAACACATTTGATAACTTTCGAATAAGAGTGAATCAGAAATTTCGTTCACCCATGAACATCCATATTTTTGATGACTGCATCTGTATTTTCCTGAACATAATCTTTCCGCCAATGAAAAATTCAGAGTATTTGTGCTCTCAGTGAATGTAATGATACCATTTTTTGTTTTCCGTTTGTTACGTTTATTCATGTTCACTATACGATGAATCATGAGATTGTGAAGAGTGATAGAAAATGAATCATGAACATTGACTTTTTTATATTGATTACTGGTATGAGATTGAGATCCAGATTCAGACCCAGTTATTTCCATCAGTGAATGGACTTTATATATAACGAAATGTATATAACAAAATTATTGGAAACCCAATCGACTTCTTTTCATAGACGTTAAGAGCGATTCAAAGCTCGCATTCAATGTATCATGAAATGTATAGTGCTATTAGAAAATCTAAAGATGGCGTTGGTGAACGTCAAGAGGTGAGATTTTTGGGGATTAAGTTTTGGATATACATAGAGGGCATCCAGACGCACTTGGATGTTGATCACCAAATTGAATATGTATGTGGTTCGTGAAATAGTCTGCTATCCTAGACTTACGTGAATCTCCCTGTAAAATTTTTTATTGGTCAGGGAACATACAATTGAGTTCATTAGTTTTTTATAGATTTCTCAACGGAAAGGATTAATGTATTCACAGTATATATCATCTCATGCAATGTCAAAGTTCGAATCTCGCCGACGGCAGTAATACCTTTCAGGCTATGAATTTCTATATATATATATCATATATTCTGAACAATATTGTGGATTCATGAAGTGAAAATAACTCTGTGTCATTGATACAATACAATGAAATGTTCCATACAGAAACGCTTTCCTCATCACATTGTCTTCAATGGATATATTTTCAAATGAAAAAAAATATATGTTGTTAGCGAACGAACGTTGGGAGTTTTGCATCAAGTATCAACTCATCCTAATAAGGGCTTTTGGTAATTCAGTCGCAGCGGCAGAAAATGGAGTTATAAAGATGGAAGCTCCTCAAAGGGGACGTCATTGTCTGTAGCTGTAATAATTCTGGATTCAGATAATCAGATTTCATGCTGTATTCTGCGATCTTCAGTAAATTACGATGGAGCTGAATTATAGTACCTGAGAAATAATGAGATTTTCCCAAATTTCAACGAGGTTATTGTTCCTCAGTGGAGCCGAGCACACCAAAAATTCGATCACTTTGTTGGCTGACAATTCTTCGAAAGATCTGGCAATATTTTATCAATGATAACTCGCTTATTCGGATATTCGGAAGAGGAATCGAGTAGTGTCATTATTGAATTAACTCAAAAGGCGTTGCCACAGTTCCTTAACACTTGAGTAACATATGAAACTCACCTTCAACTCGGTTGTTCAAAATGTTACACACCAGTGGAAAGTGTCATTTTCAACATTTGTTTCATATTATGGTCTATGTGAGTGTACGGTGAATAAATTCTGCCCATGTACTGCGACATTCTAGAATGTCGTGGCTCACCCCTAGAGGTCAGTATTCCCTTCGAATAGTTTTTCACTTCATAAAGCAAAAGCTTGAAGAGCTTGAACATAATGAGCTCGGCAGTTTCATCTTCCACACAGAATAATATGAGGAAACTGTGGAAGAATCGGCCCCTTGGCCTAACAGTTCTATTATTCACCTACTTGTGCTTCATGTAACTTGTATTGGTGAATAATAAATTTATTATTATTATTATTATTAATAATGATGGCTAGGATATCAGATGTTTCTTTGCCATCTACACCACGTGGTTCAGGAATCCGTATATCGAAGTTACTCTTGTGACAGTTTTAGTTGTCCACCGTGTGATGATAGCGTATGGTATTTGTTGCCGCCGACAGGACAATAAAACGTAGATTAGTAAAAAAAAACAAAAAAAAACAGATTCTCGAGACAGCGATGAGAGATAGAGTTAGTTCAGCGATGAGTGTTGATTAATGTTAGGTATTGCTAGTTGGATATTATTGTGCAATTTGATATTGTGTAGTTGAGTGTTGTTGAAATATTTCGGGTGGCGGTTGGATGTAATTGGAAAACAAGGTTAGTGGAAATTGTATTGGAAAGAGATAATGATTTCTAAAGGAACAAGAACAGTATCTGCGAATAATTATTTGCATATTTTTATTTCATTGACAGAGCGTTGAAGAACAAATACTGGTCGAGTATACACAGCAGTCAAAGTTAATAGACATATTCATTTTTCAGCTTTTAATGAGATTTTCTCTCCTCGTTTCTAAAAAATAGAGTAGAAGTTATTAAAAATTATTGCAATATATTTGTAGTAAGGACAGATTTAGGATCTGTCCCAAAATGTCACTGCGCTTGAAATTAAACCTTTAGATACCTAAAAGAGAAATTCTCTATTGGTCAGTGACACCTTGTTTTTGAAAAAATTTGGAAATACAAATATATTTAATAAAAATAAAACCTCTACTTATCTTGGTGGACGTTTCGGGAACGAATCTGCTCCCGTTCTCAACACAATTGAAATATTTTTCTCTTCGTAAACTTTTTTCAATGTTTTGACACTGAAAAGTGACAATTTGGCAGACGGAGGAATTCTGGTTACAAGGTGTTTTCATTAATTGATATCGAATTTTCCATTTTCATATTCAAGTTTCAGAAGTGGATGCCAAGTTCTATCTATATCAACTGAACAAGAAGCAATATTATTGTCTCCGTTCAGGAGAATGCAAGCAGACTCTTTGATTTTCCGTTTTTGGTTGTTGTCTTCTTTTCCTATGATCTTAATATTACCCCAATCGGCCATATGTTGTCCATTTTCAGTAAGGATATGCTCAGCTAATTTTGATTTGTCAGTATATCTTCTCTTTATATTGTTCTTATGCTCTTTCATCCTTACTGATAGAGGCCTGCTGGTTTCACCGGTATAATATTTTCCACAAATACATGGTATACTGTAAATACAATTTTTTGATGATTGTTCTTCATTTTTCGGTTTTGTATGAGTCAAAATCGATCTCATTGTATTTTCTGTCTTGAACACTGTTTTCACTCGAAACTTGTCACCAACACGTTTAATTTTTTCTGATATTCCGGGAATGTATGGGATTACATTTGTTATCAGTGTTGGTTGTCTTTGTGTTTGTTGTATATTCTGTCTGTTCTCAATTTGGTGTATTGTTTCATCAATGAAATGTTTCGGATAAGTGTTGAGTTGTAGAACATCTTTTATATGGTTCATTTCGGTATTGAAAATTTGGTGGTTCGATGATATGGATTTGGCTCTATCATGCAGTGATTTGATTATTCCTTTCTTTATACTTGTATGATGATTTGATTGAAAATTGAGGTATCTGTCGGTGTGTGTATTTTTACGATATACACTTGTTATCAAAATGTTATCTGATGAAAGAGCATAAGAACAATATAAAGAGAAGATATACTGACAAATCAAAATTAGCTGAGCATATCCTTACTGAAAATGGACAACATATGGCCGATTGGGGTAATATTAAGATCATAGGAAAAAAAGACAACAACCAAAAACGGAAAATCAAAGAGTCTGCTTGCATTCTCCTGAACGGAGACAATAATATTGCTTCTTGTTCAGTTGATATAGATAGAACTTGGCATCCACTTCTGAAACTTTAATATGAAAATGGAAAATTCGATATCAATTAATGAAAACACCTTGTAACCAGAATTCCTCCGTCTGCCAAATTGTCACTTTTCAGTGTCAAAACATTGAAAAAAGTTTACGAAGAGAAAAATATTTCAATTGTGTTGAGAACGGGAGCAGATTCGTTCCCGAAACGTCCACCAAGATAAGTAGAGGTTTTATTCTTATTAAATATATTTGTATTTCCAATTTTTTTCAAAAACAAGGTGTCACTGACCAATAGAGAATTTCTCTTTTAGGTATCTAAAGGTTTAATTTCAAGCGCAGTGACATTTTGGGACAGATCCTTAATCTGTCCTTACTACAAATATATTGCAATAATTTTTAATAACTTCTACTCTATTTTTTAGAAACGAGGAGAGAAAATCCCATTAAAAGCTGAAAAATGAATATACCACCTCCTCGAAGAACTTACAGACAGTATTTAATTAATAGACATAGACCTGATATTAACATAAATATGAATAAATATAAATACAGAATTATATATTATCATCCACATATTCAATGGTAACGGCGGGTGAGCTGCCAATTGCCAGTTTGAAAACATGTCATTTTTACATGAATTATAAAAATTAGGTCACCTGGTGAAATTCGTTGAAACTGTAACAAGCTTTCTCCGTAGGAAACTTTTTCACCGATTTCCCCAACTTTTGCTCATTTTCGATTATATTTAGATGCAAGCGCAAATTATTGAATAACTTCTTGCTTCAGTAGTTTATGGAGTTCTTTGTTAGAGTTGATGGGGAAATAGACAGTTTAATGTTAAGGGAAGATCTGCGGGTAGTGTGTATCGACGATACGTATCTGAATTCTTTATTTTTTTTCATGGACTGAGCATACTGTTTTCAAAATGAAAATGCAGGCCGTAGGGGCAATATTCTATGGAGCAAAATTAATGGTCTACATGAGTCCCTCGAACAGGCTTTCACACATGTGAGAGTTTTTGCCTTGATATGCGAGTGGAAAATTCTCTATAATAAACAACTTAGTTTGCTGGCATATTTGAGAGGTGTTTCCTTGATATGTGAGTGAAATATTCTTGATGCATATCTGAGAAGTTTTTCCTAGATATGCGAGTGAATTATAGTTGAAGCATATCTGAGAGGTGTTACCTTGATATGTGGAAGAACCGAGGGAAGAACGATAACTGGTTATATTCGAGAGAGGTGTTATTGTTATGTTTATGTGTGAATACAAGATATCATAGATTTATACGGGCACGATTCTTGTTATTGTGACTACCAACAATATTCTAGGTTAGGTACTCAGAGATGCGATACACTTTACACGATACACTTTCTCGAATCGTAAAACTATTCGCACAGTATATACGAATATGTAAAAGTTATGTGAAGAATCAGATCAGCTATCTATCAAGTCATATCTATCAAGTCCATGAGTTTATATATGTGGAGATAATTTTCAAGTGCCATGAAATTTCAATTTCCAATGTATTTGTTTGTGGAAAAATATAAAAATTTAATAAGTAAAACTTTTATTCCTGAAATTTCCTTTCATGTTGAATCAAATTCTGAAGTTATATTCATTCCATAATTGATAGTTGCCCTCGTTCCTGATATTTTTCTGATGTTTCAATATGATTCTCAATGAGCGAGATGTGTTCAAGTTTTCAGTTCCATCATGAGTGGACGGTTACTTGTGACAATTGTCCAGCATTTGGGCATCCTCAGATTGTGTCTCTCTGATGTAGGTACTATTCGAATTATATTAATTTCAACGAATCAACTCATTGTCGGAAGATTTCCAAACTTGAATTTCATATTCAATGAATTCTCATGATCGCTCAACTGAATATGTTCCTACATTGTGTTCAATTCCCCAGAAAATCACTACTACTATTATATATCTTATAAATTTCATGATAAAATTCTATACAGAACATCAGGTTCTGCCTCCGAACAACAAACATACTAGAAGGATCACAAAACAAATATTCTGAAGCTAACATGAATTCCCAGAATTATCATAATATTAGTACCCAATCGTCGCCAGTGTTGTCATATCCAATCATCAAATAGTGATAAATAGTCCATAATATTTAAAGTCCTTTATGAATTCATTTAGTTCAATGCACAAATATAATAATAAATTTGGGTCATGACGATGCTACATTATTCTGATACTTAGCAATTTTACTTTCTTGGGGGCTCGAGGATCAGCATGGGTATCGTGAATACTTTTTGCTCAACGTTGCAACACCGCAATTTGATGTTGACAGTCGACGGCGATTATTGCTTTGTTTGGTATCTGTCATTATTTACGTTTTGATTTATCGATATTATTCAACTTGTGTTCAGTTTTGTGTTCTCAGAATTCATCAGAAACTCAGTTTATTTCCTGTTTTGGTGATTTGATATAATGGTGAGACGTTTTGAGGTGTGTTGAAGACAATTTGAACCGGCGATCAAAACACGTCATTTCATAGGTGAGTTACCATTGTCGTATCATACGAGATTTTGGAGCATTTTCTCAAATGGAATGGATACAAATGAATTTAAATTGAATTGATTAGATTATATTGATTATACCCATAGGTCAGCTGCGACATTGTCTTGTGGTAAAATATGTAGCACTGATGAATGCTTCCTTATTTGTAGTCAAAATATGCGAAGCTGCTGAAAAATCACTGGGAATAATGATGTACTCAATTAATATTTTTGATAAAAGATATAAGGATATTTCTATACTTCTTGTACACACAACAATGAGAAATTTACCGTTGAATGTTTTTGGAACTAGTCAAACTAATTTGGAGAAATATTTCACTGTGAGACTCCATCATGAGGAAAATAAATTGAAAGATTCAACGGAAGTTAGAGTAAGAAATATGTTAACAAAAACAATCCTATTCAAAAATCAATGAATTATTTGTGTGATTATCCATGGTCGTTTTTCATTTCAGTCCTGTTCTAAATAAGAAACACTGCTATTTGCTACATCTTCACATGATTCATGATTTTATTGTCGATATAACATTTCGTCATAATACTTGTCAACACATATTCATTATCGATTTTCACCTATCTACATGAAATGAAATAATCAGACATCAATTATTTGCGTCAAAACATATTATTCTGCTCGAGATGAAACCTCCTTCATTTTTAACGATATCATGAAATGATATAAAAAAGTTTCATCTTCAGATTTGGAAATTACATTCGAATATGCAATCATATCTATTTGCCTTGAAAAGAAGTTTTTCACTTTTTTGAAAATTATTTCAACTAGTAGGTACTGAACTTTGAAATCGTAAATATACTTACATGCACTGTCACTGATCGCCAAAGATATAAATGTTCATTATTGAAATTGAACGTTATTTATGATGGGGTATAAGAAGACAACTGTATACTGAATAGTAAGTATATTGTTTCATATGGCGTTGAGAATTGAACTTTTCTTGTGACGTGGTCATGATAAGTTTATTGATTACAAGCAAGTTACAAAAATCACCATAGGATTGTATGTATTCGAATTTTTCGTAACAATGTGAAGGAAGTATAAAGATGTTCATTTTCCCACCAAGAAATGTTGTAAAGTACTACTGAAATTGTTACGGATTTTCAATTTGGTTTCATCATGAATTAATAATAAATTCGACCCCCTCTGATAACACGGCACTGGTGCTGGGAGAATCAGCTCCTGCTATCCTTGTTTAGACAAAGATAGAGACTATAGATGTTGCTTCCAAACAAACTGTAGTGTCAGGGCTGTGGATTACTTATCTAGTCTGTTCAATGATCGAAGGGTTCTGCTCTTGCTCTTCCCGGACTCATCACGTAAACTACTATTCTCGATCCCGAAATATCATTTAGCGTACTGGTAATAGTCATTCAAACAACTGATGCATATGAGTATAATCAATTATATCATATTTATGGACAATAGCTCAACCACTAATTAGTGCTTGTGACGTCATTGGCCAATTGAAAATAAGCATGATGCCTCGGCCTGTGTATATAATTATATCAACATTCCAATGGAGACTCATTGAATCAAGAAAGCTTGTTTGAAAACTATGTGAGATGGAAGATAACATGAAAATCGTGTCATAATTATTATTCATCCATAGAGTATATCAATGATACAAAGGTCCACAACTATTGAGGAAAAATTATCTCACCAAGACATCATCTATAATCTCACAGAGTTCATCATGCGTTTTTTTTCTCAACAGATTTCATAGATTCAGAGCGAAATAGTCATGTGAAACTGTACAACTGTGATTTGATGGTGCTTTTTCGACTTTCCTAATGAAACCTACATCTTAGAGTCAGAATATTGAGATGCTATAGTTTCTCGGTATTGCTATATGGGATGGAATCCTGGACGTTGAAGAAACATATAAGCATTTGAGATGTGATCATTGAGAATGAGTTGGATAGACATGGTGATAAATGAGGAGGTACTAGAAAGAATGAGAAAGGAAAAGGAAATATTGAACACAATTAAAATAAGGAAGCTGCAATATCTGGGTCACGTGATGAGAAGAGAGGAATACGTATTGTGGCAGAAGATTATACAGGGAAAGATACAGGGGAGAAGGAGCAGAGGAAGAAGACGCATCTCCTGGTTAAATAACCTAAGAAAATGGTAAAACTGTAGTTCCACTGAGTTAAATAGAGCTTCGGCATCAAAAGTGAAAATATCTCTATGATAGCCAACCTTCTGAGAGGGGATGTCACTTGAAGAAAAAGAATACAACATATTACCGCACAAGAGCGATTTTTTTTCGAATCTATCAACGCACTGTAGTAACTGCAGAGAGATTTGAAAGATTATACCCTGTAATGGTACCAAGGAAATGTCGTAATAGTACAAGAAGTAGGCTATACTAGTTTGGTGATATTTTTCATCATTATCCCATGGTAATCTCAATAGGAGAATTCAATGAAAGTAATTTCTACAGATGAATGATACACAATTCAGTATTGCCTAGATTTCAGCCTACTTGTAAGCGAAGGTATTATCCTCAACTTGATACCGAAGATAGAATCCAAAGTACGGAATTTTCATTTTAATGAAAATATTGAACACACGTTAAGAAATCGTTGAGTTTAGTTGAGTAATCTTAATTTCGCTGGTGCAAAAGTTACTATGTTGAAACTTGAATTTTCCTACGACCACCCAAGGAAACAGAGATCTCTCAGCATTGTTTTGTTATTAAAGGAGTAGCCCATTTCACTATGGCAACAGAAAAGTAAAACTAGAATTTTTCAAATGAAACACTTCATCACCTGCCTATATGAGATATACAAAGGGTTTTTGTCTATGTTTTTGCCTATTGGAAATATACAGATGAAGGAATATTCGAATGAGTGATGTGAATGAAAATATTCAAGTAGTATTCATAATATACATCAGGACTTAAAGTATAGAATGAATTTGGTATTTCCCTTGCAAGAAGTGTTTGCAAAAAAACATAGTATGGTTTTATGAAACCACGATGTAAGTGAAACTTTTTTTCAGATCGTAGGCATTCAACTGAAAATTTTCGGAAAACTATTCGATTCAGGGTGTTGAAATCCCGTTTTCAATCTCATTCAGATACAGAGTGTCAAGCTGATCAAGTCACACTCAATATCTCCGTAGGCTTCCGTCGACCTTGTGATGAAAATTCCTATCTAGAAATGGAATGAAGCATAGTAGTTTCTAGTCGAGAAAACTGTCAACTTCGTTCGATCTCGAATATGTATCACCCAGTATATTTCTATGTGGATGATTGATGTCCTGCTCAGGATGACAGTGAAATATAGATTATTATATCTCTCAACGATCTCCATATTTGAAATATCCACAGGAAATACACCTTATCCTGCTTCTTATTTCAATGAATTCCTCACGTACAATCGTCTGATACACAACTTCTTACAAGAGGAAGCAATAATGTTTTTTTTTTTGTCAAACGAACTGATTTTACAATGAAAACTCTTCATCAAATCGGACAAAGTGATTCTCTGCAGCAATTCACATGTTCTGTCTGTCTTTCAATATATTCGTATGCAATATAATTGAATCTTAATTAGCCATCATAAATTTTTTCATCTCCCTACTCCATTTTATATTTAGGGATTGATTCTCAACTACAACCCATCGAAAGTTATTGTTCTAATTCATATATATATATATATATATATATATATATATATTGTTTATGTCCATCATCTAACAATTATTATTCATCGAATTTGTTTTAATAACGTTATTCGAAAGTATGCGGCATCCCTCGGAGGGCGAAATAATAAGGTGAAAAATTCATTATGGGTCCGAAAATGTTTCCCAAGGGATCTACTCCCCTTTGAATAGGACACCTTGAAGACAATTGTTTTGCTAAAATTTCAAAACCATTCACAATAAAGTAAATTCGTGAATTGGTGTACGTCATGAACAAAGTCATTAGGCAAATGAGATTCTTAATTCAATATTTGAAGTTTTTTTTCAGGGGCGTCGTTTCAGCATACGCTAATCATAAAATTGTGATAGTCGAGTTTTTTGAGAAATGGTACGCTTTATCGAATTGAACTAGAAATACCTTCTTCACGTCAATACTATGTCTATAAGTTATTCGAGGTGGGATAATTATTTCAATATATTTGTAGTAAGGACAGATTTGTGATCTGCCCCAAAATGTCACTGCGCTTGAAATTTAACCTTCTGATACCTTGAAAAGAAATTATCTCTCTGTCAGTGACACTTTGTTTTTCAGAAGATTTGAAAATACAACAAGATTGAATACCTTTTTTACGTGATAAACTCTAGAATTCTATGAATTCCAAATTTAATCCTGATAACCTAAAGAGTTGGAGAAGAAGGGATGATTTCACTTTAACCCTTTCCCGCATGTGATGCCACCGAATGAAATTTTCAAGTTCCAACTTCAGAATCTCACTTGCTTGCAAGGGGTTTGGAAGTTAAAGAGAAAAAAATTGTTTCTGAAGGGGTCCTATTCAAGGAGCATATTTACCTTTGGAAATATTTCCGGACCCATGATGATATGAATTTTTTGCCTTATTTTTTGCAAGGATTACGCTCATTTTTTGAAAGTATCTCGCTTACTTCTGAATCATCCTGTATAAGGATACCTGTTCGAATGAATCTTTTTAATAATATAAATGTGGGCACTCACCTCTCTCCGAAGGGGAACATGTGCGAGAACGCCGGCGGCTGCGCCGGCGCCGGCATCGTCCTCGCCGGCTCCGAACAGGCGGAGGCGGCCGGCGAGGGGGCGCCGGAGCGGTCGGTCGCCCCCGCGCCGCCCCTAGCGGCCTCGGGCGAGTCGCGGCCGCCCGCGCTGCTTCGGCTCGAGCACTCGCGCGCCGCCTCCTCGTCGAGGGCGGCCGATGCGGCCGACGGATCGGGGGAGGCGCTGGCGCGCGTGCTGCCCACGTCGTCTGACTGTAACGCAAATCGCGAAAAGCGATTTTATCTTTTTTCTTTCGTCTTTTCTATGGATTTATGCACAACGCTTTATCTTTACACTTTCACTTTCATCAACTTTAATTCAATTTGAACTTCCATTGAGGACTTTTTCACCTTTATGCACACACTTTAATGAATTAAACCTCTACTTACTCACGTACTCAGCAGGATATGATTATCTGATGTGTTTTGATAATGAATAATGAACTCAAACTCGAATAACAACGTTTTCACTGTCCCACATTATTGCCTTTGCAGGTGTTTAATTATATTTTTCTTTGAGAGTTTCAGTCCTGTCTGAATAAGTGGCACGGTTGAGAAAAATTCTAATCAAAATTTATAAAAAGAAGAGAAAATTGTCAATGACAGATTCGCGCATGCGCACATCGCATTTTACTTCGGTTTCTCGTTAAAATGTCAAAGTTGGTAATATCTCAAATGAAGGATAGTAGGAGTTTGATTTCAATTTAGTTGTATGAATGGTTGCATGGAAATAGATAGTTTTCAACATTTTAATGAATATATATTAATGATAAAGAAAATACAAATGAATGAAAAACGTTTGTGCATGAATCCGGCTCTATATTCATCAACTGGTTTTGATGAAACAATGAGGTTTATTTTTTTATCACACGTTTTGTCTCGGAATTGAGAGTTAAAACCTCGAATTCCCACTAACAAGACTCGGACGACTTTCACACTCATATTTATCATAGGTACTATTCATCATAGTATTGGAAAACTATTCAACGTTATAAGACCAGAAATTTTCCTTCGCAGAACTTGTTTTGAAATCTGAACTTTACATGGACAAAACATGACGAGGTCTGAGATTCCACATTCCACCTTCCTGATACAGATTGCTGCTTTATTGAAACGAAATGTCACATTACGTGAATAACTATTACTATTACATACATACATACATACTTCTCAGGCTTTGACGTCTCGCTTTTGACGTCAACATGAAATTTGCCTGATGCGCTTTGTAGGTAAATATACCCTTTCCAGACTTATAAGTGATGTAATTTTTGTATTTGTGCTTGAGCTATCAATATAAAACCTACTATATTCCATATAGATATAAGACGCAAAAGCAGTACACTATAATTGTGATTAGGGTTAGTATCTTTAGACAATGATTGTGTCTTACTCCAATAATCCAATTTACGTTACTCTTTGAATCAATGTTTCCAGTAAGGTGATTGCTTCAAGATAAGTGAAATACTCATGAGGTAAACTATTGTCTTCACAAACTATTTCGAAAAATCATATCCTGAAATACAACTCGTCCTTATATTAGATGAATATCTTGAATGAATTCTACTCGCTCAAACATCTTCATTCAAGAAAAAACTTTGAACAAAGCGCATCAAGATACAATTCACTTCATTAACACTATTCATCATTTGGTTCGTTTTTGTATGCTGGATAGATAAAAAAGATTCATTTGGAAGAAGATTCATTT
Source organism: Gastrophysa polygoni (assembly GCA_963576655.1). Lineage (NCBI taxonomy): Eukaryota > Metazoa > Arthropoda > Insecta > Coleoptera > Chrysomelidae > Gastrophysa > Gastrophysa polygoni. The sequence goes on from OY755087.1 coordinate 4,468,103, forward strand.
GAGAAAAGTTGATGTTGCACCACTGGTAACTGTGGCAAAAGCGCTTGGATCTGTAAAATGTTCGATTCTATGTATTCTATCGAGTCCGTATTAGATTCTATCTATGTATATATGTATCACCTATGTAGGTAGAAACGAATCTACTCTTTGCTCTCTCCTGAGAGAATTTACCTTTTCTTCTTTGGTATCCCCATCCCTCTTCACGTCTTGCCCATCTCTTTTGCGTTGTTCTTCTTTCAGTCTCTCTGCTTTCCTCCATTTGGCTCTCCTATTTTGAAACCATACCTGGAAGAGAAAAAATGCATATAATCATCGGTGGTGAAATGAATGAAAACACACAATTGAATACGAGAATATTTATAGAATATATAGTGTTTTCCCCTATATTCTTGCAACCCACCTACAGGTATTATTCTAAAAGATCAAAAAATAATGAATACAAAAGTTTTATATCTTCGGCAAATGTCATATTTTGACATGTTTTCAATGTTTTTCAGCGGAACACTCTGTACAATATCTCATATCTAAAAAGAGCTATTTTTTTCTGATTCAAAAAATATTTTATGCAATATGCATAGACAGCCATGCTCGAGTGGTAATATGGGGGGGGGGGAGGGGGGAATGACAGGACCTCCCGCCATTTTTGTTGATGACCTATCAAATGTAAATTTTCATAAAGTCATATTTTTCAAAATATCCCACATTGGTAGTTATCAACAGATTATAACTCCTACAAAACTTACATTCGATTACTTACATTAGATAGCCTGGCACACTATGTTTCAGGGCACATTGATTAACATTTCTTGAAATATGAACCACATGCATAAATATGAGATAGTATTCAAGATATTCCATTGAAAGAAGTTGACAACAGTCGAAATGATTCAGTTTTTCTTCAAAAATAATTCTCGTGATTCAAGAAAAAACACTCTTGTATCCATTCTTTTTGATGACATCCGAAATAACCCTTGCAGGTAGGGTGTAGAGTATACGGGAAAACCAGGATCTTCGAAGATTAAGAGAAAGAAGAATCTTAGAAATTGTTCATTTAATTTTTATTATTTGTAGAGTTATATGACAAGCCCGCTCAATACTAAAAATATTTCTTGCCACTTTCATTTTAAACATCCACTTAATTTTTCGTTATGGGCGCCATAATGATTTTTTTTTCAGATAGAGATAATTCTGATTTTTGTTTTGTTTTCTTCTCATTTCATTGACGCACCATTTTTCATGATTAAATGACAGTACACTAGTCAAACGAGTTCAGTCCGCAAAAATCTGAGTTACAATGCCTTTCTCAAATGGAAATAAATGAATTATCGAGTTATATTGGATTTGTATCGTATCTTTTGTAATATCTGAAATCCCAATGGTCGAACTCGAATAACCATCTATATTTGGAATCAACTCCATTATTGTAGCTTCACTATATACTTGCGAATTCGAAAATATGTCACCATTACACTATACAGTGTTCTTGCCATATTCCTTCATCAGCAACTTTTGTTGACCAAATATTGAGTCCGCTAGGGAAACCATGAGAGAAAACTACACCCCAGAGAATACTGCTCTTTGAAAGAGTGAGAGAGACAAAGAATTTTTTCCACGAGCTGAACTTTTTCAACCATCAAAGTTATCCATCACTTCGCTCGTCATATATTTTCCTCATTCTGAGTCAAACACTTCTGAAATCAGCACGGGATGCAAACAAGATGCAATTTATCCGTAGGCGATTGAGTTGAAAAACTGCCTGGAGTCCCTTTCCAGCTAGGTGTGTATTAGATTGTGTCGCCAATTATCTTCCTATTTGTATGCAGTAATGAGACACTCTGGACACAATTACACACAACAGTTGTGTGATGTATCCATCTCCTTCACATGGGCGTACATGCCTACATACCTACGTAATATACCTTGTTTATATATGCGAATAGTCGGATATATTATTCACGAGAATCACAAAGTGAGCGACCTCTGCTGCATGTTTTAGAACTGTTCAGAATGTCGAAGGTTTTGTCTCTACAGCATTCATTTTCAACGCTACAGTGATTTATCGACACACTTATTCGATTCTAATTTATCACTGTTATTTATTTCGACTTCGCTGATCAGCTAATGTTCATTTATTCATTGATTTATTTATTTATTGAGTACAAGATTCAACAGCCCAAACCAATTACAGAATGGGAAAATACCTACAGAGCGTAAAATAGCTTATTCAGCATTTAAACCTCGCATGCCGGGTGATCAGTTAAGGGTAACGAGCGGCCATATCTCATGAGATATTGGAATAGATTTGAGAAAACAAAAATCACGATAAAAGTCGCCAAGAGAAATTGCTGGAAATCATTCTCTAGTTTGTCTGCTAGAGGGCGTAACAATCAACACCAAGTAAAAAAATAGGATTTTTATAGAATTTCGTCTAATGAAAGTACATCGATGATATCATTTTCATATTTACTGATCATTTCCCTACATTTTTTGTCCATGACGTTTTGTTCTATCTATCAAAATAAATGGGGAAAGTTCAATTGTTTTTCCAAACAAACCAAGTTTTCTCCCGTTTATTTCAACCGATTTCAACAAACTTAGGCTCATATGAAAGAGCATGATTTGCCCTACAAAACGCTAAGTTGGTTTTGAATTATTGACTTCTGCTGTCGCCGGTAGATGGCGTTAACTGAAATTTTTGAATTTTTTTCGAAAGAAACAAATGTAATAGTATATCAATTTTTATATATAGGGTGTCCCATTTGAATTAAAGAAGTTGATGGCATTTCCGGTTTAACCAGAATTTAATATTATTAAGAGAAAAATGTACATCAGATGCATTTTGTTCCATTGCACTCACCTGCATATTTTCATTAATATTGTTCTTTTCGTTCAAAAGATATTTACTTGGTTCCATACTTCATCCCAACCCTGTATAGATTCGTTTCACCATCCCACTGATCGATGCATTTTACACATCTTTCAACACTTTTTATCCCTCGAACTCACATAGAAGCTGAGGTCAATATTTTTTTTACACAATATTCCAGTTTATACCAACGATACTACTCGTTTTTCAACATATACATAACGCCTCTGATGGTTACGGAGTAATAAAAACGCTGTCTCAAATTGACAATACGACCCTACACGAGAAGTATATGAGTCTAATTTGTTTTTCTTGTTCTTTCTCTCTTTTTCTGCATGTGAAATTGAATCCAAGATTTTTCACGCCACTCATTTCAATACCACAAAAAATGTGTTTGGTTTCGGTATACTGGAGTAACTAATATTTTCGAGACATTTTTTCGAAGTTTCATCAGTAAATTCTGTATTTACCGTCTCAGCACCTTTCCGGAATTTTGTAATTTCAAACACTCAAAAGAAGTTGGCAAGGGAATTTTATGTGATACCAATTGATCATTAGTCCAAATAGAACATCTCTTGGATAGTGTCCGATTACTTGTGCAGACCTCTTACCTACCTTTTCTTGCTAGTTTTTCCAATCACAATAAAAAGCAAGCAAGGACAATTGGAATGAGAAGAAAAGCAAGTATCCTAGGAACCCTTGCATTTACCCTAACAAGACTTATCAATTATTTGTGAGACACTCGTTGAACATTTCATCATCTGAATTCTCTTCTCATTACCCATTACGAACAATGAAACATATTCACTCGTTTTGTACTGCAATGAGAAACAGTCTGAATTTTTCACATATCCATTCCACGTCCCCTTCAAAGTGTACATTACACAATTCATTTTCTTATTGTTCCCTGCACTATCGTTCCTCGAGTATTTCGAGTACGTTTTGTTAGGAAAACTCTTCTTCTCTTCTTTTATGACAGACCAAGTGGATGGCTCGAGATGAGATGAGTTTCAAATTATTTCATGAGTGTGGGGCAGCTGTTGATGCAAAATAATGAGGGACATGGATTGATGTGGATGCATGACGACAAACACACTTGAACGTTCATGCCGTTATATCGGCTGATTTTTCATTGAATTCAGTTAATTGTGAGGATGAAGCATAGTAACGAGAGAAAAAAAATAATGGATACTCTCTATAACTTGATCGAGGAAGTGGTATATTAATATTTGATGATTTTTTGGAATTTTCTGTCCTTTGGGAAAATAAATATAGAAATTTTAATAATTATTTCGATATATTTGTATTAAGGAGAGAAATGATCCCCAGAATATCACTCCACTTGGAATTCAATCATCCAGATACCTATAAGAGAAATTCTCTTTTCGATAGTGACACCTCATTTTTTGAATAATTGGTAGACAAATATAACTTAACAAATTTCTCCTCATCTTAGTATAGTGTACGTTTCGGAAACTGCTCGCATTTCAGCATGATGAAAATAACGTTTTTTTTCAGTAATGTTCGCAATTATTTCAGATTTCATATCCCCAAAATTTGCACTACACTAAGATAATCAAAACATATTTATATATATCAATATATCAATATATCAATATATCTTCCAATTGTTCTGAAAACAAAATGTCATTTACAAATATGAAGAATTTCTATTTTAGGTATCTGAATTGAAAGCGCAGTGAAAATTTGGGGCAGATCATGAATCTGTCATTATTATGAATGTATCAAAATGATTATTTTAAATATTATCCTCACAAACGAGCAGAGAGAATTACAAAAAATATTGGAAAATGAAATAATGGACTTCAATGATTCGTGTTTGTCTTATCTAGACCTATTTCGAAAAAAAGATCTCTCTCTCTCTCTCTCTCTCTCTCTCTCTCTCTCTCTCTTTCTCTCTCAATTCGAAAAGCTAAACCCATAACATATTTCGGAAATCTGGGCTCTCTACGCTCACCAAGTGTCAGGCTTACTGAAGAAATAGTTCATTATACGTTATTCAAAACTTACAGTCGTGACCATTAGGAAATAGGAGCTCGCAACATGAAATATTGCAGAACCAGTAGAGGTTCTGCAATCTTTCATTCTATCGGAAAATTAGATTCGTATTAAATGTGATGGAAATGATATTTCTTTAATTTTCTAAAGTTTTGAAAAGACAAATGATCGAGGAACTGTCAGGAGTAATATATGACAAGTTGGTATTTTCTGATAGGTAATTGCATGTAGTATTCTACGAAAAACTTATATACAGGGTGTTCCATTTCAAAAATTAGCATGAGTTGAATCGAAGTGGACGAAAATGAAAGTTTCATGAACATAAACGATGATCAGATTCATACATGTTACTTTGGTATCTCTTCATCACTCCACCAGACGAAATTCGGATATTTGAAGAAACGCGAAAACGGTGCATCGGGCGGAAAAAATTCAAGAGGTCAAATTGTCAACGGGCGTACATTATTTCCACTGTTGGAACATCTGGTGTATTGTATTCAAGTCATGGAAGAACTGGTTTATTGACTATTCCTGATTTTGAATAATATCCTCTCCACGTGCTCGATGGTTTTTCTGGAAACTTGGTTCATTGCGATACACACAATTTCCAACGACAAGACTGTCGGACTGGATGTGATTGTTGTGTTGTTGTTTCTGTCTTTTGTATATTTAGAATAATGATCTGACAGAATATGTTTCCCAACAGCATATATTATTCAAAACATAATTCAGATGATCGAACAAACGAAATCCATAAAACAAAAAACAAAGCAAAACAATTAAAGGACACGTGGCTCACAGTCGTGTTTATTTCTTTCGACTGGGTTCGATTGGGAGGGTATCCCAATTATATCGTATCCCAATTAGTCCAACAAAAAGGTTCTGATTTCTGTGTTATGCTGATATGAATAGGATCACTTGTCTTTTCTCTCGAATCAAAAATAAGGGTTCGAATGACGACTTATTCACAACACTCTTTATACTTTTAGGATAAACGGTCGTCATCAATAGAGTATTTCATATGTCTACACACTGTTGCAATTATTCATATGGATATTAGATTGGTACTTTCCTAGTTTCATTCAAGCCGGATACATCCACAGCGCTTTTGAATTTATTTCTTTTTTCTCTTTCATTAACGTATTCATTAGAATGTTGAAAAAATATAAAAAAATAAAATATCAAAACACGAATAATCATATTGGGCTGAGTAATACCTTAGTGACTAGTATCACATGACGAAGTATTGTTTTAATTCATTGAAGTGAAGTTAATGGAAGAGGAAGAGTTTTTATAGAGTTTATAGAGTTTTTGATATTATTTCCACGAATTTTTATATCTGTGAATATCAATGTCATTCGTTGAAGTGACTCAAACTCACACGTCTAATGGAATTTCTACGTTGGTTGCACTTCCGGTCGAACAGGAAAGTTTCATATTCACTAAGATGCTTGCAAAATTGGACATTCGTGACATCAAATATATGTATCCTATCATGATAAAAATTTGAAGAATTTTTGTATTCTTGTATGGAAACCCTGTAAATGGGATTTCCAAAGAACACGTTGACACATATAGTGGTCGACATCCGCATTTGGATATTCGCAATATATCATAATATAGTCCAATATCAATACGACGAAACTTTCCTTGAGGTGTTTAGAACTGAGAGCTGACATGAAATATAAAGAGGATTATTTGTTCTAATGTTATTTCCCTTTCTGAGAGACAGGCACTTTGCGTGTTTTATAAAATAATTTACAAAGATGCATGATTAAAGCGAATTTGATCAGGTGGAAAAGCTTTCAAAAGTGATTTTATCCTCGAAAGTATATCAGCAGCCTTCAACTGGTCAGATTAGCGTCTTTCATAACTTAATGAGTTTGTTCAACCCTTCTTCATGCTCTCTCGCCAACTTATATTTCACGCGCCTGAAAGCTTCCACTTCATTAGATGCAATTTTTCAGCGGATATGTTATTCCTCAGCTGGAAAATTCATTTGAAATCCCTTGGACAAATGCGTTACTGGTAGTTTCATACACAATAGGTACGGCACATATTATGTGCCTATGAGATAAATAGCACATTGGAATTTCCATTGAAACCCACAAAGCACATAGACATTATTAATTTTTTGGTGATTTCTGCAGTTCTTGCACAATAATATGCCTCTTCTTAGAAACTAGACAACGGATCACTTCGAAAATTTGACATAGAGCATACTCGAACATTCTCTCAACCCCCCCCCCTCCCCTCCTAAACTATTTCCAACAATACAGTATTGCTGCTCTAATAAGAAAGCATTAGCAGATAGAACACCTCCTATATCGATATATTCTATCTGTGAGCATTTTCGAAATGGAACTCATTTTAAATTCTCTTTCTTTGGTACATCACAATAATGATTGGACCATGATATAATATCATGATATAATATCATCCATGAAGATTTAAAACATGACATCATATACAGGGTGTTCCATTTGAAATGATCAAGTTTCAGTCATTGTTTCCAGTGAACAAAATAAACGTATTTTCAAACCATCCTGTATTGTACCATCCTCCGTAAGTCAGCCTGTATATATATATCTGTTATTATGAGAGATTCATGAAAACAAAAATTATAATGAAACTATAATATATAAATCATGTCAGCAATTTGATTATCCTCAACTACCAAACCAAAAATGTAGATAATCTCACGCAGATTACTTCACTTTGAACTATCTGAATCAGTGAAGAATTCTGCATACAATGTTGATTACCCCATAATATATCACCAAGGGTAGACCTGAGTCTGCAATCAAAAATTATATTACAGCCCATCATTTTTTTTGTTCTCGTTTGTATTCATTTGTTATACATATACCTTTATATATTCACATTCAACGTGAACCAAATGTATCTGATTTGCCAAACACATTTTTCGAATATATATCTATCCATCTATATTTGCTGCGTCCTCTCTCCGACGGAGATTTATTGGATACTGTACCCGAAACAACGGTTCCTGCACGAAACTTGAAGCTTTGACTCTCTTCTAGACAGAAGAATCTTATTATTGACAGGCTAGTGGCATAAAGAACATAAACACTCCAGGATCCGCACAATTGATGACACTCACCCTCATTCCTATTCCTTCCGCGGACTATTCGGGTCTTCTGAACGAACCTACCATTTTCCTGCGTCAGGTTTTACTGAATATAGTCTATGGGCCGGTTGCATAAAACATCCAACAGACGATCAAATATACAATTTGTTTGTATCCCTGGCAACGCATGCCGTAGCTGATAAGTTGGAAGAGATAATTCTCCGTTAAGTTAACGAAGAGGCTTTATGCAACCGCAACGATGTACAGAACACTGGTGGAGCTATTCTGCCTATTTCTATCTCTGATTCCTTCAGCCAGAACTCTAACATACAGCTAACTTGATAACAGCATTTTATTTGTTATAGCGGGAAATCACTCAAATGTTAGTTGTTACCTGTCGACACAAAGATGAAAACGAAATCAGTATCATTGATAATTGCAAAATTGGTGTCATAAAGATGTTGATTGAGAAGTAGTGATTCAGGTTACTTCTCAATCTCGAAACATATGATTTCGTTTTGGACAAAGTTAACGAAATCAAGGATTTAGGGCTCATTCTCTGAAATGACCTTTGTCAAACAATATGATTATATTATCAGTAAATGCAATGAAATGTTGGGCTTCATTACTCGTATCTGCAAAAACTCTAAATCTCTACAAGCACTGAAATCTCTATATTTTGCATTTGTTCATAGCAGATTAAATTTTGCTAGTGTAATTTGGAATCCTGGGTATGATACATATAAAATCAGGTTAGAAAGAGTTCAAAACAAATTCGTGTGGATTCTGAACTTTAGAATGAATGGAACCTATGATGTCGAGAATATATGCATTACTAGACAGGCGTTTGGCATTTTAGAATTGGAAAAGCGAAGAACAATTACCGACCTTGTTTTTATGTATAAAATCCTAATGAAACATTACGACTCTCCCACATTATTATCTTCAATCTCTATACACACTCCTGCTAGAAATACTCGATACACATTTTTTCTCAACATAGACCATAGAAATACTAATTTAGGCCGAAATTCTCCAATCATTAGACTAAGTATCAGCTTCGATAAATTCTGTAACAACCTATATATATATATATATAATTTATCTTTACTCTCGTTTAAGAAACTTGTCAAGAACATTTTCTCATCTGTACCAGCATAATTCATTGTACCAATTTGCGTTTTTTTCGTAGATTTTCTGGGTTTTTAACCTGTATGTATCCCAAATTTGTAAAAAATAAATAAAATCAACTATTATTTGTACAGAAATCTGTAAAGATGTCACCATCTTCTGAGGAGTTTCATAACTATTAGGCCATTATGGCGTTTGCTTTATTTGACGAAACAAAACACCATCATAGTGACTGCACCAGTGTTGAATAGGATCATCATTAGGATCAAAAAACTTCTAGTGACAATGTTGATCGATTCAGGTCTTGTATTGTGCAATGGCAAAGCTGGAAAGTTCCCATCTGATATTCATTCTGGGAAAACTGTATTGAATCCAGCTCTCCCCCTTTTCCATATGGAAGACGAGGCGGGATCCAGTTACCGCCCCAGACGGCCATTGGCAATCATAATTTGGAAAGACCCTCCGGGGGCTCCGACCGTATCTCGGAAACCGAATGATGTGCTCTCTTACACGATTATTCAGATTGATGTCTTCTAGTTATGTATTCATTCAAGAGAAAATCATAAGCCGATCAAGAACCTTCATGCCACGGAGATTGGTCAGCTCAGCCGTTGACTCCATGTCAATGGTTCAGGTATCAAGAAGAGTTCCTGATGGTGAAGTTTCCTCCATTTTACATAAATCAACCCTCATTCTAATGACTGAATGACATTTCGAAAAATAATCATGGAAAAAAATCAAGCTGTATGATGAGAGCATGCAGTTATTGATGAAATAACAAAAATTCAGAGTACAAAAATCAGGTGGAAATGTTATTATAATAACGCAAGGTGAGATATAAGATTCGATGTGAAATCGGATTCTTCTATTCTGATATCTCAACTGACTGATTTGATATCTTCTCAGTTCGTCATTTGAAATGGATCATTATTCTGAGGCGGCTCCACTTGATTGGTTCAGTTGAACTGTCCCATCATAGCAATCTGTAAATAGAATTCAATACCAGGAGAAGTTAGTTAAGCTCAGTTGAATTCAATAGATGATATTCCATCGAAAAATATTGGGAATATTAATATCTTACATATATACTCTCGAAAGAGCAAAATGTGTATGTAGGAAAAATCAATATAGGAAAGAGTTGATGAAGCAAGGTATGGAATAAATATCGAATACAAACTACTCAAAGACTTGAGCAGCAATTGAGGCAGTACACTTATTACAAGTCGACGAAAGGAAAATGGAATATCTCTCCAAGAGTGTGACAAGTTCAAGAGATCACAAAAAACCTTTCGACAAGTTTCAAAAACTGAAAGGGTATATCGAATATACCCTTACGACTCATCATCTTAATAGGATATAATAATAGTTCTTTTTGTGTGATCGGAAAAATTCGAGTATGATGAGACTGACAGAGCAACTGAAATGTAGGATCCTTCAGGAAGAGGAAGAATCAGGTGCTTTCCAAGTATAATAATATTCCCAATGGATGAAGAATACAATCCAAGTGTTCTCAGAGGTAGAAGGTTTGAATATGTGGGGACATCAAGGTTGTATCATTACACGAAAGTACTGTTTTGTTTGCAGCGCCGCCACTTCTTGACATTTTCCTTTCTGTCTTCATGAAGTCGTAATCATCGAAAATGTCGGTTTCTGAATTGGTCATCCAAGGTTCGGGGAAGATAAATGCGTTGTAGATCAAACGCACATGTCATTTCTTCAAGAACGAAAGGTATAACTGGAATACTTCATAATATATTCTCATTATTCAATATGAAATGAAAAAACAGTCGAGTGAATATTTTACGGCAAGAATAATGAACATTAGTAGCTGAACAACTATATTCATATCAAGCTACTGAATCGAAAACAAACTACGATGAATTCGAGAATAGACCCTAGTGTTGAAAATTATACTTTGCATCTCAGAATTTTGGACGAAGGGGGAAGCCAACAATACTCATAAGTCCATGTTTCCAATCGAAACGAAACACAACTGTATCCTACCAACTATATAGAGGAAAATAAGCCGAATCACTTTAGAAACCAATCACATCCCAATAACTCTACAGTGCTACATTGTAATCGTCTAATTAGGCAGCACCCCGACCGTGTAAATCGTATAAATGACAATTGAACGAGTGCGAATAGCGTCGATTGTCTAAACAACCGAATAACGAGTTTGGCGACACCCGTCTGTTTCGCCCTCTTGATATCGAGGGGGTGCTTATCCAATTTCGATATGCCGTCAATGACAATAGTACACCCTCTGCGTATGTGTGTCGGGGTGAATACGGCTGTGTTTGGAATAATATTGTTGGTACTAATTAGGCTGATTTAGCGGCTCAGCCGATGGGTGATCCTATTTGCCGTTCTATTTGTTCAGTCAAATAACAGAATTTATTCTTCACGGGCACTAAAATGGAAGAGGCGATGATGGATATGGTACATTAGAACGTAAGTTCCAGAAGGCAACATATTCTGGCACGAGTCCGAAATTGTATTGTATGGTTTTGTTACTATTGAATACATATTTCCGTAACAAAAATCAACAGTTGACTAAAATTTGACACATCATAGTGGACATTTTCATAATTTCGAAAGCTGCTCCAAATTGAAAAATAAACCTATCTAAGATACAAAATCCCGAAAAAATTTCTGGGCATTGTTTTCGAAGGTCTTCAGCATCACATTTGCTGAATATTTGTGGTGATTTGATCACTCTTAAGAATCATCACCCACAAAAAGAAAAATTGAGGTGGCAAATATGCTCACATTTGATTTTCACATTTTGAATAAAGCAGGACCATCCACTAGTACTGCACAAAAGCCAGAACTTTCGAGTGATACACAGCAGGCAGAAAATGTCAGTAGAGCAGCGTCATCAGATTCTTTCATACATCAGGTGAAATTGAATGAAAATAATGTAGCTATCAATATTGTGAATGTTCTGAATCATATTTCTGGATTTTCAATCAATGCAGTTTCTGGCATTGCTATAAAAATCTACAGCAATTATACTGTAACTAGAGAAGATTTGCACATTCTACTTTTTTGTATTTATTTGTAGGTAGGCATCTCATGGTTTGGGAATATTCCTTGCGAACAATGAGTTACCTATTATTGCTTTGTTGTTCGTAGGTTGCTAGTCTCAACTACATACCATCATTCCTATATCTTCAATAGTACTTCCATTGGAAAATTGTTGAGGGTTATTGCTATAATGATTGTTTCCATTTAATTTTTCGTTGCAGCCTATCTTTCAAGATAGATCTCGATCAAATCGGGTAGTCTCGAACCACAGAATATATACCCTATTGTATATATAGATAGATTTTATTGGTCCATTTAAAAGAACTTTTACATGTTATGGGACAAGTCACGATAATACTCATATAAGTAAAAAGTCACTTTAACAGATTCAAAACAAAAAATATACAAACAAATATATATACTTATACTAATATATACACATATACATACGTATACACACATATATTGCACATTTGAGAACATTCAAAAATTCATACACAACAAAACGACTCTATTTAAAATAATTAGTGAACTCATCAATATTGTAAGGACTTGATACCTTGATATTATATTTGAAACGGTCCAACTTGTAAATCTTTTATAATCATCAGGTAATATATTATACAGTCTAAGGCCCATTATTTGGTATGATTTTTGACACAATGATGTACGATTTCTTGGAATATGTAGATCATTTTTTATTCTTGTATTGTAATGATGTACCGATTCATTTTTCATGAACTTATCTAGATTTTTGTGTATATACATCAATAGTTCAACGATAAATAAACCATAAACCGTGAGAATATTATACTCTCTGAATAGTCTTCGACAGGAAGTTCTTGAAGATACGTTAGCAATGTTTCTTATTATTCTTCTCTGTGTTATGAAAATATCTTACATAGAAGACGAGTTACCCCAAATTAAAATACCATATATCAATCTTGACTGAATTTGACCATAATAAAATAATAGTAATGCTTGTTTATCCATTTCTTAAAACTCTAATTTGATAACACTTGCTATATAGGGTAGGTATATATTCTGTGTTTGAACTGATACATTCATACGGGCAATCAATCGTCTGAAAATCGTGTATTAATGGAGCTCATTATCAAACGAAAAATATTGCGTTAATGAGTCTGTTAAAGTGCCGAAACAGAGATACACTGTTCTGCATGAAAATCCTCTTCGCCAAACTAATGAGATATTCCGATAATTTCTACTTCTATCACCCTCTCACTAACCTGTGAATTGTTATATCACGTAGCAAAATCTAGAGAACATCAACAACATGTTTGAGCAAATCACTCAATAACCATCGTCTACAAATGCCCGTTTTTTGGTTTTCTGAATGTAATTATTCAAAAATGGAAAATATCTTATTCAATTTGTGAATTGGCTTTATCAGTTTCAAGGAGTTCATATAACCCAAACGTTCCACCCCTCCATCGAATCCCATATGAAATTAACTTTCCTGGCAACGTCGAAATTCCCATCTTATCAATTTTTATCAAATAAAAACTGACACATCCGTGAAATCCAGTGGAAGAAAAGGACGTTTTCCGGTTCAGGAAAAAACACGATTTGCGGCTGCAAAATGGGGTGAGGCTATGGGTGGTTCCCCGCGGGATGAAAACGGAGACAGAACGGACACGTGGCCGCATTGTAAAACAGCACCTATCGGCTCCGAAAGAGGTCTCTGGGGTAGCTGGCACCGATCGAGATGGACATTTTCGGTGTCATATTACCGTCACTTATGACTCAAAACGTCTTGGCTATTGTTCGAGAGGAATATTGGTTTTGAGTTTCATATGTAGAGACGTGCCGTTAAAATTTCCCTTGTATACGTTGCCCATATCAATGAACATATATCGGAGTTGCTTTCTTTTTAGTGACGTCTTCATCAAGTTCATTTTGTTCACTTCGGAGAGTTTGTGCATTCAAGGTGTACAAAAATCAAGATACGTTTCCATTGATGGGAATATATCACTAGAATTTTCACAACCTCAAATGCATATTTTTGAAATATGTATACTCGGTAGCGTATCAGAAGTATTCAGAGAACGGAGAGAAATTTTGGACACGGTATGGTATGCTGGAATCTAGTAAAGGAATACAGGGTGTCCCATAAACATACCGACAAACTCTGAGGGATGGTAGAGGACATCAAAATAAACATTTTTGCTCGATAAACATAAGTCCGGAAACTCTTCGTTTTCGAGATACAGGGTGTTCAATTAAACATTTTATTGCTTCAGCACCCTTTATTTGTCGGTATGTTTTGGATACTACTTCCAAGATATTAAAAATTACGAATATTTTCCAATTAAATACAAAACAAAAAATGATTAAAAGTCATTAATAATAATTAATGATTAGTAAAAAAAAGTTATTGGGAGTTTCATTAGTTTCTCAATATTTCAATAAACGCATTGGTGAAATGTAAGGTATAATTTTGAAGCATTGAATTTTTTTTCATAGATGTAAGAGATATGGTTTTTATTTTTTTTCTTCGAAACGAAGCTAGATACGGAAAAATTTCAAGGGACAAAAAATTGCATTCTTAGTTGTTTATTCAAAAAAATTATCATAATTACAAAAAATCTGATGAGCGATATTTTTTTTGTTCAAAAACTATCCGACATAGCCCGTTGGCACGCCCCTGAAATCATTGAATTCTAATAGCTCCAAAAGATACCTTATGAATGTATCAATAATCTGTGAAAATTTCATTGAATTCGACCAAATCGTTTTTACGATATTAATAAAAAATCGATTTTTTAAAAAAAATTGAACACTATGTATCTCGAAAACGAAGAGTTTCCGGACTTATGTTTATCGAGCAAAAGTGTTCATTTTGATGTCCTCTACCATCCCTCAGAGTTTGTCGGTATGTTTATGGGACACCCTGTATATGTTCACATGTGCACGATTCCCAGGTTCAGTGTTACTGTTATTTAAAACTCTGAAGTTTTAAATAGAACATCCCATATATTATGAGATTTTCGGATTCTACATGAGATCCTGAGCATATTTACTACAGCATGTCCTATGGCTATTTCTCGCTGTTCTTGACATATGAATTAATTTTTGATAATGGACGGCAGAAACTGGCCAGTACTGAATGATGATTTTTGACGCATTTTTTTTTTTTATCTGTGGACAACACGAAAGGGAAACCTATGATGTTCGAGGAACATCGTGTTAGCCAGCGGTGGAATTTTGGGAAAGAAGGAAGGTGTTGGAATTTTTCTTGAATGTTTGGAGGTTGTAAGCATCAGGAAAGACTTCACTAGGCAAAGAATTCCACAACTTTGCCGTTCTATTGATGAATGATGCTTGGTATAGCGATGTTCGACAGGTCTCGAGCCTGACAGTGTAGGGGTGACCAGCTTGAGCTCGTCTGGTTTGTCTACTAGGAATCGCGCGTGGTGGCATAATAGATGATATTTCCGTTGAGCACCACCGACCGTGAAAGTACCTATAAAAAAGGCAGAGATCGCCGACCTCTCTACGATGATCTAGAGAGGTCAATGATTTGGTGAGTGTTGTGTCATCGACTAGGCGAATAGCTCTCTTCTGAATTGAATCTAAGAGCTTAAGCGTATGTTTGGGGGTTGAGCTCCAAACATGTGAACAGTACTCCAGGACAGGTCGAATTTGTGCTTTGTAGATCATAAGCAGTTGCTGGGATGTGAAGTATCTCTTCGCACGGAAAAGAAAACCGAGTTTTTGTGAAGCAGTCTTCGCAATGGACCTCACATGATCGTCCCATGAGAGAGCACTGTTGGTGGTGACACCCAGCAAGGATATTGACGACCTCATAGGAACAGTGGTACCCGACATCATCAAATTGGGCATTGTGTGATCAGCCTTCTTGGTGAACATACAAGCTTGAGTTTTAGTTGCATTGAACTGTACTAGATTCTCAGATCCCCATTTCAGAATTCTTGTCAGATCCTCATTTAAAGCATCAACCTGTCTTCGCCTTGCACCTCTGGCCTCATTGGATGATATAGGGGCTCTAGAGGAAAAGGCGGAATGAAGTGTACTATCATCCGCAAAGCTATGAACTGGGCTAGAGGTCACATTCAACAAATCATTGATGTGGAGCAAAAACGTGCCAAGACAGAGCCTTGTGGAACACCAGCATTGATCGTCATTGTATCAGACGAGACCCCGTCTACCACCACGTAGAATGATCTATCTGCAAGAAAACTCGATAGTAAAAGACACAGTTGGGGCGGCAAACCATATGACGGAAGTTTCGCTAGGAGGCCTTGGTGCCAAACTCGGTCAAATGCTTTGGAGATATCCAAGGCTACAGCCAGAGACTCCCCATGTTTCTTTATTGACACCTGCCACTTATGTGTCACATAGGCAAGCAGATCTCCAGTTGACCTCTGGTGACGAAAGCCATATTGCCGGTCGTTCACGATTCTTGAGCTCTCTAGATATCGGATGAGCTCGATGTTGATTGCTTTTTCCATTACTTCAGAGATCACAGATAGTAGTGCAATCGGTCTATAGTTGTTAGGGAGTGTTTTCTTGCCCTTCTTTGGAATCGGTTGGACCCTAGCTTTCTTCCAGTTAGAAGGAAATACGCCGAGTTTGTACGAAAGGGTGAACAACCTGCAAAGAACAGGTGTTAGTTCCGGGGCACATTTCTTGAGAACAATAGGCGGTATTCCGTCAGGCCCCATAGCCTTCTTGACGTTGAGGCTAAGCAGAATGTGTCTGATTGTGCGTTGCCGGAAGACAATTTCTGGCATACGGTTATCGATGGTAGCGACTTTCGGAAGTTCCTGGCCTCGTGGATCCAAGGTAGAATTGTCTGCAAACATTTTGGCGAAGGTGTTGGCTTTTTCATGAGGTGTTATAGCCAATGTATTATTATCCTGCGTGAGGGGAGGAAATGAGCTAATAAATTCATATTATAACGGGTGTGAAAAAAGGTGTACTAATAAACTCAATAAAGTAATTTTTTTTTTCAAACAGAACACCTTCTGTTTCTCATCATCCATAAATTGAAAACTTCATTACTTTCGGACTGATATGATGCCCCTATGCCTATATTCAACGGTTTTTGAATAATATATTTCAGGTAAAAAATTAAATATGTTCAATCTTAGGTATTTCTTGTCTGATACTAGGCAATGGAAAAATGTATTTTCTCCATAACCTGTGTATACCTGATCGTTCCATAATTGTAAGATATTACTTGCATAATGAACATTTTTGGTGATTCACACTCACGTATACCATCAAACCCTGTGTTTCTGTGTTTTATTGACGACAGATGACTCTTCCAAAATTTCACTATTCCTTGATGTAACCAACTCATCTGTCATGCGAAGTTAAGGAGGCTAACATTTTATAAATACTCATGCCCATATTTGACTCGAATCCAAGGGGCCATAGAAGTTTCCCTAGAAACCTAGAGCCTCAGAACTCAGAACCCACGACGACCTCGATATGACTTCATCGATAATTCAGTTTTTACCCTGTTCTCTAGGCATCTCTGTGGGAGTATCTCATCAGAAGGATATACTCCCATTTTATTGTATTAGTTTTACTACTGACTCAAAAACCAAGGAGAGAGGATCTCAGAAAATCTATATAAAAAAATTATATAATTTCTACGGAAGGGCCAATATTGATTCATTTTTTATTATTCGCTTAAATTGCGAGTTGCAACTCGGAATTCCACTAAATTCCGAGTTGCTATCAAACATCGAGTTGGATATAGAATGTTCTAATAATTTTATTTATTTATTTATTAGAAGTGCATGGCTATCCAACAGATGAACCTATAAGAGTTCATCCAATAACAGGACAGCTCAAATTTACAAAATATGATAACTATTATGATTACGAAAGTTCCTCGAATTTCTAAGAATGAATCCAAGAGTACGAAGCGCCCTCCCAAACATTGTCTCGATGTGACAATCGAATGTTAATTTTGTATTCATCAATACTCCTAAATCACGGACCAGATTGCTTCTAGGGATCATCTGATTATTCAAGAATACATCCTGTGTTGGAGGATTTTTGCATCGAAAGATTAGGATGTGATGGCATTTTTTGATATTCAGAAATAGTCTGTTCTCAGAACAGAAGTCGTAAAGTCTGTCTAAGTCTTCTTGAAAATATGCATAGTCTGAGATATTAGCTATTTTGGTGTAAACTTTCAGGTCATCAGCATAGTTTACAAATTTTGAAGTCCTGAAGCAATTTTCAATATCATTGATAAATATACTGGAAAGGATTGGGCCAAGATGAGATCCCTGAGGAACAACAGATGAAACAAGACATTCTCTTGATTTATTATTATTCAAGGCCACATATTGATGCCTATCAGATACATATGATGCTAAAAGCCTCAACAAGTGGCCGTGTATACCGAAATTTCCCATTTTTTTTCATCAGGGTAGCATAATGTACTTTATCAAATGCCTTTGAGAAATCGGTATACACTGCACAGGTAGAGGATTCATACTCCATATTCTCAAGGATATCTTGTACGACCGGTGTCAAATTGGTCACCACACCTCTTTTTTTGAAAAACCCATGCTGATATGGCGTTATATGATTTTTGGTAAGAAAAAATAACTCTTTGGTTAATGTTGCTTCAAAAACTTTGCCGAATGAATTAAGTATTGATATGGGTCTATAATTTCGAATATCTGTTCTATCGCCTGATTTGAATATTGGTATTACTTGATTAACTTTCCATTTGACAGGAAACTCTCCGAGAAGTAGTGACCTATTAAACAGGAGATGTAGCGGCCGAACTAAACTTTGAATACAACATTTAATGAATAGGGGGGTATTCCATCGGGCCCCGGACCTTTTTTTTGTATCAAGTTCGTTCAGTATTTCATTAATTTGATTTTCAGAGATGAACGTTATGTTGAAATTATTATTTGTCAGTCTTTCTTCAATTAAGCATGGACTTTGAACACACTACCAAAATAATCAGAGAATATATTGCATATTGATTCAGTTCCTTCATACATTTCATTGTTGAAGTTCATTTGCAAGGGAATTGATGGATTACGTTTTTTTATTTGATATAAAGGACCAAAATGCTTCCGTATCACTCTTTATTCTCTCCTCTGTATTGTTTACGTACTTTTTGTAGTCATTACTGATACTTTTTTTTTAGTTGTAAATATGAAAAACGAAGGTAATCATTTTGGTGTTTATGTGTTTTCCACTTTTTGTGATAAATACTTTTATCTTTCAATAATTTAACGGTCTCCTTTGAAAACCAGAAGGGGCTATTGTTATAATTTGTTTTAGTAATTGGCACAAAATTTCTAATAGCTTGATTCATTACATCGTAAAAACGTCCAACTGAAACATCAATATCTACTGAATTGAATAAAAGCTCCCATCGGACAGAGTTCAAGAAAGTATTTATGCTATTGTAATCAGCTTTATGATACATAATTTTGGTGTAAGAGTTCTTTGACAATTGTTTGAAATATTTTGAACTGTGTTATTTCGATGGCCTTATGATGCACATCCTCAAACACGAAAGGTAACAAAGCAGGTTCATTAAAATTTGGAAATACTAACAACAAAATTTCTATATGTCTCAACAAACAGAAAACATCAATTCGAAAGCACAAATATTCACATCATGAATCTCAAAAGAAACCACCTGAGGCAGAGAGTGATTACCAAACCAACCAACCGACGCCACAATTATAATAGTTTGTTTGGCAAACCACAACAGATGTTGCACCCTTTGTCCTGCCACAACGATACAAAAGTAACATTGAGTGCGCCCTATAACCCCTCAGCCCTCGGCTGTGAACCTGCCGCGAGATGCGGTGGAAAACAACCCTCTCTCCTCCTCTAATCCCTTCAGAAAACGAACTCCTGCTAATAAATATCAATGAAGTCATTACACGCTGTTATTATTCGCAAATATGGTCTGGTAATTACAGAGCAAATAACTGGAAGATATTTGGTGGGTGGTGGTTATTACATTCGGTTGGCGCGATATACAACTCCTCGTTGAGTTTGAGTATTTATTGTCTGTGTATGTGTGCGGATGATAAAACTATGTTGTGATTGCATGATACTTGCATAGTCTCCTTTCCACGAAAACTATTAATTCCTAATATGATGTAGAAATATCTAAAATAAGTAGTATGAATGATAGATAGTTACCACTCTGATCATTGGTCATTCGGTCCTCTAGTTGTGAGGCTATGGCTAGGAGCTTCGATTACAATCACTTCACGAATTCTGGTGGAAAATCAGCTGAAGAAGTCATTATATGTGGAATTATGAATGTTGAAGGCGTGATCTCTCAGGTTATCAGTAAGCATTGATTCAAGATACGAAACTGGAATCTATTCGATGAATATTCCAAGAAGACCCCTCATAATGCGCAGATCGCGGAGATGAAGAACGAAGCTCTTCTAGGGTTATATGATTTCTCATTCATAGTTAATTCCTTCTTCTTGAGAATATCATAGTTTATAATATGGTGGTTATGCAATATGAGCACGCAGTTTTAATCATCTATCAGTTTATTTCCCTTAGTGATTTTGTCCCTAGAACTTCCTATTCATCTACATACATCCTTTTTTGCATGTCTTCCAATTACCCTACAGAGTTAGAATCTTATAATCGAATAATCAGTGACACCAAATGCAATTCAATTCAGCGAATGAACATTTTCTACAACAATCAACAACTAGTCGTACAGCTATTCGCTAACAAAATTGAAAAAATTCAATTGCAGACGGTCGTTTTTTCAAATGACCTTCATTCACAATATAAGGTCGTGATTGAGAAGTGTAATAATATACCCAAATGATACATACTCATCATTGATACTGAGGCCATAAAGAAAAATACTAAATATCGTATCTCAAACTCAAATATTGGAAGGAACTATACTAGTACTGTATAGGTAGCTGGGTGTCCCCACCAACAGTGATCTCTCATGGGACGATCATGTGAGGTCCATTGGGAAAACTGCTTCACAAAAACTTGGTTTTCTTCTCCGTGCGAAGAGATACTTCACATCATCCCAGCAACTGCTTATGATCTACAAAGCACGAATTCGACCTGTCCTTGAGTACTGTTCACATGTTTGGAGCTCAGCCCCCAAACATACGCTAAAGCTCTTAGATTCAATTCAGAAGAGAGCTATTCGCCTACTCGATGATACAACACTCACCAAATCATCGACCTTTCTAGATCATCGTAGAAAGGTCGGCAATCTCTGCCTTTTTTGAAGATACTTTCACGGTCAGTGCTCAACGGAAATATCATCTATTATGCCACCACGTGCGATTCCCAGTGGACAAACCAGACGAACTCAGGCTGATCACTCCTACACTGTCAGGCTCGAGACCTGTCGAACATCGCTATACCAAGCATCATTCATCAATAGAACGGCAAAGTTGTGGAATTCTTCGCCTAGTGAAGTCTTTTCTGGTGCTCACAACCTCCAAACTTTCAAGAAAAATCCCACCACCTTCCTTCTCTCCCAAAATTCCACCGCTGGCTAACACGATGTTCCTCTAACATTATAGGTTTCCCTTTCGTGTTGTCCACAGATGGAAAAAAAATTGGTAGAGATTCGAAAGATTCAACTTCGTGAATTTTGAAAAAAAGCATCTCGAAAGATACTAGTGCAAACTAAAAATTTTCCACGAACATCGTAATAATTCGAAAACGGTCGAACATCGCCATGGGGGCAAATCATACGACTATTTTCGACATGATTCATAGATTTGAAAAATATAATAATATATAGGTTGTTTCATTCCTGTTTGAACGGAGGATGTGCTACGATCTTGGCGATATTTCACATCGATGTTGACTTTCATGACGTTCCCAATTTTCGAAACTTTGTTCGAATAGGAACATCGGAATTTTTTAACCAACGAATTACAAGCTCCTCTTGAACCGGCCCTGATGTGGAACATCGTGATCTGACCAGAATAGCGCAAAATCAAGGGAGCTTATTTGATTTCGAGCCGAACTCCAATCATCATTAAAATATCCGGTTGCATAAGAGCACATGAAAAGCGCCGCCCGAGCATTTTCTGATGTCAATCGCGTGTCGTTTTACATCCATCCATGAGGGACGTGCCGACCGACGGACGGTCGTCCGCTTTCGGGAGGGTGGCACCGAATTTATGTATCTAGGGGTGGCGTTTGACTCGAATTTATCGCTCCGCTGGCTACGACTTAACACCTTCATAAACTTCAATGAGCACTTGTGACGGCGTCGTTTTTTCACCTCGTCGATAGGCGAATGTTAAATCAAGAAATAACTTTCTCGAAGTAACGTTCAAGATTCGCCATTTCATCGATATTCAAATAGAAATGTCTGCCCAGATATCATGGAAGATCTCGTCTCCTTCATTCGCACAAGCCCTTTGGAACTTCTGCGGATGACTTTCGGCAACTAAGGAGATGAGTAAAACAATAACAATCTATTACTTGCGATGGACCAAATACGTACCAAATGTACCGAATTTGAAGTGAAATCTGATGGGCCATCAATAAAGCAAAATTGATTCGAAAATTGTCACTTCAGTACCATCTAGCGCCCAAACTAAGCAATTGTATCGAGCTGTTTTGGCCTGAGCAATATGTGGGGGTACTGTCTGTAAGTTATTCAAGGGGGTGGTACATTCATTTTCAAGTTTCTTTGTGTGATTTTCTCTCCTTGTTTCTATAAAATGAAGTAGAAGTTATTGAAAATTATTTCAATATATTTCGAGATATATTTGTAGTGAGGATAGATTTGAGTTCTGCCCCAAAACCGCGATTGGAATTCAATCTTCTCTATTTGTCAGTGACACCTAGTTTTTTTGAATATTCGGAAATATAAATATAATCAATAATAATAAAAAACTTCTACTTATCTCAGTGGACGTTTCGGAAACGAATCTGCTACCGTTTTCAACACAGAACACTTTTTTTTGCAAAATTTTTTCCATGTTGAGCTGCTTACTTTTCAGTGTCGAACCCAGATTTATGTTTATGGTTTATGTTTGATTATTTCTGTTAAAAGTTGTTCTCTCTCGTGAATATCACCACTTTGAAGTGGAAGGTCACTTTTATAATCCTTCATATACCTTCAATAGATATCCTGAGACAGATATATTCTGTTACTCTGTCTTCTATCTCTGAATTATATGTGATTATACAGCAATAGACTTTCGTTTTGCAAAATAAACAGCGTTCTTATAGTCAATTTTTTATGTTGATGAACTTGTGACGTGAATGATATCAATCATATCAATGTTGAGAAATACTACCTCAAATTATCGTACCTCGAAGCGATCCTTATAAAAGCGGAACAGTTAATCGTGGCGCCAGTGGTCAGTTTGTACAGTAAGGAGTGAGAAAGCATACATACTCGTATTTTATATTTTTCAGTTAGAAACCAATGTGGACTCATGCTCAGCTCAGTCCAATGGTTGTAAATATTTTTTCGCTCGAATTATTCATCAAAATGTAATTTTAAACCAGAGACCTAACCTAAGCAAGGTTGATGTTGGATACTGGCACATATGTTCGGTGTAACTGGGCACCCTAGTAATAACAGATTGTGAAGGGATTCCTTTGTCCACTATATGCCGATATATTGCTGAGATACACGTTTTTGATTGGTTGAATTATTTGTGTTGATAATTGAAAACACCATGTTTTCGATTTCGTATTACGGCTCCTGATTGGCTAATAGATTCTTATATGCTGTGCTTTTGTTTTTCTATTTCGTTTCCTCGCTGGTTGGGTAGTTTAATTGAAAATTGGAAAACCAGCTGCTGCCAAAATATTTTCCATTTGCCTGATGAAGAAACTACACCAAATTCTAGCCAGTATCATGATAATCACACACTTATAATATCTATGAACTACACAATATTTCACGAATTCTGGAAAATCATTCTATTGCAGATATAGAAGTACTATCACATACCTAGGACATGACATCATGGACATGATCTAACCACAAACTGTGACCAAACATGAAATGTCATCAGGTCAGTGATGCATTCCGCAAGGTATTGTTGGTTGCATAGATACATGTTGCATAGCAATTCGTCATGCGGGATGTATGAAGATATCTGTGGTTAAAATTTGATTTCAGTAGACCGTGTCAACAAATACCTCGTGTTTCGAGAATTCTACTCTTTTTCGAAACGAATCAAAGAAGTTTTTGTTTCGATAATCATCAATACAATTGTTATATTACATTCGGAAAGCTGCGGCAGATACCTAGCGTAATGATAAATATCAAAACCATCCTCGCTTTCTACCAGGCTTCTATGAGAGGAGTGATTTCGCTATAAGACCAAGGAATGAAAATTTGAGATAGGTACTCACTTGTACTCTAGCTTCGGTTAAATTGATTTTCATCGCTAAATCTTCTCTGGTGAACACATCGGGATAATGAGTCTGGGCGAAGGCTGTCTCTAGTTCTTCCAATTGCTGCAAAGTGAACGTGGTTCTGTTTCTTCGTTGTTTCCGTCTGACGAATGTGTCATCATGAATTGCGGGATGATAGGAATAGCTCGTATCTATAGAAGAAATATATGTTGTTATTATCAAGAGAATATAGTGTTTTGAAGTTTAGTTCAATATAGGAAATATGCAATTCGAATTTTCCAGAGATGTAGTCACATCATCACGATTGCTTCGATTACGTATATTAGCCATAGATGATAATATTGTACTCCTGTCACGGTTTTGTTGGTTATTTGGCTGTTTATTTGTTCAGGATGCAACATTCAATTATCAGGAAAATGAGATGATATCCCAAAATAATGTTCATAGGGACGTCGTTCTGCTGTTCAGAACATGAGAGGGACTCTTATTTTTTTTACTCCAGTGCATAATTCTCGAAGGTTCCAGCATCATTGTTTAGTATATTGTTCAAAATTTTTCACGAGTATGGAACTGCTAACATTCATACGATTGAGAAATATGCATTCCATGACGTTATCTTTTGACAAATATTTTATGCAGAAAATCAGCTAAAGAACAGTCGGAATGAATAATACAATCATGATCCGGTTAGAATGCAAATGTGCAAATCTGCAGAGCACTCAGGAACACTAATCATCATATTCATAGTTTGCAAAAATCTTGAAATTTTTTCCACAAACTTGAAACCAAAAATGGTGATTGTATTTAGATTTCTTTGTTCCGTGAGTCAAAATTTGAAATTATGAAATATACACGTTATAGAAAAACCAGTATTTTCAAATGTTTTCATATATTTTCGACGTCGGAAAAGGTTGCAAATTGAGAGCATTCATGAACTATCCTTCTTCGTTGATAATCAAAGATTTAAAATTTTTGGAACTAACAAAGAACATTTCACTTTCGGAGACCTTAAATGATGGGCATATAGGTATTACCATTGTTCCCAAACACATTGAAAAAACCTGTGAGCTTCAAATTTCAGCCTGAAACATTGATTTTTCACAGCAAAAGCTGTCTCAAGGTGACTAAAGAATTTTGAGAGGTCGTCTCAGAAAATATGGCAAACAGGTGTATATTTCCAAGTCGAAGCAATCTTATTCGAATGCGAATAATACGATGTTGTAACAGGAAGGGCGAAAGTAATGACATAGTATGAAATCACCATGATTATTGCGAATGAAGTCAAATGTCATTATGCTCTGACATTTATGTTGTAGCCAGATAGATAATTAGCTGAGAACAATCTATGAAACGATACACATCTGAAGAACTATTTGACCAATTTTTGGGCCGTGGTGATTTCCAGTTTCAGGTTGAAATCACCCTGAACTGAAGTCTCATCTTCACTACCAAAATAAATCAATCAAGTCTTGAAAGTCAACATTGAAGAAAATCACCAATCTGGAATCAGATGCCATCTCGATGTCATCAACTCAACACCTTCGAATAAACTTTCATTGAAAACAGAGCCCAATTGTTTTCATTTCTAATAAAATGGCAGCCA
Organism: Gastrophysa polygoni; assembly: GCA_963576655.1. NCBI lineage: Eukaryota > Metazoa > Arthropoda > Insecta > Coleoptera > Chrysomelidae > Gastrophysa > Gastrophysa polygoni. The sequence continues at coordinate 4,494,224 of OY755087.1, forward strand.
ATAAACATAGTGGCATTCCTTTGCCCCACTTCTTCATGAATATATGAAAATTCATAGATCACAGTGTTAGCAGATCGCAAAATCATCGAATCCACAAACTGCTTCAGGAAGTGAAGAAGTTATTGGAGCTATTATCAATACGAGCGCCTTCAGATAGAAGAATAAGATACAACGTATGTACCTAATCTGGTCCCAGCTCATTCTCTTCTGTTTTGACGTCAGTTTACTGACAACGGGAAAAGGCAGGTAAAAACATTTACATTCTCACGCTCAGAAATATGAGAATGACTTAAAGTGGGGATTTCAGAATTACGCAATACTCGAGTTCACATGACTCAATTTTGTTGGATCTTTCCAATCAGACAAATTTCAATTCGAATAAAAAAGTTAGAAATATACTTTTCTCCTCTCAACATGAATCAGAAAAGTTAAGAAACAAGTATTATATTTAGTTAATATGTGGCATGTTGTGAGCTCTAAGCAAATCCAATAATCCTAAGAGAATTTATGTTACATGGAGTTATCTCGTTTCTGACCAAATTCACTTCGGAAGTTTCCAACTCTGACCGGCGGTCACTCATCGCCTAATCTCCCCGAAGACTTTTCTCGAAGAGATATATAAGTTTTCACTCGAATGAGAACACTCCGTCAGTGTTGAAATAGAATTAGAATCTCATAGTTCTGATCAACACTTCTTTATTCAATGTACTAGGTTTATCAAAAGACATCTATCAAATCAATTGAAAATTCTATGATTTTTTCAAACCTCAATGCTAAAATGATATAGAGGAATCAATGATGTGCCAATCACCAAATTTTCAAAAACAGAGGAGAGAAAGTCCCTCAAAAAATATATAGGAATAAAAATACTGTCACCGAAGTTTCGTGAATTAGTCCGTGGATTGATGTCATTATATTTTCATATTTAGCGTATTTTGTATTTAGTGAAGATGTATCCTTATGCAAATTTCAATACTTTGGATTGGCTACAGCTCTCAAGATTGCATTTTGTGTTAGAAATACAAATAACGTATCGTCAGAATGGCGGGGGAGCAATGTAGTGGTGGCAGTTGTTTCCTAAGTGGGGTTGCTACCCCAACTCCAAGATTTCAAGTGGCGACTACAATGTTTTGAAATTTCAACACTGTGAATCCGAACTTTCGAAAATGTTTACTGGGGTTGATTACAACGTTGTTGTAAATAATAACTATAAAACATAGTGACTTCAGTGATATAAATTGTAAACCATGATGTGGATATGGACTGGTGTTCCAACTCCCTACACCCAGCCACTAGAAAAAGTTGTAGACTTTCGCCGACTTGATTATGTTGGAGTTCAATACCTTACTGAGGATTCCAAAGTTGAAACTAGATGCTGCTAATCTCGATGGTTACATTGGAAACTTTGGGTGATACGATTTGAATTTAAGAATCAACAGGAATGCAACCATTAGCTATCGATTTCTGTCAGATATCCGTCATTATCAGTTAAAGCGGATTTGACTTTTTAGGATCGAAGATCGTATTGCCATCTACACTCAAGCGGTACCGTCTTAGTAAGGTTGTTTGACAGGTCTACATGTTTTGGAAGGCATTACTGATAAAACCAGTAAGTTATATCGATTGAAAATGTGACAATGAAGTGCTATCAGTTAAATAAGTTGTGAACGATGACACGTGGATCACCTGAATTATCACTGTATCATAATGATGATTACTGAATCAATAATAATAATAATGAGGATCAATGGTCTCAGACTTTGATAATGACTGAGTCCAGCGAGTATGGTCTTCAACCATTATCTACTGATATTTTGTGATGCCCCCAAGACGAGAAAATATCCATCAACAGCAGAGACAAGAGTAAACAACTCGATAAGAACAACAAATGATATAATACATTAATTATCATTCTCGGTAATTTTGCACTCATCATGCGATGGGGTTTTTTCCTATTTTTTTTCTGGTACTCACGTATTTCGACCTCAGGAACCCGAATTCCATGATAAAAACGTGCGCAAACTTATATTTTTCGAGATATTCCAGGAAACAGTATGAAAATCAACCAACTTTCTTCGGCTCGTTTTGGGTAGGCATGTAGCTACACAGGATACTTTTTATACCTGCCTTGAACATTCAAGAAGTCAAAAAGAAAGGAAAACATCCTCGAATCAGTAAAATCAACGTTCTTCAGCATATTGGAGGAAGATGGATCCAGCATTTTTCATATGGACGGCGCTGTCAAATGAGAATCTATGTCAGAATCTCCAGTTCTGTAATGAGATACATAGCGCCGTCCATATGAAAGAAGGATTCATCAAAGATACTAAAGACGATGAATAAATCTTCTTAGAGGATGGTTCTCCTTCTTTTTAGCTTCTAGAATATATAAGGAAGATATAAACAGGCCGAAACAAGAAGGGTAATTTTCATATTTTTTCCTGGAATATCTCGAAAAATATAAGTTTGTGCACGTTTTTATTGTGAAATTCGGATTCCTGAGGTCGTAATCCGTGAGTACCAAAAAAAAATTGAAAAAAACCCATCGCATGATGAGTGCAAAATCACCACATTCTCATGATAGCTATGACTAAGAGTACATGGATGGATGTGACAGTTTTTGTATTATACAGGGTGTTACTAAAGGTATGTACTGAATCCGAGGGCGTATTACTGGAACGATTTTAAGTTAGAAAATTAGTTGGAAAAGTTCTCATGAACATGTGTCTGGACTTTTTATCAATATTTCGAACACAATTTTGTCGATATTCTCGAAATGTGGCAGTGTTATTTGTTGTAATGAGTGCTGCGAAGACAATAATGCTAGGAACATGCAAAGGTAACTTGATTCATTGTAGCTGTTTTTAAAATTTCATGACGTACCTGCAACGAAGTGATTTTCATTTTGTTCTACAAAAACGGAGTGAGAAAAGTGAAGATACATACTTACATACAGATGCTTACTCTGAAATAATATCAACGTTCAAAAATTCGAGTAGCGTCCATACTCCTTTGCAATGATATTGGTGATCTATTTGATATATTGTGGTATAAAATGATTTTTCGGCACCTCGTGAATATGAAACCGAAACAATTATTCTTTCACGTTTTGCTTCATCGAACAAATGACACTCTTTATCGCCATTGTGTTTTTTTCTACTGAACAATAGAGGTAATGAAAGCGTCACATAGAGAATGAGGTGTTCCTATATTAGACATTATCGTATATCATGAAAGAGCACTGATATAACCTACGACCGGCCTGGCGCATGTAATTTTCAATTTGCATTCGGACGGGCACGTGACTTCAAAAATGGGAGAGTCGAAGAAATCATAGCAATAACAACTGAATTAACTACAAACATGCCGATCAATATTACCACTCCTCAATGTTGTAAGCATTTGCAATACGAAGAATAATTCCGCAAATATACTTATTACAGCGAGTGATGATTTATCAACACAATTAGATTAAGTATCATTAGTAATTCGCTTGGAATGAATTATATGCAAAAGAGGATTCTCATGGATATTTCCAATGAATTCAGAAATCATCAACTAATTGTTGCTGTTTAATAATGGAAAGCTCAGATATACTGCAATATTCGGATGAATGGTCCATAATTTGTTCTATATGAAAGGGTTGCTATAGCACTGCAGAAATTACTGATTTGAAAACAAAGTAGTGGTGGTTATATTTCATTATTGATGAAAATGTTTGTCCACTACTCATAATTGTATTCGAATAATTCGGTCAACTATACGATCAAAGATAAACAACCCAACCACTATATTCCATGAACTGTCTTAGACATGTTTTCCAATACTCACCATACAAACTCAGAGAGAAGTTATTCCAGTTTAGAATGGTTCATTTATATTGGCTATATAGTACCCAAGTTCAGTTTCTCTCAGAGAGGCCATATTGGATTATAGTGACATTGAAAAGAGCTGAAGGAATAGAAATAAATTATGTATCTTACCATAACATTCATTTGATGAAACACTGATGGAATGACGAAAACTACGGAAAATGTTAATTGTGGTCCAATCTTCATAACGAATCATCCCATACTATTCTTGAAGAATTTTGATTATGTAGTAGACTGTCAGATTCGAGTGATAAGCAGAAGAGTCGAATAGAATTCTGAGCTCGTATCATGTATGTGTATGGATATGCAAGTGAAGCAAATTTTATAACGAAGAAAAAACTAAAATACTTTTCGTGCTTTCTTGATGTGGAGTACATTATGTGAATTCGATTTGTGTATTGTTATACAAACCTGTTGTTGATTCTATATTCTATCGCATTTCTATTACTTTAATATTGACTCTTGAAATATTAATAACATTCTTGAACGTTTCTGTTATTTCGGATAATGAATATGGAGTGACACATGATTCTAAACTATTTTCTTTTCTCTCCCCAATGGCACTTGAATCCAATATTGCCGTAATGAGAAAAACTGAAGATGTGTACTGTATCTGGAAAATAAGTCACTTTGTGAAAAATAATAGTAAATAATATTCTCATGTACATCAAATGGAGTTATAATCGAAAAAAGAAAAACTTGGTTTCCAATATATTCATCATATTATGTTGATAGCTGAATCCTTTCCATCAAATTTCTTCATATAATGATGTTCAGCATCAAGACCCGAAACTTTCTCTGGATTCTGAAACCCGGTCGTTTCAACCAAAATATCAAAATATTTCACTCTATCCGGGCATATCCTCTCGCCCGCAAATGAAATTATCGAATCGGTATGATGTGATCGGAGATTCGACTGGAATAATGGATAACAATAATACGTACCTACGATATTCAGAGCTCATCCTCGGTTGATATTAAATCAATGAAACATTGAATGTTTGATGAGTTCGAAATAAGCGATGTTTGCTAGCGGTTTTCAACTGAGCAGATTACAAGATTAAATATACAATTTCTCTGCATTAAACATGAGATTTTAATTAATATATCCTCAGCGCGGCTGTAATTTCATTACTCTCGACTGAAATTCAAGTTTTGATCTGCCAGAAAGCCAACGATTTTCTCTGAAAAAAGTTTCGCCAACGAAAACGAGAGCTTTTAATCCAATCCTGTTTTTCTTCATTACTTTCTCCCGTCGCCGAAATTACTGTGAGAGTTCCAGAGCTGTTCAATGCAAATGGAGTATCAAATAATGATTCATTTTCATGACAGATTTGAGGTATCGATCAATTTCTAGATGTATATATAGGTTTCAGATAAAGATATAGAGAATCATCATGAAATGTTGAGATGAGTTTGAGATTTGGGAAATATTTTATAACATATTGCTGCTAATGATTAAATTTTCAGCTCGAAAATAACGTTTTCGAAAACATCGAATATACCTACTGGTGAAATCAATAAAGATTCACAATGGCAACACTGAAACAAATGCTTGATTGTATATTTCAAAAATGGACCGTGATATTTCCCATTCGGTGATATAATATTATGGACAACTATTATTGATTGTGTAATCTAACTTGGTAACATTTATCGTTATAAATGTACATTATATTGTTAGGATATATATCAGACATGTCTATGAAAGTTTGTCCCCTGAAATTTTGTCAATACCATGGAGGAAATATAACAAATATTTTAGCCGCCAGTTTAACTAACAACATAATATATTATAATTTCAAATTAACTATTTATAGAAGTACCTAGTGAACGAATATAGATTATCAAGGTATTCCATCAGAACTTTTTCAAAGTGTTGCACTTTAGTTACTTTTGAAGAGTAAGTTACTCTTCAGAAATTCTGGTCAGTATTGTAGATTTCTTCATTATATTTGATCGGAAGCCTAGCAATTTTCCCCACCATGAGCACCAATTATCTATAGGAAATTTCTCCAAATGTTCCTTCATGGAAAACCAATCTTGGATAATTCGAAATACAGGATTATTTCAGAAATATAGTACGAAATTTGTACGTAGGTAGGTATAGGTTGGGAATTCATTGAACCTCAACTTTCATATTCAGCATAATAGAGAGAAATTCATAAACGAAAGTAGCAAAGATTGATTAGTTGAGGTTGATTTCAAAGAGGTTTCAAATCATCAAACGCATCGTGTTCACAGTTGATAATGGAACATTATTTGGTAGGTATTCAGTCACTCCCGCGATGTGAAGAATGTTAATTTCACTCATCCAAGCCATCCATGGACTTCAATCAGTGAAATCATATACAATTTGTCGTCGGCACATCACTACGATCGAGAGGTCGTAATATAAAGCAATGTGTCGTCATCAATTCCACAAAGGACATTGTTTGGTGTTCATGTAGACACTATCATGCGATTAGTTGGCGATTCATTCCACAGACCGATCCCTGTCAATTATGAATTTCTGATAACGTATTTCGCTGCGCTACATTATCGAGGTGTGTTGATATATCTTTGTGATAACTTTTTCAATATTGTGACGTTCATCGAGTGATGTAAGATGATGTGCTGTTAGGACTCTTCATTTTTCAGCTTTTCATGGGATTTTCTCTCCTCGTTTCTAAAAAAATAGAGTAGAAGTTATTAAAAATTATTGCAATATATTTGTAGTGAGGACAGATTTGGGATCTGCCCCAAAATGTCACTGCGCTTGAAATTAAACCATTAGATACCTAAAAGAGAAATTCTCTATTGGTCAGTGACACCTTGTTTTTGGAAGAATTTTTGGAAATACAAATATATTTAATGAGAATAAAACCTCTACTTATCTTTGTGGACGTTTCGGGAACGAATCTGCTCCCGTTCTCAACACAATTAAAATATTTCTCTCTTCGTAAAATTTTTCAATGTTTTCGATTTTGATGACACATTGTCACTTTTCAGTGTTCTCAACACAATTGAAATATTATTCTCCTCGTTAAATTTTTCAATGTTTTCGATTTTGACACTGAAAAGTGACAATGTGTGAAAATCGAAAACATTGAAAAATTTTACGAAGAGAAAAATATTTTAATTGTGTTGAGAACGGGAGCAGATTCGTTCCCGAAACTTCCACCAAGATAAGTAGAGGTTTCATTCTTATTAAATATATTTGTATTTCCAAATTTTTTCAAAAACAAGGTGTCACTGACCAATAGAAAATTTCTCTTTTAGGTATCTAAAGGTTTAATTTCAAGCGCAGTGACATTTTGGGGCAGATCCCAAATCTGTCCTCACTACAAATATATTGCAATAATTTTCAATAACTTCTACTCTATTTTTTAGAAACGAGGAGAGAAAATCCCATGAAAAGCTGAAAAATAAATGTATCACCTCCTCGAAGAACTTACAGACAGTGTTAGGACTCTTGTAGGTATCTTGGAAACTCGATTAACTGTGAATAGAACTATTCTTAATACCTGGGCTGATTTTTTTTTTATCTGTGGACAACACGAAAGGGAAACCTATAATGTTCGAGGAACATCGTGTTGGCCTGCGGTGGAATTTTGGGAGAGAAGGAAGGTGTTGGAATATTTATTGGAGGATTGGGGGTTGCAAGCATCAGCATCAGGAAAGACAGTAGGCCAAGCATTCCACAACTTTGCCGTTCTATTGATGAATGATGCTTGGTATAGCGATGTTCGACAGGTCTCGAGCCTGAATATCTTTATTTTTTTCATGTTACCTACACTTTCCACTTTTTGAATTGAGTTAACTTTATGATTCTCCATGAACCCATTTCTTCCATTTCTTGCTGTTCGAAATGTCTTAGTTTGTTTTCCTTTCTGCATCTATTATTTGTTGTTTCCAAATTATCTTCTCCTGCCTCCTCTTCCTATATGTGCTCCTTATAGCGCATCAGGTGTTTTGTCTATCTTTTCGCATTGATTCTACTCATTTTACCAATTCAGCTGCATCTCTTCATTTTGTTTGTTGTAGCCTCCTGCTTTTCATTTTTCTCATAATATCTCCATTTCCCATACCCCATTCTGTTCCTGCCGTATCAACAACATGATTTTTCATGATCATTTCCATTTCACGCTTGAATATTACTTAGCATTTTTGGTATCATAAAATGACATTATGTATCCTCAATTTTGTTTCTTGCATAAGTTCGTCCTATTTTGTAAATCCAAATCGATATTCGTTACTCCTTATAATGTCATAAATGAATGACAAAATAGCGAATTGGCTAGGATTCACATCTGATGCAAAACACTCAACTCATTTTCCAACTGCATATACAGGGTGTAACTCAAAGGATGTTATTGATTCCAGGTGGTGATTCCTTGTCATATTTTATGAAAAAAAGTTCATATATACGTGTGTCCTAACTTGCTCTGTTTCCTACTAGCGGGGTGTCCAAAGTTTAATGAAAAATCGTTTTTTCATGAATTACTCAAAATTCTTTCCGCTGATTTGATTTTGTGTGTTTTATTTGTATATTGTTTCCAGTGGTGTCGCAGTGAATGACATGATTTTTACTATGAACATCATTGAGGTAACCCTGGAATTTCAATTCGTGAACTTATTCCATGAAAACAAGTCCTTTGTAACTGCTAAGAAACACAACCAGTTTCATCGAAATCGGCATGAAGACTTTCGAGTTATAAATCAAAAACCTATATCTCTAGTAACACTTTGACACCTGCTCGTTACTCGGAATCGAAGCAAGTCAGGACACACGTTTATATGAAATTTTTTTCATGGAATATGACAAGGAATCACCCACTGAAATTAATGACATCATTCAAGTTACATCATGTATTAGAAAGAACTGTTTTTTTTTCAATTCGAACTACTTCTGTAGAATTATTCAATTTACATCATTGAAATCTTGACAATTTTCAATGTTACGAGGTGGGTATACAATACATGTTATTTAAGCTATTCGAGGACTGTTGAGTTTCCGCCAAAATAGAATGATGATATAAAACGTATCCTTCGTGAGTAGTGTGAAACCGTCGAATTGAACCATTTTTCGATCAAATCAAATTGAATAATCGATTTTAATGAATCAGTATGTTTCGAGATATTTCTTCAATCCAAAACCGTTCGTCTAACGAAAAAAGTCAAAAGCTTCTTTTTGTTAGCAACTGATGAGAGATTCCAAAACTGATTTTAATCTTGATAAAAAAACAGTGGCGTGCCATTTTTTAATGTAATGAAATTATATTTTGGTCAATATCAACGGTTCAAAAAAAGGTAGATGATAAATCATTTTCATGAAGCTTCATGAATTATTCTTTTCGCTGATTTTGATTGAACTTCGTGTGTGTTTCATTTTTAAACTTGATAAAAAGACAGTGGCGTGCCATTTTTTGATGTAATGAAATTATATTTTGGTCAATATCAACGGTTCAGAAGAAGGTAGATGATAAATCATTTTCATCAAATCATAGAGAAATTTATCTCCTTTCAAAACATATGAAAATTGATATACCATTACATTTGTTTTTTTTTTCGAAAGAAACTCAGAAATTTGCAAACATTTCAGTTAAGGCCATCTAGCGGCGACAGCAAAAGTCAATAATTCAAAACCAAATGAGCGTTTCTTATGGCAAATTATGTTCTTTCATATGAGCATTAATTTGCTGAATTCGGTCAGATAGAAAGGGAGAATTCTTGGTTTGTTTAAAAAAACAATTGAACTTCCCCCACCGCTTCATTTTGATAGATAGAACGAAACGTTCCAGACAAAAACTGTAGGGAAATGATCAGTTAATATAAAGATGATATAATCGATATACTCTCATGCGACAAAATTCTATAAAAATCCCAATTTTCAACTTGGTGTTCGACAAACTCGAAAATAATTTCTAGCAATTTATCTTGATTTTTTTCTGTCTCAAATCTATACGACCAATATCTTATGAGATATGGCCGCTCGCTACCCTTTACTGATCACTCGGTACAGTGGCACATGGAATATAACTACGAATGCTCATCGAAGCAAGATCCTACTTTTCTATCCAGTGGTGCTACTTGGAATGATATTTAGTGAATTAAATTCATAAATGATATCGAAAATATCAATCTAATTTCAGTTCATAACCACTTTGGAGAGGTTGCTAACAGTACATCTTTTCTATTGAGTGTTCCCATCATGTGTTCAGAACAAAATGAAGGACTCATTTTTCAGCTTTTCGTGAGATTTTCTGTCCTCTGGGGCAGATCCCAAATCTGTCCTTACTACAAATATATTGAAATAATTTTTAATAACTCCTACTCTATTTTTTAGAAACGAGGAGAGAAAATCCCAGGAAAAGCTGAAAAATGAATGTACCACCTTCTCGAAGAACTTACAGACAGTATTCAAAATAAAGGACTGACTTTTTTCAATCATATTGATCGGATTAGACTTGTGATAGCGTTTCGAGTATCAAGATTGGTAGAAAGGAAACAAAATTTGGTGACTGATCGCGGTGTAATTTTACATCTACAACTTGAATCGATTGCAACAACTTTCGTTCCTACATATTCGTGTCCAGTTCATCTCATACTGTTCATTAACATCATACCATTTTTTTCTCTATATTTATCAATGGTATCTACATAATCGCCTAATTCAATAGAACTTGAGTGAACGAGATTACCGATAATAATCACAGGTTGTCGGACCGGCTGCTTGTCGGAAGAGGTCAAAACTAATGTGATAACTCTCATAATCCACCCCACAAGCATGGCATGTGGTGCTGAAATTCGTTATTAGGGGTGCCTTGATCTCCAGGGATAAAATCCACTATAGACCACTCTGCGTCCTCTTCAAGATGATTATTACTGTTGGGACAAAATTAGGCATGATCATGGGGTATGTATCTAGTTGGTGAATTATACTGTCTACTGTAGTGAGAATTGCATTGTCTTCTGAATCAGTTCAAAAAATTGTCATATATTTATATGATAATCATTGACTTGATATATGTAAATGATATACGTAAGAGGTGATTGCTAAATGTACAATATGATATTTCAATTATATGGGACCAATATTTCAATTTACACGGATCTAATGAGAGCAGAAGAGTAGGGATAAATCATGAAAAGAGAGCGTATAATTGTACATTATGCAATGAGCACAAAATGGCCATTTTGTTGCATACTATACTTTTTCTATGACAACATATCGTTCACGTTTAATACGTGCATACATCGCAAGAACTTTGAAAGAAGTAAACTGATGATATTTCGTTATTTGCCGCTAATGGGCTTTCTATCAGAATCAAAATGAAAATTGAATATTTCTGATAATAGGTATACAGAAATAGAAGCCTATAAATGTATTTATAGAAAACAACTATGAAATTACTCGTTACCTACTGAAACTTTGACAGGAACGATCTGCTGACATTTCATCGATTTGTCGTTGGACGTCATGATTTGACAAGCCGTAGTCGTCTTGATTTCAGAGTGAACCTAGTCCTAGTCGAAATTTTCCAGTTCGCATTTGTTGCTTAACAACTTGCCTAGCAACCGATGCAAAAATGAAATTCTGTACAAAATCTTCATCATCACAACATCTATCGAGGTTGTCGTAGGAAAACAATATTATTATCTTATTGTGAGGCGAGAAATCTTCTTATCCTCAACAGTGATATCAAGAGAATAATTGTAATACAATAATAATATATTTATGAAAACAACAAATCAACTACATTGGATTGAATATAGAGAAGCAGCGCATGATCAATATCCAATCACTTCTTATGATATACCAAATTGGATGGTCATATATGTTACAGGAGATTTTTTGTTGGAATTAATCTTGGAAAGTCCTGAAGAGCATTGTTCTTGATCTACAGGTGATTGAAGATTCCCAAAAAATAAATGATTTCGCTGTATTTTCATTTCCGAAGACAATTTTCCAAGACAATAAATGGGATAGGCTGTGGAACAATGCTCCGAGACCGCGTGTCTTGAACTATCCCTAAGTCTGTGATGAACTGATCTACCAGAATCGTTCACATTCACAAAATCTGGACAGATCAAGCTGCTAACTCATTTCATTGGCAAACTATGCATCCCATGGATTATCACAAGAACAGGATTCTCACTGAATTGAACAAGAAGCACAGAAAAAATTGAGCATTGAAAGTTTTCGTCTTCATATTGAACAAGGAAACTCCATTATACGATGCATGTCATTCAATCACCCTGTATGAGCAGGTTACTTGCGCCTTTTAGGTCACAATTGATCAGCTTTTTCTGAGCAGAACCTAACCTCATATGTCAGTTGGTACCTTGACTCCGAATTGTATTTCAGAAATCGACCAGAGATATACAGAGAGGGAAATTCATCTTGAGAAACATTTGGAATGCAACAGTCAATTATTTCAAAAACATGAAACACCCTGATTATCATAGGTCTATTAGAAATGCTACAAAGACTATAACAAATCTCTCATCATGCTTCGCTATGACTTCATTTCTGTGGAGAAGTTGCAGTTCGAACTTATTCCTTCAAATATCAATTAGAGAAAGTTCTCACCTTCAAGTTCATTTGGTTATGATCATTGTAGGAGAATTCGATGATGTGTTTGATCATGGTGAATATCTCGTTTTCCAAATTCCTATGGATTCTTCAAGGCGTTTTTCATTGGCGTTCAATTCACCGAATAACCAGATCTATATGAAATTTTTATTACTGTCAAATATGCTCCGGAAAAATATTTTCAGTAATAGTAATCAAAGATGCGTTCGAGGAAGTACGAACGTCAAAAACTCATTTTTCTTCAACTGAAATGCTCCAGATTCTTTTTTGGTCAAATCGAATCAGGAGTGACTGGAAATTATTGATAATCATGATGTTCATCTCATGATTTTTCCACGACAAAATAATTATTCTTTTCAGGAACATATGACTCGGTTCTCTTCTATGTATCAATTTGCACAACCTTGGATCCTATGAGGAGACACTTGTTGTCAACCTGTAGCTAAGTCACAAGTTTTTTGCTTGACTTCGTTGTCGAGGATTTAGAATTTTGGAATTCAATCAGAATTATTTATGTTTCTCTCTCCATGATTTACTCATTTTTTCTGTCTTCTCTCTCTCTCTCTCTCTCTCTCTTTATAATTACTACTTAATATCTTAATTATCTCACTATTATTACTTTCAATCTTCTTAGCAGTTGGTATAATATCTTTTAATTTTATGAATTACTCAAGGGTTGATCGGTACAAGTGCATTTTGCAGACTGGCCCACTTTATCTGTGAATAATCTATCTTCATTCTTTGTACTTGTCACCTATCAATAGAAACATTATTATTATTATCATAATTATTATTATTATAATTATAATAATTCATAAACGACAGGGATTTCTTATATCGGTGTTATCTCCTGGTTCTGTATTACGTGAAAACAGGTAATAAATCGATTTCAATGGAAAGTTTATTCCACAAAGGAGTTGTTCAATTTAATAGCCTACCGCATCATATTGAATCTAGTAATAATGCAAATTCTCTAAAAACTTTTCATTGGATATGTAATAAATAATCCTATAGAGATTTTGTGATTCACTGTTGGCTAATTATTTGTCTATGTTTCTGATACCACCATGTAAAAGCTTCCAGCTTATTTGGTATCGCTGATGTTGCCTTTTTATCTTCGCTTTTTTTCTCGTTCTTTCATGATGTATTTTGCCAATATTGTCTTTAAACTCCAACTAATTCTATTCGATGATATTATCTTTGATTAATAAAGTATTATTATTGTCATTCTCATTTCACTCCTTCCAGAAAGAAATTTTTAAAAATTCTCTCCCAGAGGGTGCGTATCACGATATCTGCTCATCGATCAGTCAGTCAATTAGAATATCTCTTTTCACAATGAAGGTGAATTATATAGTATATTCTACTCACATGGATGGGTTGGTGTGAAAGGATATTCTAATGTTGGTAGTCTTGCCTGTGCAGCTCCAGGATGTAGTGAAGGCGGACAATGATAACAAAACATACCCCTGCCACTCCCACCCCCAATCTGTAACAGAAATCCAGCATTAGAACATTTAGAAATTACTATACCATATAGACTTGTGCGACATTTGGATGTTTAGACTGGAAAATATCAGAAAGTCAAGAATAGGGTTCGGATTTCCATATTGTTGTATGAAAATATCGTGTATCAAAAAATTAAATATTTTGTGGCTTCTATTGATCTTTAAAGTTTTATCCTATTTCTTCTTGAATATCGATCTACTAGTCATCCTGTGTGAAGGAGTTCATACGCCAAAAAATCTCGTGTTACGATGAATTGTCACATTATTATGTGAACAGTGATGCTGGAAAACCATATGAATACACAATAGTACAATCCTTCTGGATAGGATTCCAATCAAGACCAACAGTGATTATTATGTATAACTCACTTATCTTCGGCAAAAAAACGTTTTCGATACTGATATCATATGTTGTTATTAGTCTCACTCGAATGATCCATGTATACTCATTCATCAGACATAATTTACAATTCACAATAATTCAATTCTAATTTTTAATCCAATTTTCATATTCTTTCAGCAAACTTGCAAATATACAATGATTTGAACTTACAGAACCACCAGTTATTCGTCGAATTCTGGCGAATTATTCGTTATATAGGATTGAATAAGATGTTGTTGCATAACCATAATTTTAGATCACATTGTGGAATATTTCCTTGTTGTTAAATTTCTTTCCTGAATTTTGTTCTTTGGTTCATTTTCAAGAGCGCAGTGAATTAGAACCGACTGTTCAAGATACGTTTTTTACAATTATAATTGATGTCATTCTGAAAGTGATTTTTTCACACAACTGCGGAAAATTACACTATTATTATTGACGACAGATCTCGACTTCCAAACAGAACGATATATTATTTCCTTTCCTCTACCAGACCATGAACTGAGATATCAAACTGACATTAGGGCAACAACAAACAAAGCCATCTATAGTGATAACAATAACGATACGATCAATGATTGGTAACAAGATCGTTTCGCGTTTGGAAATGAACCAGTACATCTGAAGACATGAAAAGCAAATTACTATGATTGTTTATTGAAACTGAACAATATATTTTTGTCTTTCCTTTACCAGACCATGAACTGAACTATCAAACTGAATTAGGGCTTCAACATGCGAAGCCACCTATAGTCATATCAATAACGATTCACAACAACGATTGGTAATAAGTTCGTTTCGCTTCCAAAAATGAATCACGGCATCTGAAGACATGAAGAGAAACATGAATTGTAGGTGAGGAATGGTTCTCAATGAAAATTGGTATTTCGTAAATTAGGGTTTTGCAACAACCTTAATCAACCCTGCTTAAAGACAAATGCGCAAGCACTCAGTAAAAAAATGGGTATGCATTTAGGAATCGAGTGAGGTGTGAACTCAATATGAAAAATTCATTAAACCTCAAATTTTACCAATTCTATCATTTCTAGCCACTGCAGATGAATTTCGGAATATGTTCATGCATTCTGACACTCATCCTCCGATACTCAGTTTAATTATGGATACAACTGCTGGCATCATGATGTCACGCATCAACTTAACCAAATTAACTTAATCAGAATTAATTTGTTGTTAATTCATCCGTTGCAACCAACTGTGAATGAGTTATTTCATAAATAGCGTTCTCATACAATGCAAAACAACCATGTAATGTGATGGAATTTTTTCTAATCTGCTTCTATAATGAAGTCAGTATGACGAACAATTGCGTATCAAACAAGCAAATCAAATTTTCTTGACACTGATATCACTAAATTGTCATGCCATCAAATATTCGGTTTTGTTGATCTACTCAGTTCACTATACCGAATTTGAAAAGATCGGTATATTTATAAAATATGAAATAAAGTCATGAGTCTTCCATAGCAACCTGGGATATATTTACTCCAATCGATATGATGTTCGTGGCAGCCATTTTGGAGTTTTCTCTGAATTCAAAATCATTCCATCAGTTTTTTCAAACAACTCCGATTTTCCTCGTTACACTCGTAATATTATTAATGATAATAATGATAATGATAATAAAGCGGCTTCATTCATCATTTGAGGGAAAAATAAATGATACAATATGGCAAGGAATCATACACAGAAAATAAAATGATGAAAGGCGAATAGTAATGAATAAACGAGAACCCTTTTGTTCTCCAAGTGTCAAATTCTAATTGACGGGAATAAAGTTTACAAACGATCATCATGATAATTTCGAAACACTATTTTTCACTTGATTGAACAATTCTAAATTGTACGTTTATTTATCACTATGCATACAAACAACATCAATTAGTTTATGTATAGATAGTTTTTCGCTCTAATGAAATCACGTACTTTGAAAAAGTCGTCATAGATACCAACACGACAATAAGCTCACGGGAAATTTGCTTCCTAATGGCGTGTGGCGTGACGTAACACCAACAGCCAATCAAAACGCTGATAAAGCATTGTCGCCACTGTCTCGTATGAAAAGCCACTGTACATTACATTCATCAATCACTGCGAGCGTGCGTTCTCAAAAAATGTCAATACGGTTGATATTTATTTTTCACTTTCCTGGTTGCCATAGTGGAATGGGCTACTTTATAGATAACAGAACAGTGATGCGTCCGCTGTTTTCATAGACTGTCTTAGGAAAATGACCATTTGGGTGACTTCTCTTACTAATAACTAGTGCTTGTCACTACATCCCTTTTCAAAGTTTCAACATTTGTGTTGCTAATCGTCTCGTTTATTCTCATGATATTAAAAATAGGAAATTCATATATTTGCACTCTCCTCTCGCTCTGCTCAGCAAAAGATTGTCAAATAAATCTTGTATAAGTGTATCTGATATATTATTATTTTGTATTGATGTTAGATGTATATTAGATAATTACTTCCACATTATTACACATCACATTTTATAAATTATTATCATCATAATCATTATTTTCATTTGAGACTGTCAGCATATTTGTTATTCATGAATCATCTTGTATGTCTTTCCTCAACATATCTACCGATGTTAGTAAAAATTATTATGTAAAACCACTGACTTTATGATTCATTTCGCAGCAGACCCTTGGTGGGTACTAGTCAGATGACGAATAGAAAACATCGTCAGCATATATAGTTGGCAATTCATTTCGTAGTTCTATCATTATCTCTCTTACTTTTTCATTTCATGTATTGAAAACATGTATCAAAAACATGTGGTATACTATTTCATTCCGAGTTCGTCAACTTTCGCCTATATAACAGTTCGATATTGCCCACCTGAAAATGGAGTATTTCTTTTTTATCTGTGGACAACACAAAAGGGAAATCTATAATGTTCGAGGAACATCGTGTTAGCCAGCGGTGGAATTTCGAAACGGAAAAAATGGAAAATTCTCCAAACAGTTCAATTGACTTATTGTCTGATGATAAATATACCTACTCAAAATCTTCGTACTCATTCATATTCATTCGAGTACGAAATTCAGTCGAATTAAAATGCGAGAATGGGGAAATTTTCAGAGTCTCCGCCTGTGGCAAGGAGGCAAGCATCACCAGCGAGAGAACATGAAAATTACATTGCATACGTATGATTAGGGTCTAATTCGTTAACGTAGAGGGGCCCACAGTAAGGGATATCCACTCTAATAGAATTACTGCAGGACCCCCATGATCAACTTACCGAACGTACAGGATGATGCGAATACTGTTCTGTTTTTCCATCAAACTGTACTGCATGGGTGAAACTATCGGCCCACCATCATGGGTGGCCAGTTGTTATCGGAAAAACAACGTGTCTGGTGCTAGTCTTGTTTGACTATTTGTTTGAATATGATCCAAAGGAGCTCACTGAAGATGAGATTGACTTCCATGGAAGAAATTAATTTCTCAGTTGAATATCGGCCAACTTTTTACATTTTTTAATTATTTTCAATTCCTCAGTTCCTTTCCTGAACACTTCCACTCCATCAAACTGTCTCATCTTATTAGCTTTAGTGTTGAATTCATTTTAGTTTCAATCTCATAGATTCAACATTCTATATACTGAGAAAGTATATATAATATGATTTCTATATAGTTTGAATTGAAGCTTGCATGAATCCACCTTGAGATCCTCATCATTAATTTACCATCATGCACTTTCTCAGTATATATCGCGAACAGGTTGGAATCGAGAAAATTCTCATTTTCCAAATGCCACGCTGAATGTATCCAATGCAATGGACGTTTTTTTTGCTTACCTTCCTTCGGTACAACCATGATGTAAATTTAGCCTGTTGTCCCAAATCGAATACGATTACGATTCGAATTCGAAATTTAACAGGGATGCAAGATTTGAAGAAACATAAGCTATCAGATATTCGTTAACATCAGTTGAGGCGAATTCGATTTTACAGGATCGCCATCTTTGGTCAAGCAGTGCGGCTTTAGTAAGGTCATTTGACACATCTACATGTCACTCAAAATAGGAAATGTTTATTTGTTTGATTCCTGAATTGCTTCAACATCATCACTTTCTGAATCACGTTGCTGCAGTTTCCACATTCATTTTAAATTTTTTGAAATGTAAGAAATCATATTTCTGAAGACGGAACTGGACGCTGATTTCGTTCATAGTATTTCATTCCAATGGGTAATGGTTGAACAAGATTATTTTTATTATCATTATCATCAGATTAAACAAAGTGGTTTTGAAGTTATGGAGGGATAGATATTTTTCCATCTCCTGTATCTCGGCAATAAAAGACCGTTGGCCGTAGACCATGAGGGATGAGTTGTAACCACTAAGGTTTCCTATATCTGCATGTAGAGTTTGCATTTGAAACTGCAACACCATATAACTTTCGTCCCATTTCTTCAATAGATTCATCAGGTATCAGTTTTCATCATCCACAGGCATTATTTGGAATCAACACATGCACCTCACAAAAACCAAAGGAAGCAACAAAGTCTCACAGTGAAAATGGTGTTAGTTTTTTTATATATCAATGAAGACCTGAAGTGGTAATGTTATTGTAGAAATATCAAAACACGATTCAGAACATTTCATCTTGTTTTATTTTGTTCAAATATTCAGACAGTTTCAATATTTGTTAATATCTGGAGGGCCATGTCATAGTGTTCAACAGTATCTCGATGCTATACCTTGTTTTGTTTTGCTATTTCCAGTCGTAATAGAATTTTGCATAGCCAAATGAAATAAATCAAATGGTAGGCAAGTTGAACGTGGAATTACATTGATATCAAATTTAATCAAGCCTGAAATAAACGAGAAGCCCCTTGATAGATATTGAATAATGAAAATACAATTAATGAAGCTGATTCAATAATTCAAGTTGTCAATTCATTCATGCATGATAATCACGAAGATATTCAATGGAATCAATATTCAATAGTATCGTGAGATCCATGATGCATTAATTATTCGTCGCTTAGTATTCTTTCATAAATTGTGTGTAACTTGTCGATGGATTGTTCATAGGATGAATTTGCGAAAATTTTCTATTCACTCACTATTTCATGCTTGGTGTCTTCATGATGACTTCTCAAATGGAGGTATTCAACCGTAAGAAACTCAGATAGAATATCAGTTTGTCCATACAAAAATCATACTATCGGAACAACTTCATTCCCTAAAAACCCCTAGCTCTAATCTTCCTAATACTACCAGGTAATTTCATAAGAATTCAAAAGCATTCTCACTTGACTGGTATGAATTTAGTCGATATGATTTTTCTATGACATTTTTTCATGTCTTCTTATGCAGATACCCATTCACTGATTTCTTGAAACATCTATTTAGTACACCTTCATGGTTCTATGAACAAAATGATCCGAAATAATCCTATTACTCTGCAGACTGAAAGTTAGTCTTGAAATTCTAGAAATTTATGAAAATGTTCTCATACCTTGGCCTAAAATAATCCAAAATACCAACAATTCCTTGCTAACAAATCATTCAACAAATGGATCATAACTCTAAATGATGTCATAAATTCCCATGTGTATTTTCTCAATGTGGGTATGTTAACTAAATCATAGTAATGTATATGTTCCTATTCGTCAAATAATAAAGACATGTAAGTTATCACTCGAAATATTCAAATTGAGTTAGTAACTTTGGTACCCGTATGAGTCGACAGATCATAAGAATGATGTATCATCATCCTGATGCTTTCTAGTTCGGTATACTGATTTCAATAATTCGAAAGGTCAATGATATACAAGATGTTCCTCGATAATTTCTTATCATGAAATTGTTTTTGTAAATTTTTCATTTTTTTTTTCGATATTTTGAGAAGTAAATGTTTTCTCTCTTTCAGATCATTCTATCGATTAAAATGTTCGCAAATAAGTGTTCTAGACACCAGAGACATCCAACAACGGTGAATAGATAACGTGATGATTTGATCGACACTTTATATTTTTTAGTAGCATGACAATATCAAAGGATTCATGGTCATAGAATTTCTCTTATTGTGATCTATGAGTTGAGGTATATAACTGCTGTTTGATTCGACTCAATGTAATTTCAAATTGCGTACGTTTTTAGTGAATAAATTCTTCATCATTTCATTCTTCATCTGGTTGTGTTGTATTAGGAGAAGTATTACTTTTTTGACCTCGGGAAATAATGATGAAGAAATTTCACCTAGGTGAATAGTGAATTGTCGATAGCGTCGATGATATGTAGTATACACTCGTAGGTACCGATGCCGATGCAACTGCGAAATTCACTACAACCCAAAGCGTTCAGAGATGGACATCAACTGAGAGAATACCTTTGTTCGAAGACTGATACACTGTATTTTCGATATTTATTTGCGATATTAATCAGTATAGATATCCTGATTTCGATCCCTCGTATCAACGTGTCCAAACGCATCTCTAGTGTATGTTTATGATTTAGTAATAAACTAAATGGCATTACTCCCTCAGTGGAAATGAATATCGGAATCAATAAAACATGCTGATATTCCATTGTAAGAACTGGAAAAATATTATATATGTACATATAGCTCGCACATTACATCCACTCCTCACCCTAGGTAGATAATATACTTTTTGTTATACTTGTTTTTCAAACTTCAATTAACAAGTGGCCGAACACAATAAATCTGACATGACATCATATCATCATTTTTCTTGAATCTACAAATTTAACATTCTCCTCTCTGGGAAGCATTCATATCTTCTCTAATTATTCATCTGATATGGCAAAAAATACAACCCAATGAACATTCGTTTCTTC
Source organism: Gastrophysa polygoni (assembly GCA_963576655.1). Taxonomy (NCBI): domain Eukaryota; kingdom Metazoa; phylum Arthropoda; class Insecta; order Coleoptera; family Chrysomelidae; genus Gastrophysa; species Gastrophysa polygoni. Next base: position 4,515,405 of record OY755087.1, read on the forward strand.
CTAATTCATCGTCAACAATTGGAACCATATCAATTGTCACTGTTTGATTTATGTTGGTTGATTTCCTTCAATCCATAGTCCTCAGTACAAGGCAGGTAACGTGTGTGCATTGCTCCATTGCTTACGCCAATTTTTTTTAATCACTTCCATATGACTTCCTGGCTGAAGTAACAGGCAGTGGTTTAGTGTGATGGCTCCTGGTTCTGGAGGATCAACTGAAACATCCGTGTGTGGTCTAGAATCAACTATATAGTCAATTTTCAGTACTAGTGAAGTGGATATTGCTTCCTCTCAAGCATTCATTTGAGTCAATAATACTCTGAGTGCTTTTTTAACTGAATGAAACATCAATTCCTACACTACCATACGAACAGTTGAGGGCAGATTCCCTTTCAGTTCCAACGGAGTTGGTACAATTGTCAGTGAGAAGTTCTTTGGGCTACTGTCTTCTGGAAATGAAATTCCTCATGACTAGAATCGCAATGCTATAGAGTCTCTGTTAGCTCAATAGATGGAGCTTCTTCATCTTTGAAAGGTTTCATCCTATTTGCTTCATATATCAGAGAAACGTATTAATTTTGGTCGGCCAAAATTCATTTTGATATTTAAGAAATCTCTGGGACATTTTGGAGAATTCAGTAAAGCTCTTACAGATTACCTTTCTCTTCCTCGCAATGCTTTGTCTAATCGCTTTGAGTTCTCACCATCACTAATATCATCTAGTGTTATTGTTACTTCTCAGTTGAAAGCTCATAATTTCATCCTGATTTATCAATTATTTCGACCTGGAAAGATTCTCTCCCATTCAACCAAAACGAGAAGTGGTTTATTAAAAATGGTGGTCCTTCTGTCCTGCTATGGAATATCTTTCCGATTTTCATCACCTCTCCAGCAATAATTCAGTTCTCTTATCGATTACTTTCAGTCGTTCATATAATTTTTGGACAAGAATTTTCTTTACTCCTTTCCGATCTTTCACTGAATTCATCAGAATCTTGAATCAAATTGAAAGAAAATATTATTCCAGTCGTTAATCGAATTTGAGACCAGGTTCATATGGAACCCATCCTGTTTAAAGTTAACTCCAGACAGTTGAAGCTCCATTTCTGATCATCGATCTAATATCTTCTTAGGGATCACCTTCATTCAATCTAGATTTCAGATTTTTTGAGCGGCAAGAAAAGTTTTCTATCGAAGCTACCTTCATTTTGTTCATGCTGTTTCATACCACGAATAACTGTTACTAGAAGGAACAATTCAATCTCAGTGGCCTAGGCTCACAATTCATTTATGATATATGGATTTATGGAATCCAGTGACAAATTCCCACGCACAGTCAATAATGTTTCTTGAATCTACAGGGTAGTGACGAATTCAACTGTGATAACTTATATAAGAGATTGAATGGTATTTGCTTCTCTTATGTTTTGTCAATATGAAGCATAGACAAGTTGTTCAACCTATTCATGAAGCTGGAACTTCTTTTTGTAGATGGAACGATTCATTGGAGTACCAAAAGCAAGGAAAACTTTGACAAGCTGGCAAACCGATTTTTTTCATAGTCTAATTGCCTCCGGATATAATATTCTCAACAAGTAACAAGTGTCATGAACTGGTTGATATTCAATGAACAATGACATGAATCAGCTCAAAACTGAAACCGTGTTCAAAATAATTCAATTGCCATATCAGAAGGTGCCCACAAGTTTTTTAGGTGTCTGGTTCGGAGAGTTAGAAAACTGTATCCAAGTAAACATATATATTCAATGAATACAAGAATTCAGCTCAATATAAAACACATATTCAACCAACCAACGATACAAACAAAACACAAAATTCATAACTCTGTCTCAATTTACTATTGATCGTTGAAGTAACTGCGGCCTAAGTAAAAGTACTCAAATGCGGATGCAAAGTGAGTTTAATAGGAGAATAAAAAAAGTGACACTTCGAGGCAGCTATAGGATCCGTGACCCAATTTTAGTTGTGTAGTAGAAGAAGGTAATCTTTATGATTTTTCACATTCTTCAGCTTTCGCAAAGAGCAAGTTCGATCCTGGTTTCATCACCCCTCCTTGATGATTAGCACATCAAGGATAGCAGAATGGCACCGACATGCAAAGTGATGGGATGGTAATAAGTATGATGATAAAATATTTAAGATTGAAGAATAGGGGTAGTGATACTAATGCAATTACACTCGAATAGGCTAATATCCAACTACGAGATGCGGACAAATTGCGTCCCCTATAATATCATATGCATGCGACAATTAGACCGAATTAGGGCGATTTTCTCAGTGCAAGTGTGGGTTTGTTAGATGACAATCGATGTTGTTTGGTGCAAATGATTCGGTGAACTTGGGAGAACTTATATAAGGTACAATTGAAGTTCGTCTTCTGTCTCATTGCAAAAATGAGAAAACATTTTACATTTTCCATGTATATAAACTGACCAAATACATATTGCACGTTTTTCTCGATAGTTGATAAAGTTTCAAAATGATGAATACGAACGTTCACTATTTTTATTCTGAATCATAAGAATTTTTTGTAAGAAGTTCAAAATTGATCTGCCAAATGTCATATTTTGACATGTCATTTTTTTAATGGAATACCCTGTATAGTATTTCTCATTTGAAGAGTACTATTCATTCTAATTTCAAAAATGAATGGATAAGCTTCATTCCATCCTTTCGTTGTCGAAATATAAGCGGTTCAATATTTTAAAAAATGTATTTTAATGTGTACCAAAACATAGTCAGCCATTTACGGTCTGTGTTATTCAAGGAAATGGTACATTCATTTTTCATCTTCCGTGTGTGATTTTCTTTCCTCGTTTATAGAAAAAAGTAGAAGTTATTAAGAATTATTTCAATATATTTGTAGTAAGGACAGATTTGTAATCTGCCTCTGTAATCACTGCGATTGAAAATAAACCTTCAGATATCTAAAAGACAAATTTTCTATCTGTCAGCGACATCTTGTTTTTTAAAGGAATCGATCATGCTGATGCTTATCCTGCATCAAGATATTGAGCATACACAGAGAAAAATTATAATTCCCCCAAGAAGAGTTCTAGTTAGTATAGGCGCAACAAGATACTCTTGTTACTGTAACAATTTTTCATAGTAACAATGAAAATATTCTAGTTATTTCAACAATGAAATATTGTTAGGATAACAGATCATATGGTTTTGCCTATACTAACCAGACATTTTCTCGAGTGTAATGTTGAATGACATATGTCTGTGTGAATAGATTATTTCTGATATCACTAAAAGAATGTCAGAATTCATACACTATTTTACAAAAATTATATATGATTCAACACCCATCATGCATACCGTCAATTTCATAGAATTGGATTTTCTTATCGATAAACATAGTACATACCATAGTAATACAGGGTAACTCACGGTCGATGGTATGTTAGACGTTTATGGAGAACGCAACGCAAGATTTTTCTGAAAATTTCGCATCTCACATTTTATCACCTGTTCTATCGATCTAAAATATTTTCGAGATTGCGACGTTGCAGTTTCTATCAAAAAGTCCTAGCAACTTCAGTTTTTTAAATGGAACACCCCGTATATTAATAAATTTTCAGAATTGCCTTCTTATTACAATACTCTTTTGTCAATAAATTCCTATACCTATCTCTATCGGTTTTCAAGATAAAAAATAATTTGTGTTAAATATGATCCAAAACATATCCCTAATTGAACTTATGTAAATCAGGGCTCTCGAATCATAAGAGTTGGTATTTTAGTGGTGGTTTGGACAGGCTTGATGTATTCAATTCACACCGAGAAGTCGCCTCCAAATCATACAGGGCGTGCTGAAAATAATTATTATATCCGTTGTTATACAAGTGGTCGAAAGTTAATTTTTTTCAAATAGTACCCACTGTTTTTCACTCAATGAATTGAAAGACGATTAAAAATACTACAAGATGACATAGCATGTCCCTATACCTAAATTATCAAGTTTTCCTAATAAAGCCGCTTTTTGTGAAAAATATAATTTAATGAAAAAGTTAATTTATTTATGAAATTATTTTGTAATCTCACAAACTTCCTCCTGTTCATTGGTGTCAATTGAGGATAAATTTGGTTGAATTTTCTGCAAGTTCTGGCAATGATTTGATCACATTGTCCGTGTATAATAAATAACTCCATAAGAACTTCGTTTGAATAATCGATTTTCGCGTTCATTCTGTGAGATTTTTTGAAACACTGTCAATAACAATTACTGAATTACTCAATAATGTCACCGAACTGTCATGAGTTTGATATTTCCATGGCTCTCTAAAATTAACTTTTTCATAAAATTATATTTTTCACAAAAAGCGGCTTTATTAAGAAAACTTGATGATTTAGGTATAGAGACATGCTATGTCATCTTGTAGCATTTTTATTCGTCTTTCAATTTATTGATTGAAAAACAGTGGGTACTATTTGAAAAAATGAACTTTTGACCACTTGTATGAACAACGAATATAATACTAATTTCAGCACGCCCTGTATGATATGGAGGCGACTTCTCGGTGTAAATTGAATACATCAAGCCTGTCCAAACCACCACTGAAATATCAACTCTTCATGATTCGAGAGCCCTGATTTACATAAGTTCAATTAGGGATATGTTTTGTATCACATTTAACACAAATTATTTTTTATCTTGAAAACCGATAGAGATAGGTATAGGGATTCATCGACAAAAGGGTATTGTAATCAAAAGACAATTCTAAAAATTTGTTAATATACGGGTTGTTCCATTTAAATAAATGAAGTTGCTAGGACTTTGTGATAGAAACGGCAACGTCGCAATTTCGAAAATATTTTAGATCGATAGAACAGGTGATGAAATGTAAGATGCGAAATTTTCAGAAAAATCCTGCGTTGCGTTCTCCATAAACGTCTAACGTACCATCGACCGTGAGTTACCCTGTATACCATATCGATCCGATTGAAATACGGATCAATCAATGAAGCAATTATTGAATCAATTGACTTCTAAATCACTCCGTAATACAATCAGTTGAAGGCCTGTCCGCTCTTCTTCTTGATTAGCTCGATAAAAGAAATCATAAAAAAACAATTCACTTGTTATACTTCTTTATTAGCTCGGACTAGCAGTGAACAATGAAGTACCCATATAATTAGTTAATTCAACATTGCGAGTGGCACGACTTTTAATGGGCTGACGAGGAGACATATTGTATTCGATTATCCCTGGCCTGCCTATCACTTTATTATTGTACGAGAAGGTGATGTTAAATCATAATAGCGTTGAAGCACATTTATTTCACAAGACAGAATTGGGTTACTTATTTGAGCTTTTTGAGGTATAGACTCTTCTCCTGCAAACTTCTCGAACTCGTAATCAGATATTGAATTGACAGAGTGAAATTTATTCATTTTGGTATACAGGGTGATTCATTCGAGAATGCAAAGAATAAAAATAGTGTATTTGTATGACGTCAGGAAAAGTACATGCAAAGTTGCAGAGCAATCCGTAAATTCAAGGAGTTTTTCCAACTGAGTACAGAACACAGATCGGTACAATCTTCTTCGCATGATATCCCGGTGTTGCCGAACTGAATCATAAGCAACAAGATCTATGGTGCGAGCATCGAAATTAAAGGAATATGACCAAGCAATCGGTGAAAAGAAGGAATTCACCTTTGGAATCTGATAAAGTCAATTACTTACTTCAACATCTTCTACAATTATCCTCATTCATGATCACGGATTCTTTCGAATGTGGACATGTTAATCGAAAAACTTACGTAGGAGAAGTAAGAGCCGGTAACAGGAACACCGGTAGTTTCATTTGAAAACGTCAGGCCAATCGTGATCAGTTGTTGATTATTAATAGTGTGTCTCGTTGCAAACTCCGGCGTCGCAAGGACCATCGAAGTTCATCAATATTTTCTTTCGTGAATGAGATAGAGAATAAGTTCGCCAACAATTTCGATTGGATATGGATTGTCATTTGTAGAATCATATGGCGTTTGGTATTCACAAATCTATGACATCGTGATTCAGAGCTAAAGAGTTGCAAGAGTTACACACATACATACGTATACTTACATCACGTATCGGCAGTCGCCGAAGTTTCCTCGAAGCCTAATAATCATGAGATATGTTTCATTTCCTTTCGATTATTTTTTTCTCAATTTCACTTGATTTGCGCTTCATTTGGTACGTATAGTATGTAATTTACTCGAATAGCATCAGTTACAACAATTCCTGATGTTATTACCAAACATGATTGAAAAACTGAATACCACGAAAATCTGAATCACATTCTACCCACCTTTCCTTGGTACGAGTATATTGAGATACCTGATAAGTTATCATCACTTATATCACCGTATTGATTTAACTTTACTATATATTCCACAGTAGTGATAATCCGACTCATTTATGTTTGTGCATAGCTATGGTTAGAGCTAATGAATTACATCCTGTATGGTGTAAATTAGGTGCAAACTCAATTGCGACGCGTTAAAAAGATTTGGGGAGTCAAAACAATGTTGTATTATCACATTATCCCATCCGAGCCCATATCAATAATATCTATATCTCATATTTGAATAGTGTTCACGATTGAGTAAATTTTGACACTTCAATAGATCGTCTCATAATTATTGTCTTCAGTATTCATGACGATAGGAATATTACGAATTGTATAGTACATTATTGCTTCATCAGAAACAATGACATATGGGAACTATACCGGGTGTCCCAGAGCTTTCAGGCCACCAGATATTTCAGATAATGGTGGAAAAGAAAATTGAAAAAAAATACGTGTCTCAGGAGACCATAAGCTCGTTCATGCAGCAGAGCAAAATCCACCCCCTGGCAAACAACCCCCGAGAAACCACCCCTAATTTTTGTTTTTCGAATTGCACCCCATGTTTGTTTTGGTACAACTTACAGACCGTTTCATTTCTCATTTAATGATGTATCACAGTAGCTAGAATGCAATGCAGAATTATGGCAAAAAAAATACAAATGGAATGATAATTGATCATCTGTATTTTGAATCATACATTATACCACAGAAATTGATCAAAATGTTGGCAAGCACTTGCCACACATGCATCAAGACGCTGAATCAGCGCACGAGTATAGGAAGCTCTAATCATTTCCGGAGTAATGGTATTACAAGCCTAAAAAATTTTCTGGGTTGAATCTTCAATATTTTTCAGTTGAATTTTGAAAACAACTCGTTTCAAATATAATATGTCTAAAATAATGAAAAGCTATATTTATAAAATGAATATATTTCTCATTTCTGGTTTGCCAGTGGTGAGATGTGGGAGAGAGAATGAGCATAGGGAATTTGCACAAAAATACTGAAAGCGAACATTGCAGAACCTACAATTGTATGTAGGTACTTTGATTTTTCAATATGAATCCAACCAACTCGACAACGCCCAAGAAGGATTATAATCGAAAGAATGAGTAAACGGACAAAATAATTAAGAAGTATTCAAGTATACTTGAAAGTCAAAGTAATAAAAGAGTATTCCATTATAAGAAAACATAATAATTTTGTTGGTCTCCTTTCAAAATAATATGTGCATAATTTCCATTTTTAGATATTTCGATAATGTTCTAGAACCTTGTGAAAAGATTTTCGTGATCTTTTATTGCGATATGGATCTAAAAATCGACACTGTTTGGACACCCGATATAGTGAACTCAGGAATTTTCAAAGAAAGCTGACGATGAGATAAGGTATACTGAATATCATAGTATCTCTCAAGCAATGCGATAAAATTCTCCAAATCTACTGTTTTGACGAATTATCTGAAAGATTGAGGTCTATCAAAAATATTGAACTATGCTTTCGTAAAGAAGCTGATACAAATATTTACACGATGCGTCTCCTAGAAGTGAACCAACCCATTCCTAACTCAAGTAGGTACTGTTTTTCAAGATATGATGGAAATTTGATCACTGTTAAAGTTGGATGGAATATCTTGAATTTCGGTTCCGAGATATTTTTTGGCATACAGGGTCTTCTATTTCTCAACTTTTGTTTTCCAAATGGAACATTGTGTATATTTTCAGACAGTTCATTATGATTTCATTGATATCAAAAAACTACATATGATATCAAAGTTGACCATAATACTGTTTCATAGGTTTCCATTTCATATCACAAAATGTTAAGTTGAACATAGTAGGTATTCTATTTGAAAAGCCAAAGTTGTCCATTTCTCACAAATAAAATACCCTGTACACCAAAATATCACTTGAAATCGAAATTCAGATTGTTCCATCAATATTTTTTATTTACCATTCTTCCATAATTTCAAGAACCAAAAATTATGACGATGGTTCAATTCCTCAAGACCCATCTTGTAACCAGTGAGAGATTGATATGTTGGGAAGAACTACTCAACTAATTTTTCCACTATCAAAAATGTCCAAAATAACTATAGAAGATTCTATGTGATAATAGGAATCGTTCCTTTCTTTCAACTTCATCTAGTATATTTTCGTTCATAGTTGAACTGATTGAATATATCAGCACATGAATGACATGATGTATTCAGATATATGTGACCATGAGATCAGTTCACACGTAGTTGTTCATTTCATTAAGTTCATTCATACCAGGTCAAAATTCTGCTCACACAATAGGCTTATTGAAATAAAAATTCCAATTATGCCTGCAGAATGTATAGATAAGGTGATAAATACCAAGATCATGGTGGTTGACAATGTGAAGTGGATTGTGCTGAATTCCATCAGGTACCAATTGTGAGGGGAATATATAGCGAACTTCCTGCCATCGAGAAATCAAGACAGCACACTGAAATGGGCTCATGAGCGATGAAATTTAGAAATGAAAACGCTCTATAATCTTCATCGAAACTGAAGTGAAAAACTCATGTGAAGATATAATATGATGAATTCTTGAATGAGAGCAAAGTTACAGCGATTTGTGTTTTTTCGATAGAGAGAAGATGAAATCTATATCAGACAACTAGTGAGTAGATTAGCGGTCGTTGATGATTCGTTATCGCGATGATGTGGTGGGAAATCTGTCCAGGGGTTTTGAGAAAAATCAGATCCAACTGAGACTCACTGGTTTTCCTTCCACTTAATCATGTATAATATTTCCTCCACTAGTCTCTAAAACTCACCATTATGTATGTTATCTTCAGATTGAAGAATCGTTCTCCTCTAGCTGAAGTTGATGAGTAACTATTTCCGCTCTTTGATTTGATCCTCATTCGGAATATCATTCATCTGACTTTAGGCTGAGTTTCGGGAACGATGTAGGGAACACTATATAGAGCAGCTACTATATATGTTTGCCTATCTGATTTCTCCAACCAAAACTCGAACGTACAGCTGACTTGATGACAGCATTTTTTTTTCATAATAGCAAAAAATCAATCATATGTTTATTTATATTTATATGTTGATTGAGTTGTCAGATGGCGACACAAAAATGACAACAAAATCAGTATTATTGAAAATTAAACAATCAGTGTTATAAAAACGTTAATTCAGAAGTAGTAATTTAGGTTACTCCTCAATTGATGATCAAACTACACTATATTACAATCTCAAACATCAAATATGTGTACAGAAATCTGCAAAATGTCGCCATCTCCTGGAGAGTTCCGTAACTTTTATGCCATTATAGCGGAAAATGCCGTTAGCGTTTTTGGCGGAAAACAAAACACCATCAGTGACTGCAACTGACTTCTGCACATCATTGTCTCGGGCTATGTCTCTGAACATATGACAACTGTCATCGACTCCATATATAAAAATCTATTGTGTGGGTTTTAGATCCCATTCATGCATCATTGTACTTATCATCGTTCTAGTCTTATTCTCCGTCATAATCATTTATGCAATTTAGCCAGTCTCAGTTTCAATCATAATCATGAGAATATAACCTCAAAAGTTGGTGAATTTTAATATTTATGATCATGATTGGAACGATGAAAAACGCGTGTGTCGACAATTGGCAATGATAAATGACATGCAAAATTTGTTTATATCCTATCTTTAGTCTATATTTCGATTAATTTCTGTATTTCGAAAATAATACGAGACTGGAGGAGGCTACTCTCATCGAACTCATTGAAAAATATCTCCAACTCTGTGGGACGAAAGGAGTTCTCTATCCAAAGAAGAGGTTTATATAAGGATTGTGATGCATAAATCTGAATTAGGATTGAAACTATGACCATAGTTATGACAAAGACTAAGACTAGAACTATGATAACGACAATGATGCATATATCGGACCTTCAGTCTTGCGAAGAGTCGAAAATAACTGAGCCGATTTATTCCTTTGTTTGTTCGTTTCGTTCGCCTCAACACCATGGAGTTGGTTGAGGAAAGAAGAAGAATTTTCGAATTTTGCATGGGAATTGAATTGAGCTTCGGATTACTTTGAATAGATGGCGTTTGTGGCCGACCCATGCGGTGCCATGCATAACAATTGTTCATTCCGTGCGATTGTGTCACATATATTACAATTAAAAAAGTTTTTTTTTGTTCTGTAAGGAAGTGGGTTTTCAGAAGATGGATTTGGGTAAAGCATATTTGAGTACATGTAGGCAAACATTCATTTCGATCAACCATTCTATTGAGGAAAATCGACTTTGCAGGCTCAGACAAAATCTCAAGTTCACTCAAATGGAGACTCACAAACAAATCAATTCCAGGTGGTTCGAAGTTCATTGGGTCATGAAGTCTTGAATAAAGTTTATCAACTTCTAATTCATTCTCCTCGATGGAAGCATATCAGGAAATTATATTGCTCGGCTGAGAAATATTCTTTATATGTCTCTTGGTGTATAATTCTCATTATACTCATTTAATCAATAGCATCGCTAGGATTATGGATCGAGGGTGTAGGGCCAATATGGCTGTGAAAACAAAATAGGTCCATTAAGTATAAGAATTTTGAGAAATATTCCTGAAGTGAAGCGAAACGATAATTTCACAAATGATTGAACTCATTCAAATTATTGCCTTCGATTTCAGGAATAACGTCATCATATTCAATCTTCGAATTCCAGTGAATCGACATTTACGGAAACTGTATCAGTCCAGGAATATGTTTATGATAAACATTATATTAAAGAGATTCAAGTTTTGATAAAGAGGAGAAATCTGAAACTGAAATTCTGCTCCTCCTTGATCACTGTGGAGCGCGCCATTCTTTAACATTGGGATATTCCCTTCTAGTAATCTCCAGCAAAATCAATCTACGATTTCGGAGAGTGGGTTCAGGGCGCGCTCAGGCTTTGCCACTGTGCCAAATGACTCATTTCTCATAATAAATGAATAATAATAATATTTGTCTCGACTGCTGAGTACCTATACATGTAACGTATAGATAGAAAAAAGGAACAATACCCTAACAGTTCATGACTGGAGAATTTAGATTTTACATAGGACAAGCAATTGAATGGATTGATATCGGTTTGGTGGGTGATTATATGGATGGTCTCCATCTTGGAATTGAATGTTTCGTTTGTCCATGCATGAAAAACGGAACCATGGAGAACGCAAAGAAGAACTTCTTCAAATTTAATCCTGTTGGATAATTGATCTTCATATACTGGGTGGTCCAATGGGAACGAGCAAGGCCGGTTTGACATAGTTATCGTTCTCAAAAAGAAAAAATGCTCGCACTGGTCGATTTTTTTTTTCGAGAGAGAAATATTTTGCGCATGTTTTCAAATTTTTCACTTCGAACTCCTCGGAGTGGTGAGCTGCAACCCTTGAATCTCAAATGGGATAAGAGGTCAAGTGATACATCTCCATCTTCATCTTCAAAACACGTTCATGAAAATACTCGTCTAGTGATGGAAAGTAACGCTTTCTTCCTTTCCATCACTATTTCTCATTTTGTCGTTAGAACGATGTTCATCTAAGGAGTGCCTTATGTGTTCCTTGTTCCGTGTCATTCAGAATGTCAGTTCCTTGATCTCTCAGTAAAATGCATACCTTGTTTCGTTTTCATTGGGCCACCCTGTATATTCTCAATGGGTATTGACGGAAACTTCGATATTTCATAAAATTGAGTTATTAAAAGAAATCACAATGGTAATGATATTTCAATTATACCACCACTGACTGGGATTTCGGTCTGACTGTTATCATCTGCAAATTTGATACTGTGGGTTTGCTGAATTGGTACCGTTCGAATACCTGGTGTGTGCCAGAGGTTTTCAAACTTTTTATTGATATTTTGACAATATGGTCCTACCGCGCCAGTTTTCAGACAGTATTTCCATTATTCATACTGACTATCATCAGATAATATATTGGATTCGAATTATCGTTTCTTCAAAATCATGTCATTTTCATGAAGATGATGATCATTCATTCAGATCGGAATGGACTTACATGTAACACGAAACTCATATCTATAGAAGATGAAATGAATTTGTTATTATATATTGGAAATGTTGAATGATGAATTATGGAGGGTATAATAATATATACATCAATCATTGGGTGGGAAAATATACCGTAGGACGATTCATTCCGTAGATTCTCAGGTTTTTGAAAACTCCCAAGGTCATTGCTGCTATAGCTCCTAATTTATTTATTTGGAAAATAATAATAGTTCTGCCTCCTCAACTGGAAAAACAGAATAAAATAAGTAAATAATCTTTTGTCAATAACCCTCTCTCCGAATTCTTCACCACAACTGGGGTTTTTCTTCACGATGCCTTCACCAACAATCAATGAGTGACTCTCAATATGCATATATACCGTATGATGATTCATTCCGAAGATTCTCAGGTTTTTGAAAACTCCTGAAGTGATTGCTGTTATAGCTTCTAATGTAGTAATTTGTTGAATAATAATAGTTCTGTCTCCTACACTGGAGAAGCAGAAGAAAATTCCTTGTTGAGTAAGTAACTAATCTTTTGTCGATAATCATCTTCCCGAATCCTCCACCACAACTGGGGTTTTCCTTCACGATGCCTTCACCAAGAATCAATGAGTGGCTCTCAATATGCATATATGCCGTATGATGATTCATTCAGAAGATTCTCAGGTTTTTAAAAACTCCTGAAGTGATTGCTGTTATAGCTTCTAATGTAGTAATTTGTTGAATGATAATAGTTCTGTCTCCTGAACTGGTAAAGCAGAAGAAAACTCCTTGTTAAGTATGTAAATCTTTTGTCGATAACCCTCTTTCCGAATCCTCCACCACAACTCGGGTTTTCCTTCACGATGCCTTCACCAAGAATCAATGAGTGACTCTCAATATGAGTATATACCTTAGGACGATTTATTCCGTAGATTCTCAGGTTTTTGAAAACTCCTGAAGTCATTGCTGGTATAGCTTCTAATGTAGTGATTTGGGAAATAATAATAGTTTTGTCTCCTGAACTGGTGAAGCAGAAGAAAACTCCTTGTTAAGTATGTAAATCTTTTGTCGATAACCCTCTTTCCGAATCCTTCACCACAACTGAGGTTTTTTCTTCACGCCAAATCAAACACTCACCTTATGACTGTCACCGAAAATCGTGATGCTGGAATCGGGGGAAACCCCCTCGTTCTTTCCGAAAATGTTTCCCTGCTCTGCCCAACCGGCCTGCAAAGTCGATCTGAATGCGAGGCGCACAGTTCCTACCGATCACAAACAAGAATATCGCTCTCGGCTGATGGTTTTCCGGAAAATGTTCACGGCAGAATCGCCTTCGGAAAAGCGCGCGTAGACCGATCTTTCGAGAAAACGATTGCCAACTGCTTCCGAACCATTTGTCAGATGTGCCACGAGACTGAACGTTGCTAGGGGAGGTCCGAACGCAGCATCAGCGGAGCTTGCGCTACGATCGCCCGGAATGAAGAGGAGGAGTCTGGCCAGGAGGGAACGGGATGGAGGAACGTGGAAAAGGTCCTGCTGAAGCAGGACGGAGCGAGGCTTTTCAGCTTCTCTTCCGGTGAGCGTCGTATCAGTCTCGAGCAGTGGGGGCAGATAGCGATACTGTTTATGTGCTAAACACTAAACAGTTTTTTTACGAGCAGCTTAAACCGAGAAGGGTTCAGTGGATTTGTTTCGCTTAAAAGGAAGACGGATGGGGTGTATCTTTGTATTGTGATATATTTACTTAGTTCTATTGGCGAGAGAGATTTCGCTGTAACGTCCTTTTCATTTGTCGTGTGTCGGAGTGGGTTATTCTTCGCTCGGTTTCTTTCATTATTCAAGAACCAATTTGGGTTGCCGTCTGGGTTTTTATTCATTTAGTATCAGCGGGATGAATCTCGTGTACAGAAAGTGGTGAATTGGAAATAAGAAATAGCCGTCTCTAAAAAAATAGGAGTAACGTATGATAATGCATATGGACATCTTATGGTTGTCATATGAATAGGTTTTTATCAATAATGAATGATGGTGATCATCATGTCAATAACTTATATGGGTATTTTTGCACTGGGGCTTTTTCGAAATATTGTGCGCAAAAAGTGCGCATACCTATATTTTTTGAGATACTCCAAGAAAGAAGTATGAAAATTATCCTTCTATTTTTGACCCTTTTTCGGTAGACATCATAGCCAATCAGAATTTCTTCTCTCACACGGGATACTTTTTATACCTTCCTCATATATTCAAGAAGTCAAAAAAAAGAAAGACATCTCCATCACACACAAGAAATAGGTTAGAAAGGATGATCTATTTGTTGTGGTTTCTGATTCCTGGAAGAAAATGAATTGATTGACGCAAAGTATCAACATTCTTTCCATAATCACTATGACAAAATGTTTTCTTGATAGTCATTTATGACATATGAGTGCTAAAAGTGATATTTTATTCTGTGAAAAGGGAAGTTAAGGACACGACACCGAAGGCGCATCCCTTCAAACAAAATAAAATATCACTTTTAGCAGGTATATCATGCACTATTTCTTCTATAGACAGCATTAAAAGTCCAAACTAACGCATACCCATTTTACATTGATCAGTTATAAAATAATAGCCTCGAGATGATCAATTTCATCCAATACATTCATGAAACAATTTGCCAACGTGAACAAAAACCAAATTTGTTGATTCGTCTTTGTTGACAACTTACGTTTCTTCGTTCCTCCATGGAAAGTGATCGAGAAAATGAATTTCTACCGCCGGAAATTGAAAAAGTTGCCAAAAAAGCTGCTTTTGAATTATTGCCTAGTGAGTCAAAGTGACAGTACGAGTTTTCATACAATAATGAATATCATCATGAAGTATATCATAATGGATGGTCTAAAGAACCGGGATTACGATTATTGATTTTTTTCCTGATGTGAACACATATGAACAAAACCTAGATGAAATAGTTTCATAATTCATTTGCATGCGTCTGTAACATAAATATTCAACAAACAGAGTAGATTATTCAATCGAGGTGAACTGCTATTTCACTTGATATAAGTAAAAATAACGAAATCGCTTCCTATAATCAGAAGTAGAACAACATCATCAGATATATTCGATCTCCTGACTTGTTATGTGTTTGGTTTCCCTCTAGATTTTTGTGTTCTGTGATTCAAGAAAAATGGACAGGAATATCTTGAAGGAATTGAGAAATAAACTTCAAGGAAGAAAACATACGAATTATATGGTTTCATTTGATGAGCATTCTCCGTGGCTAGTGTAAAATCATCTCATCAGATTGAGTTCAGAATTTGTAGAGTGCATGTACAAGTATATTATAATAATAATAATAATAATATACCTTTATTCACACACAATAATAATTACAAATACAAGAAATAACAAGGTGGAAGAGAATAAAGTAGTTCAGCGATAAGTGCTATGCACTTGTTTCGCGAAAGAATTATATTGAAAAGTTAAAAATGAAATATAAAATATAAAATATGAAATGTTCAATGCAAAATTCATATTTGAAATGTAGGGTGTAATGTAAAATAATGTAATGTCCTATGTCAACAATCCCATGTAGGAAAAATTATAACTATTCCAGAATACACAACAGTTTTATAAGTCAATAAATAATGAGTTTATAACACTCATTTTTGGATCCATCATCATATTATACAATACATTCAAAAACATTCAAATGAATAAAAACAAAACTCATAGGAATACGCACATAATCATGTAAATATGATAAATAAGGAAAATTCTCAGTTGAATATATATTACTGTAATATGAATTCATTGTTTACATCGATTCTCTTAGAGATACATTTTTATTTTTTTTCAAACAGAAAAAGACTTGTATTTTGTATTTTTTCGGGAAGTGTGTTGTATAGTTTTGGTCCAATGTAGGCATATGATCTTTGGCCGAGAGATTTCGACATGAACGGTAAAACGTATTGATTTTTTTGTCGTGTATTATAAGTATATATGATGGTAGTTGAGTGGATTGCTTCGTTTGATGGTATTCAATGGTAACGTTATAAAAGTGTAGCTGCTTCAGGTCAAAGACCATTGCTTCCTCATATATTTGGTCTGCTGAGTATTTTGGTTCTTTAGAGAGAATGAGTTTCAGAAATCTTCTCTGGATAACTTCCAGGGATTTGAGATGTGTTTTCAATGCCCCGCCCCAAGCTATTATACCGTATCGTAGGTGACTTTCGACAAGGACAGTGCAGTTTTCTTATGACATAATTTATATCCAAATCCCATCTCAAGTAAGAATCAATAATTACACCTAAATATCTGATTTTAGTTTCAGGCAAAATGGTCAATACTTGATTTTGTAGTGTTACTTCGATTCTGTCGAATGACGGAAAAAATTTGTTGTTGCTATAAAAAGGTATATAGTTGGTTTTATCATAGTTTATTGTCAGCAGCTTATTTCCCAACCAGTTTTTGATGAGGACGGAATCATGCTCAACTGTATTTTTGAGGTTCATCCAGTCATTTGCTTTGTGGAATAATGCCGTGTCGTCTGCGAAACCAATGATTTTCGCTTGACTTTGCAAGGAGAATATTCCATTGATGTATATGTTGAACAGGATGGGTCCTAATACTGTACCTTGGGGTACACCATACTGTATTCTTTTGATAAATACTGTCTGTAAGAGAAAATCCCATCAAAAGCTGAAAAATGAATGTATTCTTTTGGGTTCACTCTTGACATTATTCAATTTCACGGACTGTTCGCGGTTTTCGAGATAGTTCTCAAATAATTGAAGACACATACCTCGCACTCCAATATCTTCCAAAGATTGTAGAAGTAACTCGTGGCTTACCGTGTCGAACGCCTTCGATAAGAATAGCGACAGGCACGGCATATTTTGATTTAGAGCATTATGAATTTCATCTGTGAGGTCGATAATAGCATCCTGTGTCGACACTTTCTCTCGGAATCCGAATTGTTTCTCAGACAGTAACTTATATTTGGTGATATATGAATGTAATCGACTTTTGATTATTTTCTCAAATATCTTGCATATGTGCGTTATCAATGAGATTGGTCTATAGTTTGTTACTATGCTTTTGTCGCCTTTTTTGAACACAGGAATAACTATTGTGTCTTTCAAAGTAGAAGGACCAAACTCCTAATTCCATGCATTTGCTTTTGACGTGTTTGAGAGGTCGAATAATGTGAGGAGAAATTGTCTTTAGAGTTTCCGCAGTGATGTCGTCTATGTCAGCAGATTTTTTTTGTCTTCAATTCTTTTATTACATTTTTAATTTCATTGCTGTCTGTTGGTAATAGTACTAATGAAATCCGTGTGGGGTTTCTGAGAATTTCGATGTTTGGATTTCGTTTTATTTTATCTGCTAATGATTTTTCCAATTGTAGCAAAAATATTATTAAATTGTTCAGTAATGGCACTTTTTTCGGTCAGAACTTCATCAGCTTCATTTTTAATTGAAATTATTCCATGTTTTTTAGTCTTCGTTTTACTCATTTCCTTTATAACTTCCCATAGTTGTTTGGAACTATATACCTCGATGATTCATATAGACCTCGCCAAGATGGCCAAAATCACCACGACAGCCTGGTAATGTGTATAATGACGCCGTTTCTCGAAACATTCCGAACAGAAGAGGTCTCGGCTAATAAGGCACTTCTCTCTTGTCATCGCACGTTGTATAGCATAAGTATCTCGTTTCTATTTTTTGAGTCTGCAGAAAAATCAGCCAAACGAAAATTTCATGTTTCATCGGTGAAGGTGAATATTTCAACTGTGAATAGGGGTCACTGGGGTGATTCCAAAAAAACCCATGGTCAATGGGTCATCATAGATATCTGATAATATAATATCTCGTGATCGGTACAATTCACTGAATCAGTTTTATATGAAAAATTTTGAAATATGTATCAGGTCAGGAATCCTCTTGACAACGTCAGCAAGAAAATCAATATACAAGGTGTTGAATATGAAATAAGCTAATACCCAGCTAATCCTGACAATAATAAGAATCCTCATTGAAAATTATCCCAATAGGATCACTGAAATCTACCATAACAAGTTCATGACGAAATGGAAATTCGAACAACGATCACATCGAAACGTGATGTTCAAATCGCGTTCATTTCACTATTCAGTATCGTCGTCTCTGGTGGAGGAATCGTTTTCTTCATCCTCCTGGTTCTCTTGTTGATGATTCTCTTCATTCTCGTACGATTCTTCATCAGGTTCATTCAGTTGTTATACATTAGCGGTAATAGTAGTAGAAAGATGCGAATCTAGGTTATACAAGTTCCAGAATTTCCACAATCACGTTAGGTCCTTTATATTTCGGTTTGAGTTTCTTTGATTCTGCTGACACTGATTCAACACCCCATATAAATATAAGTTCCCTGATGTCATATGTGACTTTTGTGGAAATCTTTCCACCATACTCGTCTTTATATTCCTTTTGCTCTTCGGCTATCCTACTACGAATATCTTTTTGAAGCAATTCAGGCAACTTCATAGGGCAGTGCCTTCCGATATGGCGATGAACACTATGCTTATCGAAACAACTCAAAATTTGGTGAAACATTGCATTTATCTTCATCTTCAGCAATGTTAGTCGATGAGTGATGTTCACCCACCCGCTCTACCTGCCTATTGGCTTGAGGTCACCTTGTAGGATTCAGTTAGTGAATAGATTGCACACTTCTTGCAAAATTTTCAGAATATTTCAGTTATGAAAATGCTACTCCGATCTGATATACATTTGTGGTAGACCATACATGAACAAGAAGTTGTTTGGATCTTATTTGATTAATCTCAGCTCTTATTCTATTGAGTGGATGAATCATCACTTAATTTCGTTGAACCACTTACCAAGACGAAAACATAGTGAGCTACTTTTTCTAGTCCCTTGAAAGTAATCACAATGCTCTCAAATGGATATATGGGTGAGGGAATGGGATGTAATTCATCTGGCCTTTTTTCAGAAGATTCCTCTGAGAATTATCCCATCTACTACAGCATAATTTTTGAATTAATGTTTTCCTTAGTATATCTAATTATTCAACTCATCATCACGATTTTCGAATAGCATAACCCTATCTTCGATACTTTTATTCAAAATTTGAATTTCCTCTTAAACTTTCCGTTGTAGATCTCCAGAGTGAAAATTGGTGTTCTTGATAATACAAGACAAAACCAACGTGCACTCTGTGGACACTATATTTTTCTGAACGTTAATAGATGCAATTGCCTGAAAATCACTATATCTGAAGCACAAATTAGCATTTTTCTGGTTTCTAATCTAATGGCCATAGTTATTCCCGGTACGAGTTTGTGGTCTGTTCAAAAGGAACCACCCTCTCTATGGACAACCAACGTCGATGCATCTCCTCGCCCTGGGTGATGATAACATTATAGTAAGTAGACATTCAACCCTTCAATATTTCAACCTCGATGTCGATCAATCCAAGGATGGAATAATAATGATTCAAACACACCAGATAGCTGCACCTTTTGGTGTATCAGGTTCAGTACGTAAATTTTATTCACTCGTGCATTTCGATTCCTAAAATCCTTTCCCAAACTTGGAGGATTTCCAATTGCTTTTCCCCAATCATGCATAAACCACCAGGAAGATCCATTTTCTCTCTTGCCGTTGCTCGAAAACAATAGCTGATAAAGATCATGCTGAAGAAAGCTGGAGATCATAAAAACAAAATGAATAATATAGCTTTCCATTTGAAATAACGGAGTTGATGTCTACTTCCGGTATAATGCCACGCACCATGTTGCAAACATTTTGATTGATCAGCAAGTCATGGATTGTGGCTCTCCAGGAATTTTCATTTTCATCATTGCAACCCAGGAAACTTCTCAAAAAAAAGATCTGATCTCATCAATTTTTTGGATTGTAGAATTATCTCACAAACCCTGGAGCTGATGATGATCTTGGCAATCGATGCACCTCAACACCTTTCAGGAGTGCAGGTCACTCGTGCCCTCCTCCACCTGCTCCATGTACCCGAGTGCCTGACCAATTCTGGTCGCTCTAATAATGAGGTGAAATAGTTCCTCTTGCCCTTTTTGTAGAGAAGTCTGAAATATGCCGTCGATTCTAGGCGACTTTTATGGTTGGATGGTTGGTTCCTCACGTATTACACACAACATTTTTATGATCGAATTAACTTCATATATCTTTCCAGAAAATTCATATTCTGAAGAAATAACAAGTGGACTATCAATGCTGGTATGCCACAAGTATCCGTCTTGGGGCACCAACTTTGTTCTCACTCCACATCGACGAGCTGTTGTAATCTCCCGCACAGTCCATATAGCTTTGCGGATGATAGTACACTTCATACCGCCTTCTCCTCTAGAGCCCCTTTATCATGCAATAAGGTGAAAAGTGCAAGACGGAGATAGGTCATTGCTTTGAATGATGATCTGGCAATAAATCTGGAATAGGGATCGGAAAATCGAAGTAGAGATCAATGAAACAGATATACAAGCTTGTATCTTCACCAGGAAGGCAGACCTTACAATGCCCAGTATGATCATGACAGGTACCACTGTTCCCATGAAGTCGTCAATATCCATGCTGAGTATCACCATCAACAGCGCTCTCTCATGGGACGATCATGTGAGGTCAAGAAAAAATCCGATACCTTCCTTATCTACCAACATCCCACCACTGACCAACAAGATTTTCTTCAAACTTTGTGTGATTTACTTTAGTGTTGTCAAAGATGAAAAAATACAATTCTAGAAATAATTGTTGCTAGATATCCATGGATATTTTTTTTTACAATTGCACTCCCTCGTTGGGTGGAACTTGAGCGGGGCTAGGGAGGTATACAAACACGAACATCCATGTCTAGGCTGGGATTCGAACCCAGGTCGCGGTGGAAGCGATTTTATAGTTTGAATTCGAACGAGCGCCTTAACATTCTCGACCACCGCGACACATATCGTTAGATACAACGAATAATTAGCCCTAATTGCCAGTTCAAACTGACAATCAGCCATGATTGTCAGTTCAAACTGGCATTTATCCCTAATTGCCAGTTTAAATTGGCAATCAGACCTTATTGTCAGTTTGAACTGGCATTTATCTCTAATTGCCAGTTTGAACTGGCATTCATCCCTAATTTCCAGTTCGAACTGGCAAATAGAGGTAATTGCCAGTTCAAAATAAAAAAACATATCATCATGTTCGTTCAGCGCTGAACGGACATTATTTCTCTAGTCGACTGTCAACGCTGAACGGACATGATTTTTTTTTAATTGCTAGTTTGAACTGGCAATCAGTACTAATTGCCAGTTTGAACTGGCGATTATGGCTAATTGCCAGTTTCAACTGATAATTAAGGCTGATTGTCAGTTTGAACTGGCGATTAGTTCTAATTGCCAGTTCGAACTGGCATTTATGGTTTATGGCCAGTTTGAACTGACACTTAGGGCTAATTGCCAGTTCAAACTGGCAATTAGGGATAAATGCCAGTTTGAACTGACAATTATGGCTAATTGTCTGTTTGAACTGGCAATTAGGGCTAATTGCCAGTTTGAACTGTCATTTATGGGTAATTGCTAGTTCAAACTGACAATTAGTGCTAATTGCCACTTCAAACTGGCAATTATAAAAAAAAGTCATCATGTCCGTTCAGCGCTTTCGTACAAAAGCCCCAAAACTTTCTATTGTTTTCACCTATTCCAACTAGACGCGGTTGGCTTGACCAAACTGAATTCAGCATATAATAAAGAGATCTCATGATGAAGTAGTCTATCAGAGTTTCCGCAAGAAAATGTCGAATCGCACCTTGATAAGGACGTATACACAAGGTAGGTGGAACCAGAGCAAACAGAGTGTATGGGTCCCGAGAGATCATCTTCGAGGTATCGCCTGTCTGGATCGCTTACACACTTCCATCCATCCTATTCGCATGCAGAAATACCCCGACGAATTACGGGATAAGCCCGGATAACGCCCCTGGCGAACGATTTATGGTCACTCTTTAAGTGGAGCCACATTTTTTCCCATCCATAAATAAGTCACGGAATAATGTATCTTCACGTGGTTTATTTCCCGCAGAAACAAATATAAGGATATCGTCAGTTGCAGTCGAAAGAGCTCACCGAGGTCAGATTGGCACCAGCAACCGTTATATCAGGACTTTTTTCAGAATGAAAAGTTCCTCACTACATACAATGAACTTCACTGAAGATGACTCAAGAGCTGAAAAAACCCCTGTACTCATCAGTCGAAGTAAATCTTCAAGATATATTCCAATTAGATATTAGGTACGTCTTAAAGATGTATCATTTTTCTTCTCAAAATGCACATCGCAAGATTGATGTAATAAACTAGCTGGTGGATCCACTCTTCAGTTGCTTTGTCAGACTGGAAAGGTCAAGATGACGTGGGGTTTTATCATTCATCAATATGGGAAGTATATTGATGTGCATAGAGAAGCCAGAGTACTAACCTAACCCCACCTGAAATTGCTGGACTTCGGTGATCGGATTCTATTCAAACTCCGTTTATCAATAATGTGTGTAATACGTGACACGTTCATTAGTTTCTGAAGTTCCTATTCGAATGGAATTCTAAGGATTCAGGACATTATGTAAGTCTCATCAACAACCGATCTGAAATATCGCCAGTGGTGTATCACTTCCGGATAAATTGGAAGTGGACGCTAATTTTTTTGTTTCAAATAGCACACCGTGTATTTCATTGCATTCTCGAATCTAAATCTTATACTGAATTCATTCATATAGTATGACTCCATGATAATTTCCAACCGTTTTCGAGTTATTACAATTTTTGCGAAAAATTTTGAGTTTGTAATACATTCGAAAGTTCATGCCTCCAAAAGTTTCAATACTGGATCCTTCCAATCTCCAAATCTCTCTCTCATTCATAGGTTTTCGAAACCCCTAGGTAATTTTTTCAAATGGAACAACCATATCTTGAACTAGCGTCTTGTGGTATGGATATAATAATTGTTCTCTGATTATTCCTAGGATGATATTTTCAGATACCCTTGGTTCTAGTAACTATCCGTCTAGTAGTAGTCTTCAACACGGTCTGAAATATCTTCTTCTACTCCAGGAACCCTCACAAAACACAGTCTTCCATAATCATCTAGGAGCGAAATGACCGGTCTCTCGAAGGTGTTTTTCCAATCAAAATCGAAATCAGATTGAGAAGAAATTATGCAAAGAGATATTTCTTTTTTTGTGTCGACAGATAGATCACTCTACGTGGTGGTAGACGGGGTCTCGTCTAATACAATGACGATCAATGCTGGTGTTCCACAAGGCTCTGTCTTAGCACCAACTTTGTTCTTGATCCACATCAATGATTTGTTGAATGTGACCTCCAGCCCGGTTCATAGCTTTGCGGATGATAGTACACTTCATTCCGCCTCTTCCTCTAGAGCCCATATATCATCCAACGAGGCCAGAGGTGCAAGGCGAAGACAGGTTGATACTTCAAATGAGGATCTGACAAGAATTCTGAAATGGGGATCTGAGAATCTGCTCCAGTTCAATGCAACTAGAACTCAAGCTTGTATGTTCACCAAGAAGGCTGATCACACAATGCCCAATTTAATGATGTCAGGTACCACTGTTCCTATGAGGTCGTCAATATCCATGCTGGGTGTCACCACCAACAGTGCTCTCTCATGGGACGATGAGGTCCATTGCGAAAGATGCTCCACAAAAACTTGGTTTTCTATTCCGTGCGAAGAGATACTTCACATCCCAGCAACTGCTTATGATCTGCAAAGCACAAATTCGACCTGTCTGTATCGTCGACTGTTCACATATTCGGAGCTCAGTCCCCAAACATACGCTAAAGCTCTTAGATTCAATTCAGAAGAGAGCTATCCGCCTAGTCGATGATACAACACTCACCAAATCATTGACCTCTCTAGATCATCGTAGAAAGGTCGGCGATCTATGCATTCTTTATAGGTACTTTCACGGTCGGTGCTCAACGGAAATATCATCTATTATGCCACCACGCGCGATTCCTAATAGACAAACCAGGCGAGCTCAAGCTGGTCACCCCTACCACCGAAGATATGTTCGGTGCCCCTACCACTACACTGTCAGACTCGAGACCTGTCGAACATCGCTATACCAAGCATCATTCATCAATAGAACGGCAGAGTTATGGAATTCTTTGCCTAGTGAAGTCTTTCCTGATGCTTACAACCTCCAAACTTTCAAGAAAATTTCCAACACCTTCCTACTCTCCCAAAATTCCACCGCTGGCTAACACGATGTTCCTCGAACATTATAGGTTTCTCTTTCATGTTGTCCACAGATGAAAAAAAAATGATAAAGCTTCGTATACGTGAAGAAAGTGAACATTTCAAATAATTTCTATGAAATATCTATAATTGTCGTAACGTTTACATATGCTCTGAATTACTGAAATTGAAATGTTGACGGAAGAGTACCGATTTTTAAGGTATATGAGTTACGCAATTCAAATTTCATGCTGAAACCATTTTCTTTTCTATTCGCGTAAAAGGATAGAATCATCATCATGATTATGGTACCTCATGATTGTGGTACCAAGCTCGAGTAAAATCTCATGAGCCATTTCAAAGGTATTGTATTCATTTATTTTATTTTATTTCATTCATTTGAAATTGGGATGCAAACAGGCAGTAGCCCGAAACTGCAATCACTGATTCATATAATCATAACGTTTACCATGTAAATAATACTATAACATAACATTCATTGAGTAGTTGAAAGAGATCAAAGGAAATCATGAGGAAATAAGATACCTAACATTCTCAGAATTGAATGGTACATGTACCATCGAAAGAGAAAATGGATTTTAATAGTTGTCCTGAATTGACTCTATGATGTACAATGAAAATCTATGTTGCTGTAGTATTTGTTGAAATTGTCGCTCAGTCTACTAATTGGTGTGACGGAAATTAAAGTTCAGAAATATGGGACCTGAAATAAAACGAATATGAAAATATGAAAAAACGCAACGAATGAATTATTCACTCTAAAATTCAGTAACCTTCGAACTTGTTTTGAACTCTTCCCATTCAATCTTCATGAGTACCATAAGGAGGGCTATATAAGTAGGCATATTATAGAGTTTAGAGCGGTTTTTGTGAACGAAAATATTTGCAAGTTATTTTAATAAAGCATAACATTCTATTGCGTTTGTTAGTTAACATAAAGCAAAAACAATTTGGGAATCTGGAACTTTAGAGCCGTTTAGTGCCCAAACTAAGCAACTCCGTACTGAGGTGAGTTTGCTAAAATCTTTAAACAACCATATTATATCACATTCGTTGCTTTTCGAATGATCAGGTTAACTGCGGTATATTGAGTATTTTCAAAAGATGTAAATACATACAGTGTGTGTGATTTCAAACCGCAGCACTCTCTCAATTTGGAACCCGTTCACCAATTTTCAGAAACAAGAAATCTATAAAATAGTACTCAACCATTGAAAATGAGAACAAATCTGAAAAAATCCTTTGCTCATGCCCTACTATTACCCACTTGCTGAAGGGGTCGAAGTTTCTGAAACGACTGTAGGGCATTTTTTTTTCAAATGGACCGACTCATACAAAATTTTAACGAAGTATTCCATAAATGTAGGGTGCAAAAGTTATTCAATATTGAATTTAAGAATATTTGCTATTTCTATTCAGCCTGTATTGAAATCTAGATAGTTTATTCATACTCAGGATACTCAGATACGAAGTTCCATCGTTGTAACTTCTACAGGAAAAAATATCTTGAAAAAATATTATCATGATCTATATTTTTTCTTGAAATATCAACTACTTTTCCAAGGTAGAATTCCGAATATAATACAAATAGAATAGTTGACAGATACTTTCTCGAGTCTGCAAAAATATATATATATACTCTGGCTACTTCATCTAATCAAGTACCGATTTTTGGAATGGAATGAATTCGATATAATTTTAAATGACTTTTTGAAATAGCAGAGTATTCAGAATATCACTTTGAATTGAATACTACTGTTCATATCCTCAGAAAAAAATATCGATCCTAATTATGGTTTTTCACCTTTAGTTATATTGTTTTCTGACTGACCTATAGACATCTCCATTTAGAAGTTACAACGATGTATTCTGAGTATTCGTTCTGTTCCTCCATTGGTTATATAACTCTTCAGATTTCAATACAGGGTGAATCGAAAGAACGAAAATTTCAAAATTCACAATTGAATAACTATAACAACCTATATGAGAAATCGTGTTGAAAATCAGTATATGTATCAAATATCAGTATTAAACAGCTGAGCAGGAATCGAGTGGTAGTAAAAAATGCCTGATAGTCATTTTCAAAATTTTGAACCCTTCAGCAAACAATAGTAGGCCTTGGAAATGTTAATATTTCCCCCCTTTTCGAAGAAAGCTCTCTGGGTGCTATATTAGAAATAGGAGGATGAAATAAGAGTTTTATACTGTTTTGAATAGCACATACTGTATATGTATAAACTGAACGAAACACTTCCGTCACGACTAACGCAATCAATTCCATAATTATCTTCTATTACTATATTTATACTTATCATTATATTATTAACTTATATTTCGATATTATTTGACTCATTCATCCGATCGTTCCTCATAATCTATCAATAACACCATGTATATCTATTGATATATCAATCCCCCAATGAATTCAATAGGAGCATTTCCAATGAATATCTTATGATTCCAAGAAGGGCTCATAAAATGGGAAAGTCACATACATTTTTATTGGGAATATATTGGGAAATACAATCGCTGAAAGACAAACAGGAATACCAAATTTATTTCTCGTATTCGATACTCTATTGATATGTATGTGATCCTGATTGATAGAAGATATATAAAGCGGAGATATATCGACTTCATACTCGCGTATCTATTTGCTTTTAGATTACTTTGGTATATTGTTTTGCAAATATAGATTGTATATAATATATCCACCATTCCGACTGCGAATCGCCAGAAATAAAATGGCAGTCATGATCTGTCTGTGCTAGAATGAGAGAAATATGAAACGGTATAGTTTCTTACTTTCACAAACAAATGAAATGAACAAAATGTGTGAAATGAACAAAAGTTCATTTCACACAGCCCAATTCTCTCGATGATCTACGCAGGAGGATCGTAGATGAGTGTCTTTCAGTGACACCAGAAATGTTAAGAAATGTGCGAAGACTTTTTGAAAGCCGTTCTATTCTATGGAACTGACTGGTTCGAGATTATGACATTTCAGGTGATGGGAAATGAAGATTATCTTGATAACACTTAGTTTCCATTGGAACATCCACAAAACTTGATTGAATCACAATTGCATTACACCGATGTATTTGGGATTGAATCACCTTCAAAAAGATCACAAGTATAGTGGTCCCATTGAAAATTCTGAGATAGGGGGTGCAAGGGGTGAGGGGGTTGATATCACAATGGTGACGTTTCTGGTGGAAGACCTCCCACTCGAAATAAAAATTGATTGGTTCGAGCGTTTTTCAATTTTTTTCAAAGACAAGTTTCAGCAAGGACACACTGTAGATAATAGTTGCACATTTTTACCTGCTGTTGGTA
Source organism: Gastrophysa polygoni (assembly GCA_963576655.1). Taxonomy (NCBI): domain Eukaryota; kingdom Metazoa; phylum Arthropoda; class Insecta; order Coleoptera; family Chrysomelidae; genus Gastrophysa; species Gastrophysa polygoni. The sequence continues at coordinate 4,543,406 of OY755087.1, forward strand.
TATTTTCTTCAACCGCTCTCGTGAGAACCCGTGAGTTCCTCCATTATTGTATGCGAAACCCATGCATACGCAAATATGGCAGTTAACTTGAGAAATTGCGGTATTTTCGAAAATCCAACCTGCAGGGAATATAATCCAGTTGCCCTCCAAATGACTTATTCATTTTAGATTTATAGGCAGCTCTGGAGCAGAGTTTTTCGAGAGTTTTGTATGCTGTCTACCGATACAATCTATGTTATCGTTTCCCATACACGAAAGCGTTCTGAAGATTTCTCATCTGCTCTGGTGGAACTAAAATTTGGTTTACTCAGAATAATGGCAAACTACTTCCTCAAATTTGAAGAAGGTGAACATGAATTGAATTAGAATTGGAATTTTGAAAAATATATACAAGTGATTTGCCTTAGGATGCGCAAGATAATGGTCTGTCATTGAATAAGGAAGTGCAAAACTGAGTAATCCGAGCAAATTTATTGTAATTATATGAAGTGAAACATGCAAAGACAATGAAACCACATACAGGGTTGAGATAAGGTATGGAACCAAGTAAATATCTTTTTAACGAAAAGAACGATATTTTTGAAAATTTGCAGGTAAGTGCAATGAAACAAAATGCATCTGATGTATATTTTTTTGTTGATAATATACTCCCGGTTCAACCGGAAATGCCATCAACTTCTTTAATCCAAAAATTTTTCACGCATATTTCCATATATATTTTCACAGATTTTGGAAGATATTGTTATTTTGAATTCATACATACTGAGTTTAGTGTGAAGAAAATTGTAAGAACGAGAAATATAGCACTTTAATCAACCTCCTTTGAGTTTTTTGCATTAGAGCGAAAAACTATTTAGATAAACTGAATTGATATTGTTCGTATGCATAGTGATGAATGAACTAGTACTCTTCTGTTCTCCAAGTGTCAAATTCTAATCAACGGAAATGAATTTTACAATCACCATAACCGATAATCATCAGAATTTCAATACGCTCTTTTTCAGTTAATTGAACATTATGAATTGTACGTTTATTTATCACTATACATACAAACAACATCAATTAGTTCATCTGAACAGTTTTTTGCTCTAATGCAAAAAACTCAAGGGAGGTTGATTGAAGTGCTATATTCCTCGTTTTTACATTTTCTTCAAACTAAACTCAGTATGTATGAATTCAAAGTAACAAGCTTTTTCAATATCTGTAGAAATATGTAGGGTGTCTCATTTGAATTGAAGAAGTTGATGGCATTTTCGTTTAAACCGGAAGTATATTATTAACAAAAAAATGTACCTACATCAGATGCATTTTGTTCCATTGCGCTTACCTGCGAATTTTCATAAATATCGTTCTTTTCGTTCAAAAGATATTTACTTGGTTCCATACTTCATCCCAACACTGTATAAAACATAATTGCGTATAGGTACCCCATTATCACCAACTGCATCGGAAAATACAATAATGCAGGATATGGAAACAACGCTTTCACAATTTTCCCGAATGATAATGAGGGAAGAGAGTTTGCTGATTTGTTCAAAAATCACAATATACGTTGAAAAGTATTCAAACATCTCTGCATGAAAATGATTATAGAAAAATATACATCACACCTCTATTTTGCTATCATTTTGAAACATCAACATGTCAACTGATAGGGTACAGAATTGGTTGTTTCTCGTTCGGTCGGTCACCCATGAATCAAGCAGTTGGAATGCGACCTCGACACACTGAGTTCCATCGCTATTATAATTGATATTATCATACCCTTTATCCATTTTATCCTTCACTATGTCAGGATTTCAAATGACAATATTACTGCGATAAGAAGATGACAAGTATATGCTATAGTGAATGAAAATCTCGCGCAGTGTTTCGAGAATACTAGAAAATTTTCTGGCAAGCGCCGCCAACCGATTAAATTTTGAGTACAGTAGAATAAGTTTGTCTTATTTTTCACCAGGCCATAGAGAACGGCTTGCTAATCTTCCTGCTGCAATTGATGAAGAGATTTTGACATGAGATTTTGATTGAGACATCGAAAATTTGATTTCTTATTACTCGACTCTTGTTACCTATGTACTCAACTCGATTGGTATAATTTTTGCAATTATTTTGAAGTCAGTTCCAAGTATGATGAAGAGGAAGAGGACGTGTGGAACGATCAACCATCATGTACATATTATTCTGGACGGACACCTAGGTGGAGCATTACTGAAAATTATGAGGTAATTTCTAAGTTTTTCTCACATCATTTCAACTCATTCTGGTGAGATCAACCTACTGAATGAGTATTCGTAGCCTTAGGTAAATTACCCTGCAATAGATTTGTCAATTATAAAAATGTAATATGATTCTGCCAATTGTAAAACTCTATACATATATGTATAATAACATGGGAAGGGTATTTAGATAGCTCATGGTTTTTAATGCGGAGTAATGTTTTGTTCACTTTAGAGCAGATCATCAATTTATTCATCACATCTACCCACCCGTGAATAAAAATATATCTTTCTTTCCTTGGAGAACATATTTTATTGTAGAGAAATTGTACCATCCTCCGAGATATAATGCCATCCACTGTCACATAATGATCGTCCTAACTGATTCCTAACAGGAAATGTTTGCACAGGCAGTGGCTCCATATTTTCAAAATATTTGATTCTGAATCTCGAAAAATAATAAATCTAACAAATCGAATTCTGTATAGTGTCTGGCATATAGTTCGGAGCAAGTAAAAAACTTTGTTGGCAGTAATTCCGCAGAAAATCATGAACATTAGTCGTACTTTTCAAATATTGCATTATCTCACAAGTTTTTCATCAATAATGTAATATTAACCAAAAGTGATCAAAGAATAATTTCTGCATATATTCGAATAATTTGTATCTATCCTCAGTTCGATTCGAGCGAATGTTCTCCACTCGGTGTGATACCTAGATCTGCTAAATAAAGAATTGTTCAAGAAGCCAGGAACTATCATTGATATTTTCCACAGATTTTTGGGATTCTCTTTCCTCATTTCTGAAAATACGAATAGAAATTATAATTATAGTTCATGAACTGCTCTAAAATGTCACTGTCCTTGAAAAACGTGAAATTGATATTCTCTATTAGATGTTTGAAAGACAAATATATTCAAATATCAAATCCACTTATTTTAGTGGTGGACGTTCCGGGGACGAATCTGCTTCTCACTACAAATAGGTATGTTGAAATAATTATCTTTCTAGTTTTCTTTTCGGAAACGAGGGGAGAAAATCCCAAAAATCTGTAGAGAATTGATATACCATCACCTCCTCGATTAACCAACAGATTATTATTGATTCTGAAGCAGTTCGTGTATGAGATATAAATACATAGACGGATATAACAATATCTCTCCGAACAATATTAATTTGTTGTGAGATAATAAAAAAATTATAAAATTTATTGCATAAAATAAAATGTCACAAATTGTAGTGTATTAAGGAAACGGCAATAAATAAATGATTCCTCTAAGTACTCAGTACTTGTTGAGGATTGGAAGAATTTAAAACAAACAAAGAATCTAAAACAGAAAAATTGAGATTTTACGATTATTATAACTTTGTACACTAGTCTAAAAAGTGATCCTCAACAGTTATTCTAAAAGAATTGTATTCTTGATGATGAATAGACTGATCAGAAACACTTTAGAAAAGTCAATACAATTTTCATAAAATAGAAAATAGAAATGTAGAATTATGAAAGAATGTTACTAACTACGATCATAAACAGACTGATACAATTACCTAATACAATTAACAAAGAGTAACTCACCTAATACAATTCACGAAAAATAACAAAAAAAAAATGTTCGAAACATAATATTAAGATGTGACAAGAAATCTTGGAAGATGGAGGTAAATGATATTTCAACAAAATGAATCAATTGTGATGCATGTACCTATATGTATATTCATATATTTTTTTTTCAATTTAGATTTTATGTAATATATAGGATATTAGGCAAAATGACCGCGATGTAAGCGAATGACCAAGAGATATTCGTCATGAAGAATGCGTATTTTTTTTGTCGATTATCTGGTGTATAACGGTTCTTGGTGTGTCATGTATCCAGACTTAAATATTCTGCTTATATCTATTGAAATGCATATACCTGAATTCCAGAGGTAACAAGTCGTACAATCTAGGAGCTATATATGCGTGGTTTCTCTCACCTATTGTTTTGATTACTCTTTTCTTTTCTGTGGTGACATTTTTATTTCTCGTATTATAACTATGTAGATTATACGATATATTGTTTTCGTTTTTATGTTCACGTAGTAGTACGTGAGCATAAAGTTGTCGTATATCAAGTTTTTTCGACTCCATGAAAGGAATATCAATATTATGAGTTCTAGATTTTCTTTATATTATTTTTAAAATCAATTTTTGCATAGTTTCTAACTCTTTCAAATAATTATTTTGAACACCTCCCCAACCAATTATTCCGTATGCCAATTGTGACTGTACTAATGAAAAATATAAAGTAGATAAGCAGTACGTATTCGAGAAATTTCTGAGGTATCTGAATTTCGGTAACAGCATTCGAATTTTTTCATCGACTTAACTAATTTGTGTTTTCCACCTGAAATGTTGGTCAATCATTATACCGAGATACTTTATTTGGTCAGATTTCCCAATATATAAGGTATCATTTCCGGATAGTATTTCCAGTGCATCAAAATTGGTTGAATATTTTTTATATGAAGTGAATGGTATAAACTTGGTTTTCAGTACATTGACCGTCAGGAGATTTATTGTGAACCACCGTTTAATACGAAAGAAATCTTCTGCTTTCATCTTCGCTTTATCCCAAGAATTAGCCCTATAGAGTACCACTGTGTCATCTGCAAAACTGAGTAATATTCTATCACCTCTTGTTTCCAGAAGGTCATTTATATAGAGGTTAAATAATATAGGACCCAAAACTGTGCCTTGTGGTACGCTATATTCGATTATTCGACTTCTACTCAATGATCCTTCTATTTCCACGAATTGTTGTCGATCCGATAAATAGCCTTCAATGAGCTTCAGAGCATTGCCTCTAAAGCTGATTCTTTCAAGTTTCGCAATCAGCCTCCCATGGCTTATTGTATCGAAGGTCTTTTTCAGATTCACTGTTATCAAGGGATTCATAAATTTTTTCTGTGACATATGCTATGACATCTTGTATTGAACGTCCATCTCTGAATCCAAAGTGTTTATCTGACATCATATTGTTCTTATCAATAAAATTTGTGATTCTTACTTTTATAATTTTTTTTATGATTTTGGATAATGTTGAGAGATATTGGTCTGTAATTCACAACATCTGTTTTGTTTCCATTTTTATGCATAGGTTTGATTATACCAACTTTCAAGTCCCTAGGAAAGATCCCATTCTCGAATATTGTATTGATTAGGTGAGAAATATATTCAGATATCATTTCATTAACCTCTAGGAAAAATTCAGTTGTCAAACCATCCATTCCTGGTGCTTTCCCTCTTTTCAGGTTGGATATTGTCGTTTTAACTTCTGCTGGGTTGGTTGGAAAAAGATATATAGTTTCATTTCGGAATTCAGGAAGGTCGTTCGCATCTATGTTGACTTTTATTTTATTCGCTAAATTTTTTCCAACTTCTATATAGTGATCATTGAGAATATTTGTCATTTCTTTCTTATCAGTAACTATTTCACCATCAGGTGATTTTATTTCCTTAATTTCATTCGGTTTCTTGAAATCTTGACAAATTTTTTAACAGCTTCCCAGAGGATCTTGGATGAGGACTTGTTTGTGCTTATTCTTTTGGTGTAATAATCAATTTTGGATTTTTTCAGTAATGTTGTTAATTTATTTCGATAGTTTCTGTACTCTGATTGGGATTTTGTTTTGCAATTTTTGTTTTTCCTGTTTACTGTTTATTGAAGCCCTAGTTATCCACTCAGATTTCATTGCATATTCCGGGAATAGTTTCGATATTCGAATAGATTTCGATATTCGAATAGATTTCGATAAGGATTCACTAGTCACTGACCAGACGGTGCAATTTTTGCAATGAAGTAAATGGTAACATTTTGAACAATTATTGTGAATTGAAATTCATTTGTTGATTAGGCAAAGTATTAAGTAAACAGTGATTTAAATATTGTGAAGTTAATAAATACCAAACATTTTTCTGCTCTACGGGCCAAAGGGCTCATTTGCGAACAAATGTTTATATATATATAAACGAAAATGTTTGCATTGATGTCCTTCATCACACCTTGGAGTTTTTCGTTATGTTTTTCGGACACCTTGTTTGTATTGATAACAGTATGAAAATAATAATTTGTCATTATGAAGATTATATATGCATGTATCAAACATATATACTGGAGACTAAACATTAAACATTAAAACATTAAATTAAATGAAGTGTGTTGGGCAGAAGCAAATATATCTAGAAAATTTTTATATTCTTCATAATAATTTGTTCATGCCCACAATATTTCTCCCACAATGAATATTTTCTATGGCGGCCCTGAACTGCGAACATGAAAACACTTTTTTTTCTGGAATTTGATTTCTCCTAATTATAGCCGTCGTAGTTTTCATTCACATATGATTAATCTTAGGAACATGATCTTCGTAACAAGCAGCTTAATCTTACGAAGTTATTCCATACGTACCGGTCCATAATAACCGATCATGGAATAGGTATACAGGGTGACTATTTGGAAAACTATGGTTGATATTATTTCTGATTGAACCAAAGTGAAAAATAGTTGAGTGATCTGTCGATTGTGAATACTGATTGAATTCAATATGTATATGTTTGTACGTATATGTATGTATACAGGGTTGGGATGAAGTATGGAACCAAGTAAATATCTTTCAAACGAGAAGATCGATATTTATGAAAATTTGCAGAGCAATGGAACAAAATGCACCTGATGTATATTCTTTTGTTGATAATATACTTCCGGTTCCACCAGAAATCCCATCAACACCATATATATTTTTACAGATTTTGAAAGAGCTTGTTATTTTGAATTCATACATACCGAGTTCAGTATAGAAAAATTTGTGAAAACGAGGAATAACTCACTGTTAGTTGTACAATAGGTGTACATTTCATTATTTCAGAATAATGAGAAACAAAATTTCTTCAAATGTTCAAAATGCTCGCCGTTCACTTGCTGACAATATGCCATCCTTGATTCCAGATAGCTTCCAAGAAAGAATCTAACGGGCTAAGATCCGGGGAACGAGCAGGCCACTTCATGAATCCTCTACGTCCAATCCATCGATTTGGAAAATTCGCATCCAGAAAATCCCTAACCCATCTATCATAGTAGGGAGATGCTCCATCTTGTTGAAACCAAACATTTTGTGGTGATTGCCCATTCTGTTGAATTGCAGGAATGATTTCGTTATTGAGTAAATCCAAGAACTTGTAACCATTCGAGTTTCCGTCGATAAAAAAATAAGCCTATTTCCAACAATTCCCATCCAAACATTTAACTTCTGTGGATGCTGGGTATGTGCTTCATGAATCCAATGAGGATTCTCATTTGACCAATACCTTGAGTTGTGGCGATTAACTGTTCCATTCAAACAAAAAGTTGCCTCATCGGAAAAAAGCTATGTTAGAAGCAAAATTTTCGACGACATTACAGATGTCGTTCGAAATCATCGTCTGACAATTCTTGAACCAACTGTACCTTATACGGATTATACTTCTCACTTTTTAATATCTTTCCTACAGAACGTCGACTGATACCATGGTTTAGTGCTGAATTTGTGGTGGAAGTTTGAGGTGATTCTTCTAAATCGATTGCAATATTTTGTTCAACAGTTTCGTTTGTTGCAGTTTGCGGTCTTCCAGGTTTTAGCAAAGCTTTCACCATCATAGTTGTATTGAAACGTTGTAAGTTACTGTTGAGCGTGATATAGGATTTCTCTCTGAATGCAAATTATTAAAAATATGACACACACCGTCATGAGTTCTAACACGATCACCATAACCGATATTCATTGAAATTTCAATACGCGCTTTTTCACTTAATTGAACAATTCTAAATTGTGAAATTTATTTCCCTCAATTAGAATTTGACACTTGGAGGACAAGAGACGTACTAAACAGTATTCGTTTATTCATCACTATGCATACAAACAACATCAATAAGTTTATCTGAATAGTTTTAGCTCTAATGCAAAATATATGAAGTTGAGGCCATTTCCGGTTGAACAGGAAGTATATTATCAACAAAAAATGTACATCAGATGCATTTTGTTCCATTGCACTTACCTGTGAATTTTCATAAATATCGTTCTTTCCATTTGAAAGATATTCACTTGGTTCCATACTTCATCCCAACCCTGTATATGAAAACCGAATCTTCGCCAACGCAAGTCATTCCTCAAATTCTCGAGAATTTCATTCGCGTTATTGTAGCCTGTATTTTTATCAGAACAGACTGCGAAAGAGAATAAATTCTGCAAATTTTAATTACCAAAACAAATTACTTTAGTATCACTCTCGCTGTTCCTACTCTACCTGAATTATAAGACAGAAATTATTATGTAAAAATGTGAGGAACAATAATTCGGAACGAAAATACGGAAGAGAGAAGTAGGTAATCTGCAAATGAAATTCGGAGCGCAACTCCGCTTATAAAACTTGCTAATTATTTAAAAACAATTCAGACTTTGTAATCAGTGAATGAAGAAATAAAACCGAAAATTCATGAAACAAGTTCGGTAATTGAGTTGCAGATTAAATCCGGGTAATCCAAAAATCCCCATCAAGGATTAATCATGAATAATTTTATTAGCAGTTCTTTTTTTCAAAACTGGGAGAAGTTATATATTCATAAGCAGGCCGCATGCTGGTGATGAAAAATAATTTTTGTCCGGGAGTTCAATCAAATTGGTGTAGATTATGAGGGAATTTCTGAGTGTATTTTGAGCCCCCTTCCAACTATTCTCTTCCGGAATGACAGTGTGGGTACCGAGGCCAGCAAATTCCATTGGTGAAACTAGAGCGCACCGAGTGCGTTAGAGTAGGAAGTTGAATATGATAGGAGACTGGTGCATGCGCAGTGGGTGTAACAATCAACAATTGCGGAGGTGGCGATGAGCAAAGGCACAGTGATTATTTTTTTTTTATCTGTTGACAACACGAAAGGGAAATCTATAATGTTCGAGGAACATCGTGTTAGCCAGCGGTGGAATTTAGGGAGAGAAGGAAGGTGTTGGAATTTCTCTTGGAAGTTTGGAGGTTGCAAGCATCAGGAAAGACTTCACTAGGCAAAGAATGATGCTTGGTATGAATGATGCCATCGTGAGGAGGAACTGGAACCAGAAGAATTCGATGTAATGTGGCTCAAGATCGATAACCACAAACAGACAAAGTTCATCTGCTGCCTTTATCTATCATCAAACGAACCAACTCCTGGTGACCTCTTCGAATTCCTTTCTTTGAAACTCGATTTCATCCAACAGAATCACCCTGCAGCTGAAATTATCATCATGAGGGATTTCAATGCCCACAACTCCACCTGGCTCAAATTCTCGAACAAAACAGACGACGCAGGACGTCTGGCTGAGGCTTTCGCTATCACCTATGGTCTTGAGCAACTGATAAATGAACCTACTCGGATCCCTGATTTCAGCAATCATTATGCCAATACGCTCGACCTGTTGCTAACTAACAATCCCCGGAACCGTATGAAGTGAAAGTCCGTGCACCACTAGGAAACTCAGACCACACACTCATCTACACGATATGTCCTTACATCACTCCGCAAACCAGTCCAACACCCCCACGCACTGTTTGGCATTACAATTCAGCCGACTGGGATGGCCTTCGCATGTTTTTTTCTGAGTTTCCTTGGAGGAGAATGTGTTTTGAATCGGGAGATCCTACGCAATGTGCTGAAGAGATTTCGGAAATTATCATGCTGGGAATGGAAACTTACATATCACATAGCACCAAATCACAAACCACTGGTGAACCATGGTTCAATAGAACCTGTTCTGAGGTCGTCGCTCTGAAGCAAGCAGCATACCGTCGTTGGCGGAGAAATCCAAGCCCGCAAACTAGAGCTGAATATGTTGAAGCTAGGAATACATGCAATCGAACGATAGATGAGTCTAAAGAGGCATACAACACGAAAATAAAGAAGAAGAAATATAGAAGCTCATAGAGTGTCCGAATGGTTCCCGTTCATTTTGGACGTTTGCCAAGGCAATCGGGAGAAATTTCACTTCTAGCTCATTTCCTCCCCTCACAAAGGATGATAATACATTGGCTATAACACCTCATGAAAAAGCCAACACCTTTGCCAGAATGTTTGCAGACAATTCTACCTTGGATCCACGAGGCCAGGAACTTCCCAAAATCGCTACCATCGATAACCGTATGCCAGGAATTGTCTTCCGGCAACGCACAATCAGACACATTCAGCTTAGCACCAACGTCAAGAAGGCTATGGGGCCTGACGGAATACCGCCTATTGTTCTCAAGAAATGTGCCCCAGAACTAACACCAGTTCTTTGCAGGTTGTTCACCCTTTCGTACAAACTCGGCGTATTTCCTTCTAACTGGAAGAAAGCTAGGGTCCAACCGAGTCCAAAGAAGGGCAAGAAAACCCTCCCTACCAACTACAGGCCGATTGCACTACTATCTGTGATCTCTAAAGTAATGGAGAAAGCAATCAACATCGAGCTCATCCGATATCTAGAGAGCTCAAGAATCGTGAACGATCGGCAATATGGCTTTCGTCACCAGAGGTCAACTGGAGATCTGCTTGCCTATGTGACACATAAGTGGCAGGTGTCAATCGAGAATAGCGAATAGCGAATAGCGAATAGCGAATAGCGAAACTTTCGTCACATGGTTTGCCGCTCCAACTGTGTCTTTTACTATCGAGTTTTCTTGCAGATAGATCACTCTACGTGGTGGTAGACGGGGTCTCGTCTGATACAATGACGATCAGTGCTGGTGTTCCACAAGGCTCTGTCTTGGCACCAACTTTGTTCTTGCTCCACATCAATGATTTGTTGAATGTGACCTCCAGCCCGGTTCATGGCTTTGCGGATGATAGTACACTTCATTCCGCCTTTTCCTCTAGAGCCCCTATATCTCCAACGAGGCCAGAGGTGCAAGGCGAAGACAGGTTGATGCTTCAAATGAGGATCTGACAAGAATTCTGAAATAAGGATCTGAGAATCTAGTACAATTCAATGCAACTAAAACTCAAGCTTGTATGTTCACCAAGAAGGCTGATCACACAATGCCCAATTTGATGGGTACCACCGTTCCTATGAGGTCGTCAATATCCATGCTGGGTGTCACCACCAACAGTGCTCTCTCATGGGACGATCATGTGAGGTCCATTGCGAAAACTGCTCCACAAAAACTTGGTTTTCTATTCCGTGCGAAGAGATACTTCACATCCCAGCAACTGCTTATGATCTACAAAGCACAAATTCGACCTGTCCTTGAGTATTGTTCACATGTTTGGAGCTCAGCCCCCAAACATACGCTAAAGCTCTCAGATTCAATTCAGAAGAGAGCTATCCGCCTAGTCGATGATACAACACACACCAAATCATTGACCTCTCTAGATCATCGTAGAAAGGTCGGCGATCTCTGCCTTTTTTATAGGTTCTTCCATGGTCGGTGCTCAATGGAAATATCATCTATTATGCCACCACGCGCGATTCCTAGTAGACAAACCAGACGAGCTCAGGCTGGTCACCCCCACACTGTCAGGACGAGACCTGTCGAACATCGCTATACCAAGCATCATTCATCAATAGAACGGCAAAGTTGTGGAATCATTTGCCTAGTGAAGTCTTTCCTGATGCTTACAACCTACAAACTTTCAAGGAAAATTTCAACACCTTCCCTCTCTCCCAAAATTTCAACGCTGGCTAACACGATGTTCCTCGAACATTATAGGTTTCACTTTCGTGTTGTCCACAGATAAAAAAAAAGATGTTCGATAGGTCTCGAGCCCGACAGTGTAGGGGTGACCAGCCTGAGCTCGCCTGGTTTGTCTACTAGAAATCGCACGTGGTGGCATAATGGATGATATTATCGTTGAGCACCGATCGTGGAAGTATCGATAAAAAAGGCAGAGATCGCCGACCTTTCTACGATGCTATAGAGAGGTCAATGATTTGGTGAGTGTTGTATCATCGACTGAGCTCCAAACATGTGAACAGTACTCCAGGACAAAGGCACCCCACAACATTACTCACACGAAGCATTTCCTACAACGCACCTGAACATTACAACCCGATCCCTACGTAATACTGGAATTTTCCTTTACACAATTTTGAAAAGAAATTGAAACAAATACCCAGATGTGCACAGGACTGAGTTATTGCTGTTCAGTCACGCTTTCTCTACTTTCAATATATTCTTGATATACTGATGGGTAGTAATTTTTGTTGATATACTGATGGGTAGTAATTTTTGTATCATTATTATTTTATTATCATCTTCCATGTTCACTATAGTATAGTTTGATCTATCATATATATTCTATAAATTTCCCAAGGCTTAGATAAAAAAACAGCTTCAGTTGATACTTCGATTATTCAGCAAATACATAACATCCATATATCATTTATTTTCTCATTTAAAACTTGTATAATCAATTTTTGTCATATCAAATTGGTGAATGAAGTCGACTTTTATTATTATTATTATTATTATTATTTATGGGTCGCCTGTTTATGGCTATGACGTGATCAAAAATAACACCTGTCCGCCATATTGATAAGACACATTTGTCAAAAATGATCCACTTCCTAATGACAATGAAAAATATTTTGAGTAGAACAACATATCATAGGTGAGCATTTTTCATTGTAAACACTTGGCAGGCCCGTACTGGAGATTTTCGATATAATGAAGATAATGTTAATCATAACATTGTTAGATTCGGTATGAATATTCACATATCACTTTCACACACTGAAACCAAATGGTAATCCAAATCAAAATCTAGGTCCGTCTTCAGAAGGTCCTTATGATGGATTAAATTGTTGAAACAACAAACGAGAAATTATCTGAATAATAAAAATAATAATAATAAATGGCCTTTATTTTTCTTGGCGGAGTTTAGCTCAAAGCTATTCTTCCACTCAACCAAGCGTATTAAAAAAAAACATCTCTTTCACTAGCAAATACAATCAGAGAAGATTATGTGGGGTTTATATTGAGACAGTGTTTTTCAGACACTGAGACTAACTGTTTCATATCATTATTAAGCGAATGTATCTGATCTAGAAGATTTTCAGTTCTGGCCGAGTAGTAGAGATTTGTGTCGTCAGCATAAGTGTATATTTGAAAATGGGTTAGAACTCGATGAAAATCAGCACTATATAAAATGAAAAGTAGTGGGGATAGTATAAAACGGAGCTCCATGTGATACATTTAAATATCTTGATTTCATATTTTTAACCTGCACACACTGGCTTCTGTTCGATAAAGAAGAAGTGATTGAATTTCTAGCCTTTTCAGAAAACCCGTAGTGATGCAGCTTAGATATTAAAAGGGTATGGTTCATAGTATCGAAAGCTTTACTATAGTCCAGCGAGAGAAAAATAGTAGCCTCGTGTTTATCATACGCATGGATAATATCATCCGTTACCTTGAGAAGAGCAGTAGTGGTACTATGATCCTGCCTGGAACCTGATTGCTGGGCTGGTAATATTTCATGTGCTCTTACACATCTATAGATTTGTTCATGAGCCGCTTTTTTAATTACCTTTGATAATGTTGGTGAAATATCAATTGGACGTAGATCGTTCAGTGTTGAAGGGCTACAGATTTTATTAATCGGAAATATCAATGCTTTTTTCCATATTTCAGGAAAAACTCCATGCGTGAAACATGTATTGACAATATGAGTTAGAATGGGAGTTAGGAAAGGTATACATATTTTCAACATTCCAATGGAAATTTGGTCTGTGCCAGTGGCATTATTTGAAATAATAATACGCTCGAGGTCCTCATTCGTTATGTTTGAAGAATTCCAGTTTATGTTCGGGAGGGCATTGAGAATTATAGTGGTTCAATATTTCTTCAGAAGGAGCAAAATCCAGATCATTCACTGACGTAATAAAGTGGTTATTAATTATATTAGGAGGTTTTCCGGGATTTCATTTTTATTATATCTTCTCGATAATATTTCCAATAAATTCAACGTGCTCCATGATTTTTTGCTGTTTTGTTGATTTTGAATGAAGATGAGATAATTTTTTTTTCAGTTCTAGTAGCAGCGGTTACCATGTAGTTACCGAAATTCGCTACAACATACTCAGAACTTATTATGATATACCTAGAACTTATTTTCCGTTGATATCTTGATAATGAGAAAACAAGCAGAAACCATAAGAATTTTCTTTCCAGATGGAATCCATTGGAAATACTCTCAATAGTTTCAGTATCAACATTAGTTTGTTCGAAACGCCTGAGCAAATTGTTTTGTGATTTTGTAATTAAACATATGTTGTCATTCTAGCTGTCAGTATTATAATTTTAGTTTGAAATTCATCAACTTCAATAGTGATCAGATCAACGGAAATTCATGAAACAATAGTTCCACAGATGAGTGGTTATGAAGATAAACTCGAAAACGATAACATCTTCGAATAGAAATTCAAGAGACTTTTGAAACAATATATCACATCGATTAAAAAAATTTGGGGTTGTAACTTTCATTGGAATGAGGTTGAAAGTAGGGATCGCACTTGACGTTGATGAATGTCAATCAATAATTTAAATTTGATGTTTTTCGGGATTTTTTATAAATATGTACAGTAACCGCAATAATGAATTTATTCCGTTTGACTTTTACACACTGTATAATGGTGAACGCGTATATAGAAAATGGCGAGCACGCAAACTTTTCAGTTGACAAACCGTGTATGCCCTACTATGGATTTGTTGTGAAGTCGCGTTTCAATATACCAATAGACAGTCGCGGACATTACGCAAAACAATGTTTATTGTTCAATATATAGCAAGCCACAAAAATGTTACTGAATCAAATCTATTGACAGATCTCTGATGTTTCGAGAGTTATTCAGGGCTAATTTTGCCTACAATGATTCCTGTATCACACATCAATCATTACTATGATGCAACTGAATGAAAATCCATTATACATTCTAGACAGGATAGAGCCTGATAGGCATCAAAGCTCGTCTAGTTAGTCTATTTAGTGGTGGAATAATATACGAGATTTCAGATGCGATGCGAAAGGCGATAATGAAATTTGAAAACAACTTTTTTGTGATGATTGATGTATATTTCAATATATTTTTGCTTTCAGTTGTAAAAGAAATACTCTCTATTTCTCTTCTATTCTAGTTTAATATCATTGTAGAGTTTCTTATGAATAGCTAATGAAATTTCGATGTTCAGTACATCATATAATACAATTCCTCATTGAAATGATAATAAATTGAATGGAGAACTATGAAATTCCTTCATTGAATTCATTGTGACATTCTTAGTGATGAAGTAGATCAACATTTACGTTGCGAAAAACATCTTCTGTGATGCATAGCATTACTGACGATGAACTCTATTTCGTTTGATAGTTCGAATTTATGTATCATGTTTATGAAATAATAAAGACGATATTTTTTTTATTATTATTATTATTATGATTATCATTACAATTATCATATCAGCTACACAGTTTGAAGTCTCCGAAAATTAATCAATAAATTGTACCAGCTGAGAAATATTTCGAATGAAAAAATGTTGTTAACGGTGTATCATTACCTAGCTGAGTCCTTACTACGTTATTGTTTCATTGTTTGGGAAGGAACATTCGGAACATCAGTGCATAATCTGGAGGTTATACAAAACACTCTACTGAAGATAATTCTCAGAGAAAACAAACGTTTCTCCACACAACTTTCATTTGAAGAGTCAGAAGTATTCTACTTACAAAAATTATACGTTCATCAATCGCTTCTATGGATGACAAATATGCCTCAATTGACAGTTATTCATGTTTATGAAATTCGTAGAACTGCTTTGCAAGACCTTTCTATCCCTTGCTTCAGACTTACCCTGAATCAAAAATTCGTAACATTTCATGGACCGATACTTTATGATCTGCTGACATTAAAAACATTAGAAATATAGATCTCCGTGAAGAAAGATGAAAACATATTTAATAACTCAAACTCAACCATTTCTGAAAATTAATGAATTCGAGAAAATATAATGATGACTACTCACTTAAATAAATGCTCCTTTTCTTTCTTCGTATTCTCATAGATTAAGTTCAGGTACTTACAGTTTTGTTATTTAATATTTGCCCTGCTAAGGTGGCCTCTTCTGATGAATTTTTCTTGAAAATAGATATATGTTTGTTTTATGTTCACCCACATAATATAATAATCACAATCATATAGTTTCTAGTATAGGAATCCCGATTCATATCGACAAGAACGTTGTATGTATTTGAATTCTTGTTTAATTAGGTATAAGCCAGATTAGGTCAGGTTGAGTCAGCTAAGGTTGGGTCGTTCATACACATCTAGATACTGTCTCTGCTTTGTTGTGAACGGATAACATATTTCAGGAAAATAAAAATTGTATATCATTGAACAAGTTTTTTACGAGTTTCTTCAAGTCGTAAAGCGTGAAGTGAAGAGAATGAATGCGACAATACATCTTATAATACGATTTTGCATCAATTTCAATTAAAACTTCAAAAAAGCTGCAGTGACAAGCACAAAATCCGCAGTCAGAACTTTGGAGATGATAGTTCACTTCATATATACCGCCTTCTTATCTAAAGCCACTATAAAATCTAATAATTCCAGAGGTGTGAAATGAAGACTTCTACAACAGGAGACAAGTCTTCAATATTAATGCTCGGTATCAACACCAACAGTGCTCTTTTATGGGAGAACCATGTGAGATCCAAATGCTCACACCCCAGCAGCTCATTCATGATCTACAAAGCGCAAATTCGATTTATCCTGGAGTACTATTCACATGTTCGGAGTTCAGTTCCCAAACATACGCCAAATCTTTCAGATTATATTCGCCTAATGTTCCGTGATGTATCTATCGAACATAACTGTATGTTCTAACTCTGTACATTCAAACTCTTACTGAATAAACTTACTTACTCACATACTTCACTCACTTCAACAATTCTAACACATTTAAGAATTGAGTATTGCTGGGAAACAATGGATCAACATCCATCGAACGCACAGTTTAGGCGAAGGAATGGAATCTGTTATGAAAAGGAACATCCAAGATTCATATTGAGAAACAAACAAAAAAAGGTTGATGGTTTTCTGGAAAATATCTTGTAAGATACTGAGGAATTGCTAATAATTTTTACCTCTCAGGTCTACTGAATATGGCAACTTAGTTGCCTAAGCGCGTATTGAGACTTTTATGAATATTGTTGTGGATTTTTTTTTGTTATATATTTATTTCATATCAGGTGGAAATGTAAGACTATCATGGTACGGAACTGTGTGGGCATTTGAAAAACGCATTGGGATGGATATAAAAATAAGAAAAAAAAAATACATGGATGAAATTTAGAGAAAATTACACATTCCCAGAGTAGCTTATGGAAATCTGAAATGAAATGTGAAATCTTCTCAAAAAGCGTAAATGGTTAAAATCGAGTCATCGAAAAATGAAATTGCAGACACATCCAATAATCAGTACATAGTAACTCAGGATTCAATAATGTAAATGATATCATCAGTCGGATTGACTTTTCAGAGTGTGATGACCCAGAGCCGAAGAAATCACTTGATTGGGATTATATCAGATCGAAAAACCTCGAACAACTCACGGATCAAACCTCTAGCTCTCATCATCATCATGTTTCGAAAGAGGAAAATTCCAAAAATGCTTGATACTTGGTATTTATCAAACCATGGCATGAAAATGGGTGAGAAAGAAATGTTGGAAAATTTCGTCCAGTTTCTTTCTTGAAACTGGTTCAGGAAGGAACTCTCCAATGAAGATGGAGATGGAATTTGAGTGGGTCATAAGTGTCAGAAAGAAGAAATAATTTTATCTCCATGCTATTGAAATAATGTTCTTAACAAAAAGAAGTCGTCAAGATCAATGAAATATCAACCAGAAATGAAAAATATCAATTGAGAGATATTAGATTTTTGCTAAATTCCGGAGCCTAATTGATTCAATAAAATAATCTGCAGCATGAAATGTGATCGAAAAGTGAGAGAATATTGAACTGTTTTCATTTTACTCCACCAACCACACCACCTTATCTCTATGTGTGCACTGAAAGATAATGGTTATGCAATAATCTCTCCTACAAAAGTTTAATCGAAAAAAAGAAGTGGTCGAGCATAGAAGTGTGTAAACAGAGAAAACACTGTTAGTCGTATCGTAGCAGTAATAAATAAAATAGAAACATCAGGATCCGCTCAAAAAGACTAGGAAATTGATACGCAATTTTGTCACCAGCGACATTCGCTTCCAGATCTCCCTCTGCGAGCTGCAACGACCTTTATTAGGTTATCTTGAGTAGCTTTGATTTTAAATTCTGTGACAATTCTCGTCGGCTTCCTATGACGGTTTTTATTGCTCTTGACGTATCGAAACAATGGAGATATTTATGGGGAAAAGAATCACCAACGCTATTCATTCACCCGCTGTCAGAGGAAAAGTGTGTATGAAGGTATTGAAAATGACTGTGTTAATGAAAGATAAATGGAGTAGGTCGTTATTTTGTTGATATCATATATACAGGGTTCCTTATGGTAGACGTTCGTCAGGTATCGTGGTTAGAAAAATTCAAAATTTTGAATTTCTGAATTTCAGGGTTATTAAACACTCTCTTCCATTTCAATAGCTATTTGTATACCGAGGGAGGAAAGTGCTACCTTTCCTCCCAAAGATGATCATTCAATGGCACTTCAACCCTATGATGTACATATGATTTTTCTGCCTCCGATGAAAAAAAAGTCATTTATAAATGATGTATTCATGAAACCAGCAAACAAAATTTATTGAATAACTAAAGCAAATAATTAGGTACAGTATAACTTATAGGCACGTTATTTCCAGTCTTGCATCCTACATATGTCCAATTTGTGGTACAGTAATTTTTTATACTAATGTTAAACGTGCAGTTTTGAGCAGTGGTTATTTGAATACCACTAGAAGTGACAGCTGGAGCCAACACAGTTTTCGTGATATTTTTATCAACTACATTATTACTCAGCGAAACATTTTCAATAAGAAATTGGAAATTTACAAAATGTTTCTTTCAACATGATCATAATACTTCTTTAGGTTGAAGAACATGCTCATAACTGTTAACAAAATATGTAAGTACATACACCATATAATATACCACTAATAATTCCATTGACTTTTGGTTTTGAATTTTTTTTTTCATGTTAGTTATCTTCAATGTTAGTATGTTGTTTCAGAATTTTCAATATATATATATATATATATATATATGTCTTGTTCGATAAAGAAAATTGTGGGGGGCGCCAAAAAGTGATTTATGTTCAGCAGATAAAAGCCTCGGTCCGGCACTGTGTTGGACGGATTGCATATGTAACTAACGGTATATAGAAGGGTACGATAGCAATTGCAGTAATAATGCCTGGAAATTTCGAAGTTTCAGAAAATTTTTGCAATTCCTACATTTGGTTGGTCAAATCTGAACTTTCTGATGAGGTTCAAAATAGTGAGACCAGGCGGAGGTTAGGTTAAGTTACAAAGGTTAAGGATTACAGGAATGAGGAATAATAAAATACAGTGAATAATTAGGAAAATAAGGAAGAAATCAAATACATTATGTTCCTCACAATTTGACAAGATGATATATATCTCTATGATTATTATATATAGTATATAATAGTTATATAATAGTTTAAAATAGTTGCATAATCATCTAGTTCATTAGCAAATTGTATAATTCCGTTGTATAGTAAATTTGGTGAGTAAAAATACTTTTATCGTGTTCCAAGTCTGAATGATTTGTTTCGTACACAACTTCTCTTTCTATTTTTGTATCAATTCACTAACTGAGGAAAGTTTATTGTCGATCTACTATCGAAATCCTATAACTTTTTCCTAATCCTATATCATATCCTTCTTCCTAGCTTCAATCAGATGTCTTGAGAGAGATTATTTGTTATCGAAATGTTTCTTCCTTCCAATGTTCTTATTTGATGTGTATCTTTAGAAATTTCTAATTCCTTTTATGAAACGAATCCCATAATAATTGGTTGTTTTGGGTTCGTTTCTAGTTTGTATTTATTATTTATATTTGATTTGGTAATGCTCGAGAAGTCCATTTAGTGTAGTTGTATTGTTAGCTATTAGATAAGCTCAGCTTGTTTGAATTCAAAAAATAAATATTATTATTCTCTCGATATTTACGTTCTGAATGTAGACATTGTTTCTCCAATTTTTTCATCCACTTTTTCGAGTCTTCCATTGAGAGTTCTGATACGGCTATTTAACTCTTCCGTAATCTGAATAGTTTGAGCATTATTTGCTGCATTCACCAACTCTCGTATCTTTTCCAGAGTGACTTCTGTCAAATATTGTTCCTATATCTGCGGAAAATCGCAGATAGGTATATATATTTGATTACCGGTCACGTGAATTCCTTCCCAAGAGCTATCTCTGGCAGGATGCTCGAAAATAGAACGTTTGGTGTTGATAGGAGCCACTAGAGATTTTCGTGTTGAGGAACCGTAGCACTTCATTCTGTCCTGGTCGGCAAGCAATTATTGGTAGCCTAATGCGATTACCACTGAATTAGGTGGTTCGTAATTCCATTAGGGCTCTGACCCACAACGAATGCTTCCATACAGGATGTTTCACTATAGTATTACTAATGAATTATTCCCATCACATGTTGTCTTCATGATTGGGTTTTGCACATACAGGGATGATGGATGTTGTTTGTTTTACCTAAATGTAATCAATATTCAATTCATAAGTATTATTCATTCGATGTCTGGTATTATCAATATATTATACATAAATATGGTGGATGAATATATATTTCCTGAGAGAAAACGTTCAGTACTATCCTGCATATTGGTTAAGTGCGTGAGAGTAATGAATGCAGGAAATGTACTTTTCCTTCGACCACCTATGAAAACAGTAATTTTCACATTGTTCAGTTATTAAGAATGGTGCTTGTTTCACTACGGCAATAGTGTGGAAATACTGTCTCTAAGTTATTCGAGGAGGTGATACATTCATTTTTCAGCTTTTATGTGAGCTGTTGAAGTAAAAGTTATTGAAAATCATTTCAATATATTTGTAGTAAGGACAGATTCTGTGATCTGCCCCGAAATGTCACTGCGCTCGAAATTAAACCTTTAGATACCTGAAAAAATCACTATGTGACAGTGACACTTTATTTTTCAAAAAATTTGGAAATACAAATATATTTTCAATAAAAATAAAACTTCTACTCATCTCAGTAGACGTTTCGGGAATGAATCTGCTACCGTTTTCAACACAATTATATATATATATATGAAGGAAAATTCGAAGTGTCGAAATCGCGAAGGCAATAGACAAGGGAATGATAATGATTTAAATATTTGGTCGTAGGAAAAATGAAGTACATAACTCAATGTAAAGTGTATTTCATGCAATCGTTACATTTCCGCACTCGCTGCTACACGGCTTGTGCTGAATATGAACTCGTGCGAAATATTTCACTTTCCACACTAGATATCTAATGTACTATTCAAATAAGCTCAAGACTGTTTTTCCTACCACTCATCAGATACACAATCATCATGTTTTCAATTATATCCAATCACATGAAACTAATAGTGTATAGTGAAAATTATGAACTATATGTCCAGTCTATAGTCTATAGTCTATAGTCTATATTCTGACTATTTTCTCTCACAAAATAATTATATTATTACTCATTACTTTCACTCATAACTTTTTCCTATTGAATGAAAATTAAATGTCAAGTGATCACACTAACAATTTGTTGAACTGTATTGCTCGATTGGTATGGAAATGTGACATGACTTTCAATTTTCTTATGGATATTTTGAATGTTGTTTCTTGTACTCAAGCATACTTCATACTAGCAGGAACTACTGCTATGATTACATAATTGAATCTGCGTTTTAATATGGATAAATATGATATACCGCATGTCCCATATTCGCATTCGTAGATTTCTAAAGTTGAGAACATGATAGAGTGAGATTTGTGGACGATTAGAGAGTTGAACGAGGATCACCAATAATTGTTTATTATTGAAAAACCTGAGTAGATAGATATGGGTATGATACACATAAATGAGTAGATAATTCGAACTGCTATTCGATGCAATGATGAAATACAGGGAAAAATTTGGAAAAATTGTATTCCAATCACTTTTTCAAGTGAATGAATCGAATGAATTTTTGTAAAACCATATATGAAATTTAATGAGATCAGCCTTCTGGTATTTCTTGACTCCATACCAAATTTCATGTTCTTAGTTGAGAACAAAATATCAAAATAAATAGAATAGTGAAATATCTAGAGTTTCAACTCGGTAATCTTACATATGAAAACCATTTCCAATATATACACAAAAAAATTTTAAAGAAACTTCATTTCCACTCTAGAATTTCGAGGCACCTGTCATTAAATACCAAGATATTAGTTCATAAAACAATCATACAACCACACTTTGATTATTGCTCATCAATTTTGTATTCCTCAGACCTGAACGAACAGTCTCATCTACAAAAACTACACCTGGACCTGTCGTACGTCACTGGGTTTTCCCTTTGGTTTTCTGCGTATTCGGGGCACGAAAGTAAATCACATTGCCAACTGATTGCGAGAATCAAGTAGACTCTGGCTGGTAGAGATCACATCCTGTAACCCGAGGCTTCAAAGACGACTTTATCCAATTGCATTTAGGGCGGAACAACTCCGCAATACTTCCGGTATCATCAGGAACATGCCAAGTAAAAGCGAGTCTCTGATTGAATTCCGGCCGAAATTTCGTCTCCACTTGTTCTTCCACCTCTTGGAATTTCTTCGAGATGACTTTTGAAATATACAAAAAGTCCATGATTTCTTCCGTACACTACTTAACTATGTTGATAATATATTTCCATAGTACTGCTATATACTTTCTGTTCTTATGAGCTGATGCTGCGAGTTCTGAAATGAGCAATTCAAATCAACCAAATGAACAACCCTAGACTAACATCAATTAATCTCCACGAAAATGACTCACAGGTAATTTTTTTGTTACTGAGAATACATGAAACAAGAAGTCGTTAATCACACGTGGAGACTGAATCTACGCATGATATTTTCATTATGCTGACAGTTTTATAGTAATTGGAACAACAAGGACGGAAAAAAGGGTTTTTTGGACGAATAGACGAAATTCTAGGACGAGCCGTAGGTGAGACCATGACAATCTCTGATGAAGAATGATTCCTAAGTATTCAGTATATTCTAGTTTTCTCAATATTACACCTTCAAATTTCACAGTAGATTTATGTTGCACTACCAAATATCTATTTTTCCCATTATCACATCTGTTGATTTATTTGGATTCACTAGCAGTTTGTTCATTCTCTTTCAATTTTCAATAAGACTGTGTTCAATTTTTCTATGGCAACATTAACACATGTACCATGCTGTGTCGTCACCAGAAAGGTGCATTTTGCAGTCCCCCAACTCAATTAAAAATATATCATTTACGAACATTATGAAGAGCAGAGGCACCAATACACTGCTCACTTCTATTTTCTTCGAAAACTCTTCACCAATTTTTGTTATTTGATATTTATTCTCTACATATGATTGAAATCAAGTGTGACTTGAATCATCAAAGCCCAAATAATGTTTCAATTTCAATATTCAAATGTTCGTATCTACAACTTCAAAGGCTCTTTTTAAGTCACCAGTACGGTATCAAGATCTTCATTCAGTGGATATTTCAATTCACTTATAATTTTTTGGAGTGCTGTTTCACACGATAGTGTGTGTCCTTCTCTGGAACCAGATTGATTTATTGACAGCAGTTCATTTTTAATCATGAATTGGGTTAACTAACTCCAATATTTTTTCAAGACAAAGCAATGTATTGATTAGCCTATGCTCCTCTGCTCCTATGCTATTTTGAGTTTTCGAAATTTCTCGCGCATATAAATAAAGGTTTTGTTCCGGTAGCTTTGGAGAGTTATCATGGAGTTTTCCGAAATCCATAGACATTAGCTAATTAATCATATATTCCCGAACGAAAGTGAACATACATGAGATTCAGAGAAGATTGGAAAACCAACATACACCAGAAAGAAACTTTTTGAGAACCACAAATAAGTCTGACCCTGACAATAACGCCAGAATATATGGAAAAACAAACAAAAACCGTGTTTCTGCATCCTTGAGATAGAATGCTCCAATATTTCAGATAAACATACTACCGAGGTATGACTATGAGCTTATTGAGTTAGACAAATCCCCATTTGCTTGGATAGTCAGGTTATACAATTACTAAAACAATCTGAGTCTGCCTCTGTTTTTTCCGGTAATAATCAGTTGACATAGGTATCTAATCGAGAACAGAACGTTACTAGTAGAATAATGCTGATCAATTCTAACTATAATATCCCACTGCTGACTCGCCCGAGATTCATTGAAAACGTAAAGATTTCTTTGTTCCAGTGTGAGCTACTCGGACATTTAATTGTATGATACGCCAATGCTGATGGAGATATTCTGGATGAAATTCATCAAATGTCAATAAACTATCAAAGAAGGAGCGAGCTTTCAGTCCATTAGGTGCGAAATGGTAGAAAGAAACAAACAATGTTAACTCCTTATTGGAAATATTTGTTACCGTGAGCCCAATAAATGGATTACGAGGCCTCGAAATCGAGTTAAGGAATTCGCAACCAACGTAGACTTGTCTGGACTCGACTACAAATTGTTTTCTATCGATGTATATTTTTTATGGGAAAAGAAACTACATGAGTAATATAACCTAAACTGATGATTGGGACAGTTTATCATGCTGGGCTCCATTATACCTCAGAAAAATGCGTTATTTCGAACAGACAATAGAGTTCCACGAAAATTAGTAATGATTAATTCCTCCGTATACCAAATTGTCACTTTCCAGTGTCAAAACCGATAAAATATATTGAAAAAATTTTGCGAAGAGAAAAATATTTTAATTGTATTGAGAACGGGAGCAGATTCGTTCCCGAAACGTCCACCAAGATAAGTAGAGGTTTTATTCTTATTAAATATATTTGTATTTCGAAATTTTTCAAAAACAAGGTGTCACTGACAAATAGAAAATTTCTCTTTTAGGTATCTAAAGGTTTGATTTCAAGCGCAGTGACATTTTGGGGCGGATCACAAAATCTGTCCTTACTACAAATATATTGAAATAATTTTCAATAACTTCTACTTTATTTTTTAGAAACGAGGAGAGAAAATCCCACGAAAAGCTGGAAAAGGACTCTTAGATTATGTTCAGGAAATATATTCGCCTAGTCGGTGATACTACACTGTATTGGATTCACTAAACTATCTAGAAACCATCGCAGAAAGGTTTTTTCTCTGTTTCTCTCTCATACAGAATGTTGGTCTATTATGCCACCACGAGCGATTCTAAGTTGACAAATTAGACGAGCTGAGGCTGGTGATCCCTACATTGTGAGGCTCGAGACCTACCGAGAATCATTCGCCAATAGAACGGCCAAATTCTTCGCCTACTATTTTCTTTCCTGATGTTTGCAACCCCCAAACCTGCAAGAAAAATTCCAACACCTACCTTCTCTCCCAAAATTTCACCGCTGGCTAACACGATGTTCCTCATACATTCCCTTTCGTGTTGTCAACAGTTAGGAAAAAAATGAGTGGAATACGGACCTCTTTATTTATCGGATTCATTACTATTTTTCATTACATTCATGATGTCATATTATGATATTAATTATAACAATCTCCATTTTTCGGTGAGGCTTATTTTTATTCGCGAGTAAGCATTGCTGACTCCATTGTTCTACATACCATTTTCGTAAGTCATTTTTATATTGGTCAAATAACCATCACGCGACGGCGCCTTGGTGACAATTAGATGTCTCCAAGCGTCAGCTATAAAATAGGAGATTGCTCGAATGGAAGGGATTATCATTTCAAACCGCACTAACTGTACTTACTTCCTGTTTGTTGACCATGCCAACCGGCATTTTGTTGTAAACCGCTACAAGTATTTCTGTTTAATACATCTTTCGTGAAACTAGTCATCAGTTGTGTTTTTTTTTGATTCTCCAATACAACAATACGATCACTACCATACTTGTTATGTTATAGCTGATAATATGTGATTGATATTCACATCGAATATCTCGATAGGGCACTTCCTGAAGGACCATCCGGTAAAAATACACAACGCTAGAATGGATTAAAGGGAATGGGGGTAAAAAGTTCGCATAGAGAAAGGAAGAAGGGTGCGCGGGGTGAAGAGGAAAGCGAGCGGGACCAGCCTGCTTTGATCTCGCCATATCTCTTACAAATGCAAATTTCATTTTGCTCTGACGTACCCCATCAAAAATATGAACTAAACGATAACTTTATTCATTATTCATGTATACCTCAGGCATGTATCCCTTCGGATATGGCTAAGACGTTACGAGCCAATCATTTCTGATATGTGTGTGTGTGTTTTTTTTTTCAAATTTCTATGGGTATGGACGTTGAAAGATTGTTCCTGGTGTGGTGTGGTACGAATTCTGGTGGCAGATCGATAATCTTTTTTTTTTTCGGTTCCTACAATTTTTTTTCTTTCTTCTGCTATTAGCTGGAATTAACACTACTGATTCCACCAGTTAGACGAAGGAACTAATACATACATGAACATGATGTCTCCATTATCAAAAGGATGCGACAACTAATTTACAGGGTGTCCCATAAACATACCGACAAACTTCAAGGGATGGTAGAGGACATCAAAATAAACATTTTTGCTCGATAAACATAAGTCCGGAAACTCTTCGTTTTCGAGATACAGGGTGTTAAATTTCTTTTGAAAAATCGATTTTTCATTAATATCGTAGAGACGATTTGGTCGAATTCAATGAAATTTCTACAGATTATTGATACATTTATAAGGTATCTTTTGGAGCTATTAGAATTTGCCCAATAATTTCAGGGGCGTGCCCATGGGCTATGTCGGATAGTTTTTGTACAAAAAAAATATCGCCCAGTAGATTTTTTGTGATTATGATAATTTTTTTCAAATGAACAACTGAAAATGCAACTTTTTTGTCCCTCGAAATTTTTCCGTATCTACGTTTTGAAGAAAAAAAAATAAAACCCATATCTCTTACATCTATGAAAAAAAAATTAAATGCTTCAAAATTATACCTTACATTTCACCAATGCGTTCATTGAAATATTGGAAAACTTATAAAACTTCCAATATTTTTTTTTACTAATCATTAATTATTATTAATGACTTCTAATCATTTTTTGTTTTGTATTTACTTGGAAAATATTCGTAATTTTCAATATCTTGGAAAGAGTATCCAAAACATACCGACAAATAAAGGGTGCTAAAGCAATAAAATGTTTCGAATAAAATAAAAATAACTAAATTATCTCTTAGTTTAGTTGAACACCACTGACTTTTGTTTACATTTTTTGATTTAACTACGTTTGATGTTGGGAACAAACATTGTTTTCACAATAAAATTCCACAGACACCAATTTTAATTTTTTTTTTAAAAATTAAACACCCTGTATCTCGAGAACGAAGCAAAAATGTTTATTTTGATGTCCTCTACCATCCCTTAGAGTTTGTCGGTATGTTTATGGGACACCCTGTATAAACTGTATTTCTAAACAAAATTTGATCACTGTTTATCTTCCTTCAGCTAGCTATTATCAGGGAGCCTTCAAACTATACAAAACACAATTTCAAAAATTCTACTCAGAAAGAGAAGATTATGTTCATCAGAACAGCTAGGTATATGAAGAGACGCATAACTATTCAATATAAAAAATTTCTACAAATACCAAATTCTTATTTGGATTTTTACGACAATGAATACAAATATCCCATCAATGATAATGAAGCAACTCGTTATTGAATATTAATGCCAGATAAAAGCTCATACTCTCAGAACAAAATCTCCTTCTATGAGATCGATTATTTGAAGAATCTTCTTATTCTTTCACTCTTATTCTCATTCAACTACTAATATCTACCTCCTTCGAACTATGACAATCAAACTCAGATTACCATATCAGAATGTAAATCAAGCATAGCATAAAACAAGCACCATGAGTGTTTAGATGCAGCCTCTACAACAGAAGGGCGATGTAATATTACATAAATCGATATAATGTACACTGAAAGAGAAATTAATAAACTGAACTGAACTGCACTGAATATACACTGGGGCCATATAAAATGACCACCTGATGGTTAATTTTTGAATGGCTCAATTTTTTTATTACTTTCGCTTCCATGGTAGATCAGGAACTAACTAACAGCGCTAACAGCGATAAAAAATATAGATATCATTCAAAATGTCGCCTGGGAGTCTAATTACTAAACAAATACCAAATTTCACAATTATCCATTCAGTTTCAGTAAAGTTGAAATACTTCAATACTACAATCAATTCAATATGAATTGATCATTCTTCAAGTTTTTGTTATTGAGGACAGGAATATGTAGGTACAGAAACTCTTTCAAGATGGAGCCTCCTGATTATCGCGTTCCTATTCTACTTTTTCTTGAAACTCAAGATGGTCCAATCAGATTTTGCATAATTGTTTCCGTTCAAAAGATACAGGAGGAATTTGAAAATAATCACTTTTTGGATACCTTCTGTATCTACGATGTTATTAGAAATATTGTGGAGCTGAGAAATACGTGTTATAGAGAATATCACGCAGAATCTAAAGGCGTACTCGATTTTTTTTTCGGGGTGTGGTTCTGGATATAGGATAAAAACTTATAGTTTTTTTCAATGGAACTCCTTGTATTCCATCATCTCATTGAATTGCATGATTTTCATTTCAATTTTCATTTTTGATTTTCTTATGAGAGAGTATGCAGAGAAGAATACACCAATTTAATAATACAAAACAGATTAGTTACCTACTTTTTTCATGCCTGTCAGTGAATAATTGCTCGTATTATTCTCCTTTGTTCACTTTCTTATGGTAAAATCAATTTAGATAGATCTTTATTGGTCATATATACACAATTGTGTTTTGACAAGTCAGTGAACAAAAAAAAACATAAAAGTATGTAAATATAAAAATACAATATTTATCAGTATATACAGTAAGCAGGTATGACTTGAAAAACATGAAATTGTACAAATTGTTAAAATGACGCTTGCAGTGTAAGATTCAACAAATTGGCAAAATGAGTTATATCTTACGAGTTAGAGGGTCAACTGAGAAAAATCGGTTGATAAGAACTCATTAAAATCGTAGAGCGCATTATCTACCAGGAACTGTTTGATAACTGATTCAAAATGTACACACTCGAGGACTTGGACATCATATAGTAAAACATTGAAGAATTTGATTGCATAATAGTTTGTCCCGTTTCTTGTTTTCGATAGTCGCAAATAATCTTGGCGTATCATAACTCTGTTACGCTTTGAGTAGGAGTGTAAACTGTCATTTGTCCTATAGTTTTTTAGATTTATTTCAGAGATAGAGTCTAGAGAATATTATACATCAGTTCGAAGGGAATAAATAACGAATTTAATTCGATGATAAAATATGAGAGCTCCATTGAGAAAAATATAAGTTTCAGTCGTATATCCAAAACTACACTCAGGAAAAAAGATTCGAGTACGCCTCTGAATTCTGAATTCCCTATAAGACGTATTTCTTAGCTCAATAGTACCTATTTCTGTTGACTTAATGGAAGATGTAGAAGGGGTCCAGAAAGGAATGATGTGTTTTTCAAACTAAAACAGATATACAAAATCTGATTGGACCATCTAGAGTTCCAAGAAAAAGTAGAACAGGAACGTGAAAACCGGAGAGCTCCATCTTAGATAACGTTTGAGAAATCTAGAAGTCTCAACCAAAATGGGATGCACTGTACATTCTTTGTATCTAACAATGCTCACGCTCTTGTCAACTGTTCACTGTTCCGATGAATAAACAACATACCCCTCTCTAGATCCCGACGTTTCTGTATGATGGAGCGGAATAATCACCATGATATGGCAACCCTGTATAACGATTATAAAACTATGGCTTGTTAAGCGTCAAAGCACAATCGCGCTACTTAAGACATGAATTATGCATAAGTAGATATGAAAGGTGAGGGTGGTTGCGCTATTGGATTATCCAAGAGCGGCAAGTAATTGCCCTAATTGAAGGTTTTCCTGTGATGTTCCTTTGCTCCGTTTCCATAGCAGAAGAATATACGAAATACCATTCGAATAAAATGTTTCATTCTTCCGTAATTCTCTATCCATTGCGAGATCCTCCATAAAAATTCACCTTTACATATAGCACACATGTAATATTAACATATATTTACATACAGTTTTCTACGACCACCTAAGAAATCAGCGATTTCAACATTGTTTTGTTTTTGCAACAGGAAAGTCGAAAGTAAAACGCACTAGTGTGGAGATATTTTAAATACGCAAGCTTGCAGTGATCGATGAGTGAAGTAATATTTAACTTATATATTCCAGATTGATTTGGCATCCTAACGTTTCGGAAAATGATTGATTCCACTACCCACCTTCTTTTTTCGAGGTGCGTCTGATTATATTCCATGACATCCGCCCAAAGATATGACACTATATATTCTCTACTAGATCGAGCTCACAGAGAGGAATTGAATTGAAACGACCATAAGAAAGAGACGCAGTGATGAAAAATCATATATGACTTTTGGTATTGTCAAAACATTTTGATGTGTCATGTCATTGTATAGAGAAATACTACATACGAAGTTACAGTTTTACTAATTGTTCGTTGAATATTGAAAATTGGTGAATAGTCCTAGTTCGTCCAGCCGGTTCCGCACATCAAGTTAAGGAAGGATTTTAATACTTCGTTCGAGATGTTGTTATCCTTCATTGTTATAATTCATTGAATAATGTTGAACAAATTTCAAATAGAACCTATTTCGCGCCTAGAGAACGGTGAAGGAATTCGACCAATGAAAACATCAAACGACTGACTGTTGGCAAAATTGCACCTTTCTTCGTTGCACATCCAGACGAATCGATAGGTCTTTCCTTACTTTATGTTTATTTCAATGCTCCTCATAAGTCACTGAGAGGCAAGGGTATATCCATCAGTAGAGAATATATAATATCATACCGCCCTTTTCAGATTTTGATCCTTCTGTATATTATGAATCCACTTCATTATTCATTTAAAAAAAACTCAGGAAACATCATTCATCAAACAACACAGTCGACTTTGACTCAGTTGAGTAAAGTTGGTTACCAAACCTGAAATATCCTAAGGTTGTCGAACTTATAACAATTCATAGGCGCACAGATTTATTTTCATAAAACTGACAAAGGTATTGTCTCTCAGACTAGTGAAAGGGCCTGCCCTCTGGTTCTCTCATTCTTGGTTGCTTTATTTTGATTCACATAGTAGCTATTGACGATGAGCGGAACTTTGAATAATTTTCGAATTCGAGTAGGCGTATTTCGTGGAATTTCAACGAATGACAATGGACAGTAGGCCAGTATGACCATTGGAGAAATAATGTACCTACATAACTCATTGGAAAGTGTATTTCATGCACTCGTTACATCTCCGCAGAATCATGTCACTTTCCATGATAGTTATGTAGTATCCTATGATCCAGATCCGATCCATATCGCACACTTCTTACAATCCACTCCAGTTGATAGAGTGTATTTTCTTCTCCGACTGGAATCTTATTTCTAATGATTCTCATTTTTGCTGCTTGTTGAGATTTCAAATTGACGATGATTTATTTGTTAGATTGAATCATACCTATCGATTTGAAAACAAGTAGTAGTTGTTATAGTAACGGTTGGTACAGTAACTGTGATTGGTGGCGATAACATATCTCACAGTGACGGACATGAATTCATATACATTCAGTTGATTGGAATCGCCTGCTTATTCATTTCATAGATTGTGGAGGAATTATGCGAAATACAAATGGTAGTGAAAAATGTGATGAATATGTCACTCTGAACGAGGTGTATATGAATCGTATGATGTTCATACAGCTGCCTCATGAAGTGCAATTTCAAATCATTCCAATACGAAGATACGATGAAGTTGATGTAATCAATCAGCCTCTTGTGCATTTCCACAAGCTGCGTTGTATTCAGCTTCAGTAATTGAAAGTGAGCCAACACTCTGTAGATGACGTCACCTCTCCTCTGCTCACTGCTGCTTGTCTCAACATGAAAATATTCCAGGAAGTGGCTCCTCGTATCACAGTCTCTGGAGAAATCTGGATCTGTGTATCTTTTCAATTTGGAGTCATTTGAAGACCCGTATCTAATACCCAGATTATATCATTATATGTAGTATGCAGTGAGTGTGAGTATATGAATGTCTACTACTTTCGGTGATTCTACTGTATTTACTGTTTTTACTGCTACAACATGACTCTCACTTGTTTTTTTCATGAACCTGCTGTGCTAACCTCTTCCACTGCGAAGTCAATGTCAGGTCATTGCTGCAGAGATCCAAAACAGCTTTACGGTATGGAAAATCATCTTCAATTCCGTTCATATTCTTTGTGTGAATTACATTCAGATCCTCAAGATCCTCAAGGATAGGGCGTGGATTCGTGCATTTTTTTTATCTGTGGACAACACGAAAGGGAAACCTATAATGTTCGAGGAACATCGTGTTAGCCAGCGGTGGAATTTTGGGAGAGAAGGAAGGTGTTGGAATTTTTCTTGGAAGTTTGGAGGTTGTAAGCATCAGGAAAGACTTCACTAGGCAAAGAATTCCACAACTTTGCCGTTCTATTGATGAATGATGCTTGTTATATCGATGTTCGACAGGTCTCGAGCCTGACAGTGTAGGGGTGACCAGCTTGAGCTCGTCTGGTTTGTCCACATGAAAGCAGGCCATCATCAACATATGGAAGAATAAATAGGTAGATTTTCTTCTCGAGGAGCCTGTTTGAGTCCGTATAGTCTCTTCGTCAAGTGGCAAACTACCAAATATCCTACATCTACATCTAAACCCTACTAGATCTTTCTCTGAGAAGCGAAGGCAAGCATGGGACGAACAGTTTCATATCGAATAACATGTGAAAACATTTCTTCACAAAACGGCTTTCCTTCCATTTCTATTTGCAGCCTATTGCTCATTGATTTTCTGGTAGCTTTGTGACTTCCCATGTTTTGCTAAGATCTGTATAGTTTTCTGCCATTCCTCAGCATCTTCCACTTGCATTGGTCCATCATAAGGAAGTTGTTCAATCATAACTGCTGAATAACCATTTTGGATCTCTCTTCAACTGGGAAAGCTACGATTTCTCGGATAAAATCACTACTTGGAATTCCTTCGAACGAATAACCCGATGGGGTCTCCAAACTACGGCCCGCGGGTCAAATCCTGCCTGCCCGGGACCGCCACATGTTTCGATTGAGACAGCTATGGTTTCATTGCAAATTAAACATATCGCCTTACTACTGAACTCAATCACATGACTGTTGGTATTGTCAAGACATTTTGATATGTCATGCCATTGTATTGAGACATTTTCAGTTATTTTAATTCAATTTAATTTAATAGTGTGAGATCATTCACTCAAATCTATTGTTAAAGTTAAAGTTAAAGTTAAAGTTCATTGATCTATAAGTGTGTTAAGAGACTCAGTTTTACTTGTCATTTGAATATTGAAAATTGGTAAATAATCGTAGTTCGTTCATCCGTTCCAGCCCATGAAGTCAAGAAAGGATTTTAAAACTCTTAATATATATATATATATATATATATATATATATATATATATATATATATGTATCATTTCTTTGGAAATATCCAATGCTAGGGCCTCCCCATGTTCCTCTATTGATACCTGCCACTTATGTGTCACGAACGATGTACAAAACACTGGTGCAGTCACTGATGGTGTTTTGTTTCGTCAAAAACGCTAACGCCATGTTCCGCTATAATGGCCTACTAGTTATGAAACTCCCCAGAAGATGGTGTCATTTTCACAGATTCCTGTACAAATAGTTTATGTTTTGAAATTGTAATTATGTAGTTCGATCTTGAATTACTACTTCTGAATCAACATTTTCATAACACTGATTGTGCAATTATCATCAATGATACTGATTTTCAGCCTCAGCTAATCAGCTATTAGCGGTCAAAAACATTGTTATATTTCTAACAGAAAATTTGATCGTTTGAGAAATGCAAACAGATACTGATTTTGTTTCCATTTTTGTGTCGCCATCTAACAACTGACATTTGAGTGATTTTCCGCTATAACGAATAAAATGCTGTTATCAAGTTAGCTGTACGTTAGAATTCTGGTTGAAGAAATTAGATAGGCAAATAGGCAGAATAGCTCCACCAGTGTTCTGAACATCATTGTATGCGAGCAGGTTGACCTTTGGTGACGAAAGCTGCGATAGGAACAACATTATCATCTCTCAGTAGACATCGACGCTCAAATGAATTGAAAATAGATATACAAGAAAATTGCTACCAGGCTTTCGAAATCACCAATTTTCAACGTCAAAATGAATAACTGATTTTATATAGGACGGTATTTCCTGAATGCCACCCCTATGGGAGTTAACTGGAGTCATATTAGAATCGCATCAGAGTTTTCATATAGACTTTCCAATAGTTACTACATTGAGATGTTGAATTTTTCTTATGTATGTCGAAGCTATTATTTGCCGAAGGATGTTGTGGATATTAAGCACTCGCCAATCAGTACTAATAGTGTACATTCTTCGTGTCAACATTGCAAAGTCACATTTCGGAATCGGTACCTTACAACTTTCCTGCATCCGAAACTTCATGTACTTTTCTCATCAATGTTGATCTCATTGCGTATACCTTCATGTATCATAATATGTGTATCATCTACATATGTATTGTAATTATTATTATCATGCATACATAATAGATCTAGAGTTGTAAAGTTAGTGATTACTTCAATGCTAAGTACAGCCAGTTGAAAAAACCATCTACGCTCATGCTTGATATATTTAATTCCTTTACATGCATGACTTATGTCTGATTAATGCAAATGGCAAACCCATTCTCAAAATGAAACTGGAAGTCATGAAATATTCACTGAATGAATTCAATAATACTAGCGGTTATTTGTGCTTTCAAATAATTGCCCGAATTGTATAACTGCTTTCTCGAATGCATTGTAATTCAACCAAAATAAAAGAAAATGTTATTTAAATGTCAGTTTCGTACAGTAAGAACGAGCCTAATGTGATTAGCAACACATAATATTGAAATGTAAAAGTTCTAGTCTAGTTATGAATATGGATATTGAAGTTTGGAGTAATTAATTATGGATATTGAAGTTATGTATACAGGGTCATGTCGAAGAAATGCGCACATCCCAGAAAATGAGACTGGAATGAAAATATCCCAAATCCGACTGGTTTGATCATTATCTATTTTTGCTGCTTTTCCAATGGGAATAATTAATGATTTAAGTTCCTACACTGCTTTGAGATCGAGTGACTAGCCCAGGGAGTGTGGAGGAGGTTGATTTTACATAAAATTTTATATATACCAAGTGTCCCAGAGCTTTTAGCATAAAATATTAGAACTTCAATTCACTCTTTTTCTTTCACATCCACATTTTTCTTGTGTCTATAACGTAAAAACTTCATTCAGTCCAATTAATAGTATCCACTAACAAATTCAATTTTCTCGATTAACTATCTTCACAACTACATATTATGATTTATCGTTGAATAAAAAAAATTGAAAAAATTGAGATACACCAACAAAATAGGAAAAGAGTAAGATACCCTAGATTTGAAATACGCTACGACGTCATGGTGGCGTGGAAATGAGTAAATAGCGAAATAATATCTGCAAGGATCGATATACTGTCACTCGATGGTGAATGTCACGAAAGCACTGATCGGACATGATGACATTTTTTTCATAATATATAGAACTAATTGTCAGGTTGAAGTGGTAATTAGAACTTAGCAATTAGCCATAATTGCCAGTCCAAACTGACAATATGTCCTAATTGTCAGTTCAAGGTGGCAATCAGCCATAATTGCCAAATCAAACTGACAATTTGCCCTAATTGTCAGTTTTAAGTGGCAATTTGCCATAATTGTCAGTTCAAACTGGCAATTATAGAAAAAAAATTATCATTACCTCCGTTCAGCGCTGAACAGACATGATGACAGTT
Source organism: Gastrophysa polygoni (assembly GCA_963576655.1). Lineage (NCBI taxonomy): Eukaryota > Metazoa > Arthropoda > Insecta > Coleoptera > Chrysomelidae > Gastrophysa > Gastrophysa polygoni. Next base: position 4,579,845 of record OY755087.1, read on the forward strand.
CTTTCAGAATTAAAATGATTGTTGATGAATTCAATTAAAATCATCAACAATCATATTAATTCCTGGCAATTGAAATTATGAACAAACATTTCAATTGTGGTGAATTGTGGTTTATATTCTTATAGATGTAATTGAATGTTACATCACGAAAGTTGGCGCCCTAAAAATTGGAAACAATCGTAAAATTGGTGGATCGTTTGAAGTTTTTCATCAAACAGTCGAATTCATGTAACATTCAATATCATATATCATATTAAATAGAGTGTATTATCCAAACATACATATTTAAAATGTCACTTCGAATTCATGAAACTGTTTAGATGCAACTATTGAAATGCGAAACCTTCAAATTGGTACATTATAAAATGATACAATAAAAAGTAAAAAGGCATTCCATATAGAAAGATGATTTCACCGGTGGGCGATAGACTTTTTGTCAAAAATTGAACGAGGAATTCAAAATTCATTTTCAGTTTGGACTATCTCAGAGGCGTACCATTATTAATTGCAATATTAATTACCTTTCAGAACCCACAAAATTTCATTTGCATAAATCGACCGGTTTCAGAGCAATGAATGAATTGTCAACTTCAACACCCCGTATCTCGGAAAACGAAGCATTTGCGGAAAAAGGTATATTGCACACTGTCATTATTTTTTCATGCATAATTGCCCCATGCAGTTTGTCGCACTTATTCACTAACAACCTGTATAGTTCTCAGTCAACGTTGATATTTAGATTGAGCTCCTCTCGTTGATCCAGATGTCTTTCAATCACCGCTTATTATGGCAAAGATCGTAATTCGAGACTGAGTCGCCATCTAGAAGGGAATCATGGATTTACGTCTTCACGGAAATCTGTAAGCAAATCTCCGAACATTTCATATTTGTTTTAGTTCAGCTATTTTCTTATAGGTGTCGCATTATCTATCACTGTGATTGTATAATTCGAATGCTCAAGCATCCAGTGTAATACGGGGTGTGACCAAGGTCTTCTTCTGTCTCACATAGAGCACAGTATATACTCCAGAGGTATACTGGCTGAATCACGGTGGATAGCACAGAAAACTGATCACTTGTAAGATTTGGCAGAATATTCTCTACCCAACTATAATATTTTCGACAATGCAGTGTTTCCACTTTTATTAGAAAGTAGTAGCAACTTTAATATTTCATTGACCTCTCTAGATCATCGAGAAAGGTCGGCGATCTATGCCTTATAGGTACTTTCACGGTCGGTGCTCAACGGAAATATCATCTATTATGCCACCACGCGCGATTCCTAGTAGACAAACCAGACGACCTCAAGCTGGTCACCCCTACACTGTCAGGCTCGAGACCTGTCGAACATCGCTATACCAAGCATCATTCATCAATAGAACGGCAATTTTGTGGAATTCTTTGCCTAGTGAAGTCTTTCCTGATTCTTACAACCTCCAAACTTTCAAGAAAAATTCCAACACCTTCCTTCACTCCCTAAATTCCACCGCTGGCTAACACGATGTTCCTCGAACATTATAGGTTTCCCTTTCGTGTTGTCCACGGATAAAAAAAAAAACACCCCGTACATACTATTATTTTTTAAATCTCCAACAATTCTTCAACAACTTTTCTCGATATTTCCCTATATCTAACAGTTACCGCTTTCGAAATAAAAATTAATTCAAATTTTTTTTCCGGAAATGATGATCTCTAAAAATGAAACACTATGAAATCGAAATTTGATTTGGAATTAGGTGATACTTGGGGGCTTCCCATACTCCAGCCTGATCTTTGACACTTCAATACAGGGTGGTTAAAAATACAGTTTTTTCGTTTGTTTGAAAAAGTGACTGAAAGTTGATTATTTCAAACGGAACACCCTGTATATTATTGGAAATTCAGAAAGCTGCTGAAATATGCTTCTCATCTATGTATATCATACCCCGCTTTTCTGAGCTTTGGAGATGGAAGCGCACAGCTAGTTGTCTTGTACCAGTGCCAACTATGCTACCTTCTGCTCCAGATAATTTGCTCCAAATGATTTTTTGCACTGAGGGTGCACACACCAATTGTCACTTTGTTATAGATGAATATAGATGAATATAAGTTTTTATATTCATTAGAAATATGTGTGTCTCTTCAAATTTTTTTCTTTAAAAACGAGGTGACACTTTGTGTCATAAATCTCTCTCCTAACTACAAATATATTCAAGTAATTATAATTTATATTTTAATTTGTCTTCATCGAGGTCTCCATGCATGGGTACTCAAATGATGGATGATCATCCAAAGACACACAAGACAAAGGCTCACATTACATAGCACTATATTGGCAAAATGTGTGTGAGGAGAAGCTTTCTGTATCTTGTTCCTGATCAACAACTTATACCAATGGTCGTAGGAAAAAATTAAATCACAAACTATACTGGAGCGAAACGAATTATGAATCGGTCGGTGTGGTCGGAAAATCACAGATGGAATAGTTCTAGTTACTATCGTAAAATAATTTTCATGTCCTCATTCGATTTTAATTCACATAGGTACCTACAAATTGACTACTGAAGTTGAATAATCTCAAACATAGATCATATTTCATCACCTTCCCAATACATAACTATTCACACTACAACACTATTTACCTTCCTCCGATGGGTCGACAGAGAGAACCGATGATAGAAAGTGATGAACACAACGTTTATATCATGTTTGGTTATCCAGATTGGTGAATAGGACAGAAATATATCCTAGACAAGTTTATCTTGACAGACAACGAAGTTGTTTATTCATCATTCTGTACCTTTCGTTATTCGGAGGTTCAATCAATCCGTTTTTTGTTACTAGGAATAAATGATTCAATATGCTTATTGCTTTTGGTGGTGAAGGATGTAGTGTATCATAAACTGATCTAACCTATGCTGGTTTTGAATGAATTATGTGACATAATTCAATTCATTGTCATCTCATATTTGTGTTAATTTTTTCCAATGCTGTTAGGCATATATGAAATTGAATAAAATTTCCTTCAATAAAAAAATAGAACTTTATTTTCACAGTCGAATAGATTAAAACTATCATATGTATGAATTGAATGGAAAACATAATTCCAATAACATGTAAACATTTTTGGACTAATCAATTAAATACCAATGCACTTGATGCCGTTGGAAATACTGTTCAACAAAACATGAGGAATCTCTCGGCTCAGCAACACGTATCAAGAGCCTCTTCGAGCTGCTTCGTAACCTGGAAGAAGCAGTTTCATTGCTTCACTCAGATTCCCATTAATTTGTAAGTTTTTGCCCAGGTCATTTCTACAACAAGGGCATTGATGACAATCTGCAGAGAACGCCCTTTTCAGACAATCCTGTGAAGAATAAACATTCAAAGTATTACAGATTTAAAGCATATTTGATGTTTATACACCAATACACCTATTTTGCGAGAAATTTTTACTAGGTGCTATTGTTTTCACAAATGCAAGCAAAAGAGTTGGAGCCCTACACAGTCGGGGATTATATGAAGTCTTCACTCAAAGTTGAGATATGGACTTGATCTTTGTATTTGTATTTACTGTTTGTAAGTTATTTGACGAGGTTGTACATTCAATTTTCTAGTTTGTGTGAGGTTTTATCTCCTCGTTCCTAATAAATTAAATAGAAGTTATTATAATCATCTCAATATATTTGAATTAAGAACAGATTGGCGATTTGTCAGTTTCAGTGTTTGTTTTGACACTGAAAAGTGACACAACCTAACATTGGAAAATTTTGCCAAGAAAAAATATACAAATTGTGTTGGAAACAACAGGGGTAGATTGGTTCCCAAAACGTCCACTAAGATAAGTGAAAGTTTGGTTTTATCAAAATTATATTTGTATTTCATTTTTTTTAAACAAGGTGTCACTGACAAATAGAGAATTTCTCTTTTAGGTATCTGGACGTTGAATTTCAAGCTCAGTGACATTTTGGGGCAGATCACAAATCTATCCTTTCTACAAATATATTTGAATAATTATAATAACCTTTATTTTATTTTTTAGAAACGAGGAGAGGAGAAGATTTCACACAAAAACTAAAAAAATTAATGTATTTGTATCGTATCTGTAGTATGGTAATTTTTGACCTGTCTCAGAAAACGTGTATTATTTTTAATGAGTATACTTGAATGCTATAGTGAGTTTCATTATCTGTGCAAAAAGTTAATCAACTATGCCCTCACTAAAATGAATTTGTAAATCCTTGACTTGTTTCATAGACCAATCAATTATTGTTTTTCATATAAAATATAGAATTACATAGAAATATAGAATAATATAATGAAATCAATGAATTTCAATTCTATTCTATTTTTGAGAAAATCAAATTGACGGCACTTTTTCAAAAAATCTGATAATCCATCAGGTTCGAACCGTCATACATAAGGTATTCAAATTCAAAACTGTTGAGTCGAAAAATTCAAACTAAATTTCTGCAAAAATTAATCAATGATTTTTAAAATCTTGGCGGCGTGACGCCATTCGATAGCATCTTTTATGTACTTTTCAAGATAAGGGAAGGTTTCTCATATCTCCTGAACATGTGAAAATTAATTTGATTACATGAAATATTACTTTGGAAATGAACACTGCATTGTGAGACTGGCATTCTGAAGTTCGATATTGAATGATTCATCCTACGACTCCATACTCAGCGTTATCCAGCACCAGTGATTACTCAATCGCATACTGAGTAACCTCTGTCCAGCAAGAATTTATCCGCACCATTCTGCATTTGCAAGATTTGCCAGCACCTATTACGAATTCACGCATGTTTTCTCCTGTACATCAAATTTGTTTTCATCTATTCATGCAACTCTGCATGTGAACTTTTTTTTCTTAACAAGTCTTTTTTTAGTTCACATGCTTAGTTGTTGCATATACAAAAAACATTAACACACAAAACAAAAATATCAAATGGATAAAATATGTTTCAAGTAAAGTGAACAACTAGAGATATCAGTAGGTAAATCGATGTGAGTCACATTGACCAAATTCCAACCTATGCTCAGAATCATTTTGTTTTCATTCTTGAAGCAGTTGGATATGGTGCAAATGATTGTTTTTTTGAGTTCTTGATATCATTGTCACAGTGGTATGACACATATCGAGCTGCCTTGATACTAGTTTTTGACGTTTATGTTTTTCGTAAACACATAATATTTCCACTCCTCTCAAACTTTTCTTGCAATCTTGCAAATGAAGAATGGTTCGGATATATTCGTGCTGAGCACAGATGAGTCAGAGTTTCTGTGGTTCTGGATAACGATGAGCGTGAAGTCGTGATTCCTACAAAGGAATTCATCTGCCCTTCGCCCAACGTATACCCAATACCAAATGAATCATTTCTTCTCAAGAACAATTTATATTCATAGAATAATCATCCAGACAACAAACAAATTTTCACTATGATTAGGAGATTTGAGAAACCTTCAGTTATCTCATAAAGTACTCAACTTGAGTATAAGAGGAAAAAATTAAGCGATTTAACACCCCATCCAACTACATGAAGAAATCAGGGTGTTCCATTTGAAAAAGTGAGTTTGGCGAGTTTGAATTTCCAGCATATTTTTGCTCCCTACAAATGAAAAGGTATCATGAAATTATAAATTTATCAAAACTTACATTGAATAGGTGTCAATCTCATTTCCTCTTGAGCATGGCTAAATATGTTTTAGTGCAGATCAATTTACATTTCATATTATATTTGAAATCCGTGAGAATAGCTCTTTTTATAATAAGATAGATTTTAGAGAGAATGTAAAGGATAACAGGGTGTTCCATTGGAAAAAAATGTTGACAATATGTCAAAATATGACATTTGCTGAAATAATTTCGAATTGTTGAAAAGAAAATCTGATGATTCAGGAAAAAATATAAAACTGTTGTATGTATGTGTGAACTCATGTATAAAACTCTTCTTGTGCAAAAATATACGGGAACACCGTTTACATTTTCAGAAAATGTTCATGTTAGAGCATGGTGCCAACCATCGATCACTGCAAAAGTTTTCGAAAAAAGATTCTGTCCGCAATCTAATGACAATTGATATAAATTGGAAATACCCCAATGGGTTCTCAAAAACAAAAAAGTCGGAAGCAAACTACAGAATATATTCTCGGCTAAATGTATAGGGCTTTCCATTTTAAAAACTTAATTTTTCACTTTTTTTCAAGCTTCCTGTACAACGGAAAATAATTTCCAAATGAACCTCACATGAACCTACACTATGTATAAAATTTTCGTTCTTCTATCTCGAATAGATCAGTCGCTATCTTCCGAGAATACACTGTTGACTCACCAGGTACATATATGTATTGATTGAAAAAATTATCTCTGGAAAACCAAAGAATTATAAATAATGTTTTGAATCTGTACAAGATACTAGAAGGAAATATTGACAACATTTTGAGTAAAAGGAATGTAAGTGTGTAAACTGGATTATTGAGAACTCATAATTGTTTGATATCCCTCTCACAAAAACGCAAACTCTTCAAGAAACTCACCCCAACTCGCAGGATGACAAGACATTTCAATATATATTTTTATCAACATCACATATACATCCTTCACATTATTCAAGAATTGTACTAAACGATTTCTTCTGAATGTTAATGATTTCAAACTGATATGAGGTTCTCATCCTTCAAATGTAAATATGTGAATTTCTCTTGTGAACTGTAAATTAGCTATGTGAATGATGTATAATAATAATAATAATAATAATAATAACGTTTATTGTGCATAAAAAAAATTAAATTTTACACACAAAGGGAAAAAGGGTTAGCCATAAGCTATCTTCCACCCTTCCCAAAATTGACATGTATTTTCGTGGTATAATTAAATTAAATGCATTGAATGAATAATGAATAATAATCATGAATAGAAAGTAAAAATAGAAAAAGAGAAAAAAACGAGGAAAAAGAAAAAACTCATTATGTTGTCTAAGGCTACCGACTAAGGACAAACAATAACATTATTCACACCCGAGTTATTTGGAAATATACGAATTGTGAAAAGATGATGATCTATAGACAATGAAAAATATCTTCATTAGGAAATAGTCAGTTGTGATTTCAAAACTTTTTTAAATTGGGTAATTGAAAGATCCAGTAAAGGTTGTATCTGATTCAAGTATGAAGGGGCCAAAAATGAAAAGCATCCTTCGAATTTTGAGGTATTATGAAAGGGAATATTGAAAGAATCATTCCTGATATTTACCAAATGAAGATCGGATCTCCTGGTTATCAAACTATAAAGGTACCTAGGAGTTTGAGTTTGTAGCAACCTGTACACAAATATACTAGTAAGATATTGAACTCTGGCTTTGACATTTAATTCTTCCATACTTATTAGATAAGGACTTATGTGCTCTCCGAATGGTATACAACATACAAATCGCATGCAAGCGTTCTGAATACGTTGCAATTTATTCTTGTTATACTGTGGTAAGAAGTTGTAGTACACTGAACAGCAGTAATCAGAGTTTTGACTAATCTCAGTTTCATTTCTGTAGAGAGCTGGTATTTGAATTTATATAGATTCTTAAGTTTGAAAAAAGATGTTCTGAATATTTTTTCCACATGTTTATCGAAAGAAAGAGAGGAATCAATAATAACGCCATCTGCTTGTTGTATCCCAAACATGAATAAATAAATAAATAGATGATATGGCGTCTACATGATGCACTCACCTTACAAAAACTATGTCCGCACTCTGTTGTCACAGGTTCAAAGACAACATCCAGACAAAAAATACACTTGAAAATTTCTTCCACTTTGGCCAAAAACATTCGCTTTCCTTCTTTCAGTGCCTCCTTGCACTCAGACCAAAGTGTATCGTTCACAGCATCTTTTTTCACCAGACTATTTACATCGTCTGGTAATTCATATGGACCTATTTTCTGTTTTTTCTTTGGGGTATTGAAAAAGTCAGTAAGAGGTTTGGATCCATTCGGATTCTTTCTTTTAGATCCTCGACTCGACGCGCTTGGCGTGCTGGGAGCATTCTCTTTGCTTTTTTTTCGGTCTTTGGCAGCCTCAGCTTCAAGGTAACCTTCAGGATACTGAAATTTCAAACAGATAATCATAAAGTATCAGAAAAAACCTCAATCTAGGTGTCTCAGAATCCATCCAGCAGCTTACATTCAATATTTCCTTTCAACTAGAAGTATCTTTTTATATAATATGTATTTTTTAGTATTTCGATAAGTTACTTTTGTTTGAAGACGAGTTTCCTGCTTTTCAAAAACTCAAATAAGTTCAATGGATTATTAGGGTGCCTAACCAATTTTCAGTGTCCCAATGTCGAATATACGCTGAGGCTTTACACCCTCTCACTTATGAAAAATATAAATATGAGTGACTATGATTGTCCTTTGAAACCCATTTTTCATTCGAAAATGTTAAAACTTACTATCATTTCCAATTCCCTACCCCCTTCTTCCCACGGAGCTGGTTCTGGATCATCCCTTCGTAGTAAATATTTCCAGATAATGAACCCCGATTTGCCTTTCTCCGGGTAATATTTAACAACTTTGTAGAGTCCATCGTATCGATTGCCAGCCTTGGGGGCGTATTTTGAATGTTTGGCCCCTTTATAGTTACGTACAACTCTGACAGGTTTTCCTCGATCCCAAGCATCGGATTCGGCTCCCTTTATGTCATTGAAGGGGGCATAACAGTTCAATGCAAGGGCTCTGCAACATTTTTTTGTTTGTAAATACTTCCAAGAAATATTCAGGAACTGGTTGTAATTAATTTCCACTTTTATCTTCAGCGCAATAGTACATTATGATACAAGTTCCATAAGATTCTAATTTGGTGCACGATTTCTTTTGAATAAACCATTATATAACATTTCTTTGATATGGTATTTTTTATATATACACCATTCTGTAAAGCGATAAGTTCATCTACTCTAGGAAGAGGGTATTTGACATCCTCAAGAATAATTACTGGTAATTTGGATATATGCAGCATCAATTAGCAATTAGTTAATGACAAGTAGCAAAATCATTACCATTCATGTAAAGAAAATTAACGAGTAGAAAAGAATGATACGTAGACGCACAAGTCAGTCCCAAGCCTTCAAATTCCTTATTTTCTACAGGAAATCACGAGGTCGACTTAGCACAGCATCAGAAATATTTCATGAAATGATTTTCTACCCTAAAATGATCTAACCTTTAGAAACTAAGACAAGGTCTGACCAATCACACGCTCTCTCTATAAGTCCAAGAACCAATCGAAGGTCATCTGTGTACTAGTTGCGCACCAGAAGAAAAGAACAAAACCCGGTTCAATGTAAGAGTTCAAAGTGAAAAGTTGAAAGTTGGCCATCTTTTCACTTGTTAATTGTTATTCACACCTCCATCAAAAACGATAATTGTAAAAGGTGGCTGCATAAATGCATCTTTATTCAATGATCAAAACACAACCTGATTAGCCCAACTATCTTTAAGAATAGGAACAAGTGAAGTACCCCATAAAGTCTATCCAACTCTGCTTCAAATGAATCTTCAGAGATGGAGAGAATCGGCTCATGTTCGAAAAATATCAGTATAATATCGTTTCAAACTCCTAGTGCCATCTTTTGATTTCATACATCATGTAAAATCGATCTAGAATCTTGTTCTATAAACAATAGTTTCTTCTTAACTTTCATTTGAAAAGATTCAACTAAATTATTCACAAGGACATCGGTAATAAAAATAGAATTATAATTGTCTTGAAACTGAACATAATCATTATTCTCTTTGATAACGAACCTTTGCAATATGACCTATGAATGTCAATTACACATTTGACAATTGAAATATTTCTTAGATGAATAAAATAAATGAAAAAATCCGCCAAACCTACCTTCGGATCCATTACAAGGATAAAGAGGTCATTGGCCTACCTGACCAGCTACCTATAAAGCTCTCCTCAGACCCATCGGTTACCGTTCAGTACCAAACATAACATGCTTGAGTTGAAATGCATGATTTGCCAATCATCAGCTATCGCGTGATCTGTTTTTTTGTACCCCGTATCATCCCGTATTCACAGCAATTTCGTCACATAAACACTTGTTCGCGGTTCCCCTTAGAAATATTTCAAAAGTTTGTTTCAATTTTCCATTCAATTTGCACTGAATACATACGGAAATGTTGGGTATTCGCCTTGTTGTTGTTAGACCTTCAATTAGTGTTATATGAGAAGAATCGGATTAGCGTGATTTCAATATTATCTAAAGTTTGTTCTCTGAAAATCTATAAACCTGAACTAGTATTCCATAGCAGCCGCTGGATCATGAAAATGCCTCAAATGATCAAGCATTCAAATTATTCATGGGATAAATTATCAATTATTCCTAAGATTCATAATATGAATCGATTTCACATTGTCAGTAAGACAAATATAAATTTATTGATGTGAATCAGAGATTGAACCATAGAACATGATAATATCAGTACTCACTTATTCATTCTGGTCAATTTTTGGTCGCAGCTTTGTTGAGCGCATCGTTTATTTCCAGACAAATCTCGACCTCCAGAACCAGAGTAAAGAAATTCTTCACCTTCATCAATATCATCTTCATAACCACCGCTCAAGACAAGGCTGTAAGCCCCATCCCCTTCTCTGCCGTGGATGCCAGCTACGTGAGGTCTGTGAATACCTGCTTCCGAAACCTAGTAAAAAGAGAGATGTATTCTGACGGAATACTTTCGCAGAGACTCAGGTATTTGATAGATTAATGTATCTTGCAGTTGAAGTTCTTTCACGGACGAACAGTTTTTTTTTCTTCGGCAGTACTTAATACTCTCATTTCAAGAATGGTTTTGATATCAAAATAGCAGTTCTCGAACAAAGTCAACCTCAAATCTATAGTAAGATTCATAAATGTCAAAATATATACAGGTAATCCTTGTGACAAAATAGAATCTTCTTGTGTTTTTGACTTCCTTCACTTTTCTGTTACGATCATTGGATACATTTTAGAATGACAAAAATGTAACAAACTTTGGTTTCATTCCTTATGAGTGTATAATATTGAGTTTCGGAATTTCTTATCTCGGTTTCTATAGTTTCATAGTCTTATTAAAGCATGATTTCTCGTTTGATAATGATCTCCATCAATACGATCTTTGTCATTTATAAATTGGAAATACTCAAGATATCTCGACTATAGTACATTTTGTACATATTCCAATAGCAATATGTCACAAGACAATTCAAAATTGATACAAGATGAATATTGCAAAATTGATTTTCAATTCACTCAAATGATGATAATAATGGAAAAAGTAATCAAACCTCATCTGAATTCAACCTGAGAAAGGAAATAATTCATATAAAAATAGAAAGTGAGTTACTTCCACAAATACTTAAAGCAAAGAATGACATAAATTTCTAATAATGAAAGAAAAAAGATGAATACTCAATAGTTGAGTAGAATTTGTATCGACGGAATATAACGAGATAATAACTCAGCGTAGTGATAAAGAACAATGCACAGACAAGAAATATTGCAGGAATAAAATTCACTCAGAAAAAAAATTGATAATGTTTGCATGAAAAAAACAAAACTGAAAGTTTTGGAAAAACATATTTCAATAAAGTCTAAACTACCAAGAAAATAGTGAACACGAATCCTCACAATACTCCAGCATTGATTAGCAAACCAAGAATTTAACAAACCTACAAAATAACTGAAAAAGATATTTGATACAAAATGAATCCTGTTGAAGCCAGAGCTAGAATTACAATCATTTAAGAAAGAAACAGTTGAACTGTTATCAAATTCAGAAAAAAGATCAAAAGATCACAAGACATCACAGAAAGAAGTATAGAGAAAGAGTATGTTTTCACATCATCCAAGATGAGATCACCCGCTTAGTTCTCATTGGGTCAAACAACTATAGAAAATCAGAATAATTGAGAGAAGAATTGCACATATTTGGTCATATAAAATTGTTCTGAAAATTATAAAACTAAGGAATATACTGATCCTAATATCCCTCGTTGCATGAATTGTAAAATAGCAAATGAGAAAAGTAGAATATAAACTATTATTACATATGCATATTATATATATGTATATGCTAATAGTCATAACTAATGGCCAATGGCTTATTGCTAATGGCCAATAGAAAAAATAGAATGGCTTCAGCTACAGATCGAACAAATAATGGATACTTCGAATTATGTCAATTTCAAAAAATCAATGAATTGAATTAATGAACTTGATGAAATTGATTTTGACAAAATTCCTAATTTCCTGGTGTCCATTATCACCGTGATGAGAAGCAAGGAGGTCAGAGTGAAATTTATTTGAAAAATGGTTTGATATTTCAGAAAATAGAATAGATTATAAATAAAAAATACAATAATATTGTAATTGAAATTTCACAATTCCATTCAAAAACTCTACTCTCAATGGTTTTGATATTATGGATAAAACTTATTCATCAAAAATCTAACGAAAATCGATATGATTATTACTTAAAATCATTTTCATTACTAGGTACCAAAAAAACATGAAATAATAAAAATTGATTGCCATAAACTCAGACGAATTATCTGGAAATCTGAATAAATTTCAATATGGGAAATTTTAGAATTCAATAAACTTGGTTTTGGAAGCCAAGGACATCTTCTATCGAATCCTAGGAAGTATTACGTGAAAACAATGACAATGAGGAATAAAATAATTCAAATATTGAAGCAAAATATGGATAGTACAGAATTTGCCTTTAACATACTGACTATAAAATTCAAATGAATGAAGGTAATGCTATGGCGAATGAAAGCAAGAAAAGACTTGAGAAAATTCGGAGAGTTAAATATGCGTATAGCTCTCTTATCATTCAACTTAACATTCAACTTTCCCTCTTATCTAGGATTCCCAATGATATTTCTTCTATATCAAACAGACATTGGAATGAAATTCATTTCTTATGTCGAATTTTTATCATACAAGAGAATCATTTAGATTAGAACCTCAGAATTGGCAAAGAGAAAATGTTGGTGCTAATTTTCAACGTAAGTATTTTCAATCATTCATAATATTTCTTCTTAGCATCTAGTGATTACCTGCAGCCTGAACAACCAGCAAGTTCCAACATCTATACCAGGAACGGGACCATAGTGATCTTTGGAAACGATAGTACATTCTTTGGTACGTCCCACACAAGCCATGCCTTTACCCCAATCCCTGCTGCATTCACCCTTGCTGCTAGCTAATTTAGCTTTCTTCTTACTAGCCTTCAATTTTTCACCTGCTTTTACAATTTCAGAATCGTCCGTTTTGCATTCTGGGCAGTACCTGAAACAAAACATGAAGAAATTCAGGAAATAACAATTTTGATGCAATTCATTTTTAGGTTACCTATGAAGAATACCCCATACCGGATGAATTAATATCACTCCCTGTAAGGATAATCACAACTAATGATTCCTAGAAGATTCTGACAAATACAAAATTCGTAGACCCCATTTTGTATGGCATAAAAAGTGGCAATAAAATGGGTCTTTCAGATCATTAGTAGATACAATGAAGAACACACAAGAACTTCTTAAAATCACGAAATCTTTTCAAAATCACAAAGTATGAAAAGCGGTTCCAACAAATCATTCTTCTGCTATGCTACCTTATCTATATATCTATATATTTATGTGTTCTTACCATTCATCATCTTCAGGAACCGAAGTCAGAGGAGGATTCAAACAAGATATATGGTACCCGTAGTCACATTCGTCACATAAAATCATGGTATCACAACTTTCTTTTCCGGAGCAGACTCGACATCCACAATGCCTGCATTTTTTACCTGGCTCGTCTTTACACTTCTTACAGTTCAAAGGATATTTTCCTGGAAAGTTGGAGAAAATATTTCAAATTCACCAATTGAGGCAATCACTACAATACCTACTATTGATTGGATCCTTCACATCTTCGATTTTCTCAGTGAGCAACTTTGGTTTTTCAATCCTCAGAATTTCCTGGATTAACTTTATTGAACATTCCTCTAAACGAGTCCTATTCTGACCAACGAGTAAAGTACCTTCGACTGATGTTTTAGTTACTTCTTTTATTTCAAAATCATACCTTGAAATGATAATTTGGATAATACAGTTACTGTTTCCTTGACTTAAATCCTTGAGTATTTATAATCAAGAGTTAGACATAGAACATGTAAATGGAAATTAAAATCTGTACGTTAAGTCACGATCAAAGCCCATTCATGAATTATGGTTATGGGAAACCCCTATCAGTGACTGTTTTTTTACCTATACATACAAAAATAATCGAATGGATTTGAGACTAACATTGCCCTACATCCATCGAGGAGTTTTTCCATGTTCAACGACAACAGTCTGTTAGTATACAAATTATAGCGTTTGGGCCTCTGTCTGTCAGGTGGCAACTCTATCTTTACTTAAGAGCATGTAGGGTGGTAAATATTCCTGATACCACTATTACATCATGGAAATAGTAGATATTTTTCTATGCCGATAGTTAATCTGAAATCTGTTATGATCGATTCCAATTCATTGGGCAATAAACGAAGATCGAGATTTCAGTATCATTTTCTTTCCTGTCCATTGACTATTATGAATTCTAGTGAAACTAGATTTCAAGTTGACTCTTTTATTTCTTGATGTCGTCATATTAGAATTCTACCCCTTTGGAGTCGATTTCATCAGGATCATGACAATAATCCCAATGATGAGGATCAACATAATCATCACCTAGTATACAACAAAACTGAATTGAATTATTTCATATAGTCAAAATGATTCATGAAAAGTTAACTAATAGTAAGGCGAAAATAGCCAGAAAATTCTCAAAGCCTTAACATCCAAAAAATCCAACCCTCCTCTTTATCAAATGATGAAAACAAAAACAACAACGAAATGCGTGATTTCGTGGAACTATCGCTAGGATAAATATACAGTTCGATACATCGTATTGATGAGAATCATAGAACAGCCCATATATTTTCAATAAGAAGAAAATCAAAACATTTCATAATCTTTCAATCTCTTCTCCTTTCTCGCTTTTCGCCTTTTTGATGTTTCCTATCCCTTCAAAAATATCTCTGTATTCGTTCATAAGTGTTTTTGCTCAATAAATGAAATGGAACAAAAACAAAACATAAGCCTATATTGATGATGAAACCACGATGCAAGTGAAACTACATAGTATATAAGATATCCAACTTTAGAGTACGGAATACATGATATCTTACAATTGTAAATGTTCATTTGTAAATTTGTGTCGTCGAACAACAATATTCACACCGATACACTGATCACAAATACCTCCGAGCACTTGCACGAAGGAGCGAGAATATAAATGCTACACGGTTAGCTGATGCGAGCCATGGGCGCCGCCATATTGGCTGCTCTGCCGAGCGGCATTCACTTCACCCCTACTCCTTGGCCGGCCGTAAAGAGACATGCGATCGATCAACGAGAAAAATTGAGATTTTGTAGTGAAAGTTTCACTTAAAAATGGTAGAACTATATAGTCGAAAATTATCGATATCAATAACTGTCGCCCTAACGACATATTGAGTTATTACGTTAGATGTAACATAATGTATGCTGTGGTTATATGTCGAGAGGCATACTATACTGAGAACCATAAAGGACCATAAAATATTATTTAGCAACAGCACAACGTTTTCTGCTACGAGTGGGTAGTAGCTAAAGGCTCAAACCCAAACTACATGTATAATATATTTTTCAAACATACCATAGACCTCGCGATTTGTTCTCCTCTGTATTGTAATTGACCAGAACAAGCATTCCTTTTTCTAGTTCGGATAGTTTGTAAAGATAGTTTGATCTTGGTCTGATTTCTCCAAATTTTGCATCAGTCTCAAATGCAATAACATGCGAGGCACTATAACGAAAATGAAATTATTATTAGACAACATTCCACCTATTTTTGGGCCTATGATATTTGATTCGATATTCAGCCTTGAACCTCAAATTCTTTCATGTCAATGATGACAGAACTCACAGTTCCAACCATGGGGAGACGGAGGGGATAACAGTCTCAGAAAAAAATTCAGGTTCTAATTCTGATAGATTGAAAATTAGATATTTCAGAATGGCACCAACAACTTCATTACATTCTGATATCGAGTTTCATTTCGTTTAATCATAGAAAATCATCTGGTCAAGCAATGAAAAACACCAAATATATATAAACAGTTAATCCTAATGCAAAAAGTGTATATTTGTTGGACTACAGGTGAAATTACAGCTAGAGACGAAGTCGAGAACTTCAACCATGCTCATGCAACAAATACTTTTCGGACGTATTGCACACAAAATTTTTCCTACGATCGAATAATTTTAATGTGTTCCTTCAAAATATTCATATCTGTAACTGAAACTGATCGGATGTGGTCCAACCATTACACAATTATACAAACAGTATATATTCAAAAATATTATATTCAATTTATTCTTGATTTTTTTCATTAACGATAACGTAATATCTTTGGCTACATATTAGTAGTAGCAGGTTTACCAGAAGACACGATTCATAGATATCATGACCAATGGGCGAAGATGTATAAAAAAATGCATAGAGGTTCAAAGGAGGTTGGTTATTCGAGCATTATTATTATTTTACCAGAAGTTCCACTGCATGATAACTGAGAAGAGGGGATATGGTTAATCAAATTTGCCAGTTTTAAATGGACAAAAAAATCTACCTCATGAACTCGCATGCTACAAGTATTGTATAAAAACAAGTTGATGAAATACCTACAAATCAGAACCTGAACATTCCAAAGCAATGATGAGAAAAATCTAGAGTTTATGATTTGTTAACTGTAATGTAGTTCCTATGAAGATATCAACTCAATTTACCTGAATTATTCTCAGTAGTTTGAGTTATTATTTTAGGCAGCACCAAAATAATGAGGAAGTTTCCTTCAGATGAATTCTTTTAGAATTTGTTTCCAACTATCACCTTCTAAAATGTTTAGTGAAACGTTTTTTTTTTTTGAAATATTGCAATCAATCGGAAAACCGTGACAAATTGTGCCTTGTCAGAATAGATTTTTGGTGGAGATAATTGAAAGTAGAATCAATTACAGGAGGTCATTTCTAGAAAATGCTCAGTAAAGCAGATTGTTCCTGATTGTCAACATCATTAACATCAATGAATTAATAAGTATATCGTAGATACTGGAATTTTCATCACAATATCCTCCCTCTCTAAACATTTATTATTTGTCAAAAATTTCTAGATTTGAAATATCTTTCAAAATATATTTCTATCAAAATTTCAAATGCAATACAAAGAATTATAATGAGTTCTATGTTCTAAACAAAGGAATCATAGGGTGGTTTTTGATGTTATGATATATTTCGTTTGATAATCTGTTGAATAATTTGATTCATTCATATTGAGAGATAAATTCATGATGAATTCTCAAATATCTAGACAACTCTGAAATGGCAGAATAGCAATCAAATGCTGCCTGAAATCATATATCCACCCTACATCATGGAGATGGTGACTGTGCCAAATTTGCTACTTTGCCAGTTTTTCCCAACCCCAATTTGATTAAATTCTGTCTGTAAGTTTTTCGAGGAGCTGGTACCTTCCTTTTCCAGCTTTTTGTGGGTTTTTTTTTCTCGTTCCCAAAAAATAAAGAAGTTAATTGTGTTGAGAACGGGATAAGATTCGTTCCCGAAACGTCCACCAAGAAAAGTAGAAGTTTTATTCTTATTAAATATATTTGTATTTCAAAATTTTTCAAAAACAAGGTGTCAGTGACAAATAGAGAATTTCTCTTTTAGGTATCTGGAGGTTTAATTTCAAGTGCATTGACATTTTGGGGCAGATCACAGAATCTGTCCTCACTACAAATATATTGAAATAATTTTCAATGACTTCTACTTTATTTTTCTGAAACGAAGAGAGAAAATCCCAAATTTTATTGTTTGAAGAAAACAAAAAAATCGTATCTGATTATTTTTATGGACAATGCATGGAAATAATTTCAGAAACTTCTTCTTCAATCATTTCAAGTTGTTTCCAAAGGTTTTAAGGGAATACAGCAAGTTTCACTTCTGATGGTTTATATAAAACAACAAGTTGAATTCCAAATTTATAGGGAATGAAAAGAAGCCACAATAAGTGTCATTAGTTTTCTCGATAATTTAGTTTTTTGATCTATTCAAATTTTACTGAATTTTATATTGTTTTATTGCATCAGATTGTAGAAAAATCCATGCCCTCAACTATTTTATCATTTGTAATTGAGTATGACTTGGATTACCAAAATAGATCACTTCCCCAGGTACCTTCTCATGAGTTTTCTGATAAAATAATAAGAACACTAATCTTGTCTAACATAAGTCTCAAGGTGATTGACGTACTTCCTTATGGTGAAAATTAAATCTTTCTCATCAACTTCTTCAAGATCAGATTTTTTCAGGACTTTATGAACATATCCTTCATACCAGGCACCATTTTCAACTAGCATAACATCAACCAGATCACCAATTTGATAGAATTTACTATGTGCTTCTACCAACTGCTCCTCTTTCTTGGGTGGGATTTTCATTTCAGCATTCTTGTTCTCATCATTAGAATGTTTATTTCGTGTGATTATCATCAAATAAATGATATCGCCTAAACGAATGTCATAATCAAATATACGATGACCATCCACCAGCTGAAACAGAATGAATATTCTTAATCTATGAACTATTGATCAACATGAATATTGGAAATAAACAAAATATACAGCTTGCAATATAAATTAATCAGGAAGTCAGTTGAGGATAAAATAATATCTTCATAGAAAACATATAAAATTCAATTATTGCAACTCTTCCATTCAACAGATGATAATATTGTTACCAAAATCAAGAAAAAATACAGCAACTTCAACGAAAAAATGTTTAGTGAAAGCTTTAATAGAATAAGGAAATTTAAAATGATATAGACATGAGTGACAACATTTTGTGTGTGTGTGTGTGTGTGACGAATTGATATTTTATAAATTATTCTGGATTCAACATATATTGTAAAAACCTGCTTTGGCCTGTATACAGCAATTCAGAAAAATCAATAATATCCCTCTTATAATTGATTTTGCAGATTATAGAGGTTGCATCATAATCATTATTTTTCCTATTTTCAATATTAGAAACAAGGAAAGTGAATCCCAAACAAGTCTGAAAAATGGAATGATAGAATTTTGGTACTTTTTCCATTAGCATGTATCTTTTTCACTTCATTATGCTAATCAATACTCCTATCTTTCATAATTTATGCCAGTTCACATCTGATGAAGCAATAGCGTACCATAAATTTTACATTGATAGACAAGGTGATTCACTGAAATATAGGGAATTCTGAAACAGTTCTTTTATTTCCATTTTTTATGTGTCCCTCAGTAAACATTCATGAGTGAAGCAATGATTCTGATTCTTCTTGTATATATATTGTTTTTCAAATGACTAAGCATTGGAAAAATTCTGGGTCACATGACACCTTTTGTCCCACAAAAAATCTGAATAGATGATTCACATTTGTTTAGCACTCTTTCCAATTACCAGACTGACTTGCTACAAATACAAGTACTTGTTATGATGAATTTATGATAAATTGAACTTGATACGAAAAAAATCAAAACTCTCGAGTGGTGTATTTCCATTTTTTCATTTTTATTATTAATTTCCTCTACTTTTTTCAAATATCCTGAAATGAAAAAATGTATCAATCTTCTAGATTCACTTACGTGTTTGTATCTGAAATATTGTAACTAATTCTACGTTTTTTTTGTTATTTTTCTTTCTTTTATAACTTCCATCAATATTATTCTTTTTGCTCGTTACGAAAAATAGCAATAATAAATAAATGCAACAAAATGAGTTATATTCGAACAGTTTTTTGTTCATCATATTTTTTTTACTCTCAGTCTTAAAAATTCTCAAAATGTCCCCATTTTCACGTATGTACGAAAACAAACGATTTTGTAAGAAAAATGTAATACTATGCACAAATTCAGTCTCAATTCGGGCTCTCAATTCTTCTACATTATCCACTGGTGATGATTTTTTTTTCATTATTCATTCACCAATTCATTGCTGCTCTCAACATTGTTGATTGAATGAACCTGGTGTTTCAATGTTTGCAGTGTCTGCATGAAGAATATGTTGTACACTGAGCTTCCTACATTAAACTCAGTGCTGATGAAAATGATATAGTACACCAGAATCATCAAAGAATTTGAGTGCACACAATCACAATTAGTGTACAATATTGTAGTTCATGAAGACAGAAAATCTATTGGGAATTTGTTTGTGGGAAAAAGAAGTGCCATGTGCTTCTATTCTACCCAGAATTTTCTCAATGCCTGCTCATTTCAAACACAACAGAAACTGAAGAAATCATAGAAATTGGTCCACTCTGTGAAAAAAATGTAATTTCTGTGTATAAAAAAAGAACTGTTCCATCACATAACACTCGAATACCCTATGTTTTTGTGAAAAAACATTCTAGTGGAAAATAATTCAGCTTTGCCTTCAAGCCCTTCAATCTATATGGTACTTGCCACTGAATCAACTATGTAGGTACATATTCTTATATATTCACTACAAATAAGAATCAACAAAAATCTGAAGAAAAATACAAATACTCAGTACCTTAAAGACAATACCATAAATTATCTAGGAGATAAGTGCCTTCCAAAATACAATATTCTATCTAGTATACACCAAGAATAATAGTTTTACAGACCTCGCAAATATGAGTTCAATATATTTTTTTTTTCTAATCAACATCAGTCATCACTACCAGCTGAGTATGTTTTAAAGTTTGTTGAAAAAAATATAAAATCCAATAAGCTGCATGGCACACATCAGAGAAATGACTACATTCCTTCCGACCAATATTTGTTGGATCACTTGTAATCCTCAGAAGTATCATCTACCTGATTTCACATTGCCCTTAACATGTTAATTGCCATGCTGGTCCCATCTGGTACGTCACCATTGAGTCAATTATTGAATTTTCCTATACCTACATGGAATCAGCATGGCAATAGAAAACTGGTAGTATTTTTAGTGGAGAAAATATTGTGAAAATTCTTATGAATGATATGATTTGATAGCAGCTCATGAAGATCATAGTTTTTTGTCGAATATCCATTATATGAAGAATGAAATGAACATCAAAATGTAAACTTTCCCACTCACCTCTTTTCCATTATGAAGCAACTTTTGTAGTTCAGGTTTAATTGCTAGCTCTTCCTCAATCATATCTTTCAGCTTTTCTATTGAGGTCGTTCTTGAAAGATTGATAATTGTTTCATTGTTGCCCTTGCTACCAGGACCATCAATATCTTTAGAGGAACACAAAGTCTTGATTTTGATGAACATTTTTCAGGAGATTGGTCATTCAACACTGAAAATATAAATAATATAAAATAACACTCTTCAGCAGTATACACATGTGGATATAAACAGATTATAAGTTTCAAAAGAAACAAGATTTGACGCCAGATATCTGTTGTAAACTATCATACAACATGCAAAATAATACATACAAGTCTACCAAATAGGTGTTGAAATGTTACAATGAACAATAAGCCGTAAGGTGATGAAGTTCAAAATAATTGTAGAGAACCATATAAATATAAACATAGACCTTTCCGGACAACTTGTAAATATTGAATGTATATTCAGAAAAATTGGCGGGAAAGAGATATATACATTTGACAAGGCCAATAGACCGTGATTATAATGACATAGGTGTCAGTTACTGTTTTGTTGAGCATTGCGCTTCAATACAGGGTTATTGTATTTAACAAGGTTGCATTATGAATAAATTATAGATTATAAAAGTATACAGGCATCTTAAATAAGTTTACCAGTGAAGAGAATAGAGAATAGAATATATATATATAATACTAGAGATAAGTTAACGACTACCTTATCTTCTCTAATAC
This sequence comes from Gastrophysa polygoni, assembly GCA_963576655.1. Classification (NCBI taxonomy): domain Eukaryota; kingdom Metazoa; phylum Arthropoda; class Insecta; order Coleoptera; family Chrysomelidae; genus Gastrophysa; species Gastrophysa polygoni. Next base: position 4,601,840 of record OY755087.1, read on the forward strand.
CATGATGTAAAATACTGGTGTTCCAAATCACTATCGCCAGCTAACCCAACGATAGTTAATCAACAGGATGGTTCATCCGGGCGATAACCAATCAAAATGAAGACCGGCATGTCGTCACCGCCAGTCGAATGTTCGTGTCTGTACTCATCGTTCTGTGATTTGTGATTATTGTCCACTGCCTTCACCTATTTTATTATTCATTCTGAAGTCAATATGTGTTAAAATAGTTCCTTATAGTGCTCATTTCAAATATTAATCAATAAAAAAACTCTGTTCTTGCCGCGAGAGAAAATTTAATTTTCAAATTTAGAAATGGCAGGTAAGATAAAACTCAAAACCAGAGATCTGACTACCTCAGAACCAAGGTGGATATAGGATGGTGAAATAACTCTTCAATTGTTTCTTTCCAAAACATGTAGACCTGTCAAACGACCTCACCAAGGCCGCACCACTTGAGTATAGATGGCGATACGATCGTCGATCCGGTGAAGTCAAATCCGCTTTTACTGATAATGACGGATACCTGACAGTGATGGATAGCTAACAGTTCAGTTTTTACATTTATGTTGAATTTCAAATCCACATCGTGTTTCCAGCATTTTCAAGATAACCTTCGAGATCGGCATAGGTGGCGCCACCTAGTTTCGATCTTGGGAAGCCTTAGTAAGGTATTGAAATCCGACAAAATCAAGTAGGCGAAGGTCTACAACTTTTTCTAGTGGCTGGGTATAGGGAGTTGAGACACCAGTCTTTATTTACATCATGCTCAGAACATAAAACAGTTACCGCGCAACAATGAGAACAGATATCGCCAATATGGACCAATGACGACTGTCGTCTAACCGGCGTGTCGTCATATTTTTATGCCAGGTATCTAAATGCGGGGATGAACCATCCTGTTGGTTGACTATCCTTGCAGCTAACCAACTTATCTCTGCTGATACCATGATGTAAAAGACTGGTGTTCCAAATCCCTATTGCCAGCTACTGAAGAATGTTGAAGACTTCTTATCTCTTTTACTTCTACCTCCTTGATTATGACGAATTTTTATACATCACTAAGGCTTAGCAAGATTGACACTAGATGACTTCACCTCTGCTGATCGCGATAGTTATATGAGGAATTCTGAAAAATACGATTCGAATTTCAAAATGAACACGAATGCAAAAATTGAACTATTAGTTGTTCATCACTGTCATAGTATCAGATATCGGATTTGACTTCACAGGATCGACGATCGTATCACCATCTATTTCCACGCCTCAAGCAGTGCAGCCTTTTTTCACCATCCTATGTTCACCTTGCCTGGTATTCTGTGGTATTCGGATTGAAGTCGAGGCAATCGAGGTATTCTCAACAATGGAGATTTAGGATCTAACAATCTCAAAGGACACTGTTACACTTTCAAGTAATTTTAACAGATGGCGTACATTGGGTGAATCCTAATTTTATGCAGTAAGAAGTTCAGACGAAGGGCAAAGAGAACAAACAAATTTTCTTTGCTATGGAGTTTGCATGCAATTCGAAGTGAACTAACTCATAGAGACGGTATACACAGGACACTGATCTAAATTCAAATGAATGAGCAGTCGCTATTACACATCTATTATCCGACATCAAAAATTCGCCCAATTTCACGATTCAGTTCAATGTGTCACTGTAACTATGTCAAGTTAACGATGTACAAAACACTGGTGCAGTCACTGATGGTGTTTTGTTTCTAACGCAATTTTCCGCTAAAATGGCCTAATAGTTATGAAATTCCCCAGAAGATGGTGTCATTTTTACAGATTTCTGTACAAATAGTTGATGTTTTGATATTGTAATACTAATTGTGCAATTATCAATAATATTGATTTTGTTTTCATTTTTGTGTCGCCACCTAACAACTGACATTTGAGTGATTTTCCGCTATAACGAATAAAATGCTGTTACTAAGTTAGCTGTACGTTAGAGTTCTGGTTGAAGAAATTAGATAGGCAAATAGGCAGAATAGATCTACCAGTGTTCTGTACATCGTTGTCAAGTTACTACAAACAGGATGGTGAAAATATACACATATTTGGTAGACATCAAAAAATTGATAAATTGATTTGAAAATTGTTGGTACTATACATGACTTCTTCAAATTGCTGATAATCACCAGCCGACGGTTTATTGTTTTCAAGTTGAATTATTTATTCAATTGATTATTTATTATGATACGTCTATGTTTTTCACTCAAGAATTATTGATTTTACCTCGGAACAAAAATACCATGAAATAAATTCCATTATTGTCATTACCTACAACATTCAGAGGACAGGCCCGTCCATCTCAATCCCTATTATAATGTACAAGGTGGACCAAATGAATTGATATATTCATATAGAAAAATAACTAAAAGTCCTGCTCAACATTCCCTGAATCTGAGTTGATTACTGATTAAATTTACATGTCATTTTACCTATCTGAAATCATTCTGGAGATAGAAGTGAATACATTTCGAAAAATTTTCAGCAAATATCTATTGTGCAAATTTATTTCAATATTTTGATATCGTGGAAGAAACTCAAGTTATGTTTCGACTGGTACAAAGAGAGGTACAGAAAATCACGAAAGCAATGCTGCAAACCTTCGACTAAAAACGGCATTATAAAAAATAATGAGTCCTTATTTTTTCCCGAAAACACCCAGAACTACAACCAAATATAGTAGATACAGGATATCAAAAATCAAGAGTTTTGTTCGATATTTCGCAGGATAACTATGAAATATTCAAATATAAATAATTGCCCGTGCCGCGGCTATATCATTACTTCCTTCGGGTTTGAGGGAGCCACAAACCTACCGCTAGTTTTCAGGCTTAGCTCAAGATGTTGCGCGTGACCAGTGCTGAGGGGCGTACAATCATGTACAAACATGTGCCTGTCAAACATATACCTGTAACGGAGCTTCTGGGCAGGCAACCTTCCAGCAGTACTTCGCCTTGCTGTGGTAATGCAAGGCTCTGCTGCAGTTGGCCATTTTCTTACCTACTCTTGGGAACTATATGAGTATAACTTGAAAGACAAAAATGAATCTAGATGAATCTACACCAATATAGGTGTCTACTTCCAACTCTCCAGGCAGGAAGCCGAGAGAGAACTATTAAAATCCCCCAACTCCCGAAAAGTGACACTTCAGAGGACGAGGACACCAAGGTGGCGGCCTGTATAAACCTGACCAAGAGGGTCAGACTTGCCGATGTGACGACAAAATGTCTTAGCCGATTGATCAAGAGCGGGATACCTTCTGAAACGTCTTGGATTGAGTTTTGAAAGAGCGGGGAAGCGGGATACCTTCTGAAACGTCTTGGATTGAGTTTTGAAAGAGCGGGGAATGGTCCCTATAGACTATTTGGTCCCCAAGTCCATAGGGCTGCGCTCTTCAACCTGTAGTTTCCTTCTGTCCTGCACAGACACGGCGACGGCCAAGTGGATGTAGAAAGTATTGCTCTCTCCCTGAGGCGCCAATTTGAAGTCTGTTCAGAAAGACGACATACCTGACCTCCACATCTGTGGGCGATGAGGGTCAACCCAGGCTGACGGGGCAGCAAGTAACAAATCGTCTTTGGAAGATGAACCACACCCTGCGTACCCATAAAGAGTGGAACCTTCTAAACAGGGATAGCTTAGGACCTGATGGTCAGATGAGGACGTTTCCAATCCAATACAGAACCGAAACGGCTACGATTCCATACTCATATTTTGGCGTTGAACAGGCGCAATTCCGGTCCAAGGACGCTAAGAAAAATCCTGCAACGGGGGCTCAGGCAGATTTAGGAATTTTTACCACTTCTTCTGTTCAAATTATTCCGAGCGAGTCTGTCGTGGAGTCATATCCCGGTGGACTGGTCAACGGCGAGGGTGGATAATACATAGGTGAAACGGGTATGATGAACCACTCCCTACCAAAATCCATTCGGCCGATCAGCCTCACCTCGTTCTTGATGGAGATCTCTGAAAAGAATTCTTGATAGACATATTAGAGAGGGGAATCTGAGGGAACATCCTCTAAATCCTCATCAGTATGCCCACCAAACTGGCAAATCTACAGATTTAGCACTCAACAACTTAGTATGTAGGAAAGATCAGCCATAGATATAGGTAGATAGATATAGAAGGAGCGACAATGATGATGATGATATGATGATATGAACAATCACTCTACTCGTACCACAGGCACCCTACTCGTCGATTGGAGATAAAGGAACCAGCAGCCAGATCTGCATCTGGATTAAAAGCATGATTGATAACCGATATGTTATATCACCGTTCAGGGCGGCAAAGGAATGTCCACAAAGTAGAGAACTTTTCCCTTTGATGTGGTCACTCCTAGTCAACACTCTGCTGAACGCTGCTCAATGCTATGCAGACGACCTAGTAATAATAGTTGGGAGAAAATTTGAGGCGATGATCTTCGACGTCCTTCAAGAAGCACTCAACACGGTTTACAGATAGAGGTGGTGCGAGAGGAAACAGATGACTGTGAATCCTCGGAAAACCGTAATTATCCCCTTTAGCAAATGGAAAAAGCTAGAAAAGCTTCGGCAGCCTGTCCATTCCAATTGTGGCGGAAATGGGATATCTGGGAGTTCTTCTGGGTAAAATACTCACCTGGAACGTCCACTTGGAAAAGAAAATATACATACTATATATACTATATCTGGAACCTCAGAAGAGTATAAGGCGAATCATGGGGTATGAAATAGAGGAAGACATAATTTCATACAGATTCCTATTGCTGGAAAGACAAATGAAAGGGAAGCAGCTTGGGGTTCACTCCGGGATACTGTGGGAAACAAAAAAGACACCAAATTCTCGGAGTATAAGTGGAAGTCGATTAAAGTCCTCTTTCCGAAGAGAGATGAGTGGGTGAGGGGAGAAATGAACTTTCCAGAGAATAATACGTAATGTACACAGATGGCTCGTAAACTCCAGATGGACTTGAGGCCGGTCTATTTAGCGGAAAGCAGAAGACTGAGAAAACAATCAGTCTTAGAAGCTCTGACAGCATCGAATCCTTTGAGTGCCTCGGTGCAGAAAATAGAGTGACTCTTTTGTGAATGCCTGGGCACCAGGGGGTGGAGAGGAACGCGAAACCCAATATCCTCGCCAAGAAGGGGCCGATTCAACGTTCATAGAGCCAGAGTCAGTCTTTGCCGTCACCACAAGAGCTGCCAAAACCATTATTCCGGATGAGACGGACTCACGCACTGATCTGATCTACCAGGTATCACAGTTTAATAAATAAATAGTATTCTCTATACTGTGCAGGTATGACCACTCGATGGCGTTTTTACCCAAACCCTCAGGAAACACAAACAAGCAGATCCTGGAAATTACCTACGTGTATTCTGACCTACATGACGGTATTACTCACAGGACGTTGTCGTGTAAGGCACTACCTCGGAAAGGAAGGTCTGAACCGACAAACGGACTGTCGGTTTTGCTGCAAGGAAGACGAAACATATATTTGGTCTCACCAACTCAGTCTCTACCAATTTCAGGAAAATCTCATCCCACATAACCACGAACTGTGCGAGAAGAACTGGATTGTGTGGTGAACTGTAACCTCTAGGGGTGAGCCACAATAGACCCAATCGAGGGTTGCGGTGGAGGGGTCAATGCATAGACTTATTATCCTGAGAATGAGTCTATGGGTCAATGTTAAGTTGTTTTGAAACATTTTGCGAAGATAAAGTGTTGGAATTTTGTTGAAAACGGGAGCAGTCCAGAAAACGCGAAACGTCCACTAAGATAAGTAGACGTTTTGTTTTTATTGAAAATATATTTGTATTTCCAAATTTTTTCAAAAAATAAGGTGTCACTGACAAATAGAGAATTTCTCTTTCAGGTATCTGAAGATTCGATTTCAAGCGCTGTGACATTTAGGGACAGATCACAAATCTGTCATTACTACGAATATATTGAAATAATTTTTAATGACTTCTATTTCATTTTTAAAAAACGAGGAGCGAAAATCCTACACAAAAACTGTAAAAATGAATGTGCCACCTCCTCGAATGACTGTATTTAGGAAACATTTTTACTAATGAAAAAAATAGGGGACCTATAATAAAAAATACAGTTGATGATGGTGTCAAAAAATGACACGTCGGACGGCAAATCGAAAGTATCACCATGTAACTGGTGAAAAGTGACTAAAAAAATTATTCTTAGTAGTGGACCGCCCAATATCGCGAGGAGAAAATAAGAATCGTTTTTATTTGGAAGTCTTACTCGGAGAATTCAATGTTTGAATCACTAGTTCGAAACATCATTTTGTTAGGCACTGAATTTCGCAATTTGAAATTTCCCGTACCTGCTGTGTCTTCCGAGATCCCAAAGGTGGGGGGCAAGAACTTGAATTACTCTAAAAATGTTTGCCTCCTTGTTGTTCTTATCGCATGATTAGATAATTTTCTATTATCACAATTCATCAAAATGAAAATGAAAAAAAAAATCAATACCATTATGTGTTTGAAAAAAAAACAGTATATCGTCATTATTTGGGGCATTATTCTTCTTTCTTCTCTCATCATCCTCATCTCTTACAATTCGATTGATACTGAGTCTGTCGGGATATTTCCAAGTTTGAATGCGGAAACTTAGGAAGTTATTGTTGAGTTGCGGTTGCGATACATTTCATGCACTATAAAAGCTAAAATATAAGGTTTGAACGTATCAAATCATGTATCATTGGAATAACTTTTCTATTGTGATAATTAGATACTGGGTGTTCAATTTAGAAAAAAAAATAGTTTCGCGCGTTCGAAAACTTTCAAACCACAGCGTAAATTTTCTGATGGAGTTTGAAGTTTAATATGATAGATCATGGTATCAATTGTTGATACGATAGATTCGTTGCCACCTGTAATCTTCAAGAACAAAAAAAAATCAGAAGGGTCTTTCATTATAAAAAGTATATCTTTGATACGCTCCGCATTTTTGAGTCATTCTGTATGACGTTGAATAATTTAGAAATGTGCTTCTGATGGATCTAGACCATGTAAAATTTTCGTTCATTCATTTCAAACAGCAAAGCAAGCTATCTTACTTTGCAATACTATTTATTGACTCACCCATATATTTTGTTTCCATTCCAATTGGAAAAATTCGTTCTAGAAAGTGGGTGACCAGTTGAGTGATTCACTCTGTACCTACTTATACCAGTAATTAACTAGATGCGAATTATTTTGTTTCCTCCTGTTTACGTGTCATCACTCTTTGGTCTCTGTATATTACCTATACCTATATTGAGTATATTACCTAAAACAACGATGTAGAATCATGATACTATAATGATGTAGAATATATCCAAGCCAATCTTGGAATCCATAAATAATGACAGTCAATTCTCAATTCTGTAGATATCGCCACCTACCACCGTTCTGAGAATACTTGTATTTTCTAAGCTGTGCACCTACGATTAACAAAGGTTAAATCCATATGAGAAATGAGCAGCAATGCATTGTTGCAGCTAGCACTAGATTGTAAACAGAGCCGTAGCAAGGTGTTTGAGAAGGAAAGTGAAATATTTCAAGGTATTCTAAAAGTGAGAATATGAAGAGGATGCCCAAAATATTTCCTTTCAGTAGTTAAAACTGTTTCAATATAGTTTTGAAAGTTTGTTTGCCGATACAAACTTGAAAAAAAACTCCAACTCCTATTCTCCATAACGTTTGGAGGTATGGAAATAACAATTTTTAAGCACTACAAATGCAAAAAAATTAAAAAACTTGATCCAATAAGTCCACCAGTACCGTGCGTGATTGATACAATTTATAATTTTTACAAAAATAGTAGTTTGTACTACTATTTGTACTACATTCATAATTTTCATACATTTGCCTATCTCTCCAGTTCGATGTATTACTTTATGTTGATGATGAATTTCTGAATGATTGTAAACTTCTTCAAGATGACCTAGACCTTTACCAATATCGCCCAGACAGACTGAATAATTGGCGCAATATGAACTCATTACCACTTGATATAAAAAAGTGCACATACATGTGGTTTAGTATTATTATGTAGTATTATGTAGTATTATTATGGTCCTATAGTTCGATCGATCGGTGTTATCAGTCAAAGATTTGGGTGTAGTCTATGATTTGGAACAAACCTTTGTTGATCATCCAACAAAATGGTCGCAGCAGCATATAAAACACAAGGATTCATTATCAGAGAACTCGAAATTCATACGTTCGAAACGAGTCAATGATAATAAAATCATTAACACAAATGAATCGAAAATACATTTTTGATTCATTTGTGAAGTCCAAACTGGAGTATGCATCTATAGTTCGTTGTCCTGGATATATGAAATTCAGATTGACAGTTTTGAAAAAATTCAGCGAAAATTCAACGAAAACCTTTGGTGTCAAACGGATTGCGTATATCCAGATAGGATACCCCAGGACAGGACAGGATAGGATAGAGGACAGAATAGAGGACTACCCCATCTGACACTATCAAGTCGTTTTGATATCGCATCATTGGTTTCTCGCCGAAATTGAAGTGGTGCGGTTCTTTTTGCATAAGTTACCTACCGAAGTACAATCTTGACTGTCCTCATCTGCTCTCTCTTATTGTTGTCCATGTGTCCCGATTGCCCGTGAGATGATCGAACCATTTTTTTTTATGATGTCCCAATCTAATTTACGTTTTTTCAAATTTTTTCAATAATTCTTTTCAACTCTTGACAGCTTGACAACACAAAAAGAAAATCTATAATGTTCGAGAAACATCGTGTATCTAGTAGTAGGTACCTAAGTACATGCTTGTTCAAGAAAATGTTGATTCATTCTATTGTGAAATTTCTGATATAAGGAGAGCATTGTTGTGAACTGCTGATTGTCAATGAAATGTTGAGATTTCAGTCCGTCTTGCAAGATTCAAGTCAGAGAAGTGTAGAAATATCAAGACCTCGAAAACATGCTTGTAGCTTACCTAATAGAAATTATCGACTTATTTTCGCCCGTTCGTCAGTTTTGTCCTGTCATTTTTGACAGTTTGAAACTCTCTTCTCCAAATTGAGCGAAAATGTGTGAAGCCGCCTTACAGCTCGCGATATTTCATTGCACGAAGTGTCTAATTGCACGTTATTTCGACTTTTGGACATGATGTGAACAGCTGACTTGCAATAACGTTTTTTCATTACTTTGTGATTGTCACCTCCCGTAAATCGAAAAATTTGAACATGGAAGCTACCAAAGTGAAAAAGATAATGCACATCTGCAATATAATTATCTGATAGGTTAGGGCAACAATATTTGTTTATAATGATGTTGGACAAACTGCAAAACCACCATTTTATCACAAGAATTGCACCGGCAACTCGACTTGACGAAATAAAAATAGGTCCGTACCCATTACTTGCATTGAATTGCGCGCATTGAAGATTACTTCAATATGGATGTAATGAACTAGCTGGTGGAGTACTCTCATATACTAATCCTGTTTTGAAATCTCTAGATATTGGCCAACCTCGATTAACATGACATGGCGTTGGCGAAACTGTAAAAACTGCAGAAAATATCAGCCGAGTTTCCAACAAAATTCACAAGAACAGGCACAGATCGATAAAAATCAGATATAATTTTTTGTTCCAAGATTTATCAGGGTAGCCAACAATTAATGGTATATTCTTAGAGTCATGTGTGTTTTTACTGCATATTTGCATTCTATTTTATTTCAATTCAGATAGATCAGATAATAGAAGTATGAAGGTTAGTGCACTGAATTATTTTATATCACTCATCTTCTGATGCAACAGTGATTTTGAATCCAAAAGAATCATCAACCACAATGCAAGAGGTGATAGCAGCTGATAGGAAATTCGCATATTCCAAAGTTTCAAAGTCATTTCTTGGACCGAAAATTGGGAAACATACATCAAGCTCTTTGCAGCACTTATCCTAATTATTATAAATGCTCAAACTTGTTTAAGCCAGTAATATTCACATATTTAGGTATATTAACTTTTGGTAGTTACTGAAATCATGCCCAATTTGGAATTTTCGTCTGTTCTACACACATTGCAACAGCGCCGTGCACGTTGGTGCAATAAATTCGAAAGATTCTTGTACACAACACACAAAATAACACTTCTTTGACATTGTATTCATCTAGTAAACTTTTGAATAAGTTAATATCAGAAACTAGAAAATACCATAATATTGTGTCTGTACCGCGACCAAATTCAAACTGTCATTGACCAAGGTTTATGTGGTCATTGACGGGTATATTTGATTGGGATGTTGTAAAGGTACCTGCTTTGAAATAGTTTCTAAATGATTTCTCGATAGTATTAAATACTGTGGAACAGGATCCGGAAATAAGTACAAGGAAATTAGTAAGACGAATAGACACAACACAAGCGAATGTTGCCAGGATTCTCAAAGAGCAACAGCTACACCCTCATCAATATTTGCAGGTACAAGAACTGTTACCTGTCCTGAGTTTTCGAACAAAATATTGTTCACAGATGAAGCAACTTTTACCAGGAACGGTGTTTTCAATTAGCACAACACTCATTTCTGGGCTGACGAAAATCCACACGTAGTTAAAGTTACGCATTTTCAATATAATTTCAAAGTAAAAGTCTGGGCTGCGACTTTAGGTAACAAATTCGTTGGATACTACATGTTCCTAGGGTCTCTGAATGGTGCAATGTACCTCAGCTTCTTGGAAAATGAGTTGAGTACGATATTAGACATCCCTCCTAACATACGTAGGGAAATCTACTTTATGCATGATGGAGCACCACCTCACTACGTAAGAGTTGTACGTGATTGGCTGAATGATAATTTTTCCCAATAGGTGGATAGGACGAGGCATAGACGCTCCTATTTCATGGCCCGCTCGTTCACCTGACCTTAATCCACTAGATTTCTCGATCTGGGGTTACATGAAATCTAGGGTTTATACAACTGGAATTCGAAATGTTGAGGAGCTGAGGTAAAAAATTTTAAATGAATTTACGTTGTTAACAACGTCCACCAAAAACGGTGGACATTTCGAACAGCTAATTTAATTTGTTTTATCACTCTTTCCATTCAAAATTATTAATTAAAACTACTAAAACCTTGTTGGGACAGACTTGTTCATCGACACAATTAAGTACAAAATTAATTATTTATGGCCTGCCAAAATATCGTTACCTATGAATTTCGTGATGAATTAATCTGCTGACATCGTGTGACTGAAAAAACTCAAATATCTGGAAAACGGTCAATTTTTTGTATTTGGATTAGAGTACCTTTTTTGTGTAAGTTTTTTCGCTTCATGGAATATTTCCATTTTTTCACCAAAACGAAAACAAGGAAAGAAGAAAAAAATCATGACTCACCTTCTGAAAACACCCTTTATAACAATATGAGAATTGTAGAAATGTAATGAAAAAATGTATTTTAACAATATACATTTATGCAGAAAGTTTCAATCTGATGGCTTTCACCGTTCAGAAGTTATGCGGAGAAATTATTTCAATTTTATCAACTTCGGAAGGATATATGCATTTTGGGCCATAAGTTTATTAATCATAGTATACTTATTTTTCAATGTACTATCACCCCCAGAAAGCTCGGTATACATTGTTGACTCATCCTGTATATGAAATCGATACAGTTCCCGTACTAGTGACAATTTTGTTGAAAATTCATTAAATTCTCCTTGTCAAATAAATCCTCGTTATATGATTAATATTTATAATGAGACAATTTTTTCAATAGGCCTACGACCAATGTGAATATAGGATGGTGAAATAACTCTTCAATTGTTTCTTTCCAAAACATATAGACCTGTCAAGCAACCTTACTAAAGCCGCACCGCTCGAGTATAGATGGCAATACTATCGTTGATCCTGTGAAGTCGAATCCGATTTGTCTGATAATGACGGTTAGCAAACAGTCCAATTTTTGCGTTCGTCTTGAATTTCATGTTCGAATCATGTTATCCAAAGTTTCCAAGAAAATCTTCGAGATCGACAGGGGCAGCCATAGTCAGGTATTAAAATTTGATATGATCAAGTAGACAACACAGTCTACAACTTTTTGTAGTCTATATTTACATCATCCCTGCGACATGTCATATTCTTTAAACAACCTGTGTGATTTCCTACGAACAAGGAAACTCTACCACGAATCGTGATCTCCACCGCGCTCATCATGCTTCTATTAGTTTTTAATACGGTCCTGAGTGATGCACGTTTAAAATCCTAACCGAAATCAAATCCATCAACCGAAGAGAGACGGTCAACTTCGCTACTTGTGCGGATCGTACGTTGAACATGTGATAAAAAATTATGGATAAAGCGCGATGGTGGGGAGAGACCGCATGTTTTCGAACATAGACAAGCGGCGAGCAGGGGGAGCAACGACTCGCGATCGAGTTGGCCTATCTGCGCTGTGTGCTTCGCGCCGGCTGTGGTTTGTTTCGCTGTTTGTGTGCTCATCTTCGGAATAAAAACAAATCTAACAGGTCTGAGACGAAAATGCAAGAAAACGGTAAACGAAGTGATATTTTATCGAGTTTCTTCATTAACAACGCGACTGTTAATATTTTACTTAGTTCTATGTGTGAATATTGATTACTGACAGTGACAACACGTGCGTTAGTTTTCTTAAACCACAATACCTACCTACATGTTTCTTGTTTATTTACGTAGTCCACGTGTGTTGTTTCGGAATTACTTCGTCCAGTTGTTTTTTTTATTAGGTATACTACTTATTCATAGTCGCTCGAGTGAGAAACTTGTCTGGTCATCGTTCGGTACGGTATTTTGCAATATTGCAATCGTTTTTTACATTCCTCTACGTGACGAGCTGTTTATGTTTTCCTGATGGTGAATGGTGAGTGAGTTCATAAGTTAGATAACAGTATTGATTAATTATTGACTATTGACATACCTTTTTCGATTTCAATAGTAACAGTTTCGATAGCAATGATTCGATGAGTTATTGCAACCTTTCAAAATAAAAGAGAAAACATATCTATTGTGACTTCAATGTTCAACCATCAGACATGTAGTCTGTGGAGTTATTTCAATTGGTTTTCAAAAACAAATAGTAGGTAGATACTTGACAGCTTTCTTTGAAAATGTAAACAACTCTGAAGAATCACCATTTTTGAAGCCTTCTATCATTCGCTGGAGGTGTCGAAATTTCCAAAACGACTAGTGTTTTTTTAATACCCCCAGCAAAATGTCAACACAAATATCTCATATACCTAGAGCGTGATTTATTCAATATCAAAATTTGAAATTTTGTTTTTTCGATTCACCCTGTATTAAAATCTTGAGAGTTTATGTAATCGATGAAATGATCATTCAATGAAGGACCCCATCAAATACTTGAATACAGAGTTTCATTGTTGTAACTGATGATGGACATTTAACCTACATGTACGAAACATGTATCTTATAATTTCATATCGCACCCTTTCAAATATATTGTTGAGTTTTTCTGGAGGTTTTCATACTCACATCTACTCACTTCATCAACTCCACTTTGAGGAATGGACTGCTTCGATAATAGCGAGGATAATAGTGTGCTTCGAGTCGTAATGAATCTCGTGATGAATAATGAATGAATTGCATGAATTCGTGTGGACCAGGACCACCGACATTGAACCTTTTTAGCCGCTATTTTTCAATGGTGCACCACACTACAGTCCTTCGTTAATAAATCTGCCCATTCGGAAACAAATAGGTAGGCGTATCTACTCATTTTTTATCTGTATATGTCACTGGATATATACATATTCATAAAAATCCCGAAACACGTCAAATTTAAATTATAAATTGTCATTCTTCAACGTCAAAACGCGACCTCTATAAAGTTTTCAGAGCCATTTGATAGAAAATCGACGAAACCAAGTTCATTAATTGTCGAATATATAATCATCGAGAATTTTCGTGAAAGAAGAAACTAGAGGCACGACAAATTATTTCAATTGACGACAAATTTGTTTTGGTCATTCGACGATTGTTTGTTGAATTTCAAAGCCAACAAAACAACTTCAACCAAGTTAAACCAAGAAAAAAATTATTACATTTCATTTTTTTCACTTCTACTGTACTTCGAAAATTACTCGACATTTTTAGGTCGCAACTAAAGTCACGACAAATTATTGTATTCAACGAGAAATCTGTTTTGGTCATTCGATAATTGTTTATTGGATTTTGAATCAAACCGAGAATCAAACAAAACAACTTCAACCAAGTTATCCGGAAAAATAGGTGAGAAATATAGAAACATTCATCACCTTCATGAAACTCCTGGAAGTCTTCATGTGAATACAGTGCTGCCGAATACCCGGAGTTTTCACGTATTCTAGGATAAAAAAAATGTTACATAAATTTTTTCACCTCTACTGTACCTAATTTCTCGACATTTTTTTGTCACACATGCTTTTCGATTTTCAATTGTCGATTTAACGTAGTGGCTTTGCAAACATAATATTAATTTAGTTGAGCCACACCATTTGAAAAAAAATATATAAAAATGCGAAAAATTTTTTTCTTCGACTACAAATATGTTTTGGTCATTTGACAACTATTTGGTGAATTTCGAAGCGAACGAAACAACTTCAACCAAGTTACACGGATGTGTGCGTATGTTGAATCATATTGATATATTATTACTCGCTATGTATATTTTTTTTCTAATATGACATCGGGGAAGAATTGGTATGAAACATAGAAAGATCTATTTTTCAGCTTTTTGTGAGATTTTCTCTCCTCGTTTCTAAGAAATATAGAAGTCATTAAAAATTATTTCAATATATTTGTAGTAGGGACAGATTTTGTGATCTGCCCCAAAATGTCGCGGCGCTCGAAATTAAACCTCTAGATACCTATAAGAGAAATTATCTATTTGTCAGGGACACCTCGTTTTTTTAAAAAAATCGGAGAATCTGCTCCCGCTCCCAACACAATTAGAACACTTTTCTTCTCAAAATTTTTCGATGTTCAGTTGGTTTCGACACTGAAAAGTGACAATTCACAATCGTTCCCGATATCCCCATAGGGAAAAGTCCAGTGGAGTGAGATCTAGAGAACGTGCAGGCCTCGGTGCAGGTATTCGAACAGGTCCACTATTCCCAATCTACTCACTAACGAATTCAATTTTCTCGATGAACTATCTTCACAACTACAGATCATGATGTATCGTTGAACCAAAACAAAACTGAGGGTGCAATTTGAAAAACAAAAGTTAGGGGTGGTTTCTTGAGAGTATTTGCTATGCTCTATGAACGAGCTGGCCTCCTACGACAAGTATTTTCTCCAATTTTCTTTTTTTGAAAATAACTGAGATATCTGCTATGAGAAAAGCTCTGGGACACCCGGTATAATGTCCTATACATAAGTCCACCCGTTTTCGACATATGACATAGAGATGAAAGATATATTCTCTGATAGATGGACCCTTTCCGCATATGAGGAGCATTGAAACAAACATGAGAAAAAGAAAGAGCTATCGATTCGTCTGGATGTGCAACAAAGAAAGGTGCAATTAACAGTCAGCTGATCACTGCTGGTTGCCACTTTCTCGTTTGTTGTTTTCATTGGTTGGATTCCTCCGCCTTTTTCTAGGCTCGAACTAGGGTCTATTTGAAATATGTTTCACATCATCAATAACCTATGAAATGATAATTTCCTTTTTTTTAGTCTATCAGTACAGCTATAGGCTGAACACGAGGCTGAACAGGACGACATCTCGAACAAAGTTTTTAAATCATTCCTTGACTTGATAGGCTGAACCAACTAAACAGTGAATGGTATTATGAAGTGGTTTACTGCTAATAAGCTATGTTTGAATGTTACGAAAACCCAGGGTATCTTATTCAACCCATATAAAAACCAAAACCTTCAGAACTTGGTGGTAGATGTGGAAGAGGGCATAATAAATACTTCTCACACCTCGAAATTCCTCGGTCTCATCATAGATAATAACTTGAACTGGGCTGAAAATATATAAAAGAATTGAATGGGAAATTGAGTAGAGCTATATTCGCCATAAGAACAATTAGAACTAACACCAATATTAAAATAAAAAAAAAACAGTATACCTACTATGCGTACTTCCATAGTCTGCTGCAGTATAGAGAATCATGTAGGGATCATTTCGCAAATCACAAAATATTCACACTTACTAATGTATACATCTATAAAGTCTCACTTCTTATCCACAAGAAATGCGGTCTCCTCTTACGTCCAGCAGATAGACATTCATACTCTACCCGGAATCAGTCAATAATTTTACCACATTACAATTATAATAGAACTCGCAAGGGACCCCTGTGGAATCAAAGTTTACAATCACCTTCCCCAAACAATCAAAATGTTAACCGAGAGAAAATTCAGAACGGAACTCAAAAATTTTCTATAACTCAGACGAGTTTTTCGATTCCATTATCTGATGCATACAGTGTATTTATTTATTTATTTCATAAAATGACGATTTGAAAAAATCAGCCCTACTTATATTCATTATTTTATGTCGGCTAGTCGCTTTCCCTACGCCTTTGGCTATTAGTAGATACTCTTCCAAATATATATTTTTTGTTTTCTTTTTATGTACATTTATTGTGTATCTTATGGGAAATAAATATCTAAACCAACTAGGATTATTCACCATTTTTCGATATTGAAACAACAAGTAAAACTGAGTCTCTTTATTTTAACATACTTTTTACATACTTATATGGATCAATTGAACAATAGATTTTAGTGAATAATTTTATACTTTCTACTCGATTCGAATGAAAATATCTGAAAATGTGATTTTTCATCGCTGCGTCTCTTTCTTATGGTCGTTTCAATTCCTCTCTCTCTCTCTCTCTAAGCTCGATCTAGTAGATAATAAATAAAAAAAAAAAAAACATGGTGTCAAATAAATCGGTCAGTAGTCATTGTGCCAAATATTATTTTGTCACATATATGTGTCAGCCATATCGACAGGGATCTTAATTTGTTCACCAAGTATTCCTAACTTGAAACCTCTACTTTATTCATCATTTAAGATTTATATGTAGGTAGGCACCAGAGAGTAGGCTGAGAATCTTAAAGTAGGTATAAATGATACCAAATTATTTCTTCTATACGATAGGAACGAATTCTGATAAGTAGTATAACTACTGAGGTCACTTCAGAACACATAGTAGGTGAAAAAAACACAAAATAAGAAAAACAAGTACTGATAGGTACACAAAGATATTGAATGTTTATTTTCAAGCGTTCTCGATTTCATTCTTCTTGTTGTTTTGACCCCCATAAAGTTAGCAGAACCACTTGCAAAAAAATCGATGAAACCTATTGCAATAATTGTCGAATAATTGTCGAGAATTCGTCGTGAAAGAAAAAAAATTGTCGCGCTCTTAGTTTTTTTTATATGGGGTGGCTCTGCTAACTTAATATTAAGTTAGCAGTGCCACTCACGAATAAACGTCAAAAATCATCACAATTGTTATGAATAATTGTCGAGTAATTGTCGAAGTCCATCTGACGTAAAAAAACCGCAAAAAATCCATTCCTTATAGCATATATATACCTTTTTATGGAATTTCCTGGTTTCTAGGAAAATTTCGCATTTATGGCAACAGCGTATTTGTGTTATGACTTTTTACGTTTTTTCCGTGTCATTAATGACGATTATAAAGTTGTTTAGGAAACTTCCTATGTTCCAGAAGCAGAGTTTTGATGCTGAATAATAAAAGAAAAACAAATTTCACAATAGTTCACCTACGTAACTTTGTTGATTTGTTACTTTTTCAACAAGAAATCATCTGAACAATTGTTGAATGACCAAAAAGTATTTGTCGTGTGGTGTTTGAATTTGCTGAAGCAGAAAAACTGCGTGTGATTGGTAAAATTCCATTATTTTATTCTCTTAGCAGTATCTACTCACTGTATGATGATTTATTATCATTCTTTGGTGCAGAAATTCATCAACTTATTGTGCAATGACCAAAACAAATTTGTCGTGGAACCTCCAGGTCTTCAGGAGCGAATGATAGAAATATTCCGATTTCTCAGTAATATACCCACTTAACTTGGTTAGTTATTGATTTTTTCATTCACAAATGAACTGAACAATTGTCGGACGACCGAAATGTAATTGTCGTGAACGCAGAAAAAATGTCGCGTTCTTAGTTTTTTTCATATGGGGTGGCTTAATATTAAGTTAGCAGAGCCACCTCTTATAAAAAAAACTAAGAACGCGACATTTTTTCTGCGTCCACGACAATTACATTTCGGTCGTTCGACAATTGTTCAGTTCATTTGTGAATGAAAAAATCGATAATTAACCAAGTTAAGTGGGTATATTACTGAGAAATCGGAATATTTCTATCATTCACTCCTGAAGACCTGGAGGTTCCACGACAAATTTGTTTTGGTCATTGCACAATAAGTTGATGAATTTCTGCACCAAAGAATGATAATAAATCATCATACAGTGAGTAGATACTGCTAAGAGAATAAAATAATGGAATTTTACCAATCACCCGCAGTTTTTCTGCTTCAGCAAATTCAAACACCACACGACAAATACTTTTTGGTCATTCAACAATTGTTCAGAGAATTTCTTATTGAAAAAGTAACAAATCAACAGAGTTACGTAGGTGAACTATTGTGAAATTTGTTTTTTTTTTATTATTCAGCATTAAAACGTAGCTTCTGGAACATAGGAAGTTTCCTAAACAACTTAATATTCGTCATTAATGACACGGAAAAAACGTGAAAAGTCATAACACAAATACGCTGTTGCCATAAATGCGAAATTTCCCTAGAAACCAGGAAATTCCATAAAAAGGTATATATATGCTTTAAGGAATGGATTTTTTGCGGTTTTTTTACGTCAGATGGACTTCGACAATTACTCGACAAGTATTCATAACAATTGTGATGATTTTTGACGTTTATTCGTGAGTGGCACTGCTAACTTAATATTAAGTTAGCAGAGCCACCCCATATAAAAAAAACTAAGAGCGCGACAATTTTTTTTTCTTTCACGACAAATTCTCGACAATTATTCGACAATTATTGCAATAGGTTTCATCGATTTTTTCGCAAGTGGTTCTGCTAACTTTATGGGGGTGTTGTTTTGCAGTTTTATGTGAATATACTCAATTATGAAAATATTGAAATAGTCTGGAACACCAGAGGTTATCTATTATTAGAAATCGTTCATATAAAAACGCTTCGATATCGGAATAGGATATCTGAACAAAACCATACTGGAATTGAAAGAAGAGTTCGAAAATGTGAAAATATATAAGTGTTCCATTAGAAAAAGTTGACTCTCAGTCAGTTTTTCATGTGATCTGGAGTGAGAAGCCTCATGATATCACTCCACTCTGTATCATTCATCGTCTTAGGATCGCACAGTCCAAAATTAACATTTCTTGAAGTTCATATTTTGATATGAAAAATTAGAAAATAATTTTCATCTAGAGGAGGGTCATAGTTAGCTATAGGGAAATCACAGATGAAATTTTTGAAAATGTGACAAGAATCAATAAAATGACATACTATCTATGGTATTTCATTTGAAAAATCGAAGTTGCTACTGATTTCTAGTAGAAGCGGCAACGTCGCATCATCGAAAATATTTTAGATGAATAGATCATGATGATCTATGTATATATCCAGATTTTCAGATCGATCCGTTGCTTCACCAGCCTTCTGAGAAATCACTCTCACAATTCATTTCACATTAATTAAAAGTTATCTCAACTCAGTTGAATTTTATTATAGTGGTAGTTTCGTGGAAAAGAGGTGGCTTTAGCCTGTATATGTGAAAATATATTAGGCTATATATATTTTTGAAAATACCCAAACTATCGACATAGATGGAAATCAACCGAAAAATCAACACCGAAATGATTATCATCTGTAGAAGATTATTCTACAATTAATGAACCCGGTTCCATCGATTTTCTATCAAATGATTTTGCTAATCTTTATAGAGGTTAGAAGCGGAGAAGTTAGGATCCAAAACTTGAAAAACAGGTCTCAATAATGGTGTTTTAATGGTTCAACCTCCGAACAACAAACCCACTAGAAGGATCACAAAACAAATATTCTGATGCTAACATGAATTCCCAGAATTATCATAATATTAGTACCCAATCGTCGCCAGTGTTGTCATATCCATTCATCAAAAAGTGATAAATATTTAAAGTCCTTTATGAATTCATGTAGTTCAATGCACAAATATAATAATAAATTTGGGTCATGACGATTATGAATCAGTTCTGATTAATACAAGATTGCTACATTATTCTGAGACTTAGCAATTTTACTTTCTTGGGGGCTCGAGGACCAGCATGGGTATCATGAATACTTTTTGCTCAACGTTGCAACACCGCAATTTGATATTGACAGTCAACGGCGATTATTGCTTTGTTTGGTATCTGTCATTATTTACGTTTTGATTTATCGATATTATTCAACTTGTGTTCAGTTTTGTGTACTCAGAATTCATCAGAAACTCAGTTTATTTCCTGTTTTGGTGATTTGATATAATGGGAGACGTTGTGAGGTGTGTTAAAGACAATGTTGAACCGGCGATCAAAACACGTCATTTCATAGGTGAGTTACCATTGTCGTATCATTCGAGATTTTGAAGCATTTTCCCAAATGGAATGGATAAAAATAAATTTCAATTAGATTGATTAGATTATATTGATTATACTCATAGGTCAGCTGCGACAGTGTCTTGTGGTGAAATATGGAGCACTGATAAATGCTTCCTCATTTGTGGTCAAAATATGCGAAGCTGCTGAAAAATCACTGAGAATAATGATGAACTCAATTAATATTTTTGATAAAAAATATTAGGAAATTTCTATACTTCTTGTACACACAACAATGAGAAATTTACCGTTGACTGTTTTTGGAACTACTCAAACTAATTTGAAGAAATATTTCACTGTAAGACTCCATCATGAGGCAAATAAATTGAAAGATTCAACGGAAGTTAGAGTAAGGAGTATGTTAACAAAAACAATCCTATTTAAAAATCAATAAATTATTTGTGTGATTATTCATGTTTGTTTTTCATTTCAGTCCTGTTTTAAATAAGAAACACTGCTATTTGCTACATCTTCACATGAGTCATGATTTTATTGTTGATATAACATTTCGTCATAATACTTGTCAACACATATTCATTATCGATTTTCATCTATCTACATGAAATAAAATAATCAGACATCATTTTTTTGCGTCAAAATATATGAATTCTGCTCAAGATAAAACCTCCTTCATTTTTGACGATATCGTGAAATGATATGAAAAAGTTTCATCTTCAGATTTGAAAATTACATTCAAATATGCAATCATATCTATTTGCATTGAAAACGAGTTTTTCACTTTTTTGACAATTATTTCCACTAGTAGGTACTGAACTCGGTACTGAACTTCGAAATCGTAAATATACTTACATGCACTGTCACTGATCGTCACAGATATAAATGTTCATTATCGAAATTGAACGTTATTTATGATAAAGAATAAGTAGAAAACTGTATACTGAATAGTAAGTATATTGTTTCATATGGCGTTGAGAATTGAACTTTTCTTGTGACGTGATCATAATAAGTTCATTGATTACAAGCAAGTTACAAAAATCCCCATAGGATTGTATGTATTCGAATTTTTACGTAAAAATGGGACAATCAGGTTCTGCTATCCTTGTTCAGACAAAGATAGATACTATAGATGTTGCTTTCAAACAAACTGTATTGCCAGGGGTGTGGATTACTTATCTAGTCTGTTCAATGATCGAAGGGTTCAACAAATATTAATTATGGAAACTTACTCGGACCGATATATTATAAATCCAAAATTCCAAAGAGTAATGATAAGGCCAGGATAAGGCCGAGACGAAGGCATAGAATAAGGCAAGAGTAAAATATTTATTTATACACCAAGGTAGTGAAGAATATCATCATTATTACCCAAGGACCAAAATTACATCCCGGGGCGCTAGCCGGCGAGATACAGTGTGTAAAAGCCAAAAATACATATTTATAAAAAATCTCGAAAAACGTCAAATTCAAATCATTAATCGACATTCTTCAACGTCAAAATGCGATCTCTACCTTCAACCCACTTCGAATGACAGGTACAATCCCTAATTTTTCAAATGGGAAGTGAATGCTTGCTATATATAGTTTGAGAGGTTTCTTCATTCTCTTTTTTTTTCATCTGTGGACAACACGAAAGGGAAACCTATAATGTCCGAGGAACATCGTGTTAGCCAGCGGTGGAATTTTGAGAGAGAAGGAAGGTATTGGAATTTTTCTTGAAAGTTTGGAGGTTTTTAGCATCAGGAAAGACTTCACTAGGCAAAGAGTTCCACAACTTTGCCGTTCTATCGATAAATGATGCTTGGTATAGCGATGTTCGACAGGTCTCGAGCCTGACAGTGTAGGGGTGACCATCCTGAGCTCGTCTGGTTTATCTATACTAGGAATCGCGCGTGGTGGCATAATAGATGAAATTTCCGTTGAGCACCGACCGTGGAAGTATTTATGAAAAAGGCAGAAAACGCCGACGTTTCTACGATGATCTAGAGAGGTCAATGATTTGGTGAGTGTTGAATCATTGACTAGGTGAATATCTCTCTTCTGAATTGAATCTTAGAGGTTTAGCGTATGTTTGGGTCGAATTTGTGCTTTGTAGATCATGAGCAGTTGCTGGGATGTGAAGTATCTCTTCGCACGGAATAGAAAACCAAGCTTTTGTGAAGCACATGATCGTCCCATGAGAGAGCACTGTTGGTGGTGACACCCAGCATGGATATTGACGACCTCATAGGAACAGTTGTACCCGACATCATCAAATTGGGCATTGTGTGATCTGCCTTCTTGGTGAACATACAAGCTTGAGTTTTTGTTGCATTGAACTGTACTAGATTTTCAGATCCCCATTTTAGAATTCTTGTCAAATCCTCATTCAAAGCATCGACCTGTCTTCGTCTTGCACCTCTGGCCTCGTTGCAAAGCTATGAACTGGGTTGGAGGACACATTGAACAAATCATTGATGTGGAGCAAGAACAAAGTTGGTGCCAAGACAGAGCCTTGTCGAACACCAGCATTGATCGTCATTGTATCCGACGAGACCCCGTCTACCACCACATAGAGTGATCTGTCTGCAAGGAAACTCGGTAGTAAAAGACACAGTTACAGTTACATCTACCTAAATGACATTCATAGTCCTTTCTAGTGTTTTACAGTCCATTACGTTTTGCATTATATTTTAGTTTATTGCATTTATTCTATCACGTATGCATTATATTTGATTGTTTTCTTGCGAATTTCGGTAACCACATGATTTTATTTTATTCTCCATTGATTGTTGCAGTAAGCTTGGAAACGATGAGATTTTTGAATAGAGAATGGAAAGACCTATACTTCCTATTCAAAAAATTTGGCGTTGTACCATTTTGACGTTGAAAAATATAAAATTTGAATTTGACATGATTTTTCATAGATATGTGTAACCGAAATAATCCATTTATTCCGTATGGCTTTAACACACTGCATGATGAAGTATATAGTGAAAAATCTCGTGAAAAATATAGGAGAACCAGAAATTTCACATCACTTTGATCAAACAGGGTGTTGTCGAATTAGATAGTTTTCTGCTGTGAATATGAAATGCTACAAGGTGAGTTACGACTTCTAGAATTCGAGAGATTGTTATTCTGACCATCCTTCAGAAAGAGGATCGAAGGTTCACCCGATGGAATATGTTAATATAGGAAAAACTTGGTAACGTCACGTTGGATTATTGAAAACAAAAAATAGACAGTAAGCATAAACATAAGTTTGATTCACCACGCTTTGTTAGGTCGCACTGAATATTGGAGAATAATTGAAAAACATGCCTCTCATGAACCTTCTCGCTATGCCACATCATCGGTCCACCCTGTTTATTAAATATATATTAATGACCTTATACAGAAGAGTTTGCTTATTGACCACCCTGTACTATTACCTACTTCAAGTTGTCCATAATAAAACTAAGAATTTCTTATAATGGGCTAAATATTATCTGTTCACTATTCAGACTTTTCTTATATCAGATCTTCGTTCGAGCACATAATTCCGATTCAGAGGAAAAATTAAAATGATCAATAATGATCGATAGTTTTCCGATAAGAACGTTCCATTACCACGTGTGTTATCTCTTCGAACAAAAATAACTTATCGTTTTTATGTCTCCGCAGTGTCAGTGTATAAAGGAAACGAAACTAATGCGGTTTGGTTTCAAGGTTGATGTGTGGTTATATATAGAAACAAAATTTGAATTTCAAATAGATTTATTTTTAAAACGAAATCTGCCCAACCTCTTTCATCAATTCACGAAGAAAAAAAAGTGGTCAAAATAGTATCGTCAACGTCAATTTATGCATAACATTTATTCGGGCGATTCATTAGTGTACAAGTTTTGAGCAATGAGCGAGGCAATGGATGAATACCTACCTGTTCTCTTGAATAATACTGAACAAGTGATAAAGAACTCACGAATTCAGCTCCAAACAGGTTGCGAAACTTCAGGCTCATTTTAGGCTATTTGTTGACCTGATCTCATTTTTTTTCGTCTTTCCATCATGAAAAATAGGAGCTGCTATCTTCGGCCCAACTCAGCAGTTGGATAATTACCATTTTTTATAGATTCAACTAACTTAAATTTGTAAGGGTATTACTTGAGGCTGATTTATCTCACCATTTCCATAATTATAATTTCATTATTCGAGAATGAGTGAAAGATGTTTTCCTACGACCACTCAAAAAAAACAGCGCTCACACCATTGTTTTGTTATTTAGAAAGTAGCCCATTTCACTAGGGCAACAGGAAAGTGAAACTAACTATCTAGGAATTTTCCTGTTGGTATCATCACATATGGTACTTATATTTTGGATTGATTATGCATCCTAACATTTCGGGAAATGATTCAATCCACTACCCTCGATCCTTCTTCCAGATGCGTCTGGTAATGTGATTATCATATCCTCACTTTCATGATCTCTGGATATTATGAATCAACTATATTATTGAAGAACGAAATGTCAAAAATGACAATGACAAACAACGTTGACGTTGAGTCGCTTGAGTGAAGTTGGTTACCGAAGATTTGTAGCTGTATTATCCGGAATTCATAGACGTACTCATTTATCTTCATGAAATCGACACCAACAAAAAATATTGGCAGGCTCCTGTATTTTTTATAAGGGAAACTTTGATTAACTTTCGAATTCGAGTAGGCGTATTTCGTGAAATTTCAATGAGTGACAATGGCCAATGGGTGAAACTTGGAATGATAATGATTCAAATATTTATGGTCGTAAGAAAAATAGTGTACATAACTCGTTGGAAAGTGTATTTCAAGCACTCGTGTCATTTTCGCACTCGCTGTTAGCGGCTTGTGCTAAATAACAACTCGTGCGAAATAAGGCACTTTCTACACTTGTAATTCACTTTTGGTCAATGCAAAACATGACTTCTTGAATCTCTGAAACTAACCTAAACATTTTTGATTTCACCGTATATATATTGAAATCATACCAGTAATATTGTACTCATCGGTGATGGGAAATATGCATTATGATAACATGTGTATTCATTTTCATGAATATTTCGAGGTGTTTTTCATTTGTGTATATACTTGATAGTCGCGTATACGTACCTTCTTCGACCGATAACAATTAACTTTTTTTATCCACTGAATCATCGAGTTTGGACAAGTTTGAGATTATTGGGATATGAACGGATACCAAGATCAGTGTTGCCAGAGTGTTTGTATCACGTGTGGTACAATCATCTCGGAAAAGTATATAGGGGTACGACAATGTAAAATGATGCTGAGATGTGGTATTTGTATGATTACGAGGTGTATCAACATGCCATTCGATTATCTCATCATTGATGGATTGCGGCAATGGCACAGAACTGTTTTAGTTCTGTGTGCAACGGCGATTTCATCGACAATCACAGAATTGACAAATTTGAGATTAGTTGTCACCGAATTGATCTACAATGTCAACAGTTTTTGGTGTCAACTTTTCTGTTAATCTGTTAGGTGCTTCTTTCTTTTTACATTCTCATATTCACGTTATGAAGACAACCTAAAATCATGAGAGGGTTACCAAAGAGAATAAAAATAGTGTGATGAATCAGAAGACAATATTCCTCTGAGTGAAATAGACGAAGAAATAGCAGAACTTGCTAAAGTAAAGACTCACAAATTCTGAACAAAATATCATTCCAGTTCTATTCCAGAGGGATTGCATAGTTTTTTTTTCCCGAAAACGCTGGTTTATAAGATATCTGAGAATATTCGGAATTTAAATTTCTTATTCCGAGGTTTCACTAAATAGAGCTCCAGCAATCGAATTCAGTTTAAACTAAAGTTGAAATAAATAGGATGTTGTTCTATTTAAAAATAGGGTGTTCCATTCACAAAAAATAGTTGTGCATTGCACAGAAAAACTGAGAGATCTGACATCATTGTCGATACAGTGTTGTTTCAGAGATATTCAGGAGTTTTCATACTCCTTTCTAACCCTGTATAACGTAATATGGAACATGAATTTCTTGAATATAGCGTTCTGTTACTTGTAAAACATATATTTCCACCACCTTGAGTATCCTGAAATTGCCTAAGGGCGATAGAATAAATATCTGCTCATCTCAGCTTGTTTTTTTTTCATGTATAGCGTAATATGGTGAAAACACCTGAATGAATTTCTCGGCAATCGCTTAGAACATATTATATACTCGTATCTAATGGCTTTAGCGAGGTCTTCGGTGATCTAAAATTACCAAAGTACGATAGATTAAACTACTGAGTATTAGCATTTGGTGTAGTTGATAATTTATTCTCAATAAGTACATAACTACTAGTATACATTAGTAGTACATAAGGACTATCAAATGGGAAGGTGACGATGAACAAACCAATTCAAGTTGAATTGTTCTCCTATTGACCTCTGGTGACGAAAGCCATATTGCCGGTCGTTCACGATTCTTGAGCTCTCTAGATATCGGATGAGCTCGATGTTGATTGCTTTTTCCATTACTTTAGAGATCACAGATAGTAGTGCAATCGGTCTATCGTTGTTAGGGAGGGTTTTCTTGCCCCTCTTTGGAATCGGTTGGACCCTAGCTTTCTTCCAGTTAGAAGGAAATACGCCGAGTTTGTACGAAAGGGTGAACAACCTGCAAAGAACTGGTGTTAGTTCTGGGGCACATTTCTTGAGAACAATAGGCGGTATTCCGTCAGGTCCCATAGCCTTCTTGACGTTGAGGCTAAGCAGAATGTGTCTCATTGTGCGATGCCGGAAGACAAATTCTGGCATACGGTTATCGATGGTAGCGATTTTGGGAAGTTCCTGGCCTCGTATTATCAATGTATTATCATCCTCTGGGAGGGGTGGAAATGAGTTAGAAGTGAAATTTCTCCCGATTGCCTTGGCAAAGGTCCAAAATGAACGGGAACCATTTGGACACTCTATGAGCTTTGATCTTATTTTCGTGTTGTATGCCTCTTTAGACTCATCTATCGTTCGATTGCATGTATTCCTAGCTTCAACATATTCAGCTCTAGTTTGCGGGCTTGGGTTTCTGCGCCAACGACGGTATGCTGCTTGCTTCATGCAGTCCGCCCTGTATCTACAGACCGACCGGCGACCATTATTTGGTCATGTATCTATCGACTACCTTCGTCAGTGTTTATTCATAGGATATAAATTCACTTTTTGTATTGGGATGATATAGCGCTGAGTCAGAATGTACAACTACGTTTTGACTGGGAAGACAGATCGAATCTAGCACTCTTGCTGGAACCTCTATAAGTATAATATATCGTAGTTACAATAAACTTTACTTTTCGAAGTTATTGTTTCATTTCTGTGTCAATTGGACACAGACGACATTCAGAGCGACGACCCTAGAACAGGTTCTATCGAACCATGGTTCATCAGTGGTTCGTGATTTGGTGCTATGTGGTATGTAAGTTTCCATTCCCAGTATGATGATTTCCGAGATCTCTTCAGCACATTGCGTAGGATCTCCCGATTCAAAACACATTCTCCTCCAAGGAAACTCAGAAAAAAACATGCGAAGGCCATCCCAGTCGGCTGAATTGCAATGCCAAATAGTGCGTGGGGGTGTTGGACTGGTTCGCGGAGTGATGTAAGGACATATCGTGGAGATGAGTGTGTGGTCTGAGTTTCCTAGTGGTGCACGGACTTTCACTTCATACGGTTCCGGATTCTTAGTGAGGAACAGGTCGAGCCTATTGGCATAATGATTGCTGATATCAGGGATCCGAGTAGGTTCATCAGTTGCTCAAGACCATAGGTGATAGCGAAAGCCTCGGCCAGACGTCCTGCGTCATCTGTTTTGTTCGAGAATTTCAGCCAGGTGGAGTTGTGGACTTATGTCAATAACAACAATACCTTTGTCGACTCCGCAACCAGTGAAACCAATGTTGAATATCAGGTTTGATTCAATCTTGGGGTGTGAAATTTTCTCACCGGCCAATACCACACTAGCGTGAACTATTCCTGGATTTTTTCCAGGAATTTCGGGATATACACATTGTGTGTGTGTGTGTGTGTGTGGAATTAAATTCCGTAATCTTCGATTGTGGTGTTGAACATGCAAGATAATATCAATATCAATACAATATCAATGTATTAATAGGGAATAGTAAGAATGCATAATTTGGAAGATAGGGGAGGCAAATTGGACAGCAAATTGTAATGTGTTTATTCAATTATTCAGAAATCAAACCCTTGTGAGAGTGACAAATTTATCTCGATTTATTCAAAAAGTGGTCGAAATAATATCGCTCTACATTACAGAGTGATCTTAAATAAATAATCACATATGTATCACTACACTAATTTTGTAATCGTCATTATCATATTTATCATTCATTATTCAATAAATCATAATTTCTGACGATAATTTTGTTTCTCTTAAGACGAAAAAATAAATTAAATATAGAACAAATACCTTTGCTATACATATGACCATATGAAGCTGCAATTATCATAATTGCGACAACTATCAACTCCTGATTTGTAATAATAGTACGAGGTAACGATTTCATTACAAGCCACTGCGAAATAGCCTCGTATTGGTAAGTAAGTCTGTATTCTTGCTTTCTATTTTGCAATTTTCAAGATCGAAATGGAATGAATCAGTCAGAAAGCAGTGGATCTGTTGATATATATGTGCTTCATACTATATTCGATGTAAATTCACAATATTTATGTATATTTATCTGCACGCCACCGTAACAGTGAATATACAGTGAGTACAAACTACAAAAACATTGAATGATAGAATCAATGAACCAAATTAACAATACTCACATGCTGAACTTATCAAGACAAAACTCGAGGAAAAAGTTACAGGATGGTTAATAAGACAAAACATACAGGGTGTCCCGAATAGATAATGACATATAAACATATGTTTGCAAATGAGCCGATTGGGATGTAGCCCAAAAAATATATTTCAATCATAGGCAGATAAAGAATTTTTTCACTCGGTTTTTCATTTAGTTGACTACGATCTGCAAAAGCATTTCCTCATCATAAAAATTTCGAAAATTTCTACCTTTTTCCTCTGAGGTTATCTGAAAAGTTCCGTCCATGGAACACCTATTCGTAATGAGGAAGATCTGTTAGTAAGGATAATGGCCAGTTGTACCGACCGTGCAATCTTTGCATTGAAGTGAATGGTCAACATTTTGAACAATTATTGTAAAACGACAGCAAACTTGTATTTTTTGGACCAAAATCTAAGAGAGATCTGATATCACAAAGTTGCGTTCTTGTTTGATCAATGGTGAAACTTTACAAATTTTTGGAGTTAAAAGTCTTGGTCTATGGATAGACAACTACTACTACAACTAATACTATTTCCCAATAGAAGCT
The DNA here is from genome assembly GCA_963576655.1 of Gastrophysa polygoni. NCBI lineage: Eukaryota > Metazoa > Arthropoda > Insecta > Coleoptera > Chrysomelidae > Gastrophysa > Gastrophysa polygoni. The sequence continues at coordinate 4,631,835 of OY755087.1, forward strand.
TTCTCAGTCGCGACATGAAACTACTAATTTGTGATAGTTTGATAATTTCAAAATTTGTCTATTGCGCGACTGCATTTAGGGCCTGGCATTATAAAATCGATATCAAATTGGATTACTCTTGTCTACGATTTGCAATCTTACAAACTACCTCTTGTTCATTGGTGTCTATTCAGGATACATTTGGTTGAATTTTCTGCAAGTTCTGGCAATGATTTGATCACATTGTCCGTGTATAATAAATAACTTCATAAGAAACACTGTCAATAACAATTACTGAATTACTCAATAATGTCACCGAATTGTCATGAGTTTGATATTTCCATGGCTATCTAAAATTAACTTTTTCATAAAATTATATTTTTCACAAAAAGCGGCATTATTAAGAAAACTGGATGATTTAGGTATATGGATATGCTATGTCATCTTGTAGCATTTTTATTCGTCTTTCAATTTATTGAGTAAAAAACAGTGGGTACCGTTTGAAAAAATGAACTTTTGACAACTTGTATGAACAACGGATATAATAATAATTTCAGCACGCCCTGTATGATATGGAGGCGACTTCTCGGTGTAAATTGAATATATACATCAAGCTTGTTCAAACCAGCACTAAAATATCAACTCTTTATGATTCGATAGCCCTGATTTACATAAGTTCAATTAGGGATATGTTTTGGATCAAATTTAACAAATTATTTTTCATTTTGAAAACCGATAGAGATAGGTATAGGGATTTATTAACAAAATAGTATTGTAATAAAAAGGCAATTCTAAAAATTTGTTAATATACGGTGTGTTCCATTTAAAAAAAAATGTTGTTGCTAGGACTTTTTGATAGAAACGGCAACGTCGCAATTTCGAAAATATTTTAGATCGATAGAACAGGTGATAAAATGTAAGATGCGAAATTTTCAGAAAAATCCTGCGTTGCGTTCTCCATGAACTTCTAACGTACCATCGACCGTGAGGTACCCTGTATATACATTTCTACAAATTTGATTCCTCGAAGATATTCCAATTGGAGAACGACAACAAATGTGGTGGTAATGAGATGGTGCTCCTGCAAACAATCCTATTATAGCTATTGCATTCCTCAATAAAACCTTTCAAGACCGTTGGATTGGAAATAGTCGACTTGTTTGATGGCCGGCACGTTCTACAGATCTCACGCCACTGGACTTTTTCCTATGGAGATATGTGAAACAAGTTGTCTTCGAAACCCAACCAATAAATATTGAAGATTCAACCCAGACAATTTCTGAGACTTGTGATACCGTTACTCCGGAAATAATTAGAGCTTTTTTCACTCGCGCGCTGATTCGGCGACTTGATGGATGTGTGGTGAGTGCTGGCCAACATTTTGAACAATTTCTTTAGTATAATTCAAAATGCAGATACATGGTATCATCATTATGAAGGTATTAAATGCAATCTTCTTATTGATTCATCCTCGGATTTATCGTTGATAAAAATCCTCGTGGAAATCATGATAACCTTTTTCGATATATATTTTTCTCAGTGTATTTTGTGGACGATGGCTGACTTCACTCCCGTCGCCGCGTTGCCCATGTAGCGTACGACAGTTCTTTCGACTTCTCGCAGGTCTCTAAAATTCGTGCCACCCAGGTGTGACTTCAACCACCACCACCACACCCCATAGAGGTTGTAAGCCCAGGATCGCGTGCATCCATACAACTCATTCTTGTTATATTATATATAGCTCCCCACCCCCATGTTCATCCACCCCCACTTACTCACGAGTGGACTACAATCTACAACCCCTATGCATTTGGCAATATGCATATGTTTTATCGACCCCTCAACCCTGGTTTTCGTCTATTGACCTTTATGTTGAAGAAACTGGTTTTTCTATTTGCTTCACTTTGGTTATTCCCTCCCTTGTGGAATGTGCATTGAGTTTTCATTTAATAAATGATCATTAGAAGAATTTATGTTCTACCGGACCGCGGATGTAGGTCTATGTTCGATATTTCGTGCGTAGTAGTTGATTGGTGTTTGTTTCTGTTTTTTCACTGCAATACATTCATGAATGATTTTGTCTATTTCTTCTATGTTCAAATACAAGACTAGATATAGGAAACAGGATTGATCTAATTAGGAACAGTTCCAGCTTTGTCTACATTCAACCTGTCGAACATCGCTATACCAAGCATTATTCATCAATAGAACGGCAAAGTCGTGGAAATCTTTGCCTAGTGAAGTCTTTCCTGATGTTTACAACCTCCAAACTTTCAAGAAGAATTCCAATACTTTCCTTCTCTCCCAAGATTCCACCGCTGGCTAACACCATGTTCCTCGAACATTATAGGTTTCCCTTTCGTGTTGTCAACAGATTAACAAAAATTAAAAATTAGCAGATTTGTTTGTTCAATGTGGTTATACCAAGCAAAAACTGATAAAATGCGACTTTGTGATGAACACTTCTCTATATGACGAATTGGTTCAGAAGCATATCAAAATTCAATGTTTTTCCACTTTTCACAAACTAGAGCTTTTTCGGCGATAGTGTACGTACCTAAACAACGCGCTGTTTTGTCTTTTCAAATCTTATTATAATATTATCATCTTGCCTCAATAAATGTTCACCTTTTATTCATGCCCCCTCCCCATGAATAAAAGGTGAATCCGCCCTTTTATGCCAGGTGCATTTCTACCTGGGCATTATGAAGAATAATCATCTAATTGATTTACAGAACTGTATATAGATCTGAGTTTATCGGAATTTATGTAGAAATTTCCTAATATCTTCCTTATATATATATGAATAATGATGAAAATCTCACTTCAGATCAATTTTCCTAAATATTCTAAATGATTCGATGATTCCATATTGATTGTAGTATTCTGTTTTTTTTTTCAATGTTTTCATGCTCTGGTAAATATTTATTGCATGAAGAGAATAGTACATACAATATTCCACTTTAGTTCAATCTGTGATTTTAAGTAGTTAAACCAATAAAAAATCGTTGTTGGGTCTTATTCTACCATGGATTTGAGTGCGGTCAAATATTTATCCTTGTAGAATAATGTAGCCGTGTCGTCAGCATTGATAGTGTTCAATCACTATTGACCGTCACTGCACGCGAAATGTGATATATATATATATATTATCGATGATGATCATTCCAATTCTGAATCTTATCACTTCATAGTAATCTCATCATTCACAATGGATTTGAACGTTCACAAATAAATATTTATTTGTGTAAAATGGTGTTAAGTATCGTAGATGGAAGGTTTATAAACAAAATCTATTTGTAGAATTGAAGGCGATAATAAATGACGATCGACTGATGATAATCATTTCAATAGGGACATTTTTATCATCATAGTGACACGTCCATGATAGTGACCACTACTGCATTACTGCACTACTGCATTACTGCATTACTGCACTACTGCATTCGCAAGCCGTTGACACAAATTAAAAATCGCTTTCGAATTCATTTTATTCACTATACAGAATATCAAGCTTAGTATTGAATCACTTCGAATCATATCCTCTGGAATTTCACCTCAAAAATATATGATATATGTATATAATTATAATATACAGATATTTGTTTACAGAATAGTCACATGAAAGATCTGTTTGAACATATTCGCCCTGTATAGTATCGGAAGTGTCTCAGTCCTCGAACCTAGATTTTGGATCTGACTTGCCCTATGTATCATTAGAAACCATAATGTTTTCGATATTGTTCATTGATCTTCATGACCTTATCTTCTTCTCAGAATGATAGAAATAAAAAATTATGGTTGGTTGAAAATTTTATAATTTGAGTCATGAATTTCGAGTTCGATATTAAACAACTATATCTATATGCATTTTTGATAATTTATCACTAAAATGTGTCTTCATTCAATTTCAAAGATAAATTATTGAAATTTGGAATAGCCTATATAGTTGATTAACGTCACATCTTCATACATGAATGGTTTCTTTTTTATTCCTGGTTTAGCTGGAAATGGAATTTTCGATTATTGAATGGAATACTTTGTATTCCATAGATTTTTATAATTTTCCATAATTTTCTGAATCGTACCATGATTTTCTATATTATGAAGTGACATTCAAAATATCAATATCATGTCAATTCAATTTTCAATTTTGCATTTATGTATGCGATGGCTACTTTGATTTACTTCTATTGAATAAAGTAATGCTAGAAAAATTGTTTTCTATGACAAAAAAATCTTCTTTCCTTCTATTGGTATCATGATAGTTCATTTATAATTTGCCACATTGAAATTTGCAATGATTTCAATCGAAATTATCATCACATACTTACATGGAAAATTAAAAATGAAATTGAAATATAGGCATTGCAAATTTCACTGATATGATATTATTGAATTCAGAAAACTATTTATTTTGAGAATGCAATGATATACGGGGTGTTTCATTTGGAAATTGAAAATTAGAACTACTTCTTATGAAATCAGAAATGGAAAAACATAATTTACCTATGTGTTAAAACGTGATGTACATAAACTATATAGGTCATGTGAAATTTCAATCATTTTTATATCCAAAACCAACGGAAAAAAGAAGGATGTACCATCATGTAGTTTAATCTGATATATAAGGACACTATTAGTGTAGCAAATCAAAATGACTACTTTACAAAATTAAAAAAAAAAACAAAATATCAGGAGATACAATGAGATCATATTTTGGAATTATATATTACACAGGGTATTCAACAACATGTTTACTATTGAACTTATATTCTCTGAACTAAAAATTTTGTATATTTTTCATATCATATTATGGATACTCATGGAATACTTATCTGCTTGACTATTAGTATGTAAGAAGTATTCAAAATAATACTTCAACTATATATATATTTCGAATTTTTTTAATGTCATGACGATTTTTTCCATGAATTTCAATTTATATTAATCAATTATTATTATATTTCAATTTATGTTAATCCAACTGTTGAAGTATTTTTCATATTTCCTCATGATGACACAATGTTGTATCGTAACTTTGATCAAGTGAAAAAAATTCACCATCTATTGTATTTAACACTTATTTATATTTCTCTTATATACACTTCTTCTAAGTTTTATGGCACCACAAAGGCCACATTTTAAAAATTGTTCGTGATTCACAGTGTGTTGCATTTCTCCGTGATAACGAAAAAAATATTTTCAAATAGAACAACCCGTTTATTTTCCTGTCATTACAACGGTCCCTTCGTTTCCTACTCAGCACTACGTTTTTTTTCGCCACAATGCGCCGTTGCCAAGTTATTGATTCTTTTAGGAAAAAATAGGGAGTGATGCAGGCTCTGAATGAAATAACTGTGATTGAGCTGTTTCTTCATGAACCTAATGCTGCACCAGCCTTTATGGCCCACTTTCAAAAAATCACTTTCACAATTTCTAACACATTAATTACATTCATTTTCCAGCTTTTGATGGGATTTTCTCTCCTCGTTTCTAAAAAAATAGAGTAGAAGTTATTAAAAATTATTGCAATATATTTGTAGTAAGGACAGATTTAGGATCTGTCCCAAAATGTCACTGCGCTTGAAATTAAACCTTTAGATACCTAAAAGAGAAATTCTCTATTGGTCAGTGACACCTTGTTTTTGAAAAAATTTGGAAATACAAATATATTTAATAATAATAAAACCTCTACTTATCTTGGTGGACGTTTCGGGAACGAATCTGCTCCCGTTCTCAACACAATTGAAATATTTTTCTCTTCGTAAACTTTTTTCAATGTTTCCGATTTTGACACTGAAAAGTGACAATTTGGCAGACGGAGGAATTCTGGTTACAAGGTGTTTTCATCAATTGATATCGAATTTTCCATTTTCATATTCAAGTTTCAGAAGTGGATGCCAAGTTCTATCTATATCAACTGAACAAGAAGCAATATTATTGTCTCCGTTCAGGAGAATGCAAGCAGACTCTTTGATTTTCCGTTTTTGGTTGTTGTCTTCAAAGAGTCAAAGAGCCCACATCATTGATTATGGTTTCATATCATAGATACAACATATCTCGGGGTTCATTTACGATTTGGAATTTATCACACTGCTCCACACTGTCGAAAGTCATTACGAACAGAAATTTTGAAGAAGGAGGCGATTTATGTTGAATAAACCTGTACTCTCGATGAACACGAGACTTCTTGTTTCCCTGATTAATCGGTAAAAATTGACTGAGATATGTTGTATCTATGATATGAAACCATAATCAATGGTTTGGGCTGGTGTAAGGAATTCCTTATCACATGAAATCACTCGAAATCGAATTTTTCATTGATAAAAATTGACTTGCGACAGTGTGGAGCAGTGTAATAAATTCCAAATCGTAAATGAACGCCGAGATATGTTGTATCTATGATATGAAACCATAATCAATAGTGTGGGCTGGTGTAAGGAGTTCCTTATCACATGTCGAATTTTTCATTGATAAAAATTGACTTGCGACAGTGTGGAGCAGTGTAATAAATTCCAAATCGTAAATGAACGCCGAGATATGTTTTATCTATGTTATGAAACGATAATCAATGGTGTGGGCTGGTGTAAGGAATTCCTTATCACATGAAACCACTCGAAATCGATTTTTTCAATGATAAAAATTGACTTTCGACAGTGTGGAGCAGTGTAATAAATTCCAAATTGTATATGAAACTTTGAGACCTGTTCTTTCTATCATTATACCGAATATTCAATGGTGTGGGCTGGTGTAAGAAATTCCTTATCACATAAAACCACTCGAAATATATTTTTTCAATGATAAAAATTGACTTTCGGCAGTGTAGAGCAGTGTAATAAAATCCAAATTGTATATGAAACTTGGGATCTGTTTTTCCTATCATTATACCGAATATCCAATGGTATGGGCTGGTGTGAGAAATTTCTAGTCAAACCTCTTGAAACTAAGTTTTTCAACTATGAACATAGATTTTCGGCAGTGTAGAGCAGTGTAATAAATTCCAAATCGTAAATGAACGCCGAGATATGTTGTATCTATGATATGAAACCATAATCAATGGTGTGGGCTGGTGTAAGGAATTCCTTATCACATGAAACCGTTCGAAATCGATTTTTTCAATGATAAAAATTGATTTTCGACAGTGTGGAGCAGTGTAATAAATTCCAAATTGTGAATAAACACCGAGACCTGTTGTATCTATGATATGAAACCATAATCAATGGTGTGGGCTGGCTTAAGGAAGTCGTAATCGCATTAAACCTGTAGAAATGTGGAAATACCGTATTCCGAGATTCATTTTCTTCAGATAATAATCATTTGGGGGTTGATTTCTTGGTTGATTTTCACCTCAAACAGTTGTAATAAATGTGTAAGAAATTCATGCGTGTGAAATATGTCGATAGTGTAGGTATTTTTGAATATATGAAGGGTGTGGTGCAGCTTTAGGCTGAAGCTGCACCACCACCTCATTTTCGCGAAACTACAACTGTAATAAAATTCGAGTGGGTTGTAATAAATTGTAATTAATGTGTTAGAAATTGTGAGAGTGATTTTTTGGAAGTGGGTCATAAAGGCTGGTGCAGCATTAGGTTCATTGTTTTTCAAAGATCTGAATTGTGTTTGGTGGATTGACAGGGTGCTTCAACTATTACTTTCATTTTTGTCCTTCGATTCAAGTTTATGCGATTTTTTCAAATGGGACACCCAGTATATTAGTTCCTCTTTTCATTCTACATGGAATGAGCTATCTGAGGATTTATCTTGTGGATTATTTGTGTTCTTCAAATTATATTTTTACAAAATTGAAGAAATACCTGCCTAATATTTGAAATTCGAAACGAAAGGAACGACAATAATTACACAATAATACATGTAATGCATATTCACTCCAGTTCATATGTTCATGTGAAATAATGTATCAGTTATTGATGTATTATTCGAGGGTAATATCATGAGAGTTTGTGTTTATCTGGATAAACTTTTTTTTTGAACGAAAGCTCGTTTGCTTGGTGATTGATGAGAGCGAATAACATTATTATTTGCTCGAACCGTATTACCTATAAGCAACAAAGCTCGAGTGTAGTCGAAATAAAAGTTTCTTTCGGAAATGAACACAAGCTCGAATGGTATTTTTGTAAGACAATTTGTAAGAAAATGAGATACATAGATGAATAGTTTCTTAATCATTGTTATAAACTACAGTACAGTACAGTTATCATCATTTATTTCATTTGTATCCGACCGAAGACAATTTATTTACGTTATTGTTGTTTATCAGATCTGTAACAACTTTTGAGTGATGATCTGTATCAACCTGGACATAAGAATTTAATGATTTTGCCTGGGATTTTGCCTATGAATAGCAAGAATAGAATAGTTTGTAGATCAGTCACTCCAGCTTTCGCTAATGTTGGAACAGTACTTGTTAGGTTTGCAAGATTAGTTTATTTATTCTCGGCAATGAGGCTAATTTTGATAGCTGAATCTCTGGTCCATTGAGTTGATTTGAGCCAATAGGCATATTTTGGGACCATCCCTTGTTGCTCTCATTCTTGTGATAATATTGATTCACTGTCAGAAACAACCGATCAGAATGTTTGGACCTCTTTTACAAATTTCATAAAACAGTCTATCAGGACATGCATTAGGATTTTGTCTGGCATATTATCAAGGACTGGTGAGGTATTTTCTATGTTTTTCGGTAATTTGGTATTTGGTAGTAATTTTGTTTATTCGTTGCAATCAGAAACGTATAGTCCGGATTTTGTCATGGACTAATTGATCAATGCTGAAATCGCTGTTGACTCAGAAGATATCACCAAGTTCAATGAACTAAAGGCTTTCAAATACTGAAAATGGACAACATATGGCAGATTGGAATAATATCAAGATCATATAGGAGAAGATAAACGAAAATCAAAGAGTCTGCTTGCATTCTTCCGAACAGAGATCTTGTTCAATTGGCTTCCACTTTTCAAAACAGATTATGAAAATGGCATTTTCAGTATCAAATAATAAGAAACACCTTGTGACCAGAATTCCTCTGTCTGGCAAATTGTCACTTTTCAGTGTCAAAACAAATAACATTGAAAAATTTTGCGAGGGTAAAGTGTTCTAATTGTGTTGAAAACGGGAGCAGTTTCGTTTCCGAAAAGTCCACTTATTTAAGTAGAAGTTTTATTTTTACTAAAAATATATTTGTATTTCCAATTTAAAAAAAAAAACAATAGAGAATTTCTCTTTTAGGTATCTAAAGGTTCAATTTCTAGCACACTGACATTTTCGGGCAGATCACGAATCTGTCCTTGAAATAATATTGAAATAATTTTTAATAACTTCTACTTTATTTTTCCTTTAGAAACGAAGAGGGAATTATAGAATCTATGATGTCCCAAGGGAGTTATGACCCTCTATATTGATTGCGTAACTATGACGATATAACCTTATATCCTTATAATATGCCGGTCAGAAATAAAAATAATAAGACTGTATTCATTTAATATGTCTCATTTGTTTTAGGCGTAAGTCTTACTAGTTTTAGGATAGGATATACTATTTTAGAATTCAGCTTTAGGTGTTACACTAAAACTCTCATTTGTGATTACCCCCATAGTCTGTCTGTAAGAGAGACATTAAATGAAATGATATAAAATTGAAATTATTTGTATATTAGGATTTCCATATGTGAATTAATGTTCTCTCTTCCAGTTAAAGTACCATGGTTAACATCACTCATGATTATTTTTTTTCCAGATCATATTCCTAGAGAAGTTGCGGACGTGGCCCACCGACTAATCTCGCCGCCACAATCTTCGACATCTATCGACTAGATAAAATTCGAGTACCCATTTGAAAAATAAACCACCGAAAACACACGCCGATCGCTATAATAATCGAAACGCGCTCCAGTCGATCGCCTGTTATCGAGACAATCGATTCGGTTCGCGCAGAGACAGAGAAATCTCGCCGTCGAAAGTGACAGACAGTTCGCGTCTGGCCCTCGTCCAGAAAAATCCGTCGGGAGAGGGATTCCGATTCGCGAATATCGAGATCGCGCCAGGCCGATATATGCGCGTCTGTTTCGGCACGCTGTGCTTCTCGTCTCGGCTGAATAGAAGTTCCGCCAACGACGAGGAAGCCTTCCATCGGCAGTCAGGGCAGCCTTCCCCGACAGGCCAGCCTTGTCACAGCTCGGTCAAAGCAGGCGGGACCGGCCCTGAGATGGCAGACCTGGAAGAGTTACAGGTGGGTGCGAATTGTGACTCGAGAGGTATTCGTGAAACTTCGAATGAACAATAAACTAAAATGAGAAGATTTTTGCTCAAAAATTCATACAACCGGCTGAATTCAAGCCTTCTGTGCCTCCATTGGGATAAAACTAAATTCATAGCATTCTCCTCCACAAAAAAAGATCAACACGTGTAAACTAAAAAGTTCAGTTTGTAGCATGTGAAATTTCACTACTTTATTTTTGGTTCTAATTGTTCATATCGTTACACCCTGTATGTATTCTACTCTCGGATCACTAAAGAATATTACTTGGATGTAACTTTTTACTCAGCACATAGCTGTCATTGCAACGTTACAATGACTAAGATAAGATGTTTCTAGTAGGTACATTTAATACATCCCAGATCCGCAGGTCAGTCATGTTTATATTATGTTGAGTTGTTTCCTCTTTTGCAGACTACCTAGAAAATGAATAGCAATTTGTAAGTATTGCAGTTGATATGAGTTTTTGAGTTCCATCAGTTGAGTCAACTGTGTATACAGTTCATCTAGTTTTGCTGGTCTGTGTTAAGATGAGTGTCGATCACACTTGGTGTAGTCCGGAATTCATCAGTATTAATTTGTTTATCCAACACATGATAGTTATGACTGTCATTATTAATGTCATTTTAGATAAGTAAACTATCAAATAACACACTAGTGTGTTATAATCCATAACTCACTAGTGAGTTATGGATTATTACTCACGTTCATATTTAAAGTAGAATTCTATTTATTTATTACCATTTCAAGCAGAATTCACATTGATATTGAAATTAAAGGAAAAAGCTAACGGTTTATTCGAATTTGGAGTTATTGTAAAATTGGTTGGTTCATTGGAACCAGACGCTCCCATATCGGTACAGCTGCTGATAGTGCTGGAAGACGCCGACACATTGGAACCTTGTATTTTTTCTGCAATTTGTATTTTGTTATGCACCGATTCTTCTAGGTATCCTTCTGCTACCGTCGAGGACTTCCATCCTCCGTGACGCTTCAAAGTAGTCATGTTAGCCCCTGCATTGGCCAAAAGTGTCGCCGAAGACCTTCTCAGGCAGTGACCGGTGTAGAGCGCTGGTTCCTCCAATTTCAAAAACATTGCAATTCTTGAAGGTATCTTCGACAACGTATTTATTCCCACACACTGGCTGGTACACCTCCCATTCTTGTAAAAAACAAAGAAGCGGCTAGAACTAGTATTATTTGGTCTCAAAGACATGTATTTTTTACACAAATTGATCGGGTTGACTGGAAATCCTTCTTCAAGTATGGTGAAACTTCTCGATTTCTTGGTATTAGTGTCTGGCAAAACTATGTGAAAATATTCCCCTTTGTCTTGAATATTTTCTATTTTCAAATTGACTAATTCATCGCATCTACAAGCACCGCTAATCCCCATTATCAAAGCCACTTTCATCAACAAGTACTCGTCATCGGGAGCTTCGTTCAAAAACTTCTCTATTTCAGGTCGTTCTTGATGTCTTGGACTTCTTTGGTTTGTATCCCTGTGATTTGCTTTTCGAAAAGCTCGTTCGTTTGCCATATTTCGAAATGTCGATTTTTTTATAAAAGTGAATAGTCGAGTATTTGGTCCACAGCGACGATGGGGCTAATTTTTTTGCAAATGTAAAAAATAAGCCGATAGAACATTTTTGTCGATACCTTTTATTTTCCGTGAATTCATCCAAGACTCAAACATTTTGAACTCCTTGTCGTAAGCATCTCGGGACTTTTCTGGCAAAATATGCATCGCTGCTTCTTCCGCTTCCGTAAGGATATCCTCAGGAACGTAATTTTCATCGATTTCCTCCATTTTATATACGTTTTTTTCTTCAAAAAAGGTTTCTTTTACTGCAGGGAAAACTGACAAGTGTCAAAATTCATTTAAACATTTGCAACAATGTGTTATGCCCGTGGCAACTAAACAAACAACCTACTTTGACCAAAATGTAAAAAAGTCACTGTCAAGTCATTCTGACATATACAGGGTATTGAGACGCAAGTAGCTTTGATTTGATCACAAAACTTATTAATTATTATCTCATAAAAAAATGATTTCTTCCACTTGTTGGATAAAACATTGTATGCCACTCGTGTGTTATGTTTCCAAGTCACTTGAAAATTTATTTGAGTTATATTTATATAAGTCACGTGAGAAATCTTTCTCACGTGACTTATTTTCAACATAACACACTAGTACCATAAATAACTATTCTCGACCTTTCAAAATTCATGATAATCAATGTTGATGTTGATTTATCCTGTCAACATGTGCTATCTAGCTCGATGTCAGTCAACAGTCAAGTGCCAAGTGAATTATCTAGGCAACTGTCACCAACCAAGGATTATGTCCTTAACCATGGTCTCGTGAGGTCAGTAAATGGAAGTTTTTAACATACATTCTGTATGTTCGACGACCTCTTTCTCGAAATTGAATTTTCCGCCAACGGAGGGAAACGGATGTGACAATCAATCCTTCTAGAAGTTTTTGGAATGATCAGAAAGACATGCAGGCGTTGCGTTGTAGACTGGTGAACAATGTGGTGGTGTGTCAGTTTTTGGTAGTGGTAAAGAATTATTTGATCTAGACCACCACAGGTCATCCTGGTTGTAGTGTGAGATCTTTCGGATTACAGCAGAAATACCTGAGGAAATACCCGAATTCATTTGCCGATTTGTACACCGGTGCAAGTTTTGCCTGTCAGCTGCTCTAAATTCGGTTGGTCCTGAGTAAGCGAAAATTTGTTCACTTGCAATATGAAAGAAACAAGAAAAAAATTAGATGTAGTAAGATATTTCCAAGAGAATATGTTGAGCACCGTGCATTTTATACTCGAGAATATGCAAAAAATCAGAGACGAGTATAGGATCTATGCAGGGAGAACAGTAACAGTGTTGGTTTGATCATATATAATTCCCTATTCATATACTTGAATTTACATTGGTTCACTATTATTTACATGTGGTTGGTGAACATTGAGATCGATCCAGTGTCAACTTCATTCAAAGATATGGCCTGAATAAACTTTGAATATTTTTTTCGGACTCCAGAGGGAGACACTTACTCCTACAGAGACACTTTTTCAAAATCCCTAAATTCTTGGCAGTGGGGTCCTCGCTGCTTGACCGTAAAGCTCAGAAGTATGCGAGTTGAACTACTCAGTTCATCAGACTACGTCCATACTTGAGAATCAGGAACAGATTGTCTCGGGAGGCTGTAGTCTCAGGACTTCTAAGGATTTCGACTTTAGCAATCAGGATGTTTGCTGCTCAGGGTTGTCACCCTTGGCTCTCGAGAAAAAAGTTCTCACAAGTATATACTGGAAAACAGTATGTGTCTCTGATTTCAGTGTCATTTCCTGGAAAAAAGGGAATGTAAATTTTAGTTTTTGACTCGAATTGTAATTATTCAAAATTCATGAAGGATTTTTTTGATGTATGCCATAAATGATGGTGTAGCTTGAGGGACATCTTTGAAATATCGGAAACATGGCTCATTTCAAAATTAATATATTCTCCTGTATTTCCGCTACAACACTGCTGGTATATTTTTCTATTAACGAAATCGGTGAGAGAGTTGAAAATTCTAACTTTCTACTGTTTGCAGATGGCCTGAAAATATTTAGCATTGTCGAGATTGATAGCGAATGTGAACATTACAAAGGGAATTGTGTGCTGAAAATTTCATGGAATTGAGTGTAAACAAATTCGAATTTGGTTAGTTGGTTGATTGTCACATCAATCTTGAACATGTCATTAATAAGGCAACGAAAATGCTTGACTTTGTGTATACAACCATAGAGAATTCACTGATTATTCCATAGTCACTTATACTATTATTTGGTTAGATCAATACTTGACTATTCTTTGTGTGTTTGGTCATCAACATATGAAATTCATATCAATAGTATAGAAAGAGTTCAAAATAAAATGTTGAGTTATATATCTTACACATTGAATATGCCTTTGAATTATACTTCTCTTTCGGATATTGGAACACTAACAGTGTATGAGAATTTGAGCACTCTTAGAATTGAGAGGAACATTAGATTCCTTCAGAAATTAATCACTAGACTGACAAGAAATAGTCGAACCTTTGCTGTTGATTTTAATGGATGCAACTATATGGGAAATGTTCGAAGTTATCTAGAATCATGATAAATTAATGCTAACGCAGTTATTTTTTTCAATTTATCTGAGAGGAACCCACAACAGAAATTTGCACATATTTTCAATTTGTAATTCAATTTATACCTTTTGTAAGAATAAATTCAAGTTTTTTAGTTTAGTTTAGATTTATGTTCCACTTCTCACAGTTGTAAAACATGTAGGTTGACTTGGGGGTTCACTATTAATAAATTAATGAATGAATATGCGGCTTTGTCACATATACATTAAAAGTAAAAAGACCCAAGGAAATGCGATACATTTCACAGTAATTGACACGATCAGAAAAATCAGTCTCAACTCAACTTTGAACGTACGTACCACATGAAATCATCGAGTATGTTACTCAAATGAAAGTTGCTGATAAGAAATTATTTTTTTTTATCAGGTTAATGGATGATACGTACATACATATATATATATATATCAAAGCTGACGATCCACATCTATATAGGGTGTTATGAAATTGCATTAAAGAATTCAACCATGCAATCGAGTGGAAATTAAAATATTCATTCAAATTCAAGTTCATTTTTTCCATTTTTTTTTCAATTTAATTTGGTAAGAAGATTCCACGATGGCCTCCTGGAGAGGGCACTGTAGGTTCAACCAAGACATCTATAGAACGAGTACGGTTGGCCTAGCACATTTTTTGACAAGAAGGAGAAGAAATAGCAGTACACATACTTTGCTACTGTTAAGGTATGTCAAGACGAATGGTTTCAACGATGAGAGAAGAAAAACCAAGGGCTCTCAGATATATAGAGTCTTCTAACGAAGACTAGGCTATACAGAGTACTCTAAACAATTTCGAGTGCCCAACACAATGGATTTAAAAAGGTCGCGTTGTATAGGCTTACAACACACAAGCCGCAAATCTAATCTAATCTAACATGCTCGAGAAAATCTCAATATGACATAATGGAAGTTATTTTCGACGTTATTTTTTGAAAATCGATCTTACTCAAATCTGTCCACCTCTACAAAAAATCATATTCGCAGGAATGAACGAAACTGGCCACATCCCTCCCCATCCATAAATCTTCTGTATATACAAATCTGCAATATCATGTATCTGCATCAACTTGATCTTCAGAATACCTCTACCGAATACTTAAACGCCAATTGGAGAAATGTTTACAAAAGTCAATTACTCTGATGTTTAGTTGGTATCAGCAGTTAGGTTAGGTTAGGTAGAGTAGAGGTTATAGTCGAAACAATCATCATGGGCAGCTATACACACAGATCGGTTTTTTTACCGCTCACCATTTGGGATTTCGTAAAATAGTAGAGATACAGGGTTGGTCATAATTGTAAAACAGTCGGAACGAAGTTGGACAAAATATGACTCTCAGAATTTGACAAAATTCTGAAAACCAAGTTGATCTCCTTTCAATTATAACATGAATTGTGAATAGATACACATAGAATTTTGGTACACAACCCAAATAATACACAGGGACAATAATGAAAATATTAGATTATATACAGGTTGGACGATTTTCCAAATACAGTTCCCAGCTTCAGTTTTTCATGTGGCGGTTCTATTGGACTTGCAGGAAAGATTAGTTGAAAATTATGTATCACTTACCATATTTCGTAATCCAAGATAACAGAAAAATTCAAGATTCACCTTATTATACAGGGTGTCCTTAAAAGGTCTTTACAAAAAGCTACCACATATTCTTCAGACCAAAACAATTCGATACAAGCAAACTTACCTCAGTAAAAAGTTGCTTAGTTTGGGCGCTAGACGGCTCTGAAGTTGAAATTTTCAAATCGATTTTGCTTCATAACTTTTGAACGGCTCATGAGATTTTTTTCAAATTTGGTACGTTGGCATAGACTCATCGGGCAATGAAACTCATATCATAATCATAATGAATATCATTCCATGGGCGTAGAACTTGATTTTTTCAGTAAATAAACATCTAAAACTCCTACGCCAATGGAAAAAAAATAGTTTCAATATGAAATCTAAATTATTCAACTCATTCACTACAAAAAAGGTACTCTTGACAAAAGTCGATTCCTCTCATGGTTTCGACAAAATTTTAATTTTAGTGATTTAGAGCATAATTAATAATAAAACGATTAACAGATATTTCATAAAAATTGTTCAAAATGTTCACCATTTTCACGTATACAAAGATTTATACGACGCAATATGTTATTGGTATTCGGATATTGTCAAGGAAATGGTCGAGAGAGTGTGAGGGTGTATTCGGCAAGGTTTCCAAATCGTCGCGTACCAAGCCACCCAACCTTTGCTGCAGTTGAGAGACGTCTTCGGGAGACCGGTCATTTTGCTCCTAGAACTGGTGATTATGGAAGACAGCGTTATGTAAGGATTCCCGAAGTCGAAGTAGAAATTTTAGACCGTATTGAAGAAAATCCAGAATTGAGTACTAGACGGCTAAGTAATGAACTAGAAGTTTCTAGGAATGCCGTTCATGAAGTACTAAGAGAACAATTATTATACCCATACCACAAGACGCCAGTTCAAGATTTATTAATCCATGATTCACAAAGTCGTCTGATGTTTTGTAGGTTCATTAATTTGCAAAGAGAAATGAATCTGAACTTTGGAAAGAATATTTTGTTCACTGATGAAGCCTGTTTCACGAGAAGAGGAATAACTAATTTCCATAATGAACACGTTTATGCAATTGAAAATCCTCATTCCATTAAAATAAACCATTTTCAACACGAATTCAAAATCAACGTTTGGGCTGGAATAATAGGAAATTTTATAATTGGTCCTGTCATACTTCCACAAAGATTAACAGGAGACATGTATTTACAACATCTACGAAATACGTTGCCAAATTTGTTGGAAGATTTACCACTCCAACATCGGGTAGATATGTGGTTTATGCACGATGGAGCTCCACCACATTTTTCGGTGGATGTTAGGAATTTTTTAAACCAACAGTACCCAGACAGATGGATAGGTAGAGGTAATGATGCACCCGTGAATTGGCCACCACGTTCTCCAGACTTAACACCGATGGATTATTTTGTATGGGGTTATCTCAAGTCTACGGTTTACAAGACCCCTGTGAATACTGTAGAACAATTATGGCAACGTATCCAACAGGCGACGAATAATCTTACAGGCGATGAAGAAGTTATGCAAAGAGTACATTTCAACTTTTTGCGTCGTATAAATCTTTGTATACGTGAAAATGGTGAACATTTTGAACAATTTTTATGAAATATCTGTTAATCGTTTTATTATTAATTATGCTCTAAATCACTAAAATTAAAATTTTGTCGAAACCATGAGAGGAATCGACTTTTGTCAAGAGTACCTTTTTTGTAGTGAATGAGTTGAATAATTTAGATTTCATATTGAAACTAATTTTTTTCCATTGGCGTAGGAGTTTTAGATGTTTATTTACTGAAAAAATCAAGTTCTACGCCCATGGAATGATATTCATTATGATTATGATATGAGTTTCATTGCCCGATGAGTCTATGCCAACGTACCAAATTTGAAAAAAATCTCATGAGCCGTTCAAAAGTTATGAAGCAAAATCGATTTGAAAATTTCAACTTCAGAGCCGTCTAGCGCCCAAACTAAGCAACTTTTTACTGAGGTAAGTTTGCTTGTATCGAATTGTTTTGGTCTGAAGAATATGTGGTAGCTTTTTGTAAAGACCTTTTAAGGACACCCTGTATATTCATCAAATCAAGTTATAATTGGAAGAAAAAAAAAACATGGTTTGATTTCCTATACGTCATATTTCGAGTGAATTTTTTTGAGCGTACCTAATGGTATAGATAATATCGGAAAATAACCGTAATAAAAATGCGAGTAGAAATGTTATCTGAATTATTTCGTGTTTTATTTTTCAATCAGTTTTGACCAAATTATCACAATCTTATCATCCACCTACTTCAGATTCAGACGCAGTACAAACTAATTCAATTCATTAGTAGATGTTACCACTAAGAACAAAACACGTGTGATTTAATGATTCAATAATTTGTGATATAATCGCACTGGAAATAATGGAATATGGGTGCTACAAACAGTAAGGTAAAATAGGTGTTATTCATATTATTCCATTCAACATCATTGACGGAGAGGAAAGTGATTCGCATGTATGAGAAGTTTGTTTATTATTGGAATTACTATTACCGTACTATTTTCCTGTTTGGAATAAAGTGTGTAGATGGATAGGGACTGTTTGTACCTGCTTTCCGTCGGTCTAGATACCAAGCAAATTTACACTGAATTGATGCATCACTTTTTGACTGATTTTTATACCGTCATAGCTGTTGAAAGCCGACATTTCTCGTATCTACAAAATTGATATTTGTTTGACAATAAAGTATATTATTATCATTATTATTATTATTATTTGTTAGGACCAACTGAATTATTATTCGCATTCTGAGGTGAATCACCTTGTACATGTAGATGATCACAATTAATCTTGCAAAATGCCTGAAGAGACGAGTGCTTGAATTGCCTTCAATAATGAATGTTTTATACTGTTTTCTCTGTTTCTAACAGGAATGATTCGTTTCTGACAGTTGACAGAAATTTCACACAATATAGCGAAAAGTTCAGTAAATTCAAAACATGCTTGATATTTTTGTAAAATGAACCTCACTATCAGTGAATTTATGTATTTATGAATTTCAAGGGGCAGCGCCTGAATAATCTACATTATATTCTTGGAATTTCGATGAATGCAGTAGATACTTCCACCATTTTCGACATTTAATTATAATATATAGTAATTTGTACTATTAGTAAACAATATTAGCAGATTCTACAGATGCCTATTCTGTAATTATTTCTAGCTTTCTCATAGTTTGGGAACTTTCAATGCTTCGTTGTTCGTCTCAACTGTAGTCTCAACCATAAAAATAATATAACTATATGAGTACCTACCTTCATTACTATTTTTTCAATAGTACTTCACTTGAATCAATTCTGTTGGTGGTCATTTTTATCATTTTTGTTTCGTATATTTCAATATTTGATTATTTCAAAAATTTTGCTGTATATTAGAACCAATTTTAGGTTATTCTTCCATATTTGAACTGTCAATTATCTAGTATTCATAACATGCAGGCATACCAATTTTTGAAAAACCCGAAACAAAAACACCTAAGAATCGTGTAACATTTGAGCTTATTATTACACGAAAAATCGTGCATCAATTAACGTGCCGATTAAAGTGCCGAAACAGAGAAACTAAATTCCAAGTGTGCCTTTTCAACTTGAAATGAACAATAAACTAAAGTATAGTAAAGTAAAGTATTATTATTATCATTAATTAATTTCTCAAGTGAATCACCCATGTACATGTAGATAATCACGATTGTCGTCTTAGGCGCAACTAGCCGAGAAGGACGAGACGATCGCCGAGCTGCGCCGCCAGCTGGCGACCATCGACCGCGAGCTGCTGCGCGAGCAGCGGCTGCAGGAGCTGCGCGGGCAGCTGGAGCAGCGCGAGCGCGACATCCTCAACTTGCGCTCGCAGCTCGACAAGTTCCAGACGGTGTTCCGCGTGCACAACCCGGCCAGCCCGAAGCGAGCGCTCGGCGCGGGCGGGAGCAGACGGCCGCGCAAGCAGCGGGCGGGCATCTCGGCCGAGCCGCAGAGCGAGGCCACGCTCTTCGAGCTCAGCAAGCAGACCTTCGCCACGCATCCCAAGAACGAAAGGTGAGCAGTGCGCTTTCGCCATTGTTTTCTTGCTGAGAAAGTAGCCCATTTCACTAGGGCAACAGGAAAGAAAAACTCACTGTATAATATTGGAAAAAAACTTGCTTGCAGTGATTGATGAATGTAATGATATTTTACTTACTTACATCGAAACCTTTCGGGAAATGAATTAATTCACTACCTTCGTTCCTTCTTCGAGATGCTTCTGGTAATGTGACCATCATCTCCTCCCTTTTATCATCCCAGTGGATATTATGAATCCACTATATTACTCAAAAACGAAAGTCAAAAATGATCTGGGCTGCGTTCACTAACTTACTCTTGTGAGTAAAGTAGATTATGATCACCTCATTGAAAATATATCGATAATGGCTACTCAGAGACCCGTTCCTAAACCTGCCTGAATGAATGTCAAGTGTCATAAAAGGAGGTTATTTGTTTTGAGGTAATCTTTACTAGATAAACAATTATAGATGAAAATGTGATATTGATTGTTAATACTGTGCATGCATACATATATGATATTTCTATTCGACTCTGGATGAAAGATATTTAGAATATTCAAAACATAACCCCTTATAACATCATATTAACCTGTCATAAATTCCAGAGTACATCGTTACTCTGTTCAAATGCAGAGTAAGCGGACTTTACTCTGAACAAGTTTCTGAACGATTGTGAGTTCATACTTCATACTGACAGAGTACGTTTATGAACGCTTGAGAGTAAGCAGGCTCACTCAGAGCACAGTTTAATAATTAAACAGTTGGACGACTCCCTGTCGGGCGTTTGATATTCTCAGCTCAAAAGCGTACCGCCTGCACGTGTCCTCATGGCGAATTCGCTGTAGATACGGGGTAACGGAAAAGCATTTCGCGCGATAGCTGATGTACCGTGACGACCCAAAAATTTGAGTGGATTGGATATTTACTATGATTTTGATATTTCGAGATCGGAATCGCGCCGCTACCTACTACTTCTGATTGTTAGCAAAAGACACTGTCAAAATTTTGGAAATTTCCAAAGTACAGATAAATAAAATCGAAATTGGACAATGCACCGTTTATTATAATATATTGAAAGACATTGAGAAACTTGAGTGAATAAAAACTTATACCCGTTGGTTTGTAATTTTCTAAATAAAATATGAATCGAATAGATTGTCAATCGCGAACCAAAAATAAATTTCAGGTGTTTGGTAACATTTTTTCCATTTATATTTTCTACTTGTAAATCTTTGAACAAATTATCTCTTCCATAACGGAAATTTGTTCTTCAGTTCCCATAAAGGCTCTGAAATTAGAAAGAGTGTTCGTATTCGAAATGTCGAAAAATGAATTAATTTTCCTTATAAAATCCATGGTATGTTTTGCTTCGCTAAAATTTTAAAATCAATATATGTTGACATGGCAACTGCAACCGAATGACTGAAAACCTGGGATGCCAGTTCCAATTTCATTTTTTGAAAATTGTTAGGGAAAATGTGATCGGTCTTGACGTGCAATTTCACACAGGACAATACACCACAGGCATTATTATAAAATCAAAAACGAGCACTAAAGAATTATGATACGTAGTTATTTTCTCGCACTCTATATTTATAGCATACGGCACGTTACACTAGAGCGCAAAACTTTTCGTTAGCCACTGCGTAGCGGTCTGGGTACCGAACGGTGTCCGAGGGGCCTGAGGGGAAGGGAACCGGTAAGCGAGCACGTAGGCCAGAGTCGGTCTACTGTTAGTATTCTCTATACTGTGCTCAGAGTAAGTTTATGAACGCAGCCCTGGAAACTTATATGAAAACATATCAATGACAATGACAAACAACGAAACAACGTTTACGTTAACTCTGTTGAGTTGAAGTTGGTTACCAAAGATTTGTAGCTAGAATATGTGGAGTTCATAGGCGTACACATTCATTTTATTCGACAACTATCGAAAGGCTCGCGTCGGGTTCTCTTCTTTCGTTCTTGACTACTGTATCTTGAATTGCATGGTAGTTGTCGACGATGAGAGAAACTTTATTTCGTTTGATTTCATTTCAATTATTGATAATGGACATGGAAAGAACTTGGAACTATAATGATTCAAATATTCATGGTCATAGAAGAGATAGTGTACATATTTCATTGGGAAGTGTCTCACAAGCACTTGTTACATTTCCACACAATAAGTCACTTTCCACAAACTATTTTTTTTTCATTCAGTCGACTACGAACTGCAGAAACATTTCCTTGTCATAATTATCTCGAAAATTCCTACCTTGGGATCCAAGGATCCCCCGAAGGATTCGCGAGTCAAAGACCCGACTGTGCAATCTGTGCATTGAAGTAAATGGTCAAAATTTAGAACTATTGTTGTGACCCATAATTTATTCGTTAATAAAGCAAAATTAATACGTGAAAATGATTGAATTGCGCAGTAATTGAGCCATACGGCTCATATGTTTATATAAACTAAAATGCTTGTTTTGATTTCAACTATCACCCCTTGTCGGAATCTTTTCGGGGCACCTTGCATATTCTCTACTAGATCGAGCCCAGAGAGAAAGGAATTGAAACGACCATACGAAAGAGACGCAGCGATAAAAAATCAGCTGACTGTTGGTAAAACATTCTGATCTGTCTTTGACAATGTAAGATTATTCACTGGAATTTATCTTTCAGCGAATTTTATTGATCCATAAGTGTGTTAAAACAGAGAAACTCGTTCAATCAATGATAGAAGTGCGAAAAAGAAGACAAAATGATAATTAGACCAAGTGAAGGATGACGAAGAAATGTCTAGAGTGAAAATTAACCGGTAATCGCCGAGATACTCCTACAAATATACCGAGTCGTGTATACAGAAAACATGAGCAAATGAAATTTCTAAGTTACTTCCGATCGATAGGTTATAAGACATTTCCAAGGAATGTTCATCAGGTTTGAAAAAAACTTGAATGCAATTTTATATAGGTATCTATTGCCTACGTTTCGAGAAAAATACTGCGATAAGTCGAATACAATCCAAAAATCCTTGAGCATTATTGATTATCGAAACAAAATCATTACTGGAAATATTTCAGGACATGAAATTTGTAGATATTCAAAACATTCACATTGATTTCGAGTGAATTTGAACCTATTGATCTGACTGACATCCGCTGAAAAACAACAAATTTATTTCTCCTCATATGGAATAGTTGCCCTTCTGTGCGATATCATATGATGCAGAGCATTTTCCATAGTTAGCTTGCCTGTTGGTGAAAAACAGTAGCTAGTAATCTTTGAAATCCATGAAATATTAATTTTCATTTCATTATTGTAAAATTTATGAGTTTTCGAAAACATTGAATAGATGCACTGCACTTACGGTACCTAATATATTCGTTATTCACATTGGAATAGTTTGTCTATGGATCGAACTGATGCATGATATTTTCGTTCACGAAAATGATGAAATACTACGTTGACGTATCGGCAATAATTCATCATTGATATTCTTCAACAACATCGTATATTTGTGCTTTCGCATGCGAAGGCTTTTGATATTTGTTTATCTAACATGAATACTATCCAGAATCGAAGAGTCATAAATACGCCATCATATACATATGAATATCATAATTATAATACGTCCATCCTAATAAACACAGATTTAACAATGATGCTAAAAAATTGCGAGTATGATGTTATAAATATAATATTTATCTTTTCTCATGTATGATGATTGATCCGTGAATATTTTAATAAATCATTTAATATCAATATATATTTAATAAATCAAGCATCTATATTATTATTCATGAGGTATATTCGAAAAATATGTACACCCAATCTTAATTTGGTTAGATGAAATTATTAAAACAAGATGCATATCGGGTGTCCATATAATATCATATCAGATCTGATTTAGAGTCTTAGATTCTGAAAAAAAAAAACATCATCAAGAGTTTCATGGTCATCTTTTTCCTACTCACATATCTATCATATCTTTTTATTTTGTGATGTTCCCAAAGTGAAACTCTATTTACATCGCTTCAATTTTTTTCGTCCATCTATTGCATGTCTCTTTACAGACGACCGTGTAACAATTATATTCTCAATCATTCGGGCAAGTGCTCCGCGGAAATTGTGTGTTTTGATCAGAGTATTGATGTAGATGTTGTTCATTGACAACACGAATCTATATTTACAACTACAAAATATCATGTATTTCCTACTGTAATACGCAGATTGAAATTGGAATATATAGTGAGATATCTTGTCTACTATTGATTTCACATTATCATCCCCATTTGAATACCCTGAATGAAATAATTTTAAGAAAATTTTTAGTTAAATGCCCGAGACCCAAAAAAATTCACTTGCATCGTGGTTTCATAATAACACACAATGTTTTTGAATACCTCTATTGTATCGACTTTTCTCAATTTTCGTTCATTATCTAGATTTTCTGTTTATATAATGATTGTGTTCATTAGAACGACAGTGGCAATATAAAATCTCTTTATTTCATGCTTGGCCCATTTGAAGTTTATGATCCCTGACGAAATTTCAAGTCACTTCAAGAATTAAACGGTGGAAAATGAATGACTTGGCACCGCATCAAATACACCAAGAGAATTTGGGATATGCGTACACAGTTAATACCTATATGATGCATTTTTTCAAATAGAGCCGTAGTTTCCAATAAGGAAACAATTATATATGTATATATTGTCCGGTTATCAATATTTACTAGTAGACCAGATCCCATGCAAAAAAATGCAAAAAAAAACTTGCAGATCAATCCGAGTGAATAAAAAAGATTTTTCTTCCAAGTGAATTTCTAAATATATAAGCCACTGAGCAGCAAACAGCAAATTCAGGATTAAGCTTCAAAATAAATGGCAATCTGATCGCCCCAATGTTAATAAGATTAAATTCAAACTGAAAATCTGATAATCTGATATTAACATCAGGAAACTAATAAAAATGCATGAGAAAGCTCCTCATTCATCATGACATACGTATCCATTATTCATGTCTGTCACATTCATAGTTTCTGATAGAAACACACTAATACCCTTGTATAAGCACGAATGGCAAGGCAATTGAAATAAACAATAGAAGACCTAACCTTCAAATTCGTATAAATGAATAAAAATCAAATCAAATTCGATATGAATTAGGGCCGATATAGATAAAAGCATCATCAAACTAGTTGCATCTCATAAACATCTATTAGAAAACTGAAACAAATCTATGATTGCACAACCGGTCCTTACCCGTACACACTCCCGTTACTTTTTCGAGAAAAATGGAAATGACTTCAGCAAATTAATTTTTTGTGTATTATTTGTTGTTTCACGATCATTAAATTTATTTATTACCAGAACGGGTATGAAACCGTTAAAACAGAATTTTATCTATCTCATCGGTATCCGTGAAGGAAATGCAAATACTTTAACTGGGAGTTTTATGGTTCAGTAGGACAATTGTTATCCTTCTTGTCAATTTTTATCGAAATGTATCATAGTATAATACCTGGCAGTATTTTATATAGGGTGATTTACCTAAGAACGCATAGATTCATTCAGTGGGTTGTCACCTGCAAATGAATAAAAAAAAATAATAAAAATGAAATGAAAAATTTTCTGTTTCTGTGAGAGTGTAAGTTTCTGTATGGGTGGAACTTTACACTTTCTCACCCAGTAATCATGATGTCAGTGGAAATGATGCTTCAGTTCAGTATCCCAATTATATCGACTGCTGTCTTCTGGCTGACTAGTAATATGAAACGAGCCCAAGTACAGGATATCTTAATTGAATGTAATTTGTCGGTTTGCTTCTATATCAACAAATTTGATTTAGCCGTAGATGCAGTGTCAGAGACCTGCGGAACAGATCGTTTTGTTGTGATGGAGAGACTAGGGAACATTTTTCGTCTAAAAATAGCAACTTGGAAATGTTTCATTCGAAGTTTATGATCTCATAATCGAATTTATATATGTTATTGTCACATGGAATGGAAGGCTATTGAGATTATCAGTGTAGTAATATATCTAGTGCAATCCCAATAATATTCGATGAATAAAGATAAACTATACACGAATGCAAGTAAAATTGAACGAAACGAACATCACGTATGAGTATTTTGTATAATACTCCGTGCGTTAATTATTTTTCAATAGTTTTGCTTCGTTGGTAATTCAGGAACTACATTATGACACCGCTAATGGAATGGAATTCATTCCATAGATTTGTTCTTGATGGAATTGAGTGTCGAGTGGTACAACATTTGAAATCTCATTCAATTATTTATACGGAACCAGAATTTCACACGAAATGAATGACGAATGAATGAATGAAGAATGACGGATGATAATGTTACATACTCGGTTGAATATTTCATAGCCGAAGGTATAACACGGCTGATTCCTTTCGACTAAGATGGATATTAACAAGCTTTAGTGAAACCTCCAACTATATTTCGGCATCCACAAATGTTCTCCACCCATCAAAATGACAGATGAACGACGTTTTGAAAAAATTCAAATGACGTTGTCGTTGCCGATACAGCGGTATCAAAATCTAGTTCCTGAAGTACCATTGAAGCAAAAATCACGTTATTCAAAGTTTATGTATATTTTGTATACTCAGCAATTGGTGGCATAAATCGATGGTTCAGCCTTATTAAGACATACTCAAAGTAGTTACCCATACATTGATATAAATGAATTTCCGAAATATATTTATTTTATTTTCTAATATACAGGATGAGTCAAAAATGTGTACCGAGCTTTCTGGGGGTGATAGACCATTGAAAAATAAGTGTAGTTTGATGATTGAACTCATGGCCCAAAATGCATATTAAGGGAGATATATCCTTCCAAAGTTGATGAAATTTAAATAATTTCTTCGCATAACTTCTGAACGATGAAAGCCACCGGATTGAAATTTTGTGCATGAATGTATGTTGTCAAAATACATTTTTTCGTCATATTGTTATAAAGGGTGTTTTCAGAGGGTGAGTCATGATTTTTTGTAGAAAACCTTTTTCCCTGTATTATTTTCGGTGAAAAAACAGAAGCATTCGATGGAGCGAAGAAAATTACATGAAAAAGGTACTCTTATTCAAATACAAAAAATTGAGCCGTTCGTGAGATATTTGAGTTTTTGTAGTTACATGATATCAGCAGATTGATTTTATTCATCGCGAGATTAATCGGTAACAATATTTTAGCAGGCCATGATGAATAATTTTGTTCTCAATTTTGACGTTCATGTCATCAACATTCGAGTCAACATTGTTGTAGTCGATTTGTTCGTGTGGTTTTTCTGTGTCATTCATCACTGCGATTATCAACTGAGATTTTAAGAAATATGGCAGGTTATTCGTTCTCTGAACAAACTGATATGCTTCTAATGCTTGGCGAGTGCTTCGGAAATGCAAATGCTGCTGAAATATCGTTATACCGATGAATCTCGCGATGAATAAAATCAATCTGCTGATATCATGTAACTACAAAAACTCAAATATCTCACGAACGGCTCAATTTTTTGTATTTGAATAAGAGTACCTTTTTAATGTAATTTTATTCGCTCCATCGAATGCTCTTGCTTTCTCACCGAAAATAATACAGGGAAAAAAGTTTTCTACAAAAAATCATGACTCACCTTCTGAAAACACCCTTTATAACAATATCAGAAATGTGGAAGTGTGACGAAAAAATGTATTTTGACAACATACATTCATGCACAAAATTTCAATCAGGTGGCTTTCATCTTTCAGAAGTTATGCGGAGAAATTATTTTAATTTTATCAACTTTGGAAGGATATATCTCTCTTAATATGCATTTTGGGCCATGAGTTTAATCATCAAACTACACTTATTTTTCAATGGTCTATCACCCCCAGAAAGCTCGGTACACATTTTTGACTCACCCTGTATAATTGAGTTTCTTCAATTTCAGTTGATGGATTCTGTAATTGAATCGATTCAATTGATCTGATTGTCTGAAATCCTCTGTGATTCCTAATATTGCATAATTTATTGTTGAAATTTCTGTTCGCAACCAATGTGTCCAATGCACACGCTGTGTTTTTCGAAACTCTTTTGGATTGTCAATATTCATATTCGATTTTTCTTCGTTCTTCTTTTGGCGTTCCACAAAATACAATTGGAAAACGCCCCGGAAACCAACGATAATTGAGTTCTATTCGGGATAATTCATAAATTAATGTTATCGATGATATTTACACTGGTTTTATATGGAAAATATTGGAATGCCCATAAATCTTTCACCAGTCCTATTACTCGATTCAAAACAAATTTGCATAACCAATTACACGTTTGCTATCAAACAAGTCAACCTCATTCACGTGGAAATATCACTTACATACCACTTTATCAGCGAGTTGGTTGTTTTTGTTGACTCTACGAATCGGAAGCTTATTTTTGAAACAAGGCTGACATAACTGGCTACTATTAGTATACCTAGGCTATATCTCATTGATATTTTAAAAATAGAGTTGCTCGTGTAGACAATAAAATTAATTGTCGACAACAACAAAGCAACAATTCTTATTGGTGAATATATACATTATATGAAAATAAATCCGCCGGGCACTCATTGAATATCACTTCACGAAGTGAAGTATTACATAGTACTGTTATCGATTATTCAAATAATATTCAATTCATGGTATTGATTTGAAGTCTGATGTGGATGTCATTCCATCTCCAACCTCTGTCTTCATCAATATTCATTTAAAGAGTACTAAAGTCTTGGAAGTCCACAAAGTTTATTTCGAAGTTTATTTTTTGATCTTCCGAGTCTTAATTTCCGGAAATTTTTACTTTCATGTCAGAAGAATAATTTCGACTTATTATAAGAGTGGGTAAAAGGGAATCTGATTTCAGTCGCGATATCCAAATGCCATCTTCAATGTATCTTCAATTCATCGTCATTATAATTATTCATGTGACATTTGATGGAATATTTAAACTCATAACCCGAATATCATTGAAACACTGCCTATCGAGTTGGTTCTTACACCATTTTATAAACATCTCGCTATGATGTCCAAGCACAGATCTAAGTATTTTTTGGCATGTGTATTTATTGGTTACTTCACTTCATTCTCCACAGAAATCAATGAAAAATAGTAATCCGGTTGTGACTAGACCATGGCTCAAAGATATAACATATTTTCTCTACTAGATCGAGCTCAGAGGGAGAGGAATTAAAACGACCATAAGGAGACATAGCGAACAAAAATCAGCTGACTGTTGGCAAAACAATTTGATGGGCCATTGTCTGTCATTTCCATTCGAATCTAGTTGATAGTGTTCTTTCGTGTTAATCTATCGTTTATCGAAGTTCATTGATCCATAAGTGTGTTGAAACGAAGATAATCTGTTTTGCTTGTTGTTTGAATATCAAAATCCTAGTTGGTTTAGCCAGTTCATGCAACCTGTGACATCCTGTACAGTCAATTGAAGCTACCTAATGCCTCAGACAATTGCGCATGTCCTTCCTTGTTTTCGCGAGTACCGATCAGCACCACCTATTCAGGGCAGTGTAGATTTGGGTTCTGTAAGTGTAAGTTTGGGGTTAATAGAGCATTTACTATTATCGCATTTTATTGTTAAAACCCCAAGACATCACACAACCCATCAATCCTGTCCAGCCTATGGCTGTACTGATAGATTCAAAAAAGATCAGAAATTTTCACATTCGAAAACAAATTTCAAATACCCTAGTTCGCGCCTATAGAAATCCAACCAATGAAAATAGCAAACGAGAGAGAGAGTTTATACCTACTCAGGTCTCATGAACACTGATACATACATTTGTCTGTAACATATGTTACGAAATATGTCACTTTCCACACTAGTTTTGTATTATACTATACCGTATTATCGATTCTATTATTGGCGCTGATAATTTAGTTATATCAAAACTTTCCAACTTGGTATGCATATTGATGTGGCGTCATTGATTTTTGGAGTTTGGAGCCCTTCTATATTCCTATTCGGGAAATTTTTCTATACGGACCTGTTTCCATAATTCCGTAAAAAATCTGTTCAACGTCGCGTTGAATTATTTAGAGAACTGTGCTTACCGTACAGTTGAATTCAAAGGAAACGTTATGGGCACGTACTCGTCCGCCATTTTTTTTTCAAATTGCGCAATGTGTTGTCACCAAAATTATGTCCATCTGTCTAATTTCAAATCAATACGACGATTAGAAGTGAGTCAAATTCAACTTGTAAGAAATGATGAAACTATGAATGAAAGCTTGTAAAAAAAGACCACATGTATTGTAACTTTCTTGCTTTGACTAAAATGCTTGATATTGATATTGAGTTTTCACTTCTTAGTCCCAATAAAAACGAAATGAGGCCGATTTGACATATAGGTATCGTTCTTAGAGAATAAAACGCTCAAACCGGTCGATTTTTATTTCGAGAGGGAAATTTTTTGCGCATGTTTTCAACTTCTTCACTTCAAACCCCTCCGAGGGGTGAGCTCCACTCTTGAATCTGAAATGAGAAAGGGGGTCAAGTGATACATCATTTCGAAGGTACAGTAGTTCTTGAGAGAACAGATTTATGAAAATAATCGGCTAGTGATGAAAAGTAACGCTTTTTTCCCTTTCATCGCTATTTCTCATTTTGTAGTTAGAACGATGTTCATCTAAGTGCCGTATGTGTTTTTTTTTTAAATCCTGTCCTATTCAACATTACATTAAGAATCATTTATTTTAATGTCAGTTCCTTGATCTCTCAGTATAATGCATACCTTGTTTCGTTTTCATTGGGCCACCCTGTATTTATATTCTTCGATTGAGCGGTTCATTCCGATTCGATGTTTGTATACCGAGATCCAGTTGGGTATATCGTGACTGACACCTATGGACCTGAAATACTTCACAAAGGAATAAAATAATACAAAAAAAATATGCCATCATTTGATAGTACTCTTATAGGAACACAGCTGGCTAGAAACGTCACAAAGGTTTGACATGATTCTTGCACCTATCGGTAATACGTGAAGACAGTAGGATGATTACGTCACCAGTTTGAATGGGATTTTGGATAGGGCTGTTGGTAATTTGAATTCAAAAATTAATAATTATGAATATGAGAACATCATTACAATCATTACAGAGGTATGGTTTCAGTTGGAAATTCGTTATGTGTGTGCACCCCCATTGGGAGTAGGTAGAAATCCGGTTGCGTGTATTTCATTGTTTCATTCCATTCCATTTCAGTCGTTATGAACGTCTGAATAATAATAAATGAGAGTCTAATTCTTTACCCTCAGATGCCATTGTTTGTGGCTGTAATTTTCTTGCGTGAATAATGAAAATAATATTAGTCGATAGCAATTAGTGATAGGTGTTTGCTGTGCTGTAAATGATCACCTCGAGGTATTCTTGTTGTCTCAACGTTTATTGATTTAATTGTAATTTACGTCCTTATTTGCGCAAGTTTTTATCCATCTAATTTATCACTCACTTCACATTCTCGGCTCATGAAATTTAGTGTCTTCATCGAAAGAATATTTTTGAATGTCACACTTCGATCAACTTCGATCTAATGGCGATGTAGTCATGTCCTATTAGATCGATAAGCTCATTGCTACGGAGGTTTATAACTGTGGTGAAGTGTCTGAACTACGACAAATAATGATCTTGTTCTGGAATTCAGTAAGCTTGACATCTGTGAATGAAGAGATTAGAAGATAAATATGCATAAAACATGAATGGTTAGTTATATCGGCGTTGAGTTAGCTAGGGAACAAATATTATAATTATATGTCACAGTCAGGTATGAAGAAGATATTATATTTTTGAAATGAAGAAAAGATATATCGACAAGTCAAAATTAACTGAACATATCCTTACTGAAAATGGACAACATATAGTCCATATTAATAATATTAAGTATTAGTAATATTAAGATCATAGGAAAAGCCTACACAAAAAACGGAAAAGAACTTGGCATTCACTTCACGAAACTGAATATGAAAATGGCAAATTTGAGATCAATACATCGAATCATACCATCATATTAATAAACATCCAATATCCTGGTATTAAGATTTTTTTCTGTCTGGCAACTGTCACTGTTTAGTATCAAATTCCGTACATTACGGACGCTATGAAGAGATTACATAATTGATTCATTTTGTTGAAAACAGGAGCAGATGTGTTCTCGAAACGTCCACTACATTAAGAAAGGTGGAGAGAAAATCCCCCCAAAACTAGAAAAAAATAATATTTCACCTTCTCGAATAACTTGAATTATAATTAATTCTTTTATTATTCACTGATAGTATTCACTGATATGTGGAAAGAAGATATGTGGAATTCCCCATCTCATATCGTTATAAGAAGGTTACGTGATTTCAAAAAGTTTTTTGAAATATTAATATTACCGAAGAATGTCTCAATTCAGTGGTGATATTACTTGCTGTCAGATATAATTTCTGTTCCACATGACTTCTAGGATTGGATCATTAATTTCTCAAAAATTGTAATTTTACAAATATTATAGTCCTAGAGGGTAATTTATATATTGAATATGTCTGTTCAGATCAGATCGGGGGTTTGATTCTTGGAAAAAAGCTCGCCACGTCGAATTTTAATTTTTGGCTGCTGGGCTTTTCTAATGCTAAATCCATGTACAGGGTTTTCCCTCATATTTTTGCTCCCTACCAATGGAGATAATTCAGAAGATTATAAATTCATTCAAATTTACATTGATTAGGTAAACGAAAATCATGGCACTAGGCCCTGTAATTCCCATTGCCTCTTGACCATGAGCAACTATGTTTTAGTGTACATCAATTTACATTTCATATAATATTTATAAGATATATTTCTGAAACGGATGGATGAAATAAGTCACATGTGTATACAAGGTGAAACTTGAATGATGTCATCAATTTCAGGGGGTGATTCCTTGTCATATTCCCTGAAAAAAATTTCAAATAAACGTGTGTCCTGACTTGCTTCCATTCCGAGTAACGAGGTATCAAAGTGTTACTTAAGAAATAGGTTTTTGATTTATAACTCAAAAGTCTTTTGATGTTACTAGTTGTGTTTGTTAGCAGTAACAAGGGGTTTGTTTTCATGAAATTTATTTATTTATTATTAACGGACAAGCCAATTATACCATTACAAATAGATTGTACAATGTATACATTTTACAGATGACTAAGATTATATTAAAACTAAAAATTAAAACTATTACAATTTTTTAACTGCTTTTCTAAAGGATAGTAAAGATGAGCCGAACAGCTCAAGCTTGTTATTGTGAGTGTTTGCTGACTTCAGTATTCTGTTAAGGGATTCGTTTTTACCATAATTTGTTCTACAAAAAGGGATCTTGAAAATGTCACTATTTCTACTCCTTCTAGCATTTACAGAAAGCGAGGTATAACAATTTCAGGACAATCAATACTGCCATTGATAATTTTATGGAGGAATACCAGATCGATTTCAAGCCTTCTATGTGCTAAAGTATTCAAATTTAGGGTTTTTTGAATTTGTGAATAATTGTATTCATCTCTATTCATTCCTAAGTTGTAGCCACAGTATCTCAAAAATTTATTTTGAGTACTCTCCAAGAGTTCTATGTCGACTCTATAGCATGGTGACCAAATGATAGAAGTGTATTCAAGAATAGATCTAACTTGGGCACAATAGATACTCTTGAGAGCATTGACAGAACGAAGAGAAAAGCCCAGCATTTTTTTTGCACGAGATGAGATTTTTGTTATGTGACTCTTGAAATTCATTTTTGTGTCAAAAATAACCCCCAAATCTTTAATCTTGTTGGTCTCAGATAAGTTTGTATCATTAATCTGATAAGCATAATCAATTGCCTCCTCATTTCGTGAAAAACTAATTTTTTGACATTTACTCAAGTTCAGTTTTAGCAAGTTAATATTACACCACCTGGAAAAGTTATTTAGGTCAAACGGTAATCTCTCAGCATCAGATATGGATTGAACTGTTCTGAACATCTTTAAATTATCAGCAAATAATAGGAAGGAACAGTTGGTGATCACATTCGGAAGATCATTTACAAAGATATTAAACAGTAGTGGTCCCATATGAGACCCCTGTGGTACCCCTGAAGGAACTTCAATTGGATCTGATACTGAACTACCATATTTGACATATTGGACTCTATCGCTGAGATAGGATTTGATCCATTCTAAAATATTTCCTTCTACTCCCAAAGACTCAAGATTAGCAAGAACTAAACTGTGATTGACTCTATCGAAGGCTTTCGAAAAATCTGTGTAAACTAGTTTATCTTTGTATTGTTTACCTGTGTATATTAGTTTAAGGATTGAAATTCCAGTGTCGTCAATGATGTTTATGGTGAAAATAATGTCAGCCTCTGCGACACCACTGGAAACAAAATTCATAATCTATGTATATGCCATTTAAAAAAATTGACAATGTGGTGAAATATGACATCTGCTGAAATAATTTTGACAAAAAATCTGCTGAACCAGGAAAAAATATAAAACTTTTGGTCTACGGTAAAATCTTGTATGTACATAGGGTGGCCCAAAAATAAGTTACGACCGTCAACTCCATTTCTTCATATGGAGACACATATTTCTTATCGCATTTTAAATTCTGTATCGAATTCTAATCATTCCATGTACTTACGAATGTTCTATAACAAAATGCCACTATTGTCAGCATATATACTTATTTTGCTTTCGGATTTTTTCATTGAAGCTTGTTCTGAAGCGAACATTATAAAACCAGGCAGTCGTTGAGGAAATGTAATAAATCTGAATAAAAACTCAATACCGATGCGTTACGAATGTTTCAGTAGCAAAGCTGTTCGACCTCTTCGAAAGGAGAGAAAATAAAAACAAGGAGAAAACTCGAGTCGTTTTCGAGATTTATTGCTACAGGTTTGAAAATTCTCGTATCAGCAGTTAATAGCGTCAGATACAGATACGCGGATTATATCCCAGATGCTTATTCATTCGGCCAATCATCATTATTTATATTCCTCCTGATGGTTCAATTTCGAGTGAAGTGAAGGTAGATATTATCTGTGTGAACGTCGGTAAGACACCTCATTTCGGCATGTTTATAGTATTTTATAGTACAGGGTGTCCTGAAATGTCTGTACAAAATGATACCGCACAGACTACTAAGAATGAAATAAGATAACAAAACTAGTGAACTAATTGGGCGGCCAGGTGGTCGAGATGGTCGAGCGACATCATACTAATCATGAGGTCGTGGGTTCGATTCCTGGCTGGCCGTTGGATTTGGGTTTATTTATGAGCTGTACAATGTAAACAAAGAGTTCTACATAGAACTATCACAAATGCCACAGTCGTTTGGATTCCGCTTGTATAAACTGTAGATCCCCGTCTCCTTCACTCGCACAAACCCTTCGGGGCTTCTTATTGTTGCTTCGGCAACTAAGGAGATGAGTAACAATAACCACTCACTAAACTATAAACCCATCTCTTTAGTTTAGCCGATACAGGGCGTTGAAATTTAATATATATATTTTTTCATTCAAATCAATATCTGTAGATACACTGAGAGGATCAAATTATGCATAAGAAACATGTCATACCATTTTTATTGACATAATAGGTGTTACATATTTTACTGTTGATTAAAAATTTGATATAACTTTTTCTGAATATGCCAACGACCACTTCTCTATGCTTTTTTCTCATTATTTCATTACTTACCTAACTTTTTGCCTTTTTGATAGTTTGTGATGTTTGTCTGGTTTGCTAGTTGATTGACAGAATTCTATTCGATGCATTTGAAAGTTTCTGTATTGAAATTATTGAAACGACCGCTTAGTATCATACTTATCATTGGACGAAATCTACGAAAAGGAGGCAATATTGATGGAACTGAACAATAACGAAAAAATTGCAGAAGTCCATCCCATTTTTAAGAAAAGAACTGAAAAATGAACATTTGTCAAAAGATGAGAAAAATTTTAGAGGATTTTTTAGGGTCAACATTGCTCAGTTTGATTATATTCTGGGTTTAATGAAAGAACATACAAATAAAAATTCGTCAAATATATCCGTATCCTATTACCGCAGACGAAAAACTAGCCGTTACTTTGTGATAAGTATCATTTTTTGATTCGAGTGGTTCATCTATGATTTAATGACACAAGGTGAGTTCTATTTGAGAATCCAACCAACCATTACTAACGACTACCACATCGAAAGTTCAATGTATGATAAACCACATTTTTTTGTTCTTGAAGAACTATTTCAAATTAATAATACGGTTTTTTCTTGTCAACTTCGATATTTTGCCTTGACTTTCATTCCAAATGTCGAAAAAGCAGTTATGGAAAGTATCATAACTTCATTTCACGAAAGCCAGGAATTAATATTCAGTGACAGAAATTTGGACCACGGACTAGAGAACTTGGCCACCAAGTATACAGCTCTTTTATGAATTATCATTCCATGTCACACTGGCTAGACTACAGTATGCATCGGAGTTCTCAACCAACCAAGGCTGGTTTTTTCTTCGGTAGCAGCTATTGTTTATCAGTTTTTTGAGACAAACTGTATCAGTAGATAACAGCTGGAGGGAAATAAAACAGAAGATTAGACTCTGGGGAACACGGGAAATAAATTTAACGGAATACCTACTTATTGGTAATTTATGTTATTGAAAAACATAATGAAAACATTTTATTCATTTATTTATTTGGCAAATAAGAATACAGACAGGACAAGCACAATAAAGTATTCAATATTATACATATTACAAGCTAAAGAAAAGAATAGTGAGAGTGTGTTGAGTAGACTATGCTCTATTCTAGATTAGATAAGTACAGTTTTTTCATTTTGTCGTTAGAAGGTGTTAACGAGGATGAGAAAATGTCAAAATCCAAAATTGAGGATAATGTATTGAAAGATTTGCAACATCTTTGTAATGGAGAGTTTAGATAATAATATGTGTGACTTGAGTTTATTTTGAAGACATATTTTGTTCTAGAGTTAAATGAGGGAATGTTGAAGTTAACTTCATTCAGGACTTCACTACAGTTGATCTCATTGTTGACCAGTTTAAAGATAAACTTAATATCCGAAAGTTGTCGTCTATCAGCCAGGTAGATAAGTCCCAGTTCTTTAATGATTACATCGTGGTTTATAGGGTTTTGATGGAATTTTTCATTTTGTATGCTCTGTAATCTGTCAATGTATATGTTGTAGCGAGGGTTCCAAACAACTGAGCCAAAACTGATGACATTGTTGACATACGCCATGAATAAATTTCTGATACAATTAATGTTTCTGAAGTCGTGGCATGTGCGAATTAGGAAGCCTAACATTTTGTTGGCCTTTTTACAAATATAATTTACATGTGTGTCGAATAAAAGCTTCGAATCGAAATATATGCCAAGGTCTTTGACTTCAGATAGTCTATTTAACGTTGTATTATTGAGCGAATACTGTGTGTTAATGATATTTTTATTCCTGGAGAAGGTAATTTGATGGCACTTAACGGGGTTCAAAAAGAGAGAATTATTTTGACAGTAAATAGAAAATCGATTAAGGTCTTCCTGGACGAGTACACCATCCAATATTCTATCCAATACATAACTCTATAAATTATTCTTTAAATTCTTTCAACGGATATATGGAAGACCGCGCCACTGTCCGGGCCCTTTATACACAACTATACGTAGTTCTAGATGATATACAGTGATATCGAAGAAAGAAATTTTGTATTTAGTGGATAACAATTTCATTCAGAACACCGTAGCAATTCGCTTTCGACTGTTGATCCTCAGTGTGCCTGATTTTTGAGATTTTCTCTCCTTGTTCCTAAAAATGAAAATATAAATTATGAAAATATATATAAATATGTCCTTACTATTAATACATTGAATAATTAAATAAAAATATATAATATGTATGAATCTGTCCTCACTACTTATTTATTGAAATAACTATTATAATCTCTTATTTTTTTTCTGGAAACGAGGAGAGAAAAATGCAAAAAATCTGGAAAAATGAATGTACCACCTCCTCCATTAACTTACATACATTATTTGCAAATTGGATTATCAACAAATATCGAATAGAGGCTTCTTTACGTGAGGTCACTTACTTGTGTGGTATACAAGAAAACCAAATATGAAATGTCCGCTCCATTACGCATTGTGAATCAATCAATTGTAAACTTGAATTCGACATCAAGTGACTATATTGACGAATGATTCGACATGACAAGTGAAAATATGATTTGGAATCACAAAACTATTGAACTTGAAATATTGAAGAAATGGATTTTCATGGCAACATAAACGTAGATCTGATAATGTTCGGTCTAATAGGAGCTGCGATTATCAGATTACGTCTCCGGAAGCCAGAGCAATTTCGCAGGAGAAGTCTGATAAAAACTGTCTAGTCCACAGAACTCAATTGAATGTCCCAAAGAAGATGTTAAATGAAAATAATCATGATGGTGTGAGTTTCCTTGCAACCGAAAGACATATCTGATAATGTGAATCCATATTTATCAATCAGTCGTATAGAAACCCCAGCATCGACATAATTGTGAAATTTCCATCTTCTGGCCACAATAATTAATAATAATAAGTCAATTTCATAACTACAGTTAGATACACAACTTTGGTTTGACTATAGCTCTAATGGTTGCTATTTGAAATTTTGGAGTTTTGGAGTTGATGTAGCTACCCCGCTAAGAAGACAACTACCACTAGTGAAGTGTTTCTCCTCCATTTTGCCGAAACGGTTTTTCTTCATTTCCTTTCAACAAAATTCTCCTATAGCTAGCTAATCGAAGTTTTGAAATTGTCTCACTAAATATCTCGAACAGTTCGCAAATTCTCAACGGTTTCAAATGATAATATTTATCCTTCCATTTATGTTATATCCATGGCGCCATCTCACATCTATCTAACAACGTTCACTCCATGCCATTCTCATATACATTATACATCAACAGCAATCTGTAATTCTCTATACCAACTACTTTTATATATAGAAAACTGTGTCGAATAAAACGGTAGTTATTCGCATGAGTGCATGGATGTAGATAGTGTATTTTGCAAGTGTACATATAATATTTTCATAGGACTGTCTCAGTTCTATGAGCGGCGAACACACACTTAGTAGTTGATCAATTCATTCAGAGAACAGTGCCGTATCAAGGATATTATGTAGACGCAGACTTGCAAACTCGCATAGATCTGATATCCCAGAAACTTCGAATATAGACTGAAAAATTCTCGTATAAATCGATGCGAGTCAAAAAATATAAAATTAGTACAATTCCTCGGGTCACGTCTAGACACAATGAACCGAATAATCTGAATGTGAACACATTTAAGAATATGAATAATGAGCAAGGATAATTGTAGGACACTTAACAGAGTAGTTGACTTCATTAGATTTCCGTGGTGAATATGTCCTTGTCACATATTGCGTGGTCGGATTGTAAAAGCGTTGTTTCTATCGATATATCTGATGCAGTTGGCAACACTGGGATACATGCACGCGTATTCGTGTTCCAAAGAGGATATTATGCGGTTTCGCTTTTCAGTGGCGCTCCTTCACAGGTTTCAGTCTGAACTTTTCCTAATGGCAGTTTAATAACACCATTTTTTGCATTCTTAAGCGAATCACCCTGTATGAATCAATTTATGTTATTCTATAATTTACCAAAATTAATTATTTTCGTGATCGATTTTCGATAATCTAAATAAAAAGTTGCGCATTCAGAGGGAAATTCCAAATATCGTTAGAATCATTTATAGTTTTTCAGCAACTTCCTTCGACGCATCATATTCGATAAACTAACATCAACTCAATTTTTTCAAATACGGTCCTGACTATGTGTTCACAAATTCTGAAAACTTCTTTCCATTCTGGATAGATACTAAAGAAGCTATCAAAGCCACACAGGTTTTTTTTTCAAACGACCAGCGAAAAATTCCGAAATAGGATGGTCATCAAGCCGAAATATGTATCCCTTTGCCATATCCAATCATCAAATAATGTGATTTCGATTATAAGACATAATCGACTTTACGAATATTTCCCAACCCTTGCGATTTGTCGGATTGCTACCTGAAGACGTGGAGCAAAAAATTCGAAAATAGGGTAATTGTATGCCTAAAAATAGTACAATAGTTTCAGTGTTTCGAATCAACAAAAATATGATTTTTCGAAAAAAGACATCGCTGTGTTCGGTCGAACCTAGCAAAACCACAGATTTTTTTGTGAGAGATTTCTTACAATTAAGAAAATGGGGTAATGAATTTGCCTAAAATTATCACCACAAATACACTTCATCGAATATCACTGCTGAGTTCGGTCGGAGCTAGGAAAGCCTCAGATTTTTCCATGATGGAAATGACCAAAAGATTCGGGAATACAGTCAAAAATTAGCCTCAAAGTATGCGAACACCTTTCTGGTGTTCAAATTCGTGTGTAGCTTTCCCAGCTCCTTTAGTATGACACAACCTTTCGAACAATTCTCTGTCGTGCATTATTGAACTATTATAAAATATTTTACAGGATCAGGAAGGAAACCAAAACAAAACCAAAAACATGAAATGAATGATCATTTATCACAGAACGGATTCTTTAATCTGAACGTCAAGCAGGAAACAATGAATAACCTTATTCTCAATTATCAGTGAATAATGTTTATAAACGCCTCCTTAGTTCGTATAGTCATTCATTGGTAATTGTTAATTTGAGTTCTTAGTTTAGTTGAGTTTATAAATCCACCGTGAACTTGACAAAATTGACATTGTCGCCACTAATTCTGTATAACTTATATAGATATATCGTTGTCAATCGTCAAAGATATCCAAAATAGATATTTACCTAACAAGTGCGGAAAGTAGTACTTTTCCGCACGCAACGGCAGCTGCACGAACGATGCGGAGCGGAGTGAAACCATGAGTATCGAACGAATCATTCATCAGTTCACTTTGAACAAATGGTAATATCAATTCAACTTCAATTCAGGATCGATTCAAACAAATGATTTTGCTCAATTCAATGATATACAGGGTGTCCTTAAAAGGTCTTTACAAAAAGCTACCACATATTCTTCAGACCAAAACAATTCGATACAAGCAAACTTACCTCAGTAAAAAGTTGCTTAGTTTGGGCGCTAGACGGCTCTGAAGTTGAAATTTTCAAATCGATTTTGCTTCATAACTTTTGAACGGCTCATGAGATTTTTTTCAAATTTGGTACGTTGGCATAGACTCATCGGGCAATGAAACTCATATCATAATCATAATGAATATCATTCCATGGGCGTAGAACTTGATTTTTTCAGTAAATAAACATCTAAAACTCCTACGCCAATGGAAAAAAATTAGTTTCAATATGAAATCTAAATTATTCAACTCATTCACTACAAAAAAGGTACTCTTGACAAAAGTCGATTCCTCTCATGGTTTCGACAAAATTTTAATTTTAGTGATTTAGAGCATAATTAATAATAAAACGATTAACAGATATTTCATAAAAATTGTTCAAAATGTTCACCATTTTCACGTATACAAAGATTTATACGACGCAAAAAGTTGAAATGTACTCTTTGCATAACTTCTTCATCGCCTGTAAGATTATTCGTCGCCTGTTGGATACCTTGCCATAATTGTTCTACAGTATTCACAGGGGTCTTGTAAACCGTAGACTTGAGATAACCCCATACAAAATAATCCATCGGTGTTAAGTCTGGAGAACGTGGTGGCCAATTCACGGGTGCATCATTACCTCTACCTATCCATCTGTCTGGGTACTGTTGGTTTAAAAAATTCCTAACATCCACCGAAAAATGTGGTGGAGCTCCATCGTGCATAAACCACATATCTACCCGATGTTGGAGTGGTAAATCTTCCAACAAATTTGGCAACGTATTTCGTAGATGTTGTAAATACATGTCTCCTGTTAATCTTTGTGGAAGTATGACAGGACCAATTATAAAATTTCCTATTATTCCAGCCCAAACATTGATTTTGAATTCGTGTTGAAAATGGTTTATTTTAATGGAATGAGGATTTTC
Organism: Gastrophysa polygoni; assembly: GCA_963576655.1. NCBI lineage: Eukaryota > Metazoa > Arthropoda > Insecta > Coleoptera > Chrysomelidae > Gastrophysa > Gastrophysa polygoni. Next base: position 4,674,016 of record OY755087.1, read on the forward strand.
AATTGCATAAACGTGTTCATTAGTTATTCCTCTTCTCGTGAAACAGGCTTCATCAGTGAACAAAATATTCTTTCCAAAGTTCAGATTCATTTCTCTTTGCAAATTAATGAACCTACAAAACATCAGACGACTTTGTGAATAATGGATTAATAAATCTTGAACTGGCGTCTTGTGGTATGGGTATAATAATTGTTCTCTTAGTACTTCATGAACGGCATTCCTAGAAACTTCTAGTTCATTACTTATCCGTCTAGTACTCAATTCTGGATTTTCTTCAATACGGTCTAAAATTTCTACTTCGACTTCGGGAATCCTTACATAACGCTGTCTTCCATAATCAGTTCTAGGAGCAAAATGACCGGTCTCCCGAAGACGTCTCTCAACTGCAGCAAAGGTTGGGTGGCTTGGTACGCGACGATTTGGAAACCTTGCCGAATACACCCTCACACTCTCTCGACCATTTCCTTGACAATATCCGAATACCAATAACATATCGGTGTATTCTTCATTGGTGTATTGTACGGCCATGATAAATCAGAAAAGTCCGATATCAACAATCAACGTCAATAAAACTCGACAAATCAACACAGATGAAACTATGGAAACCAAGAATGTGAATATCACTGTTTTCGAGCAGATAATAATAGTCTTCAGAAAAAAAAACCAGTGCTACTTATTTTCAATAGAAATAACCTATGCAAAAAGTACATCTCAACTTTTTGCGTCGTATAAATCTTTGTATACGTGAAAATGGTGAACATTTTGAACAATTTTCATGAAATATCTGTTAATCGTTTTATTATTAATTATGCTCTAAATCACTAAAATTAAAATTTTGTCGAAACCATGAGAGGAATCGACTTTTGTCAAGAGTACCTTTTTTGTAGTGAATGAGTTGAATAATTTAGATTTCATATTGAAACTAATTTTTTTCCATTGGCGTAGGAGTTTTAGATGTTTATTTACTGAAAAAATCAAGTTCTACGCCCATGGAATGATATTCATTATGATTATGATATGAGTTTCATTGCCCGATGAGTCTATGCCAACGTACCAAATTTGAAAAAAATCTCATGAGCCGTTCAAAAGTTATGAAGCAAAATCGATTTGAAAATTTCAACTTCAGAGCCGTCTAGCGCCCAAACTAAGCAACTTTTTACTGAGGTAAGTTTGCTTGTATCGAATTGTTTTGGTCTGAAGAATATGTGGTAGCTTTTTGTAAAGACCTTTTAAGGACACCCTGTATAGTAATCGAATCAAATACGTTATATCTCACTTCAAATTGATAATCATGATGAACTGAATAATAAAACGCGAATGGAATAAAATATGTGGATTATGTTCGATCAGAAATTATTGATCTGAAACTTCCGGATGAGTTTGAACTGATTTTGAGCTACATTCGTGAATGAGTACTAGATTTTACTCAGATATGAAGGTCAAAGATAAGCAGAAATTCATTATTTGTTTTTCAAAATTCAACGACTTCTATATTTCGATTCCATATCTTGACTGTATCGAGTGAATCATTCCATCCATTCAGGTAACTTATATGATTATTGTCAATCATGCAGCATATTTCTTTTGGATATTATTATTACTTCATCATTGTGAAAATTATTGGCATATGGGTCAATCATTATGGGTGAATGAGCCAAAATATACATATCAAATCCAATACCCTATGGAATACCTAAAAGTACCCACCTCATTAGATCTACATGAAATTTCGATCATTTTTCATACCAGTATTACAATAATTCAGGAAAGAATGATTGAATGAATGGATTGAAATATTTATATTACCATGATATTAGTCAATATATGGCTCTGATACAAATACCTATTGAAGAACGGTGCCAAGATATTGAATATTGGGATGGAATCACCATAAACAAGCGAAATGATAACTTAACAGTTTGTTTAATGGATTCTTATGTTCAGTCGACCAAGAGTGGTAATTATACTGAATCGGATTGATACTCCGAACGAATGATACATTTTGTCAATTAAATGATGAGCAAATTTCATCAAACCGTTCACCAGAGTTGATTCAACAAAATATTTACTTCACTGATTCGAAAGTTTGTATCAATCCAAACAAGAGATTGTCTTGATATGATGATGAATTTGGTTGCATCAAACATTTTTCACATTTTGATCAACGAAATAATCACTTGAATAAATGACTTATTCAAATTGATAGATAAATGTTGTTGATTTGACAAAGAATTTGGTCGATTCAAACATTCTCCACATTTCGATCAACAAAATAATCAATTGGATCGAATCAATATCTGCGTGGGAATAAAACATAATAAGGTTGGTTGGATATGATATAGTGTTCATCCAAAGAATATTTAGTTGACTGAAACCTTGAGTTCGCTCTTGAAACAAGTTTGAATGTTACTCGTTTCAATATTATATTTTGTCGTGCATATAATAATATGACACTTTTATTTGTTAGATCGTAGTAAATATTGCTTGAATCAACGAATTCAAAAACTTTCAAAACGAAAAATCGTGCGGAAAAGTTACTTTTCCGCACGCTCGTAGGAAAACTAAATAACAAAGATATTCGTTCGATCAATCAATCAATCAAACATTTCTTTCACAATCACACTGTAAAAAAAAACAATATCATCGTAAAATACTAGCTAATTCAACAGGTTAACGTTATCCTGACTTGTCGAGAGATGTCCTTCTATTTCGCAATAGATATGATGATTATTTCTATTGATGATAGTGTATTACCTTTCATTTTATATATTTCATTCAGACGAAGCCGAAGGCAAAACAAAAATGTATTAACGTCTATTTGAATATTACAGGTTAGTCCAAATTTTGTTTGAATTATAATATTGTAGAAGAGAATCCTATTTGAAAATCCGGTTGAGATAATTTCCTCTGGAAGGGATTACATGCGAACAAAAAATTGAGATCAAAGTTTGTCAGGTATTATGGTAGAGGGGATAATGATTGTTTATTAACAATTTCTTTCTTCATTTCTAGGTGAGTCCAACACTGCCTTGGTTGATCCGATCGAGTCGTTGCATGTGAGTGTAACATGTATTTTACTATCAACATCGCTACAAAAAAAAGTGATGCTGTCATTATCAATATTAATGAATTGTAATCAGTGGGCTGAGACGAATTTCAATCGACCGTTGCTGAAAATATGTGAATATTAATTAAATTGAATTATGAATATTTCATGAACTGTTCACACCTCGACAATTATTATCGTAACTTGTGCCTTGTGACATCCTACAATGAGAAGTTCAAGGTCAATAAATATTATTATATAAGGATTAACGATAAACACAGTGTGAGCGAATGCTAAATATTGTTTTTTTTTGTATCTGACTGCAAAATATCATCACTGGATAATACACAAGTACGAAAAAATGCAGATAATCCAGAGGATTGCTTGAACGGCAATCTGTACCAGTTTTGATTGTGGAGTCCAAAAAACCATTCGAGATAATTTTTTATTGAAAAATAGAGCATGAATCATATGATTTATAGTTGCTGAGTTTTCCAAATGGAAGATCTTGATGTGTATTTTATTCCATCCATACACGCAAAGAAAAAGCCCGTAAAATATACTAGAATAAGAGTTGATTTCACTGGTAAAAACAGTTGATATATGGACAGACATTCTTTCCAGTGAACTTTACTATTCACTCTTTGTTGAATCATTCATGGTACTGGATACACGATATGATAGTAATTCTCATGAAGAACAGAAGGCATTCAGTACCATTGGAATATCATCGATATTAACTATGAGGAATAGTAAATCGAACAAAGATATAACTGCACTTTTTCATCGCATTTAATAGTGCGCCTGATAACTATGCAGCAGTAGTCTTCGCACTTTCATGCATTGAAACGCACTTCATATACTTTAGTCGAATTCACTATGAGAAGAAATTATGATTGGATCCAAATTTTCATTATCAGGACTAGTGAACTCAGAGCAATATTGGAAAGTTCTTCCCAATGTGCTTGCATAGTATTTCATCATTATCGTGAAAATTGTAGTCACTTGTGTTTGTGTCGGTACTATTACTATTCTTGTTCTAGTGCAGTTTCCTGTACGTAATAGTAGTGTATTATGAGGTAGAATATTCATATATTCGGTAGAGTTAGCTGTATCCTAAGAGAACGGAACCACTTAGTATATATTTGCATTAGTTCAATCTCATGAAATCAGGTGTATGGGATTGATGAAGATAAGATGAAACTCCGTACAAAACATGATATTTATTCGAATGGAAAACATGAAACATATTGGAACAAGGAAACAAAACATATGTATGTTTGTAGGCACATTATATATCTATACGTGAAATAAAATGATACAAACTGATAGAAACAAAATAATGAAAATAAAACAAGCATTTGGTCTTCTGAAATGAACAAACTATTATTTTGTAAAATTAATCATTCGAGTCCTGTTGCAATGACTTGACAGAGATAAATTCACCATCACCATTCGAATGTGTGTGGCTGAATTTCCCGCCCTTTTGTACCAAAAGAATGGTATAAATAAAGACACATTATTATTATTATTATTATTATTATTATTATTATTATTATTATTATTATTATTATTATTAAGAATGGTACAAATGTCATATAATGTCTGTTGCAAGAATGTCCATACCATTTCACTTTCCGCAGGATATTTGGCATTGAAGGCATGAAAACTCTTAAAGCATAAATCGATCGCCTTCGAAGGTGACTCCATTTCCCACAGTTTATCATGCACATTGACGAATGACTTCTCTATGTTGAAAATATTTTGACCCACTAGAATAGGTATCGGCTGCATTGTCAGTTTGAGCTGACTGTATTTGTTCTTCTTATGAACCAATTGGGTTGTATGTCCGAAATGGTCTGGAAAAAACAAGATAGGTCAGATAGATAGAAAGTCAGTTACTGGAAACATGTTCTTCATAAGATTTCACATTCCTATTTCCACCCTTGTTGAGACAAAAATGAAAGAAGTATTGTAATGTCGATTATAGAAACTGAATACATCAGCTGCAAAATTGAAGAAATTCAGGGTTTAGGATGACGATCAGTATGTAAAAAGTGTGGAAGTATTGTAATGTCTATTATAGAATCTGAGTTCATTCATTGCAAATTTGAAGTAATTGAGGGTAGCTATCAGTTTATACGAAGTGTTTAATGAAATGGTTCACCTTCACTAGGAGCAAAAATCCTTCCTGAGCTTCTAATTGGACGGTCTCCATGATGAATTCTTGATCTTTTTTGAAGGAAAATGGTAAAAGCCGTGATGCTGCAATACTACCATCTAGTTGGTCTGGAGGACAATCCATTTTTGTGTTACCATTATCCATGGGTCCAAAGAGTTCTTCAACCAGGCAATATCGTCTTCTTCGCTAGCTGATAGTATATGTGTTTCTACAATAGCAAATTCCAGAGAGTGATTCCTAGTACATATTTTATATATGAGAGATCATTTATAAATGCATCTCAACTTGCTCCGTTATCCAGAAGCTAACAGTGAAATGTTTATGAATTATATTTTTTCATATGAATAAGTCAAAAAGGAACAATGATCTCTGGAAGGTAAATTTGAAAGCGCAGTGACACTTTGGGGCAGTCTGAAAAAACTGTCCTCACTACAAATATATCAAAATATTTATTATAACTTCTATTATTATTTTTAGAAACGAGGAGAGAAAATCCCAAAAAATCAACTACCTCATCGATTAACCTACAGTTTTCAACACATGTTTCGCAAAGTAGCTTCGTGAAAATTCTCAATTTCCTCTTTTTTCTTCCTGACTGGTCCCAGTTTCATGAGTTTTCTTCTTTAATCGCAATAGTGGTCACCAATTTTTTCTTATTTATTGTTCTTGCTGGTATGTAATGAATTTCACGACTCTCAAAAGGAAATTCATCTCAAGAAATTCTTCCTTGGAAATTCTGATGATCAACTACAATGTCATCCAGTACAGCATCTGACAATTGTTCAAATTTGTGAACTCCGTTCTCTCTGAAAATCATTATCCTAATGATAATTTTTATGAATCACGAGTTTCGTGTAGGATAATTCTATACAGATCTCATATAAAATCTCCGATATTTCTGCTTCGATGGATGTAGGAAGATATTAGCATAGAGTTTTCAAATCATTAGTTTTTAATTTTCATTTTTTGAAATCGGGATGAAAAATAATTGAGAGCAGTTCACAGTTCGTGGCCTTTTTCATAAGACGGCCACGATGAAAAAGATTTTTTTTATGATTATTCAATAAACGCACTGTATATAGATATGAAGGTAAAAGTCACTAATAACATTAAAAAATAATGTTACTTGAATACATAGGTACCTACTGAAGAATAGTAAATTACACATTTTATATCTCGGTCGCGTAGTTTTGTACGTATATGGGTACAAATTGGCACTCGGAAGAATAGTAAATTTTACCTCCTGGTCACAGTACAGTATAGATCGATAATATGTGGTGCTTCAAAACGTTGAAGCATATTTGAGAACCATTCTGAATATAAAATAATATTAATTTGCCGATGTTAGCAAAATAGATTACTATAAAGTGAAATGTGCTTACCTGCAAATACTGGAAAGAGATGTTCAATTCCATTAAGTTCTAGAGATTTCCAGAGACTAATTTCTTCACCTTCAGACATTTTTCTGGATAAGTCGCTATATCAACAGACCTTCCGTAGCAAAAGCTATGTGTGAACTAATAAAAGTATGGAACGGGAAGAGTGGAAGTTGTATGGTTCGGGGGTTGTCGGCGGACAACAGGTTCAGGAGACAGGTTCAACATGTCGATCCATACGTGGCTTCCTCAATTATTGTTATTATCACATTCAAACTCAATCCAACGTCAGCCGTGCCGTAGTCGTAACTATCGTTGAAACAATTGCCAACAACAAATATCTCCTTCATCGTCTAGTATAGGTAAATCAATTGGAACTGTATCTTCCGTAGTCTTTTCAATATCAATTGGTGGTTCTGTATACTTATTTCCGAGATAATTCTAAATCTAGGAAAATGTTTACCCACAGCATGTCTCCTGAATGAATTGTAGCATCTAAATTTCCTGTGACAATTGTCTTCAACACATTCATACACTGAATCACTCTTCAATTTATGTGATATTCTCAAATGTTCTATGAGTGCTTTGAGTAAAGAGAGTATCACTGAGCAACAGAAACATCGCATTTTCACTGGCACTGACAATGATCATTTTGATGCACCTATTTTTGTGAAATATTGAATTCGTGACACAACATACAACGAGTACAGCCAACGAATAACTAGAGTCAAACCATTTTGAAAAAAATCAACTGCATTTTTGTTCATTCGATTATGTGGTCATAGTATTTTTCAATGAACTACATAATATCGATAACAAACCGAATAGGTTATAATACTGTATCAAAAGACTGAAATGGTAATGTTTGTTATGTTAATAATTACTTTGCAAATCTTGTATTCGAAAGATGTCGACAAATGACGAATTTGATATAGTTATTAAATTTCATTCGGAAACGTACACTTCAACATCTCCTACGATCAACTTCACTGCAATGATAGTAAATAATTCTGAATACATTTAAAGAACCATTGATAGTGAATTTCATTCTTCTTCCAAATGGATTATACCAGAGCTCATAAGTATTATTCACGATACGGTATAGAGAATAGAACAGTTGCGATCACTCAATAATATAAATTAATGATGATTACTCGGAGATATACTAGTTTTCACTATCACTGAAATATAATTTCCAGATTAGTATAATTCACCAATGGTATATTGAAGGTAATTGTGCTGGCAGTTGGAATAACTATGATTTCGAATACGATGTAGCAGAAATATTTCACTACCCGGAATCGTGTTTCGTTAGATGAATATTTTTTAGCGTGTAGTTGGTTAGTCATTGTTATGAGGAATACATCGATATTGGATTTGATCTATTCATATGTTCAATGTGTGGGACGGTTCAATAGTATACAGGGTGTCCCGAAAAGATACCGACAAAGTTCAAGGGGTGATAGGGGACATCAAAACAAGCATTTTTGAGCTGTCAAGCAATGCAATGATGAGAATTACAACCGGAGCATTCTGTCGAAAGCCTGCTATGCGAAAGAGGAGAACACTCCTTATAAAAGAGGCGGAAACATTCAAGTATTGTCTTCGCATCGCTAATTTCAACTCAAGAATCCAACTTCACATATCACAATACACGGAAAATAATGATTGTTAATTCAACCAAATATATTTGATTAAAATTATTCGTTCAAAAGAGTTGAACATCATTCATTTCAGTTTATTCATCGAATGACATCATACTATTGCATGGACGAAATGGTATTCTTGATTAAATTCTCATGAATGATTCGAAAACATGTTGATCAAACGGTATCATCTCCAATCCAAATTGAATGAATGATAATTTCGACGCAAATAATATATCTCTTCGAACTGAGTTATTCAAATCTATCTTGCCAAAACTAAAGGTATCGAACGAATCATTTATCAATTCACTTTGAACTAATGGTAATGTGAATTCAACTTCAATACAGGATCGATTCAAATAACTGATTTTGCTCAATTCAATAATATATAGTGATCAAATTAAATACGTTCTTTCTCACTTCAAGTTGATAATCATAATGATCTGAATTATAATACGCGGATGGATTAAGTAGATTATTTCGATCAGTATCTGAGAATTTCGGATGAGTTTAAAAATTGATTCAGAGCTACATTTGTGAATAACTACTAGATTCTGCTCTAATATGAAGGTCAAAGATATGCATATTTGTTCTTCAAAGTTCAACAACTTCCATATTTCGATTCGAGTGTATCGAATGAGTTATTTCATTCATTCAGGTACTCAAATAATTATTGACAATCATCTTTAAGCAGCAAAATAGTTTTTTTGGATATTGAATATGTTGAGTATACCTACAAGAATATCACTCCATCATTGTGAAAATTAATGAGTCAAAATAAACATATCAAATTCAATACCCTATATATGGAATACTCAAAAGTACTCACCTAATTAGAAATCAAACTCATACTTATATCTTCATTATACTAGTCAATACATGGCTCTGTTTACGAATATCTATTGGAGAACGCTTCCAAGATATTCAATATTGGGATGGAATCACCATAAACAAGCAAACTGATACCTCACCTTGATGATAGTTTCAGTTTGTTCAATGGATTCTTATATTCAGTCGACCAAGAGAGGTAATTACACTGAATTGGAATAATGCTCCGATCGAGTGATAAGATTTTGTCAATTCGATGATGAGCAAATTCCATCAAACCGTTCACCAGAGTTGATTCAACAAAATATTAACTTCACTGGTTCCAAAGTGTTTATCAATACAAAATTACAGTGGAACAGATCAAGAGTGTCCGACCTACAGTTATAATAAAACTCAACCCCAATAACCCCACTTCGTGAAACACTGAGTCAACTGAGTGTGACATTCAACTTTGACAGACTTTTATTATTTTTGAATGAAATCAATATCACTAACGAAATTTTTCAATGAATCTCGAAGTGACCCCTGTAGGGATGGGGAGCAAAAATATACGGGAAAACCTGTACGCGTACGAATACATTTAGAGTCCTTCATTGCCCATCATCATCATTGACATTTTCAAGAAACGGTTCTGTTTCTTATGTTATCTTTGTTTTTATTCATCACAATAAAATGGACTCCATAAATTCAGGTCTGTATCAAATGATATTTCTTCGCGAATGTAATGATTTGTTATTTCATTGTTGATTGTCACTTCGATAAATGAATCCAATGAACGTCAGACGAACCGCAACGGCAACAGCTACTTCAACGTCGTTTATAAATCCAGCTTTAAACAGAAACTTCCATCGCATACTATAAATGATGCGATATACAAATCTAACATCCAAATACAAGGTGATATTGAAAGGTATGGACACAGTTCATAGGGATACAATAAGATTACTACATATGAATTCTTTTTAATCATGAATTAAAATTGATTTCACTTCTGAAGTCAGTGGATATCTTGAATTCCGTCGTATAACAATGACTATTGAATAATGATACTTTCAAAACATTTGAATCTTCCTTTTGGATACTGAAAATGTGGAATTTGAATTCCAATACCAATGTCTATTTTTTTTTTCAATTTAATATCTACCACTATCGTGATGCATTGAATTCTGGTGCAAAATGCTCGTGAGTTAATCGATATAAAGAAAATCGTACCGCCTCGTGTCATTCCAATATAGATTTATATATGACCGCTCGAATTCTAATAGACCTAATTGCGCCTTGATTACCAATATTGTGATCTTGACAGTCTGAAATTGATTATCTTTATCACTATGTGCAATAAATAAATGTGACGGAACATGATTCGAGTTGAATAGACATTATATTATTTCATTTGCAGTAGTGGTAATTTTACAATTATTAGGAAATGATTATCATACTGTGTACCAGCTTAAACGTATTACCCAAATCGTAGAAAATACGTGACAATCGTTCAGACTTTTCCAGTTTTATTGCGAGGTGAACTCCTCCATCATATACGGCATCATTTTTCTATCAACCCTTCACCCCCTAGCATACCTATATATCATTTTGAAGATAATCGAAGATCCATCTATTGGAACCAATGCGGAATTTATAATTGATAGTAAGTGATCAAGATTTTTTTTCATTTCCTGAAATGAAAAAAGGTTCAAAAAAAAGCCGATGAAGGGATTTTTCAAATGACTCCCTGCATTTCTGGAATCACTTCGTAGGCATATTTGTGTTCTGTTTCAGTGAATATAAAAATCCATGTGATGTCTAATTATTCTGTGAATAAAATCGAATCGATGCAATATACCTCAGCATAATCAATGTTAAGACTAGAGGACTAGACGAACCATTACTTACAGTGGAGGTTAGGTCTGTGTAACTTACAGTTTTACTTCAACAAAAAAATTTTGATTGTGAAAGTCATGAAAAACCTAGGTCAGGATCAATCCTTCATCATTAGCATACTCTTAGAAAATATCTGTGGACAAAAAGCTGAGTATGAAAAAGAGAGAAAGACAAACGACAGGGAAGGTCAAGAAAACGAATAAAGGATGAACTAAATATGCCAAGAATAGAAAATTTCACATAATTTAAAGTTGTGTCCCAACTGGACCATCTCTGTATCGAGTGAGATGCAAAATACCGAATTGTTTATTCACCACCTGCATTATTAACATATTCCTGGCGCTTCATATAGGTACACTGATTATGCATTTCAATAACCAAATGAAAAAAATAACCTTTCCAAAGTCACATCAATAACAGGTTGCCCCATCAGCCAAGTCGAAAAACAATTATTCATACGAATTTGATTAACATAATATTTGACTACAGATGACTTATTCACAGGGTATATAACTGAGAAATAATGAATATGAAAGTGGCCAGGAGTAAGGAATGAAAGATGGCGGTCCTTCGTTTGTTCTCTCTGTATGACCTTAGTGTCGAAGTTCGATGTCTTCTTCGATTATATTGTGGAATTTTCATCGGTTTTTAATTCGGTTTTTGATGACAAGCTGATGTGATTGATATAAAACATTGTAAAGAGAATCGGTAACTATCACAGTGTCCAAGATAAGGAGTGCCAGTATGGCTATCTCGGATGATGGTTGGATCAGAAAATCGATAATGCCAGATAAATAAGCATCAAAAGTTGGCATGAAGATACTCATACTGGTCCTTCCTATAATGGACACAAAGTGAGTAGATGTGTGTCTGAAAGCCGATAAAAATAGTGTAAAAGTAAAATTCTGTGAAAGAGTGAGGTTAAGTTCTGGAGTTCAACTTGAAATTACAGTGTGGTACAAAGAGTAATACAGAGAGTCAAATTATGAATTAGAATTTTCCCAATTTTCAAATTTCATAAAGATGAAGAATTGTGAAATAGGTGGGAAATTGAAATACCTACAAAACATTTTGATCTCATCGAAAAGTTCATGTGAAATTCATTCTTTCCAAGCAGATTCATCATTATGGTAGATTTACTAAAATAACTAGAGAGAACTTCCGTCAGTTCCTTCAACATTCTCAAATTCTGAAGTTTCTTTCGAATTCGAGATCATAAAACTCGAATCCTGATGGAAGATGTCAGAAATGTTTCGATCCGAGTTAATAGTGTAAGATTATTCACTCAAATATATTGTTTAGCGAAGTTTATTGATCCGTAATTATGTTGAAACAAAGAGACTCAGCTTTACTTCCTATTTGAATATTTAATATCAGTAAATAAACCTAGTTGGTACAGCCGGTTAAGTTCATCAAGTCAAGGAATGATTCTGGTGATTTATTGAATGATGTTCAACACATTTCAAATACAACTTAGTTCCCGCCTAGAAAGGCGGAGGAATTCAACCAATGGAAACAGCAAACGAAAGAGAGGCAACCAGCAGTAACACTTTGTTTTTTTTTTGTTAGAAAGTTATTGAATTTGTGAATTTGAATACCACGGTGTATAGGTACGTATCTATCTTCATTCTCGTCATCCTAATTCGTACTTTCTTCTCCTTCCTGATTATGCATTTTTCTCTAATATTTCTATTAATCGTAATCGAATTCCATTGGTAGTTAAAAAATAATTTTTGCGTGAGGTGAAACTACAGTGATTTCAGTGATTAATAAGTTGAATCAAGAAATTTTCTCATAACCATGGCATCACAGTAATTTATGGCATACATTTGAGTAATTTCAAGAATTTGTGGTAAATTCTGATGATTTTCTTAAAATTATTTTGTAGTTGAAACGTACACCGAAAATTACACTGGCACACCTTTCGGTAAAACCTTTTCGTGTTTTTCATTCCTTGTTTTTTTTTGGTACTTCAGGGGTTATCACTACTAAGAAGGACTATAACTTGACTCGCTTCGTTTTTTGTTAGATTCAGAGATATTGTTGTATTCCATGAATGAGTAAGCTATGAATTTCTAACATTGTCTTTGACAGGAGTTACTTGTGGCTTGTTCCTAAGCCACAGAGGGTCTCTAAATAATCTCTAAATCATCCATCATGCGGACCTTCGATCATTGAACAGACTAGATAAGTAATCCACACCCCTGGCAATACAGTTTGTTAGAAAGCAACATCTATAGTATCTATCTTTGTCTAAACAAGGATAGTAGGAGCTGATTCTCCCAGCACCAGTGCCGTGTTGTCAGAGGGGGTCGAATTTATTATTAATTCATGATGAAACCAAATTGAAAATCCGTAACAATTTCAGTGGTACTTTTCAGCATTTCTTGGTGGGATAATGAACCTCCTTATACTTCCTTCACATTGTTATGAATAATTCGAATACATACAATCCTATGGTGATTTTTGTAACTTGCTTGTAATCAATAAACTTATTATGACCACGTCACAAGAAATGTTCAATTCTCAACGCCATGTGAAACAATATACTTACTATTCAGTAAACAGTGTGTCTACTTAGTCTTAATCATAAATAACGTTCAATTTCGATAATGAACATTTATATATTTGGCAATCAGTGACGATTTACGATTTCAAAGTTCAGTACCTACTAGTGGAAATAATTTTCAAAAAAGTGAAAAACTCGTTTTCAAGGCAAATAGATATGAATCCATATTTGAATGTAATTTTCAAATCTGAAGATGAAACTTTTTTATATCATTTCACGATATCGTCAAAAATGAAGGAGGTTTCATCTTGAGCAAAATTCATATATTTGGACGCAAAAAATTGATGTCTATTTCATTTCATGTGGATAGATGAAATTCGATAATGAATATGTGTTGACAACTATTATGACGAAATGTTATATCAACAATAAAATCATGACTCATGTGAAGATGTAGCAAATAGCAGTGTTTCTTATTTAAAACAGGACTGAAATGAAAAACAACCATGGATAATCACACAAATAAATTATTTATTTTTGAATAGGATTGTTTTTGTTAACATACTTCTCACTCTAACTTCCGTTGAATCTTTCAATTTATTTGCCTCATGATGGAGTCTTGCAGTGGAATATTTCTTCAAAATTAGTTTGACTAGTTCCATTGGGTGATGTTGTGAAGGGCCAGGGTCAGTGTTGTTCAAATGCATCAAAAACAGTCAACGGTAAATTTGTCATTGTTGTGTGTACAAGAAATATAAAATATCCTTATATTTTTTATCAAAAATATTAATTGAGTTCATCATTATTCTCAGTGATTTTTCAACAGCTTTGCATATTTTGACTACAAATAAGGAAGCATTCATCAGTGCTACATATTTTACCACAAGACACTGTCGCAGATGACCTATGGGTATAATCAATATAATCTAATCAATTCGATTTAAATTCATTTTCATCCATTCCATTTGGGAAAATGCTTCAAAATATCGAATGATACGACAATGGTAACTCACTTATGAAATTACGTGTTTTGATCGGCGGTTCAACATTGTCTTTAACACACCTCACAACGTCTCACCATCATATCAAATCACCAAAACAGGAAATAAACTGAGTTTCTGATGAATTCTGAGTACACAAAACTGAACACAAGTTGAATAATATCGATAAATTAAAACGTAAATAATGACAGATACCAAACAAAGGAATAATCGCCGTCGACTGTCAATATCAAATTGCGGTGTTGCAACGTTGAGCAAAAAGTATTCATGATACCCATGCTGGTCCTCGAGCCCCCAAGAAAGTAAAATTGCTAAGTCTCAGAATAATGTAGCAATATTCTATTAATCAGAACTGATTTATTATCGTCATGACCCAAATTTATTATTATATTTGTGCATTGAACTACATGAATTCATGAAGGACTCTACATATTATGGACTATTAATCACTTTTTGATGATTGGATATGACAACACTGGCGACGATTGGTTACTAATATTATGATAATTCTGGGAATTCATGTTAGCATCAGAATAATTGTTTTGTGATCCTTCTAGTGGGTTTGTTGTTCGGAGATGTGGACCAATCGCTTCCTCATGGTATATATTGATGACATCTATATTTTTCAATCAATCTGTAGGGCACGTGATCATTCGATGAAATCCATCGTCAACAATGCACGTAAAAACACTGAATCGTCATTAAGTAGGATGACTCATTTATTGTTCGATCAGGTATTTCCAACCGTTACAAAAAGGCAACACATGAAACCCATTCCCTGTATAAAACTATATGGGCAAGACCGGGTTCGTTCAGACCGCGACATAAAATTGCATCAAACGGACCACCGTTCGATAAACGTGTATTCAGGTAATAATAATAATAATAATAATAGCGCGGTTGGTGAGTGAAATGAAGAAGTTCGTAGTCTTTTCGTTGGTAATCATTGTTATGTGCGGTGCTGTCTTTGCCGATACATGGCAAACAATGGCTACAGAAGACTGCAAATATAATTGTGAGAAGGACTGCAAACAGCACAGATACAGAAATTCAGAATGCGTCAATCAAGGCGGATGGTTTCCAAAGTATGCGGATTGTCACTGTTGGGAGAAGTCTTATGACTCTAATGATGTATACTAAGACGATGGTTGAAGAAGACGATACTCCAGTAACGCTGAATCATCACCTCCACTATTATCTGAGTCATCTGACAGTTTTTGGAAATATCTCTTTCGGTGCTTGTGATCAGTTGGATTTTTTTTTCAAGGTATATATGGAACTCAAATCGTATCGTTGATGATTATTGGTTGTCTATATGTATTGTTCTCTTTCATTAATAAATAATTCGAATTAGCTCGATGTTTATTTTTGTGATACTTATTGAAGAGTTTATAATTGCAGCTAGCAGAAAATCCTCCAATGCAGATTCTGACAAGAATGAAGATATAATTTAGATAAACAGGCTAGCTTTGGACTGAGGACTCAATACATATTTTTGGTTTATAATTTTCATAATCATTAACTCGTGGTATCAAATGAACATAATCATTTTTGAACAATAATATTCAATTTTATGAAAGTTGGAAAAGTTTTATGCTATCGAAATGATTCCCGCCATAACATAGATGAGTCGTTACACTCTGAATGCGAAGCCTTTTATTGATTTAGAACATATTTCATTTTATTGATGAATTTGTGCAAATTTTTGATATTGTTTTGAATAATTCAGGACTAGGTGACTCAGTCATATACCACCTAACATTGCTTTCATTGTTAATCGAATAATAAATAGAATGACAATATAAATTCTGCCTGCAAAGTCAATTTAGTCAAAAAAAATGACTGTTTAATATGCATATTCACTTTAACCCCTTTTACCCAATCCATTCTCGAAACCCACTACCTTTTTTACGAAATATCGATTAAAAATATGATAGATTACACAAGACCGCATGAAATGAATGAGAGTGCCAAATGATAGATCCCTCACGAACGCCATCTATTGAAAGTAATCCGAAGTACCATTTCTTTTTCGATTTTTCTGCTGTTCCTTTGGGGTTTCTCTAATTTTATTTTTCCCTCACCCACTGATGCAAACAAAACAACGATAAAAAAATATTAAAATTAGTCGAGCTATTATCGAGTTTTTGCTAGACTATGCACAGCAATTTATTTTTATAAATTCAGATGGTTGGCTACCCTCAGTGATTGTATACAAAACAATGTTTTGACTGGCTTATGGCAAATTTCCAATGAGTTTGTATTGTGTTGACTTTGATTTAGTGATTAATTATTCATGATATCAACTAGACTTGCTTTCTTCTAGAAATCCAGTGATATGCATCCATATTTTTTTATTTGTAAGTTTGAAAATAATTATGTGTGCACATTACCATATTCAATATCATATTTTTCCGAGTATTTTTCTTTCAGTATTGATAAAAAAAGGTTTCTGATGATGAAGCTACGATCGAAATATTGGCGCACTCTTTAGCTCCGCCCACCCGCCATTAGGAGGCAAATAATGAGCCTATTATCACAACTGTCTCGTATGAAACCACTTTAGGCTACCGTGGCCACGAACGACATCTATTGAAAGTAATTCGAGTGGTCTTTTGCAGCACAAAATAGATAGCTGTTTCCGAAGTGGCAGTTCCCATACAAAATTACCAATTTCGATTTTTCGGCTGTCTCTTTTGGTTTTTTCTATTTGTTTTTTATATATAACAACTCATGTATTGTGGGAACGAAACGGTACAAAACAAGACGACACATTGTGTGGTTTGTTCATGTAACCATGATTCAAGTGAAACTTTTTTTGGGATAGTAGACATTTAACTTGAAATTTTCGGAAAATTATTAACATGGTAAAATGTGCATAGTAATGTTAAATCAATAATAGACAAGATATCCAGATATGAATTTCAATTTCATCCTACGTGTTACAGTACGAAATACATGATACTTTACAATAACTGTAAATGTAGATTCGAAGATTTTTGCTGTGAAAAAACAACATTTACATCAATGTTCTGATAAAAATACACAAATACCGCAGATCACTTGCACGAATGAGTCAGAATATGAATGCTACACGGTTAGCTGATGTGAGCCATGGGCGCCGCCATATTGGCCTTTGCTGCTCTGCCGACCGCATTCCGCTTCACCCCTACTCCGTGGTCGGCTGTGACGCCACATGCAATAGACGGACGAAAAAAGGGAGGCAATGTCATAAATGTTTCACTTCACTTTCGCGAGGCAATTGATATTTATTCAATGTAGATTTGAATTCCATCATTGATTCATTGAAAGAAATCTTGTGATTGGAATCCAACATCGAAAGCGAATACGTGTGGAGATTATTGCGGGTTAGAGTGCGATACAATGATATCAATGTTGACAACTTGTTGGCGCTACTTGGAGATTATGGTAAATTTTCGGCGTCTGAGGTCATAGTACAGTCTAGGGGTGTGCAAAAATATCGAAACATCGATATATATCAATACATATCGATATATATATAGAATATCTATACCATTTGAAAATAACATCGATGTATCTATATATTTCTGCACACCCCTAGACTCTACTATGCCGACTGACGTCGATGATTAAACTCAATCTCCAAGTAGCGCTTGCAAGTTGCGAACATTGATATTATTTTGTATCGCACTCTAAACCGCAATAATCTCTAGCAGTTCATCTCTTTCTGAGGCCAACAGCCGAATGCGACTGAAAAATTTCACTCCTGGTTTCGCATGAAATTATATCAACTTTTGTTTCTCATGTAACAAATTGTATGTTTTTTTGATATCGACATATCACGTCAAATTCCTCAGAAAGAAAAAATCTCATTGAGAAAATTCGATTCAATCAATTATTAGTTTTAGAAATGAATATTTTAGATAACTGATATGGTTCACATTCTGATAATCGAAAACTTTTTTCTCTTGTATCGATAATAGCATATTGAAATTTGAGTAACAATTTCCGCACACTAGTCTAAAATAATAATGACAGACGAGTGCTTGAATTGCCTTCTCTAACGAATGTTTTAAACTATTTTCTCTGTTACGGCTGTATTATACAGTTCCGATTATATTGAATATATGTATACATATTTTCATAACATAATTCGATATTTATTCAGGGAAATTTCGGCGAAACAAATAGACTGGCAGAAATGAATGATTTGTTTCCAACAGTTGACAGAACTTTGACACAATATAGCGGAAAGCTTAGTGAAAGTAGTAGAAAAGTTACCTTTCACCATTTCTGACAGTTTATTCGAAATCTGCAGAAGTTCCACGTTCAATAAACAATATCTGCAGATTCTACAGGTAATACCTACTTTGTAATTATTTCTAGCTATCTCATAGTTTGGGACCTTTCTCTATAAAAACAATAACTATATATAAGTACCTACCTTATTATGTGTTATTATGTTACGAGTTGTATTCCAATTTTTTCAATATTACTTCAAGTGCTATCATTCGTGTTTCCTACATTTCAATATTTCATTATTGTTATTGTTTTGCAGCTGAAATCAGTACCAGTTCCAGGATATTATTCTTCTTCCTGCTTCTTTCAACATAGATATCGAATCACGCGAGAGTCACAGCCATGCTTGTACTGTCGATTATCTAATATTCATTACATAAAGGCATACCAATCTTTGAAAATCCCAAAACAAAAACACCTGAAAATCATGTAATATTGGAGCTCATTAATACATGTAATTAATACATCAATTACTTCAATCACTCGTATCAATCATTGATATGTTCTATTTTTCAAAAACTAGCAATTTCAATAATTGATCTCAATGCGGTAAATTGGCCGCCACATCAAGTAAATCATGTTTAGTTCCAAAATATTCAATTGTCAAGCTATCAGTCAACCGATTTTTTTTTAACAAGTGGAATTTTCAATTCGAAGATGACAAAGAGTATTCTTGTATGAAGTGAACTGCCTACTGAAAATACATGAGACGCCACTGCGTTTTAGCGAAAACTTCTTTCGATTTCGTTATTAGAATCTAAAAATAGGTACATTTACGCAGCTCATCCAATTTAAATCATTCAGAATTTATTATACTTCTCACTTCTCAGACGTATTGACAATACCATACTCAACAGATCGTTATAGGAACTTCACTGGTAATTAATATATTCCATCGTGGTCAGTGTAAAATGAAAAAGTTCATCGTCCTTTCTGTTCTCCTCGTTTTGTGTGTTGCTGCTGTCTTTGCCGATAGATGGAATACCATGGATATAAGAGATTGCAGTACGAATTGTGTTGTAGACTGTAAAGAGCAAATGTACAAGTTCGGAGAGTGCATCAGTCAAGGTGGTCTGTTTCCGAAATTCGCCGATTGTCACTGTTGGCAGGGCCCAGAAAAATGATGGAATTTTCCTCGACATTATCTGTGTAAACATTCAAAATGCTCTTTCAACTACGTCAAACAATGGTGAAATAATTGTAGCATATTATGTACGACTGAATGATACAAATATAATTTTCTTCTTTCCAGTTGTAGTGTATCAGTACAATTTCAGAGAATCATATAGTCCTAATCTCAAGCATAGTCTTTGTGCTGAATTTAGTCTTGAGAGTATGACGTTTTCACCTATGCTGGATTCAAATCATGAGTGTTTTGAGCAAACATATGATTGACGAAATGTCAAAATTTTTGTTGGGACATGCCCACATGCCACCTCGAAATATGCATAATTATTAAAGTTCAAATTAATAAACTTCCAAGGTCATTTTCAAGGCTTGAAACTGTATTATAATTTCTAGTTATAATGCGACTAAGATTATGACTGCGAATTTTGCATTAATCCGCCCTAGCAGGGGTTGCCATTTTACACTAAATACTATCATTCTATTTTTAATTGTCATGCACATGAAATGTCACGAAACCTCTTTTGCTCTTGAGATAATTTCATGAGTAGATAAATACGTAGGGGTGCCTCAAACCATTGTGCATGATTTCCCATTTATTAGTGAACCCCACTTACCTGGATTATTTTGGAAGTTTATATAACTTAATATAATAATAATGAATGACAAAGTTTCATATTTCTTTTCTGAATTATCGGAATTTCTTGTCAAAAATTCAAAATTATTCAAAAAAGAAATGTCATCTCCAATGTCATATTTTGTCATATGATTTTTTTCAATGGAGATCCCCCTAACTTTTATATTATTTCTAGAAAATGCCGTCAAGAAATCTACAAAGTCCCGAAAAATTTGCAGGAAAATACGAAACTGCGATTTGGTTTCTATTTTTCACTATGTATATGTTTCACTGTTCATTCGGAGGAAAAATCATTCATCATTCTCATCGGTACTCTTGAAGACCTACAGAATGATAGTATCAAATTGATGATTTGACGTTTCGGCTCTGGACTGCCATCATCAATTTGATTTTTTTTTTCACTACCGACCTGGATTCTTCATTGCATTTCTCGGAAGCTTTTCAGTATCAATGAGGTCAATAAGAACTGAAAACAAAATCGTACTTTTCGCTTTTCTCTTGTATATCTCCTAGAATAGTCGGAAGTTTTCATATTTCTTGCCGGCATTCAAGAGACATTCGCGTCTTTTTTGTTGTTGATGGAAGTTCTGATGAATTTATAGTGTTTTGATGACTTTTTAATTAACTTCCGTTGGAAGGGAGCAGAAAAGTTATCAAAAAAACATTAATCCATCGAAAGTTACATTTACTAGGCGAATGTCAAATATGGTGCTGAATCATATCATTCACGATTGCCTCCTGTGCAGGACTAACTATGTTTTCGTGGATATTGATTCACATTTCTCATGAACTTCATGATTTTGAGAAATAATCAAGAATGATTTTCAGCCGACAGCAAAGTATTCGAAACGAAAGCAGTTTTTTTTGTTAGAAGAGAAAAATATCCGAAAGCATCATTCTTTCAAACAAGGTGTCACTGACCAATAGAGAATTTCTCTTTTAGGTATCTAAAGGTTTAATTTCAAGCGCAGTGACATTTTGGGACAGATCCTAAATCTGTCCTTACTACAAATATATTGCAATAATTTTTAATAACTTCTACTCTATTTTTTAGAAACGAGGAGAGAAAATCCCATTAAAAGCTGAAAAATGAATCATCATTCTTTCGTCTCCATTCTGGTATTTCATTTGTGTACTATCGCTAACACTTTCGTATTAGGACGGTTGTTCTATTAGTCTTTCCTGTTGAACCTGCAACATCATATGCTACTTTGAGGCTACTTCGCACAGATTGGAAACTTTGCAGTATTGGAAATAACACCATATTTTATTTAAATCACAATTAACCTCAGCTCACTATTTTATTCTCATATGTGCGGTATTTTATCACTGTTGTGATCCAATATACAATTTCAATACATGTTCCTACACATATTAGCGCCACACTGTGCATTCGAAAATGTTCATGAAAATCGAAATGATGACTCAATGTTTTTTTTTCAGAAATCGTTCAGGTGGACTCGCGAAATCGCGAAATGTTTTCCATGTGTTTATTTTTAGTCTCACCAACACTGGCCCTGAAAAATGATTTATATTATAATGGTCCATCACCTCACATATTTATATTCACGATCATTATTGATAGCAGTAAAGAGTTGAATTTGGTCTTGAAACTGCCATTCATTTGAATTTACAGTTAATAAAATTCCAATAAAAGCGAGGTCTTCAATGTTGAACACGTAATTTTAATAAGCGAATATATCATTATGTGAATGAAATTGTTATAATAACGGGTTATTAAGTAATTTTTATTTATAGTTTTACTCCAAAAAAATTTATATGGCTGAACTTTCATTGGAGAATTGGAAATAGCCTCGTTTGCAACATGTAATAGGATGACCTAGCAAAATACTTTCAATGTGAGGCTGCCATAGGTATAGAGCACTCGTAATATGCCAATGGCGGATTTAGACCTTCGCCATCCTATATGCTTCATCCTCGGCTTCATCTTTACATAATTTGTCGTTCTTCTCGTACAAGGATCGGACACTCTGGAAAATATAATAATAATAATAAAAATAATCATTATTATTGTCAGGAAACAAGATGTGCAGGGATGGTCTCTAGTCATCTGGCATAGCCTTGAAAAACAACCTTGATGGCATTTCCGGTTAAACCGGAAGTGAATTATAAACAAATAATGTACATAAGATGCATTTTGTTTCATTGCACATACCTGCAAATTTTCATAAATATCGTCCTTTTCGTTTGAAAGATATTCACTTGGTTCCATACTTTATCCCAACCCTGTTCAATGAATAACAATATAAATTCACGAAATGTACCCAGAATCAATCACATTTTTTTTTATCTGTGGACAACACGAAAGGGAAACCCATGATGTTCGAGGAACATCGTGTTAGCCAGCGGTGGAATTTTGGGAAAGAAGGAAGGTGTTGGAATTTTTCTTGAATGTTTGGAGGTTGTAAGCATCAGGAAAGACTTCACTAGGCAAAGAATTCCACAACTTTGCCGTTCTATTGATGAATGATGCTTGGTATAGCGATGTTCGACAGGTCTCGAGCCTGACAGTGTAGGGGTGACCGGCTTGAGCTCGTCTGGTTTGTCTACTAGGAATCGCGCGTGGTGGCATAATAGATGATATTTCCGTTGAGCACCGACCGTGAAAGTACCTATAAAAAAGGCAAAGATCGCCGACCTTTCTACGATGATCTAGAGAGGTCAATGATTTGGTGAGTGTTGTGTCATCGACTAGGCGAATAGCTCTCTTCTGAATTGAATCTAAGAGCTTAAGCGTATGTTTGGGGGCTGAGCTCCAAACATGTGAACAGTACTCCAGGACAGGTCGAATTTGTGCTTTGTAGATCATAAGCAGTTGCTGGGATGTGAAGTATCTCTTCGCACGGAAAAGAAAACCGAGTTTTTGTGAAGCAGTTTTCGCAATGGACCTCACATGATCGTCCCATGAGAGAGCACTGTTGGTGGTGACACCCAGCATGGATATTGACGACCTCATAGGAACAGTGGTACCCGACATCATCAAATTGGGCATTATGTGATCAGTCTTCTTGGTAAACATACAAGCTTGAATTTTAGTTGCATTGAACTGTACTAGATTCTCAGATCCCCATTTCAGAATTCTTGTCAGATCCTCATTTAAAGCATCAACCTGTCTTCGCCTTGCACCTCTGGCCTCATTGGATGATATAGGGGCTCTAGAGGAATAGGCGGAATGAAGTGTACTATCATCCGCAAAGCTATGAACTGGGCTGGAGGTCACATTCAACAAATCATTGATGTGGAGCAAAAACAAAGTTGGTGCCAAGACAGAGCCTTGTGGAACACCAGCATTGATCGTCATTGTATCAGACGAGACCCCGTCTACCACCACGTAGAGTGATCTATCTGCAAGAAAACTCGATAGTAAAAGACACAGTTGGGCGGCAAACCATATGGCGGAAGTTTCGCTAGGAGGCCTTGGTGCCAAACTCGGTCAAATGCTTTGGAGATATCCAAGGCTACAGCCAGAGACTCCCCATGTTTCTCTATTGACACCTGCCACTTATGTGTCACATAGGCAAGCAGATCTCCAGTTGACCTCTGGTGACGAAAGCCATATTGCCGGTCGTTCACGATTCTTGAGCTCTCTAGATATCGGATGAGCTCGATGTTGATTGCTTTTTCCATTACTTTAGAGATCACAGATAGTAGTGCAATCGGTCTATAGTTGTTAGGGAGGGTTTTCTTGCCCTTCTTTGGAATCGGTTGGACCCTAGCTTTCTTCCAGTTAGAAGGAAATACGCCGAGTTTGTACGAAAGGGTGAACAACCTGCAAAGAACTGGTGTTAGTTCTGGGGCACATTTCTTGAGAACAATAGGCGGTATTCCGTCAGGCCCCATAGCCTTCTTGACGTTGAGGCTAAGCAGAATGTGTCTGATTTTGCGTTGCCGGAAGACAATTTCTGGCATACGGTTATCGATGGTAGCGATTTTGGGAAGTTCATGCTTTACCAAATCGATTTTTAGATTGAATAAATGATTACATGAAAATACTAGACTTATTATTACTTCAGTTCTTTCTTGATTTTTTACGGTCATAATTTATTCGAGTTTCGAATTCATTGTGAAGCATTATTCCATTTCAGAAATCTTCTTGAGAGACTTGTCACTGGCAAAGCGACCAGCGAAAAAATTGCATAGAAAAATATTATTACCTTGAGCTAAAAACGGGAGCACAATCGTTCCCGGAACGTCAAATACCAATGATAGAAATTTCATATTAATTTAATATCTTTTTTTCAATATGAGTATCACTGACGAATAGAGAAATTTGCCTTTGAGGTGTCTGAAGGTTGAATCCCAAGCGCGGTGACATTTTGTGGCAGATACTATATTTATCTCTACTACAAATATATCGTGAAATAATTATAATAATTTCTACTTTTATTATTTTCTGAAAACAAGGAGAGAAAATCTAACAAAAACTAAAAAATGTCTAATATGTCCTTCGGTTTAAACAGGTTTTCTTATTGTTTCCAGATAATTCCGAGTGGTGTGATTATTGATTATTGAGCTGATCCCCAAGCAGAACTTGAATATTGAAATTTAGACTTAATCAAAAATCAATGTGGGTATGCGTTCAGATATATAAAATCGATTTTGAAGTTTTCGATTTTACCATCTGTTGCCAAGCATTGTCAATATTCCATGTTATCATAACTGTATTATAATTCGATAATTGTATAGATATAACGCAATGATTCATCGTTTTCAGTTGAAATTGATGCAAAATAGAAACAAGTAGTAAGGTAATGATAATAGAATGTCATAATCTTGAAAAAATTATGTTATAGATATAAGGAACGTAAACATAACTAAATGCTATGCTAACCTCTTTTCTAGTCACAACAGTGAATCATAATATCGTCTTGAGAAAGATTACATGATAATTCTAACATAATAAGATCCATCGCTTCAGCAGAACGGAGTTCCTCTTTTTTAAAACTATAGATGTCAGATAATCTCTGAATATCGGGACTTGCCTTGTTAAATATAAATCAGGACACAAATTAAGGCGAAATTTGATATCATATTCATCGGTATCATTTTCATGTATTTTGTATCAGAGATTCCCTTATTTTTGGGAATTGTATTCGTTTAGAAGAATATTTTTTTTTGGAGTCAAATATAAATTTTTACTTTCTCAAACGGATATGACTCCTTTATACCTATGATTCCCCCATGAAATAATGTAAGTACGTGCCTGCCTTTTATAAGCCAAATTGTCACACTCGTCCTCTTGGAGCAGCAATCCTTCCTCGCTTCGCTTTTCGAGCTACAAGAATCTCCTGCGTCGAAACAGCGTTCTATAAAACTTGTATATATCATAATAATTATCCTCGTAATTATCCTAGTAATAATCTGACTGTTTCGAGAGTAAATACATGAGAGATCAATTATTTATCGATGGATACATCTCTAATTGTATGAAAGTTTTTATTGGACGGTTAATAAATTTGAGAACCACGGGAATGAAAATACGTTTCATGATTCATTTCACTTTATAAGATCGTTGATTGGCATATTGAAAAAAAAGTCTCGACCAACTTTGGCCCGTAGTACCAATTATTTACAGAAATATCAAATTTTTCGTGATGCCATCTAGTAATGCCATATCATATCTTTCGAATTACACTTATGATTTTGTCCAAAAAAAACCTCAGAGTACATACAACAGTTCCCTTTTTTTTAATCTGTGGACAACACGAAAGGGAAACCTATAATGTCCGAGGAACATCGTATTAGCCAGCGGTAGAATTTTGGGAGAGAAGGAAGGTGTTGGAATTTTTCTTGAAAGTTTAGAGGTTGTAAGCATCAGGAAAGACTTCACTAGGCAAATAATTCCACAACTTTGCCGTTCTATTAACGAATGATTATCTAGTTGGAATCGCTCATTCTGTATGTAGTTTAATGAATCCAATACAGTGTAGTATCACCGACTAGGCGAATATATTTTCTGAACATAATCTAAGAGTCCTTTTCCAGCTTTTCGTGGGATTTTCTCCTCGTTTCTAAAAAATAAAGTAGAAGTTATTAAAAATTATTTCAATATATTTGTAGTAAGGACAGATTTTGTGATCCGCCCCAAAATGTCACTGCGCTTGAAATCGAACCTTTAGATACCTAAAAGAGAAATTTTCTATTTGTCAGTGACACCTTGTTTTTCAAAAATTTGGAAATACATATATATTCAATAAGAATAAAACCTCTACTTATCTTGGGGAACGAATCTGCTCCCGTTCTCAATACAATTAAAATATTTTTCTCTTCGCAAAATTTTTTCAATATATGTTGTCGGTTTTGACACTGGAAAGTGACAATTTGGTAGACGGAGGAATTAATCATTACTAATTTTCGTGGAATTCTATTATCTGTTCGAAATAACGCATTTTTCTGAGGTATAATGGAGCCCAGCATGATAAACTGTCCCAATCGTCAGTTTAGGTTATATTACTCATGTAGTTTCTTTTCCCATAAGAAATATACATCGATAGAAAACAATTTGTAGTCGATTCCAGACAAGTCTACGTTGGTTGCGAATTCCTTAACTCGATTTCGAGGCCTCGTAATCCATTTATTGGGCTCACGGTAACAAATATTTCCAATAAGGAGTTAACATTGTTTGTTTCTTTCTACCATTTCGCACCTAATGGACTGAAAGCTCGCTCCTTCTTTGATAGTTTTTTGACATTTGATGAATTTCATCCAGAATATCTCCATCAGCATTGGCGTATCATACACACTTGAAATTGAATGTCCGAGTAGCTCACACTGGAACAAAGAAATCTTTACGTTTTCAATGAATCGCGGGCGAGTCAGCAGTGGGATATTATAGTTAGTATTGATCAGCATTATTCTACTAGTAACGTTCTGTTCTCGATTAGATACCTATGTCAACTGATTATTACCGGAAAAACAGAGGCAGACTCAGACTGTTTTAGTAATTGTATAACCTGACTATCCAAGGAAATGGGGATTTGTCTAACTCTATAAGCTCTTAGTCATACCTCGGTAGTTTCTTTCTGGTGTATGTTGGCTTTCTTCTTCTCTGAATCTCATGTATGTTCACTTTCGTCCGGGGATATATGATTAATTAGCTAATGCCTATGGATTTCGGAAAACTTCATGATATCACTCCAAAGCTACCGAAACAAAACCTTTATTTATATGTGCGAGAAATTTCGAAAACTTCAAATAGCATAGGAGCAGAGGAGCATAGGCCCATCAATACATTGCTTTGCCTTGAAAAAATATTGGAGTTAGTGGTTCATCAACAATTAACCCAATTTATGATTAAAAATGAACTTCTGTCAATGAATCAATCTGGTTTCAGAGAAGGACACACACTATCGTGTGAAACAGCACTCCAAAAAATTATAAGTGAATTGAAATACCCACTGAATGGAGATCTTGATACCGTACTGGTGTTTTTAGACTTGAAAAGAGCTTTTGAAGTTGTAAGAAGAGCAACTGAACCTTTTCCCAACAGACAAGTCTGGATTCTGGAATTCGAAAATCAAACTTCGGTTGTTAACATGATCGATGCCTATGATGTCCCTCGAGATTTCTCTTGAAGATCAATTATTGTCCGTTCGAAGACAGAAATCTGAACTGGAGTTGATTTACCATGATTTTCATTCCTCCCAAGGCTCCCATCGAAATATATCCGTTAAAAAAACACTAATGGGGTATCTACAAGAGCCTGAAAAAGAGAGGTTTTGAAAAGCTCCTTTTTTGAAAAAAAAAACAGCAACCAGACATCTGAACCTAGAGATAAGTTAGACATTGAGACATGAAGATGAAAATAGTAGTGGATGTGAGAAAGAATAATGATAAATGTTTCAAATTATAAATCAGTTTTTTCTTCAAGTTTTTTCGTCCAAAACAGCATTTGTCCAAGATTTCTTTCAAGCTTTTCACCAAACCAACCAAGTAAGCTATACGTCTGTTCAAATGGGATGATACTGGAGTACATTATGCACTCCTCCCCGAAATTTCAACTAACGCTTTTCTCAATTTTCGTATTTCCACAAGACTGTGGCAGTAAGTAAGTCTTCCAAATCATAGTGTTGAGTTTTGAAAAGCCATCCACCTTTAGGTGTTTATTGTCGTCTGATGTAGGACGAATGGTTGTCCGATTGGCTTCCTTCCTACCATTTCACGATTTTGCCATTGTGATAATCGCTTCTAAATTCAGTCAGCTTACCTCAAAATAAGGAGGCCATGGCTGGTGCCAATAATCGTAATCGCGTTGAGATACTGAATAATGAGGTCGAGCGGCAGGTCTCGTTCGCGATATTGGCCACCGGCGCACCAATCAACGTTCAGCCAGCGGCCGAAATGTCAAATCGGAAATGATTGATATCGAATCGCGTCGAATGATCAGGACTTATTGATCGTTCCGAAGATTATGTATACACCGACCTGTTGTGATATGTACCAACTGTGAGATCTTTACTTCGATCGATTTTGATGCTGCATAAACATGACGTGAAGAATAACCGAAAGATGATGATCAGTTGCTCCCGCCCTCATTTTGAAATTGTGAGATTTTTTTATGACCATC
Organism: Gastrophysa polygoni; assembly: GCA_963576655.1. Taxonomy (NCBI): domain Eukaryota; kingdom Metazoa; phylum Arthropoda; class Insecta; order Coleoptera; family Chrysomelidae; genus Gastrophysa; species Gastrophysa polygoni. The sequence continues at coordinate 4,703,112 of OY755087.1, forward strand.
AGACCAGCGACTCATCTCATTTGCTCGAAGGATATCTTGGAAAAGCTGGAAAACACGATTTGAATTTGAAATTCAATACGAATGCAAAAATTGAACCGTTAGCTATGATGTCAGATATCCGTCAATATCGGTGAAAGCGGACTTGACTTCCCAGGGTGGATGAACGTATTGCCATCTATATTCAAGTGGTGCAAAGTTGCTTGACAGGTCTTCATTTGTGTGCCTTAGGACATTGCAGAGCATGAGAAAAAACACAATTGACAATTTGACAATGGTCAATAATTGTTGGCCATCAGGGACTGTGATTTACGAAGCGTGGAAATGTCTTGTGAAACATTATTTCAAATTGAACACTCTGTATAATATTGGTTTGTTGGAAGCAGCTCTGAAAGTACAACAAACTTCATTAAGCATTTCCGTATGAGTTGCATTGTTTCTCTTGAAAACTTATTTTTTGGTTGCAATTGGAGCTTCCATTTTCATCAATATTTAGCATCATTTAAGTAGGTAAGATATGCCAAGCGATAACAGATAATCGCATGAAACCTTCTGGTCTAATATACATGATTTTTCGAAAATAGTTGATTTGATGTCCCTTTCAAAGATTGTATCATAGATGGTAATGCGATCATCTCTTAACACTTGGCAAATTCACAATATACTCATTCGATTTGAAGTTGAAGTAACTCATCTAGATACATTTTTAATGTATATCTGTTAGCAAAAAGCTATTGTCTCCGAGAAAAAAAAACTCACGAAGAAATTTCGTTCAGGGGACTATATACAACTATTCTCGATAACTTGTTATTATATCTTCAACGTGAAAGGCACTCCGTTCAGAAAAAAAATTGGTTTCTCAGAATTTTCCAAGAACGAAATTTCTCAGGAGTTATTCCAAGCAAATTTGAATCGAGAATTTCTCACAGCTTACTGTATTGCTTACATTGAATGGGGGTACACTGGAGTTGTATACAGTTTACTTCATATACAGTGTGTCCCCGATAAGTCTTAATAAAAACTCCACATATTCCTCAGACCGAAACAATTCGAATTAAGAATTAAGTTACTTAGTTTCGGCGCTACATGGCTCGAAGTTGAAGTGTTCAAATAATTTTTGCTCTATTATTTCGAAATGAATGATAATATTTGAGTCAATAAAACCCATACCATAATCATGATGGAATCATCTCGGAAATCATTCCATTGTTTTTCTTAAGTAAATAAACATCCAAAACTTTCACGCAAATGGAATTACTCATTTACACTACCAAAACGGTAGTCTTGACGAGAACCGACTCATAATTTTGAAAAATTTCGCCTCTATTGAACAAATAATCAGTTGGGTGATTTTTCATAAACCCTGTTTCCTGAATACGGTTCTGTAAATTCAAAGGTTCAAGGTTCAAAAATGTATTATACTTGTTCATGGAGGATCAGTAACTCTACCTCTGCTGGGATATGAAGTGAATTGGGTAAGTGAATTGAGCCTAATGTCAATTTTGCTACTGAGAATGAATTATCACTTATTTCCATATCTTAAATATTCAAAAAAAAATATCTTTGGGTGTTACAAAAAAACTGAATGCACGATTCCGTCTCTTTGGTTATTTATAGTTTCAATATTAGTTAGGAGAATTCGGTGCAGAACTTATTGAGTTACGTCTTTATCCATATTGTAACCTGATGGTATAATATAATGAATGATTATGTTAACATGTGTTAGATTTGTCCAACCGGTGGGTGTAAAGTGGTTGTGACTGTTCCGTGCAAATATTTAATTGCTAGTAGCATAGTATCATTCCACCAATTATTATCATTGCCAATTTTTATTACACCAGTTTTTATAACGGACTTCGTGGTCGCGAAAAATTAGCTCATGGTTGAAATTTTGTTAATTACCTTCTCGTGAATCTACTGCCCTCTTTTCGCTCCCTAATATCACAAAAATATGCATTATTTTCGAAGGCGGGTCTTCTATCCTCATTGTATTTGTGATTTATAACATAATCATTCCGTAGGTATTGCTTAATTATCATCTCGTTATCCTTTCGGAATGGGTATATACTTTTCTAATTCACAATATCTCTCATACATCACTTCATTCTGAGTATATCAAATAGATAGATCTTCTTTAAATATATAAAGTAACAGCAATGACTATCAACAATTGAAGTGCTATTGGAAAAATTGGGATACAACTCGTAACGTAGCCAGGTACTTGAATAGTTATTGTTTTTATAGTTGAAACCTCAGTTGAGACTGAGCACTTGAAACACAAGACTTGAACTAAGCAATAATAGTTCCTTGAAAGTTCCCAAACTATGAGATAAAGAGAAATAATTACAGAATATAGGTACCTATCTGATGAATCTGCGAATATTGTTTATTGACAGTGCAACTTCTGCAGATTTCGAAAGAAATGTCAGAATTGGATCAGCGTGAAAGCAGCCACAAGTTCCAGCCACGAATTCGCTGAGATTTCACGGCGCGCGACAAACCACCAACGGTCGTGCAATACTGAAATTCGTGGCTCGAGCCACAAACTTCTTCGGAAGTGCTGACCGATTAGATTGATCTTCGCAAAACTACGAAAAATCATGGCCATTTTATCGTTGAAAAAAATCGATTTCTCTTCATGCATATACAGTGTGTATAGAAATCGAACGGCGATGCATGGTATTTTGGAGATCTCAATTCTTCCTGAATGCAAAGAAAACGATAAATCTCTCGATGAATCTCAAACTTTGGAAAATCATAACTCTGTTAATAATAGCAATAAAATAGATTTTTCTTCGGAAATATACAGTGTGAGTGGTGTTCAATGAGATCTATATAATCCAGTATTTTGCCGGGCAGGATTTTTCCAAATTCGAACACTCAAACTTGCGTAAAATACGATAAATCCCAAACTTTGAAAAATCATAACTCTGATAATAAGAGCAATAAAATATATTTCTCTTCAGAAATATACAGTGTGAGTGGTGTTCAATGAGATCTATATGACCCAGTATTTTGCCGGGCAGGATTTTTCCCGAATTCGAACACTCAAACTTGCGGAAAAAACGATAAATCTCAAACTTTGAAAAATCATAACTCTGTTGATATGAGCAATGAAACTGATTTCTCCTGAAAAATGTACAGTGTGAGTGGCGTTCGATAAGATCTATATCACCCAGTATTTTGCCGGGCAGGATTTTTCCCGAATTCGAATACTCAAACTTGCGTAAAATACGATAAATCTCAAACTTTGAAAAATCATAACTCTGTTGATATGAGCAATGAAATTGATTTGTCTTGGGAAATGTACAGTGTGAGTGGTGTTCTATGAGATCTATATCACCCAGTATTTTGCCAAGCATGATTTATCCCGAATTCGAACACTCAAACTTGCGGAAAAAACGATAAATCTCAAACGTTGAAAAATCATAACTATGTTAATAAAAGCGATAAATTATATTTCTCTTCAGAAATATACAGTGTGAGTGGTGTTCGATGAGATCTATATCACCCAGTATTTTGCCGGGCATGATTTTTCCTGAATTCGAACACTCAAACTTGCGGAAAAAACGATAAATCTCAAACTTTGAAAAATCATAACTATGTAAATAAAAGCGATAAAATTTATTTCTCTTCAGAAATATACAGTGTGAGTGGTGTTCTATGAGATCTATATCACCCAGTATTTTGCCGGGCAGGATTTTTCCCAAATTCGAACACTCAAACTTGCGTAAAATACGATAAATCCCAAACTTTGAAAAATCATAACTCTGGTTATGAAAGCAATAAAATATATTTCTCTTCAGAAATATACAGTGTGAGTGGTCTTCAATGAGATCTATATCACCCAGTATTTTGCCGGGCAGGATTTTTCCCGAATTCGAACACTTAAACTTGCGTAAAATACGATAAATCTCAAACTTTGAAAAATCATAACTCTGTTGATATGAGCAATGAAATTGATTTCCCTTGAAAAATGTACTGTGTGAGTGGTGTTCTATGAGATCTATATCACCCAGTATTTTGCCCATACTTTGAAAAATCATAACTCTGGTAATAAGAGCAATGAAATATATTTCTCTTCAGAAATATACAGTGTGAGTGGTGTTTGATGAGATCTATATGACCCAGTATTCTGCTGGGCAGGATTTTTCCCAAATTCGAACACTCAAACTTGCGTAAAATATGATAAATCCGCATTTACGCAAGTTTGAGTGTTCGAATTCGGGAAATATCATGCCCGGCAAAATACTGAGTGATATAGATCTCATTGAACACTACTCACACTGTATATTTCTGAAGAGAAATATATTTTATCGCTTTTATTAACATAGTTATGATTTTTCAAAGTTTGAGATTTATAGTTTTTTCCGCAAGTATGAGTGTTCGAATTAAAATCCTGCCCGGCAAAATACTGGGTGATATAGATCTCATAGAACACCACTCACACTGTACATTTTTTAAGACAAATCAATTTCATTGCTCATATCAACAGAGTTATGATTTTTCAAAGTTTGAGATTTATCGTATTTTACGCAAGTTTGAGTGTTCGAATTCGGGAAATATCATGCCCGGCAAAATACTGAGTGATATAGATCTCATTGAACACTACTCGCACTGTATATTTCTGAAGAGAAATATATTTTATCGCTTTTATTAACATAGTTATGATTTTTTAAAGTTTGAGATTTATAGTTTTTTCCGCAAGTTTGAGTGTTCGAATTGAGGAAAAATCATGCCCGGCAAAATACTGGGTGATATAGATCTCATAGAACACCACTCACACTGTATATTTCTGAAGAGAAATATATTTTATCGCTTTTATTAACATAGTTATGATTTTTCAAAGTTTGAGATTTATCGTTTTTTCCGCAAGTTTGAGTGTTCGAATTCGGGAAAAATCATGCCCGGCAAAATACTGGGTGATATAGATCTCATAGAACACCACTCACACTGTACATTTTCCAAGACAAATCAATTTCATTGCTCATATCAACATAGTTATGATTTTTCAAAGTTTGAGATTTATCGTTTTTTCCGCAAGTATGAGTGTTCGAATTAAAATCCTGCCCGGCAAAATACTGGGTGATATAGATCTCATAGAACACCACTCACACTGTACATTTTTCAAGACAAATCAATTTCATTGCTCATATCAACAGAGTTATGATTTTTCAAAGTTTGAGATTTATCGTATTTTACGCAAGTTTGAGTGTTCGAATTCGGGAAATATCATGCCCGGCAAAATACTGAGTGATGAAGATCTCATTGAACACTACTCACACTGTATATTTCTGAAGAGAAATATAATTTATCGCTTTTATTAACATAGTTACGATTTTTCAAAGTTTGAGATTTATCGTTTTTTCCGCAAGTTAGAGTGTTCGAATTCGGGAAGAATCAGGCCCGGCAAAATACTGGGTGATATAGATCTCATAGAACACCACTCACACTGTACATTTTCCAAGAGAAATCAATTTCATTGCTCATATCAACAGAGTTATGATTTCTCAAAGTTTGAGATTTATCGTATTTTACGCAAGTTTGAGTGTTCGAATTCGGGAAAAATCATGCCCGGCAAAATACTGGGTGATATAGATCTCATAGAACACCACTCACACTGTACATTTTCCAAGACAAATCAATTTCATTGCTCATATCAACATAGTTATGATTTTTCAAAGTTTGAGATTTATCGTTTTTTCCGCAAGTATGAGTGTTCGAATTAAAATCCTGCCCGGCAAAATACTGGGTGATATAGATCTCATAGAACACCACTCACACTGTACATTTTTCAAGACAAATCAATTTCATTGCTCATATCAACAGAGTTATGATTTTTCAAAGTTTGAGATTTATCGTATTTTACGCAAGTTTGAGTGTTCGAATTCGGGAAATATCATGCCCGGCAAAATACTGAGTGATGAAGATCTCATTGAACACTACTCACACTGTATATTTCTGAAGAGAAATATAATTTATCGCTTTTATTAACATAGTTACGATTTTTCAAAGTTTGAGATTTATCGTTTTTTCCGCAAGTTAGAGTGTTCGAATTCGGGAAGAATCAGGCCCGGCAAAATACTGGGTGATATAGATCTCATAGAACACCACTCACACTGTACATTTTCCAAGAGAAATCAATTTCATTGCTCATATCAACAGAGTTATGATTTCTCAAAGTTTGAGATTTATCGTATTTTACGCAAGTTTGAGTGTTCGAATTCGGGAAAAATCCTGCCCGGCAAAATACTGGGTGATATAGATCTCATCGAACACCACTCACACTGTATATTTCTGAAGAGAAATATATTTCATTGCTTTTATCACCAGAGTTATGATTTTTCAAAGTTTGAGATTTATCGTTTTTTCCGCAAGTTTGAGTGTTCGAATTTGGGAAAAATCCTGCCCGGCAAAATACTGGGTGATATAGATCTCATCGAACACCACTCACACTGTATATTTCCGAAGAGAAATATATTTTATTGCTTTTATCACCAGAGTTATGATTTTTCAAAGTTTGAGATTTATCGTATTTTACGCAAGTTTGAGTGTTCGAATTTGGGAAAAATCCTGCCCGGCAAAATACTGGGTGATATAGATCTCATAGAACACCACTCACACTGTATATATCTGAAGAGAAATATATTTTATCGCTCTTCCGAAGAAGTTTGTGGCTCGAGCCACGAATTTCAGTATTGCACGACCGTTGGTGGTTTGTCGCGCGCCCTAAAATCTCAGCGGATTCGTGGCTGGAACTTGTGGCTGCTTTCACGCTGTTCAGAACTGGTGCATTCATCGAGATGCCATGTATATTATTTCGCCGAAATTCTCCTAAATAATTATTGAATTATGTTATGAAAATATGGTACGCAGCTCATTTCCGTTTGAATTTCAGACTTGTGCTAGATTATGTTGCCTTCTGTAACGTACGTTTTAATATACTATTATTTCATTCTCGTTGTTCACAAAGGCTGAAAGCTAACGGAAAATATCCGAAACTACTATAACCAAGGTTATATAATGTTTATAGGTTTGATTTTCCTATAAACTAGCCAAATCATTTCCGAGACATGCGTATTTAGAAATACAAATAAAAGAAATACGAGATGAGTGATAAATGTACCCTGGAAATTGTAATCAGAGATCCCATATTCAAGCTGATACTATCGAATTCACGTCTTCGGCAGTCGAAATAACTGGCTGATCAACTTCGTCGTCAGGTCGGTAAATCCGATAACTCTCGACTCCGCCATAAATTCTCGCCATTACCTGGACTGTCAACCAAATTAACATTTAAGATTATTCATCTCACACATGATATAATCGCTATATGTTCAGTTGGTTCACTTCACCGTGCGTCCGTGTAATCACTCTTCTTTTAATTACTGATGTCGACCGGTATTCCCGGTGTGCGAGAATTGTATCAGGTTGCACAAGAGTGATTTGAGCAAGTCTTTTTGCAGATAGTGTAGAATTCGCACTTTTCAGCTGAAATTCTGTTAATTTTGGGATGAGTTTTATTAGAATTATCATCAGAACTGCAGAGTTTTAGCGAACATAGTTCTGTAATAAGTAAGAGGTCTCGCGTTAAATCCCTGGACTGGGCCATTTCTGCTCTGTACAATAAATGTCATGGAGTTTGCTTTCCAATAACGAGACGATCTCAGGCTGATGGTCACCCCTACATCGTCAGGATCCAGACCTGACGAAATATTTTTTTTTTATCTGTGGACAACACGAAAGGGAAACCTATAATGTTCGAGGAACATCGTGTTAGCGAGCGGTGGAATTTTGGGAGCGAAGGAAGGTGTTGTAATTTTTCTTGAAAGTTTGGAGGTTGTGAGCATCAGGAAAGACTTCACTAGGCAAAGAATTCCACAACTTTGCCTATACCAAGGATCGAACCGCAAAATTAGAGAATAATCTGTCTAGTGAAGTCTTTCCTGATGCACACTACTTCCAAACTTTCAAAAAAATGCCAATACCTTTCTCCTCTTCAAACATTTCATCGCTCACACGATGTTCTATTAACATAAGATTTCCTTTCATGTTGTCGAAAGATACAAAAAAAATCACCTACACATTTTTAATATCGAAATCTAATCGTAACCTATCCAGACCACATCCTTCACGACGAAGAAAGTACCTACAGAAGCTGCTTGCTGGAAAACATTCGACCAGAAAATATTCAGGATGTTCCATTTGAAATTCTTTAGTTTGGCTCGATTCCTGTGAACCACACAGTGAAAAAAGATTTGTTGGACTATATATACATATTTTGTCGAATGATTTTTGTTGGGTGAATCAAATTTTCGCAAAGGTAACTAAATAAATAAATTTTTATTTCACCTAACAAAACTCTTGGTTGACCCTAATCAATTAATCTCGACTGGAATATATTTTTGATGGCAGGCATTTTGCTCATTCGACGTGATTGTAATATTTGTGATCTTCCACTCATTCAAATCCACGAAATATTTTGATTTAAGTTTCAGTGCAAATGAAAATAGAAGATGTTTCATCCAAAAAAATTTATCAATGACAAATAACATATTATTGATTGACGAATATTCTTGATCTGGGGTATTATCTTGAAATTATGAAGGCCTAACATCAACAATATATTCGACTAAACAAATTTATATTTTACGACTCTTCGATTTCTGAGTAATTTCAATGAATGTAATGTGTTGATTTTATATGATTTTGTGATACCGTAATGAAATATATTGATTCTATGAACCAATCAGTGCGTTGGGGTGAAGTTATAATTGCTTGTTTCGACAAAATATTTGGTTGAAGAATATCAATAACGCAGTAGAAGCGTCAATCCTCATTCTATTTCAAACCCATAGAGCTCAATTCTTAACTCGAGACTCTAAATCTGTATAATAATATCATTATTTTTTTGTCAAGCTAAAGCGAATCAAATCTGTTTTGGCCAACCAAGACTTCATCAGTCGCCCTTGGTTTGCTTACTATAAGAAACACTTCAGGTTCTGTACGTGGTGGTACAACTTAGAACAACTCGAGTATTTCGCCGTAAAGATGGCGGTGGCATGGAATAAATCGTTTTTATGTTCAGAATAATAATCGGTTCTTCTCCTTCATCTGTTAAAACCTCCTATCACTTAGGCAGAAACACATGACTGTAAGATAATATTTCGAATAATCGAGAGAAGAAAGCAGATAGCTCACTTTACATATCTCCAGGATGAATTAGACACCCGAATATCAGTTATTCTTTTGTCAATGAAATGAACTCAAATTGAATGATCTAGAGCTGAAATACAGGGTGGTGTTAAGTTCTCGTTGGACCACCCTGTATACTACAGCTGGAAAGCTGTATTCATGCATGAATCTTTATCTCTCAAATTATTTTCTTGTTAGCAAAGTTTTTTCATGCCATTCACTTTTATCGAATCAAATTAACCACCTGTTTACACTCCAGCTCACGCTGTATTGAAGTTAATCGAAGTCCCACCCAATATGGCGATTCGTTTGGAGATTTCCAATTATATTTTTAAATCGATGTATCAGTGGCAAACTGATGAAAAATCTATGCACATTCGTGTTATAGTCGTACAATTAATTTCCCAGTTGTTATGACGGTTAAATATTTTTTTTTCCACTGCTAACCTGAGAAATCAGCATTATTCAAGGAATTCCTCTAATGAACTGTCAATAGCGTAGATGATATGTAGTATACACGCGCAGATACCGATGCCAATGCAACCAATGAAACATTTATTATTAACCGAAACCATAGATTGAATACACAATAGATAGCCAATCCATTTTTCCAATACATATTTCGCAACCACCATTCGTGGTCGTGATTTCATTCACGGATTTCATTGACCAAACCTCCCCTCGCAGGGATGACCAACCGATGATATGACCCTCTCCCTCATATGAGGATCTGAGTCGATGTTTCAAAATAATAACAGTAAACTTCTCACAGTGAATTTTTCGTTGAGTTCGACTATCGTTTCATAGATGGCCAATATTTCGCATAGGCAGGAAATGTCCTATATACATTCCTATCTATGTGTATTCAAATCTATGCCGAAACGTAAAAGAAATATAGATAAGACTATGAAATTCACTACAGCCCAAAGCGATTTCTGCAACTGTGAAGATTGTTCTGATCTATAAATAATTACCAATTCTAAATATGTCACAATGGTGTTCGAAAAATGAAAATGTTCGACTGATCCGATTTATAACGTACATCAGTTCGACCGTAGCGGTTTGCGATGTTAATGAGGCTCGGATATTTCAAATCAGTTTATTTTTGATACATATTTGCGATATTTATTATACATATTAGTATCGATATTCTGATTCCGATCCGTTATGCGTGTCCGAACGCATCTCTAAGTTTATGTTTAAGTAATATGTTGAATGGTATTTCTCCTTCAGTGAAAATGAAAATCGGAATTGATAAAGTGTACTGATATTTCCTAGATTGTAGTAGAAGAAATATTATGTATACCTCGGGTTAAATTCTATTACATAGGTCGCACCTAATATCGTTCGGCGCTTCGCACCTCAGAAGAGAAAAAAGTGCTTGCTATATAATAGCACACTTCTCACCATAGATTTATAATAGACTATTATTTGAGATATTCTTCCCAAAAATGCCATTGTGTATAACATTATCAACAGTCAAAAAATGGACGTCCCCAATAATAATAAGATGACATTTCATCGACAGAAAATGTGAATCCTTGGATTGTAAATTCACCGCTACATCTCATATCTGGAAAAAATCAAGAAATTAAATCATTTCAACGATCAAATTTCGTATTTTTTCTTCTATTTAAACGATCTGTGACCATTCAAGACATTACTAGTTCCACTTCATGAAAAACGATGAAGTGCCTGACCCTGTATTATGAACGTACCTATTACATGAATCCTTAGAATGAATTGATAAAATAACTTATGGTAATTCATTTCTTCCATTTTCCTTTGGAAGAAAGACAAATTGTTGCTTTTTCTGGCCCGAGGTCAAAAACATTAATCTTCGTTTCAGCCAGCAAATTACAAGCACATTATATGACAATCCTGTATCTTGTTCTTGAAATGAAGAGTGTTTTTTTATTCCTGATTAGTCGTGCCCTCAAAAACCACAATTCGATGTGATTGTCTAGTGAATAACCTTCATTACATGGTTTGATATTCGATCGAAATGGTTTTGTACCTATTAGTGATTTTTCACATTCATCTTGTTATGTACAACCGCTGAAGAAATTACTATAGGTGCCTACTTATATTCTATTCAACATCTGTAACCATTCAATATTGTGTTTTTGATTCTCATCTAACTCATTATAATTTATACGAATACTCATACAATACAGAAGTTTCATAAATTATAACTGTTGCGTAATGCACGAACTAAAGTTTGAGATACGAGGGAAGGTTGATGTTTAGAGTAGACTCACCGGAGTGGACTGTATATGTTGGCCCTGGATGTTCGGGTCAGACGTGGATGTGGTAGGCCTACCTTGCAACTCCTCGTCTCGGACAAAGTCAATGTATGCTGACGAAAACGGCTATTCGCAATGCACGACGAACCGGAATTAATTTTTGTCCTTTTTCGATCACCAGAAGATCTCTTCCTTCGATAAGTACTACCGTACTACCCCACCAACCTTCTCAGACACGCGCTTTACAAATATTTTGAGTACGCGCATTATCGATGCTACACTATAGGCAACCCATAAAACTCAATATTTATATTCATTTCAACAATTAAGACTACATATATCAGAATGAAGAAAATTATCATTATTATTACACTTATGGTACTGAACACAAACAATGGGGACGAAACATACTGCCCGCCAAAATACAATCGGGGCATCGATTGTATTTTACTAATTTATGGCAATGGACAGAGCTTTATTATCGGCCGAAGAAAACTACCCTGAGTAGTTTTAATAGAAGCTACCCTACGTATTCCATCAGAACCAGGATGAAACTTCTCAATTCTTCCTAAACGCCACTTCGAAGGCGGGATTCTTTCATCTTTAAAAGTACCAATTTGCCAATATCCAATTCAGGATTCGACTTATTCCATTTATGACGTAACCTCAAGGTATTCAGATAATCCGAATGCCAGCGTTTCCAAAAATCTTGGTTTATTCTTTGCAGCAACTGCCAACGAGACAGTCGATTCATGGGAACGTGAGTACACTCAGGGTCAGGAAGCACAGTGAGGGGCTCGAGGGTTAAAAAATGTCCTGGTGAAAGCGCTCCCAAATCTGTAGGATCACTACTCATTTCGGAGATGGGCCTAGAATTTAGAAGAGACTCGATCTGTACTAGTACAGTGTACATCTCCTCAAAAGTCAAAATCTGCGCTCCAACCACTCTCACAAAATGACTCTTGAAGGATTTGACCCCTGCCTCCCACAGTCCTCCGAAATGCGGACTGGAGGGTGGATTGAATTTCCATTCAATATTTTCGGCTTCGAGAGCTCCTTGAAAAATCGATTTGAGGTATTTTTGCGCCCCGACAAAATTCGTGCCGCAGTCGGAATGAATTACCGAACAACGACCACGCCTGCCAATAAATCTTCTCAAAGCTGCCAAAAAAGCCTCAGAGGACAACTCAGAAGCTAACTCTAAATGAAGAGCCTTCGTTGAAAAACAAACAAAAACACAGACGTATGCCTTATAAGTTTTGGCACTCCGAATTTTGGAATGCGTCATTTGAAATGGGCCACAAAAATCGACACCCACACACGAAAAAGCCTTGAGTTGAGTTACCCTCAACTTTGGCAAATTCCCCATCAGAGGAGGATGAGAGATGGGGGATATTTTGAAACAACGAATACAACGAGACAGTACTGATCTAATTGCCCTTTTGGCATTCAAAATCCAATAATTCTGAGATAATAAAAAGCGCAATGCCTGCGATCCAGGATGCAAATTCTGCTTATGACAATGCTCGATAATGAGCTCCGTAAGCCGGTGCTTTTGAGGCAGTAAAAGGGGAAATTTCTGCTCAAAACACAAATCAGAGTTTACCAGTCTACCTCCTACCCTCAAGAACCCTTTTTCATCAAGAAATGGTGAGAGCTTTCGTAATGTTTTTGAAAGCAATTTGCCACTCTTGAGACTATCGATCTCTTCATAGAAAGAAACACCCTGTACATACTTTATTAGTACAAGTTCTGCTTCAAACAATTCCACAGAAGTGTAATTACTTAAACGTCTCCCATTCGGATTTCTCAAATTATGCGCGAATCTGAGAACCATGGAAATCACACGTTGAATTTTCAACAGCGACGAAAATTTTCCTAACAGATTTCCGAAAGGATTATCTGCAGAAAACGCAACGAACACAACTTTTCGTTCTTCGGCGGATGCTTCAACGCTAGCTCGCCTGTCAATGGTTGATCGAGGCCAGGAATCTTGTACTTTATGTAGCCATGATGGCCCATTCCACCACAACGAATGCTCTATTAGAACTGATGGAAACATTCCCCTGGATGCTGAATCCGCAGGATTATCTTTCGAAGAAACATGATTCCAGCATAAGGGGGAAATATTTTCCTGTATTCTGCTCACTCTGTTCGCAACAAATGTCTGCCAACGATGAGGTACAGACCGAATTCAATCTAAAGTCACGGATGAATCCGACCAAGCAAAGATGCCATCAATTTTCACGGTTTTCGAAGTGTTAGTTAAAATAAAATGAATCAAGTCCGACAGTAGCAATGCTGCACATAATTCCAAACGCGCCAAAGAAACACGTTTTAACGGTGCTACTTTGGACTTGGCCATCACCAAATGAGTTTCGATATGTCCATCAACATCTGTGATTCTGAAATAGACTACGGCAGCGTAACCTTTCTCTGACGCATCGCAAAATCCGTGCAATTGTACAACTGAAGCGGTATCCAACGACAAATATCGAGGTAACTTGAAAGATGACAAAATACTCAGCTCCTCCTTAAATCGAATCCAACGACTTAAGATAGGAGTATCTGGCTCTTGATCCCAATCCAAACCTAATACCCATAACTGTTGCATAAAAAACTTTGCAAAAAATGTAATGGGAGCCAGAAATCCCAGCGGATCAAATATCCTCGCTAAATCCGATAAAATGTTTCTCTTGGTGCAAGGCCTATCCAATAATCCAACATGATAAACAAATGTATCAGAACCTGGACACCAGTTCATCCCCGGAATTTTAATTTTATCAAATATCAATTTTTGATTTTGACAATGTTCAGCCGGAATACAAGCAAGCAAGGTCGGATCATTGCTTGCCCATTTCTTCAATTCGAAACCACCCTTTGCTAACAAAGAAATCAATTCAGCCTGAACAAAAAGAGCTTCATTAATATCTGCGCAACTTGTTATGATATCATCTACATAGGTATCAGACGATATCACCTTCGAAGCCTTACCAAAGGCTTCACCTTCATCCGCCACTAACTGTAATAGGGTACGAATTGCTAGGAACGGTGAAGAGACAATACCAAAGCTAACAGTGTTGAGCCGAAATTCTTCTACAGGTGATTCACTATTGAATCTCCACAGAATACGTTGGAAATCTCTGTGAGTCGGAGACACCCAAATTTGTCTAAACATTTGACAAATATCAGCAGTGAACGCAACACGATGAATTCTGAAGTGTAACAAAATAACTACAAGATTTCGCTGTAATTTAGGACCAGGAAGCAGCGATTGATTCAAAGATTTACCATCAGCGGAGGCGGAAGCCGCATCAAGAACGACTCTTAATTTAGTGCTCGGGCTATCAGGTTTGATAACTGGATGGTGAGGAATATAAAAACAACCTGTAGGATTCGAAGGTGGGGGGGCTGATGACATATGGCCGGAATCCAAGTAATTTTTCATGAATGCCGAATATGCTTCAAACAAAGCTGGATCTCTAATGAAACGACGTTCTAATGACACAAGACGACGAATGGCTACTGAACGACTATCAGCAAAGGAGTATGGTTCTCCATCTTTGAAGGGCAAAAAAACGATATAACGACCAGACGAGTCACGAGAATGAGTTTCTACGAAATGTTTTTCGCAGAAACGATCTTCAGTTGAAGAAACTGAAGCATTTGGAATTTCTTCTAATTCCCAAAACCTTTTCATGGAATCATCTAACGACATAGTGCAAAGTGAAGTCGTTGTCATGGCATTTTGATTCATTTTACCAATCAAAATCCACCCAAATATCGTTTCCAAGGCCATTGGTTGGCATTCAGGACCTCCTATTTGGCCTCCTAGCAAAACTTCAGGAAGTAAGTCTGCTCCAATCAAACAATCAATATTCGACGGAATGTTGAAAGATGGATCAGCCAACGTAACATTGGAAAGATGGGGCAACTCAGGCCTGGGTATAATCGAAGAAGGTATACAACAAATGTTAGGAACGACAATGGCTTCGGTCACCACCGACGGGGTAGATTTGCCAACTGGTCTCAATTTAAGATTGACACCAGAGCTGGCCTCAGACGTCATGTTTCCAAGGCCATTTATTGTGAACGATAATCGGAAACGACGAAGACCTAATCGATTACAACAAGATGCAGCTATATAACTATTCTGACTTGCACTGTCCAACAAAACTTTAATTATTTTGAAATTGCCATATGCATCACCAACCTCAACCAACGCGGTACCTAACAAAACTGTTGCACTTTGCGAATGAATGCTAGTTAGAGAGGTGGTCTGACTTGGTCCAGAACAAGAATTCTGCGGATTGTCAATACTCGAGTTTGTCAAGGGGGAAGCCGAAAGAGAAACATTTTCAGACCCTCGTGTACTACTTGGATTTCCACCGAAATGGAGTAAAGTGCTGTGTCTTGCATGACAAACCTTACAATTGGATTGCAGAGAACAATTCGAAGAACGATGAGAAGGCTGCAAACAATTGAGACACAAAAACTTTTCTTTTGCAAATGAAAATCTTTCATGTGGCGTCTTTTTCTGGAAATGAGGACACTTTACCAAAGTATGGATTGAATTACACAAAATGCATTTAACACCGGATGCAGAAGAATTGGTAGAATTTGTTAAAAAACTAGAACTTTTATTATTTTGGCTCGAATTCTTGGGAGTACTTGAAGGACTAAAATATTTTGACTGCCTTTGAGTATTTCCAACTGACTCTAATGCAGTACATTGAGATTTCAAGAAACGAATTAATTCATCATAAGTAGGTAAGTCTGTTTTCGCAAACTGCAACTCAAAACGCTTCACAGTCTCTATGTCTAGTTTCTTTATCAAAATCTGGAACATAACAAAACTCCAAGAGTCCACCGGCAAGTTCAGATTTTTCAAAGCATCAAGATTTTCCGAAAAGCAATCCAATAATTTTCGAAGTTTGTCGGGTGCATCAAAATTCAACTTTGGGAAATCCATAATTTCTTGCCAATAGGTCGATGCGAGTAATCTTGGATTTTGATATCTATCTAATAATGCGAAATAAGCAACCTCGTAATTATCCTCTGTAAGTGGTAAAGATTTTACAGTAGACAATGCACTTCCAGAAAGGGTAGAAATCAAATATTGAAATTTTTCAGACTTAGACAATGACACATTGTCATGTATTAAAGCGCGATACAAGTCAAAAAAACACGGCCAATTTTTATAATTTCCATCAAAATGAGGCAAGTCAATTTTTGGAAGTTCAACACTAGGCTGCCTATTAGCCTTTGGATGCGATGTCGATGAAACCTCCACTACAGATGAATAAATTCTTTTCACTTCATAATACATATTATCAAACTCGATTCTAATCAATTCTTCTGCTGCGAGATCTCCTCCATCAATATTAGCTAACTGCGTAACGACTGCTAAATGATGTTGCTGAAATTCACTTGCTATGTTATCAATAGAACTGTACCTCACTCCCAAATGAGAATAAAATCTTTCATCAGTAACAACAGAGTCAGCAATGTTTTTAACTTCTTTAATTCGATTAAACCAAATATCTCGCAAAGTACGAGATTGTTTCAACTTTGCAGCCATGCTCACCGACTAAGAGATTATCTGAATATTTATACCTATGAAGATATTGAATTTGTTCACTGAGACTCTTCTGAAATGAAATAAATCAAATCGAATTAGAGAATCTGAGAAGGTACCACAACGAAATATAAAATTATTCGAATAGCAACTAAAATCAAAATAGTTCTGAAAATACAAATTTTACGAAAATTCAAAACCGCTTGTTTGTGTTCAGAATTCAATCGGCCCTAATCTATAATGTTTTGAATTTCAAATCCCATTTACCATTTGCTGCTATCCAGTGGCGATGGTTCGTACCGATATGCGCGATTTGAACCAAAAAACTCGAAACTCGACAAAAACGTTCTAAACTCGAATGTAAAGAACTGGATTTTCAGATTGTAGAAATATTTATTATTTCAACTAAATATTTGGAACAAACGAATTACCGATGAATTTATCAACGAAACGACGATTTCAAATGGGAATTTGCGAATATACCTGCGATGTAGCATCAATAACTTTGTGATCGAAAAAATCGAATTACTAATCAACGAAACGAAAACGAACTAATTCGGCTCGTAAGGGACCATTAAATGTTGCGTAATGCACGAACTAAAGTTTGAGATACGAGGGAAGGTTGATGTTTAGAGTAGACTCACCGGAGTGGACTGTATATGTTGGCCCTGGATGTTCGGGTCAGACGTGGATGTGGTAGGCCTACCTTGCAACTCCTCGTCTCGGACAAAGTCAATGTATGCTGACAAAAACGGCTATTCGCAATGCACGACGAACCGGAATTAATTTTTGTCCTTTTTCGATCACCAGAAGATCTCTTCCTTCGATAAGTACTACCGTACTACCCCACCAACCTTCTCAGACACGCGCTTTACAAATATTTTGAGTACGCGCATTATCGATGCTACACTATAGGCAACCCATAAAACTCAATATTTATATTCATTTCAACAATTAAGACTACATATATCAGAATGAAGAAAATTATCATTATTATTACACTTATGGTACTGAACACAAACAATGGGGACGAAACAATAACGATTAATGTTCTTTAAAAACAGTGATTTTTTAAAATGATTATCTTATTTGGAAAACAATAGTATATATTCGGTTCATTAGTTTGCACGTTGGCATTTTGTTAACATTTGCCACTTCCCCACTATAGCCAGCTTATTTTTATGTCGTAGGAATTTCCAAAATTTGTTCAATTTCAATGATTCAAAGATGTCTATTCATACCGGAATTATGGCCTCAGTGAGAACATAGTTTCACTTACAATCAATGGGATGCTCACTATTATGCAAGTTGTCCAATTTTTCATATTTATATTCGTATGAATTCATATTTATATTTTCATTTCATATTTTCATATTTATTGTAATTAGGATTTTCTCGTATATTTTCGCACACCACCTATTGGGATTATTTCGAATGTCATCAAGGAATGAAGATTATACAAGTTTCATATTTTTTTCTGATTCAGCAGGATTTTATTTTTTGAAAATATTTCAGCAGATGTCATATTTTGACATATTTATCATCTCATGCCCAAAAAGTGATTTCTTTACTGATTTCAAAAATATATCCAGGTCATTTTATCCAACCGTTCTTGAAATATAAACATTTGAATATTCTAAGAAATGTAAATTATTGTACACTGAATATAGTTAGCCCATGATCGAGAGTCAATCGGCAATCGGGGATAACAGGACCTGGCGCCATTTTTGTTGTTCACCTATTCCATGTAAATTTTGATGGATTTATATTTTTTTCACCTGTAGGTGAGGTGACTATTGTACTATATGTAAGCTAGTCTCGCTATAAATCAGGAGCATGTTATACTTGAGAATATTATTCATTTATTTACATAGTTTTGAGGCTTCGTCATCGGTTTCAACTCTCAATCCGTGGGTCGTCAGCCCCACGCGTGGTGTCCGAAGAATTGACTTAGTTTTGATTTTTTCATCTCGACTGTCCACGTCAAATACAAAATAAATTATGGGTGTTCGAGATGAATGGGTGGATAGAATACGATAGATTATGAGGAATATTTGGTGGAATAGTTTCCTCTCGTAAAATATAAATCGACGGGTCCGAGCAATTTTCACATTTTCCTATGATATCAGAGATAGATAAGCTTTAGTTGGGACACATTGGGTATAATATGATCCAATATACGCATAGTTTCTCAATGATTTCACCATGGATTTCACTATACACAAGAGAAAGGGATTCTTCATTCAAATAAATAGGCTCTTCGCTCAACGAAATAGTAACCTTGGATATGACCAAGAGAATATTGTCTTGAAAATATATGTTATCTTTTTACGAGATTATTGGAATATCTTACTTTGAAGTAATAAGAGTTGAATGCCCAACAGTAGTATCTAATCTATTAAACAAAATTTTCTAGGCGCAAGATGCTTGATTTCTCAGTATTCTTTCCTGAAGAGATGAACTCGATTCCATTGAAATCACAAGTACTTAGCTGAATTTATGCGTTACTCCATGAGAGACTATTCGGTCTCCTTGCAAAATCAAATATTAAGAGAACAAGTTTGTCAATCAAAGCTTTCGGCCCTCGATTGTAGATTTGTTACTCTTTCTCAAAAAATATGGAGCTTCGTCATAAAAATCGTACTGTTGATGCAAGAGTGAGGTTTTTCTGAATCAAGAGCCTATATATTTGACTGATAGTATCGGATTTGTCATCCTGATTTTACCATATGCTTTAAACGTAGAAATGTCGAGAAATGTATTCAAAATCCCGCATATTTCGTTCATATATGGCGTTTATTCAGTAAAGAGCTGTTACTTTGTAATTGAGGTATATCACAGTTGACCTAAGAGTTATCGTGCACAATGAGCTCTATCTTTCTGCAATGGTCGCCATGATAAAAATGATAGCTCGTGGAGGATGAAATGCGGGTGTACAGTTTTTTATATTTCCTACTGATGCGAAAAAAATCTCGGTTAGCCAACCATTATTCGATTCGAGTGATCAAAATGATTGAGTACCGTATATTTAATTTGAAACATTATTTTATTACACAGGCAGTCATGAATATTGAGAAACCACACATCGAGTTTATCGAACGGTAGGTATATAATTACCACCATACCACTATTCAATTTGAGTTGGTACTTCCCAGTTATTTCGGCAACACTTCTTCGATAATCTTGTTTTTATTTCCATAAATTTAATACCTGCCAGAGGCACTATTTATCTTCGAAATTGAACTTTGTATGCACGATCAATTTCACTTGATTTTATGAAACAGCTCACGCAAATACTCGAAATTATAGTCATTGCGAATCAATCATCTGCCATTTGTTGCGCGTGATTATGGGTGAATTATATATATGGGAGTGGCCTCTAGGTATCGAATTTTTGTTCTACATGATCATGCATTGGGAACAATGCGAAAAATCCTAATCTGCAGCATTGATGCAAAAAGTAAATTGTTTTTGGCTTTGTAGGATATTGCTCTAATAATGTTAGTTTATCCTAAATTATCTATGGATAACAGCGTTTGACAATGACAATTCATGGAATTGAATTCCATTTATCAGAGCCCACTATTATTCATTATAGTTATGAATGAATTGATGAGGACAACTGGAAGAAGAACGAAACAGCTACAGATAATAATGGACTGCAGCTTGTTAAAATAGAAGTTTCAATGTACTGAGATGATATTGTATTGCTAGCTGATACAAGAGAAAAAATATGATAGGACTGATTGATGTATGGACAGATCAACTAGAGCAAATGAAAATGGATATCAATTCAGAAAAAAGTAACATAATGGTGAATATAAGAAAGAGAATACCAACACAACAAAGAGAATTGGAAGTAGTGACAACATATGGATACCTCGGAAGTATTATCACGGATGATGGAAAAATAGAACTGAAATCAGCAAATAGAGCGAGGATATCAGACAAGATATACTATTGATTGAATAAGATATTGGGAAAAAGAGAATTGACACAAACAAAACTAAGAATATTTAATACAATTGTAATAGCAACCCTGCTATACGCTAGTGAGAACTGGACAGTAAAAAAAACACGATAGTAAAATAATTGCAATGGAGATGAGATACATGAGAAAAGTAGATGGAAAAACGAAGTTAGACAGAATTAGGAACGAAACAATGAATGAAACATTGAAGCAGGAATCAATAACCAACAAAATAACGAAGAGACAATCGAATTTGTATGGTCACATGACGAGAATGGATTAAAGCAGAATAACACAGAAGATACATGAAGCAAGAAATATTAAAAAGTAGAAGAAGGGGAGACCACGGAAGAAATAGGTGCAACAAATATAGAAGGCAGGAAGAAAAAGAGAGGACTCGTTGAGAGAGATGAAGATACTGACAGGAAGTAGGAAATCATGGAAACAATAAACACACCAGATAATCAGCCCAAATCCGATGCCCAAGAGAATAAAAGGTAAGGAAATAAGGAAGAAAGAAAGAATTCGTTTCATTCACGATCTTGTAGGAAGTTATGTTTTTCGCACTGGTGCAAACAGTGAGTAGTTTCTCTTTGTCCCTTCAAGTAATTCGGATTCGGAGATTAATCGTCTGCTTTGGGGCATATTCAGATTGATGAAGGTGTTCCGCTGTTATAGGATCTATTTATATGAATAAGTTCCACTAGAAGTGTCGAACTATATATAAAAATTACAAGTCTTGAAAAAAGAACTTCCAAAATATCCACAAGGCCATAAAATACACAATAGCTAACACGCGATACGTGCCATGGTGGGACTAATAATACAATTAGAAGCAATACAAGAAATTGATAAATGAAATTAGTATTACTTTTATGTTTCCTCTATCGTATCACTTACCTCGCTCCTCGAAGAAATGGAGATACAAGATACAAATTCGATTTCTATGGAAATACTAACAATTCTTCAGACAACTTTTCTACTTCATCGTATTTAGGAGACTAAAAGCTTCCGAAAATGTAATTGAAAGTCAATTCCCTTATTTACAGAAATCAACTTCATGATGGCAACCCAAAACTGAAACGTCAAATCAAATAGTGTCATTATCTAGGTCATGAAAAGGAACGAAGACAATGTTGAATTATATTGAAGTTATTCGTATTTTTATGTATCTATTAAATTCGAGATTAAATTAGTTGTATTTTTTTTATTTCTTGCTTTTTCTTTTTTTTTCAGTCTCTCATGCCTCCATTTGCACTTGAAAGAATTTATAATAATCATGAGCAGCACCGAAGTGAAACATTTTAATACCCAAAACTTCGAATATTACTTGTCAAACTTCACTTAGCCATGGTTTGAGCGGTGAAAAAACATTGAAAGACATCTGCTTTTTTGCGATCATAATACGAGTTGTCTTTGATTTGTGATTTTTCAAATTCTAATTATGATAATATTTAAATAGTATTTGAAAAGAGTCTCACACATCTTACATAATCATCGAATATGGAATTCGTCAACTCAAATCGTATCGTATATATTTCTCGGAGTTTACAAGAGCATGCATACACTTGTAGCCAATTACGATTGAATGTGCCTCATTGAACTCAATGAAAGATAGTCAGCCATTTTTTCAAATACCCTATGATAAAGTAGCATAATTGTAGCATAATTGATACATGATAAATGACACATGAAAATCACATTATCTTGTATGCTATGCATACAAAATAACGATTCGCTCAAGTTATTCGAATGGAATATGCAAGAAAAATTAATCACTTATAAAGACAGCAAATAACTATGAATATGAAACAAAGCTTCCTAGTTATATTACTGGATGGTTGCACCAAATCGGAATTGCATCCGGCGGGAGAAGTTCCAATTCATACTCATATTCTTATTTATTCTGCTAAAACTGGAACGTTCAGCCTACTTATATTTTATTGAATATAGCGGAAATTCACTCACATGTTATTCGTCAGATGGCGACACAAAAATCCCAGAAAGATCACAATTATTGATGAAATTTCTTCAATCAAATTTATTGAAACAGCATTGAAACATTGATATGAAATAGTGATTTCAGTATACTTTCCAGATGATAATCGAACTCTATAGTTACATTCTCAAATCACGCAACTATTTGTAGAGAATCTTCTACAGAGTTCCATAACTATTTTGTTATCGAAGCAGATAATGTCGTTTAACGTTTTGGCGACACAAAACACAATCAGTGACTCCTATTCCTTTCTCTGTTCCGGCACTTTGATAGTCTCATTGAATACAAAATAAAATATACCCAAGAAACCAACAGTATTCAGTCTTAATAAGTATTTCGGCAACTAAGTTGCCATCCTCAGTAGACCCGAAGAGTGAAAATGATTAGCTATCAGTATCTTTCAAGATATTCTCCAGAAATTACCAACGAGAGTAGCACTAAGAGTCGCTAATCATTTTCCCTTTCCAGATCTACTGAGGATGGCAACTTAGTAGCTAAAATACGTTTTTGGACTATTCTAAATATTGTTGTGGTTTTTGGGTATAATTTTTATTTTCTATTTGAGTATTTAACCACAGTCTCCGAATTGTAACTTTTGAGTCTCATTAACAAACGATTCTTCGTGTAGTGATGAGCTCCAATAATACATGACTCTTAGGTGTTTTTGTTTTTTCAAAGATTGGTGTGCCTGCATATAATGAATATTAGATAATCGACAGTTCAAACATGGCTGTGACTCTCACTACCCGAGATCTATGTTGAACGAAGCAGGAAGAGGAAGAATATCCTAAAAATGGTACTTATTCACGCTGCAAAATCAATAAAATAATCTAATATTGAAATATAAGAAACAAAAATAATAGCAATAACCGTCAACAGATAATTTTCTTCAAATGAAGTACTATTGAAAACATCGGAATACAACTATTTACATAGGCAGGTACATAGGCCATTATTGTTTTCATAGTTGGGACTGAAGTTGAGACGAACAAGCAATAATAGCTCATTGAAAGTTTCCAAACTATGAGATAGTAAGGTATAATTACAGGACAAGTATGTGTAGAATCTGCAATATTATTTATTAAAAGTACAACTTCTTCAGATTTCGAAAGAAATGGGACGTATCCCCTGCATTCATCGTAATTCCAGGAATATAATGTAGAGAATTTTGGCACTGTCACTTGAAATCATTCTGACATATGAAGTCACTGAAAGGGAGATTCATTTTAGAAAATTTTCAGGCAACTTCAAATTTAATATTAAATAATAGAAAATAAAATTAATAATGATAATATATGGTCTTTAATCATCCTAGTTTCGCATTGTTCCGAAGGTATAATCAGGAAAGCGAGTTGACTTTCATGAAAAGGCGAAGTTCAGCTCAGGCTGCTTTTCAACTCAACCTAAAGAAAGTAAAGAAACCAAGTACACCCACACAGTGAGCAGCAGGTGGAGAAGATAATTAAATAAATTCCGTAATCGAAAAGTACATTGTACCTACCTTCTATGCCTATAAATGAATGGATTCCGAAATTGAAATTTCTGTCAACTGTCAGAAACAAACCATTTCTGCTAGTCTCATTGTTTCTCTGAAATTTCCCTGATTAATAATTGAAATATGTCATGAAAATATGTATTCAATTTTAACGAAACCGTATAATATAGCCAAACAGACAAAATAGTATGAAAGATCGTTACAGAAGGCAATTCAAGCACTCGTCATTTCATTTCACTCTCATCATTTCGTTATTCGTTCATTTTCGTCATTTCATTTTATTTCAATTTCAGACTCGAGCCTTCTGTAACTTACGTTTTAATAACGATGTAGGGAACCTTGGTGCAGCTATTCTGTGTATTCGCCTACCCCATTTCTCCAATCGAAACTCTAACGTACAGCCAACTTGATGACAGCATTTTATTTATGATTGCGGAAAATCATTCACAGGTTAGTTGTTAGATGGCGCCACAAAAATGATGAAAATTATCACACCATTATCGATAATTTCACAAGGAGTGTAATAGTAATTTATGTTACTTCTCAATCAATGATCAAAATAATACATAATTACAATCTCAAAACATCAACTTCGCCATCTTCTGGGGAGTTTCATAACTTTTACACCATCATAGCGGAAATGGCGTTAGCGTTTTTGGCGAAACAAAACACCATCAGTGACTGCACCGCAGTCTTCTGTAAATCATTGTTTTGATATACAATTCCATATCTTTGTGAATCCTTGGTTAACTCACTCGAAAAACTTCGTTGTTCATAGTAACGGCCAACCTCCAAAATGGCACACAAACAAACATCTAGCTCTCCAGAAGATACAGGGGGATTATGGAAATTGCCACAACCTCACAACAAACTCACATTCTACCAAAACACGTAATCACTAGAGGGTTAATATCCCGAGCTGCGACCCGAGTTACGCCTCATACCTTAATCCATGTGACGTTTCTGTTAGCCGCCCCTGTTTCTATATTATATGGTTTGGCAATGCAAACGAGCTACAAAAATTATATACTTCAGCTCCAAATAAAACATAAGTATATGCAACATCAAAATTACAGCTTCTGATAAAGTCTCGTGTTTTCGAAAGGTTTCAATACCCGCTTGTTTTATCGTTCCATATTTTTGATCGATGTTCACTTACCTGTTCTCAAGGATAAAGTTAATAAAACGTCGGAACACTCGGAACCCCTATTTTAACATTTTTACCTATTTACCCAGATGCTTTACGACTGTCATTACACGATTTCGCATGACCGTAATTATTCTTTATGTGTAACATTATCCACCATAAGTTATTAGTGGTGAACACTCTCAGAATGCAAAACCAGTTCCACCAGAGGCGCATATTCTTTTACCGACAGGGCGGGAATAATTCGGCAATTAAATGCATCTGAACGCTTTTTTTTTGTGATCAGGCCCGAAAGAACTCTCATCCAGTCTAGTTAGTCAGGAAGAAGAAGACGACGAATTCCAGAACGTGGTAAATTCATAATATAAACTGAATTTCAAAAGAGTGTGCTCGAATTTTGTTCTATCTATCTATCTATCTTCTTCGCACTTCTTGCAATTTTAATTAGGTGTAAATTGAACTCGAAATTCACTGGTGACATCCGAACCATATTCGAGCAGAAGTTTGTTGATAATGCTATAGACTGCTAATGCTAGACTGAAATTGTGCCCCATTAAAGCTGACAGCAGATAACCAGGTTACTCGAGGTTTTCCAGGATCGTTTTGTAGATTTTCACCAGAATGAAGGACCCAGTATGTCAAGGACAAACGAAATGATTAAATAGCTCATCAAAACTCCCGTTGGACAAGAAAGACTTGAGACTGTAAAAGTGACTATAAAACCACAAAAACTCTGAAACTGCAAAACACTTGCTCTACGAATACCGAGTGTTCCGATGTAAAAAGGCTCGAGTACCAAATTGTACCAAATGTCAGTCTGGATTCATTTTCTAATTTATGACATGATATTTCAGTGGGAAAAATTACCCACCACAGGGACAATTGTCACAGGTATTGTAACACAATCCATGACGGTGGAGAAAATACTCATTCTTTCAAACCAGAGTCGAGAGAAAATTATTCGTATTCTTATACGTCTTCCAATCGAATAACAAAAAGAACTTACAAACTCAAGATAATGCCTATGAAACGAAATATACATTCGAGTATCATTCAGATTTTGATGCGTCATCGCATTTTTTGCGCAGAACATAATATAATGCAGATATACAGGGTGACTCACGGTCGATAGTATGTTAGACGTTTATAGAGAACGCTCGCAGGATTTTTCTGAGAATTTCGCATCTCACATTTCAATACCTGTTCTATCGATCTGAAATATTATCAAAATCGTGACGTTGCCGCTTCTATCTAAAAGCCCTAGCAACTTCAATTTCTAATTGGAACACCCCGTATATCAACAAATTTTCAGAATCGCAATTATTACAATATCTTGTTGATAATTCCCCCATCTCTTCGAGATGAAAGAATAATTTGTGTTGAATATGGTCCAAAATATAATTGAACTTGAGTAAACTTTGAGTAACTTTGAGCCATAGTTGATGAAATTATTTTGTAATCTTACAAACTTATTGTTGTTCATTGGTGTTAATTCATGCAGGATACATTTGGGTAAATTTTCTGGAAGTTCTAAAATAAATAAATAACTTTGTTGAGAACTTCGTTTGAATAATGGAGATTTTTTGAAACACTGTCACAAACTATTAATGATTCATATCAATCAATCATTTCAATCAACATTGAAAAATTTTACGAAGACAAAATAATCTTATTGTGTTGAAAACAGGAGCAGATTTGTTTCTTAAACGTTTACTAAGATAAGTAGAAATTTTGTTTCTATCAAAAATATATTTGTATTTCCAAATTTTCCCAAAAACAAGGTGTCACTTGCAAGTAGAAAATTTCTCTTTCAGGTATCTCAAGGTTAGATTCAAGGGCAGTGACATTTTGGGGCAGATCACAAATCTGTCCTTACTGACAAATATATTGAAATAATTATAATCATTTTTCAGAAACGAGAAGAGCAAATCTCAATCAGAAGCTAATTAAATTAATGTTTTTGTATCTTTATTGAAAATGTTTATTATATTCGAAAATGTTGCGATTTATGTTGGGTTTATGCGGGTCTTGTGACAACACAATGAAAATTTTATTACTGTCTCAACGAAATCTTATGAATTTTTCTTCGTTCTTTCGTTTTGTTTCCTCCGGAGTTTCTTCCGAGGATTTCTCTTTCTTCAAGTGTCCTTCAATTTCACACTCAATTAGTTTTGTCCGGTTTTGTCACAATCTTAAGATATTAGGGATGGCAGAAGGAATGCTATTGAGAAAGAACTTGCGATCCAACCAATTGACTTAATTTTATGGCTTTTCATCATATGGAAAAACTTGTACTCCGAATCAGAATAACAAGAAAGGTGGGTACAAAATAATTGAAAACCTTGAGGAAAATATGATCTTGAACTAGCAAATGAAAAAGACTTTCTTAATAATTCCTTTAGAATTGGTGAAATCAACTCCAGAAAGAGAGAGTCACGGCCAATTGAATGAATATACGAACATTGAAAAATGGGAAAACAATTTTTGTTAATTAGAATGTGAGTAACTCATTGCTTTAATTAACGAATGTTATTTACTCTCTTTTAAATAATGTTCTTTGACCCGCTTTTCAGCTCTCAACTTCTCATTGCCATTCTGTTCGCGATAAATTTCCCAATTTATTCCTCATTTCATTGGGATAGTGCCTTATAAAGAATTATAATTGAATTCATTAACATATCTAATTGTCAGATGATAACCCACTTTATAGTGATACTCATTTATTTCAAGCTCGAAATCGCTGAATGACATGAACATGCTTGCTGTTCATTTCGATTTTAATTTGCATCGACTGTGCACTTCCTGGCATGATGATGTGAACGAAGCAATTTTGATCGTCGTTTTGATTGTCTCAGATTGTGAATTTCTATTTTTTCTGTTCGGAATTCAATAGTCTTAACATCATAAAGTCTGCACTCCCTCTACCGAGCCTTCTCCTCAAATGAAGAGGGTGGCGGTGATTGTGATTTAATGCCACCGACTCCAGCGTTATGACGTGAATGTTTTCATGAACAATTTGGTCATATCATCAACTTGGTCATTATTACTTATTTTCATCTACGACTTCTATATAATATGAATATTATTGGTGTGATATTCGCAAAATACAGCCATGGAAACTGTTTGACGCCAAATGTCAATATAATAAATAATTGTCATAAGGGCTTCATATTGTGATTCAATAGAATAAAATACAATGGTTTAGATAATAGGTCGGAGCTACGAAAGATAGATTGAATAAGTTATATACAGGGTGTCCTTAAAAGGTCTTTACAAAAAGCTACCACATATTCTTCAGACCAAAACAATTCGATACAAGCAAACTTACCTCAGTAAAAAGTTGCTTAGTTTGGGCGCTAGACGGCTCTGAAGTTGAAATTTTCAAATCGATTTTGCTTCATAACTTTTGAACGGCTCATGAGATTTTTTTCAAATTTGGTACGTTGGCATAGACTTATCGGGCAATGAAACTCATATCATAATCATAATGAATATCATTCCATGGGCGTAGAACTTGATTTTTTCAGTAAATAAACATCTAAAACTCCTACGCCAATGGAAAAAAATTAGTTTCAATATGAAATCTAAATTATTCAACTCATTCACTACAAAAAAGGTACTCTTGACAAAAGTCGATTGCTCTCATGGTTTCGACAAAATTTTAATTTTAGTGATTTAGAGCATAATTAATAATGAAACGATTAACAGATATTTCATAAAAATTGTTCAAAATGTTCACCATTTTCACGTATACAAAGATTTATACGACGCAAAAAGTTGAAATGTACTCTTTGCATAACTTCTTCATCGCCTGTAAGATTATTCGTCGCCTGTTGGATACGTTGCCATAATTGTTCTACAGTATTCACAGGGGTCTTGTAAACCGTAGACTTGAGATAACCCCATACAAAATAATCCATCGGTGTTAAGTCTGGAGAACGTGGTGGCCAATTCACGGGTGCATCATTACCTCTACCTATCCATTTGTCTGGGTACTGTTGGTTTAAAAAATTCCTAACATCCACCGAAAAATGTGGTGGAGCTCCATCGTGCATAAACCACATATCTACCCGATGTTGGAGTGGTAAATCTTCCAACAAATTTGGCAACGTATTTCGTAGATGTTGTAAATACATGTCTCCTGTTAATCTTTGTGGAAGTATGACAGGACCAATTATAAAATTTCCTATTATTCCAGCCCAAACGTTGATTTTGAATTCGTGTTGAAAATGGTTTATTTTAATGGAATGAGGATTTTCAATTGCATAAACGTGTTCATTATGAAAATTAGTTATTCCTCTTCTCGTGAAACAGGCTTCATCAGTGAACAAAATATTCTTTCCAAAGTTCAGATTCATTTCTCTTTGCAAATTAATGAACCTACAAAACATCAGACGACTTTGTGAATCATGGAATAATAAATCTTGAACTGGCGTCTTGTGGTATGGGTATAATAATTGTTCTCTTAGTACTTCATGAACGGCATTCCTAGAAACTTCTATTTCATTACTTATCCGTCTAGTACTCAATTCTGGATTTTCTTCAATACGGTCTAAAATTTCTACTTCGACTTCGGGAATCCTTACATAACGCTGTCTTCCATAATCACCAGTTCTAGGAGCAAAATGACCGGTCTCCCGAAGACGTCTCTCAACTGCAGCAAAGGTTGGGTGGCTTGGTACGGGACGATTTGGAAACCTTGCCGAATACACCCTCACACTCTCTCGACCATTTCCTTGACAATATCCGAATACCAATAACATATCGGTGTATTCTTCATTGGTGTATTGTACGGCCATGATAAATCAGAAAAGTCCGATATCAACAATCAACGTCAATAAAACTCGACAAATCAACACAGATGAAACTATGGAAACCAAGAATGTGAATATCACTGTTTTCGAGCAGATAATAATAGTCTTCAGAAAAAAAAACCAGTGCTACTTATTTTCAATAGAAATAACCTATGCAAAAAGTACATCTCAACTTTTTGCGTCGTATAAATCTTTGTATACGTGGAAATGGTGAACATTTTGAACAATTTTTATGAAATATCTGTTAATCGTTTTATTATTAATTATGCTCTAAATCACTAAAATTAAAATTTTGTCGAAACCATGAGAGGAATCGACTTTTGTCAAGAGTACCTTTTTTGTAGTGAATGAGTTGAATAATTTAGATTTCATATTGAAACTAATTTTTTTCCATTGGCGTAGGAGTTTTAGATGTTTATTTACTGAAAAAATCAAGTTCTACGCCCATGGAATGATATTCATTATGATTATGATATGAGTTTCATTGACCGATAAGTCTATGCCAACGTACCAAATTTGAAAAAAATCTCATGAGCCGTTCAAAAGTTATGAAGCAAAATCGATTTGAAAATTTCAACTTCAGAGCCGTCTAGCGCCCAAACTAAGCAACTTTTTACTGAGGTGAGTTTGCTTGTATCGGATTGTTTTGGTCTGAAGAATATGTGGTAGCTTTTTGTAAAGACCTTTTAAGGACACCCTGTATATATATATATATATATATAGTGTGAAACATTAAAATAATCAAAATAACATTAAACTAAGACGGTCAGTCGGCATAGTTGAGACCTCAGTTGAGACTAACAACGAAGAAATAATAGTTCATTGAAAGTTCCCAAACTATGAGGCAGCTAAAAAAAATACAGGATAGTATCTGTGTAATCTGCTAATAATGTTCATCAATAGTACAACTGCTGCAGATTTCGAAAGAAATGTCAGAAATGGTGGAAGTATCTCCTGCATCCATCGAAATTCTAGAAATACTATGTAGATAATTCAGGCGATGAGCCTTGAAAGTCATATAATATATGAATTCACTGATAGGTAGGTTTATTACACAAAAATTTCAAGCATCTTTCAAATTCACTGAACTTTCGGCTATATTGTGTCAAATTTCTGTCAACTGTCAACTGGAAACGAATCATTTCTGTAAGACTAATTATTTCGCCGGAGTTTCCCTAAATAATTATTGGATTACGTTATGGAAATATCTATTCAATATTAACGAAACCGTGCAATACAGCCGGAAAATAATATTTGAACATTCGTTACAGAAGGCAATTCAAGTACTCGCCCGTTCTGAACTTCAGACTCGTGCTAGAATATGTTTGCCTTCTGTAACTTACGTTCCAATATACTTATTTGTAAACTTTCCCAATACTGAGCACCGAATAGAATGTAGTTAGTGTCTGGGTAATCGGTTTGATCATTCATTCAAATAGTGCGTGGGTAATTGTTCAGATAATCAACGATTTTTTGTTTGAAGCGAAGAGAGTTTTCGGTCTGCGAGAAACTTGGTAATTCAGGGTCAAAAACGACTTAACATTTATGACCTATTCATGCTTGAGTGGTATCAAATATCTTACTATTCTTCATGATGGAAAGTTTGAGAAATGTGGAGGTGAATTTGAAATAAATTAATTAGATATAAATAAAGTATAGACTATACTGTTGAAATATCTACATTGTTAGTTTTGTATATGCCCTGTATATTGTGTCCCATTCTTTTCAATTGTGACAGTTAATGTCATAAAGATATTCCCAATTGACATACATTCATTCTCTACCTTCTGTATTCAAATTTGTTGATTACTCCAAAGGGTACTACTTTGTTAGGTGATACCTCATTATATACTACTCGCAATAATGGGTGATATTCTCTCAGAATGATACTCCTTCGAGGCTAGCGCGGCTCGATTCGTAAATTTTCCTGGAGAATAGCTCATTTGACTCTTAGTGCTATCTACTATTATGCGGTGAATTATCATTACTTTCAATTATCCGTTATTACACAGGTTATTAATCCATCGAATGATGCCAGCCTCTGGAATCGTTATTCATTGTGTTAATGTGTAATCTGCTTGATGAACTGTATTTTTGGAGCACAAAGTGCCACACTCTGTGAAATTCATTTTTCAGAAGTTGCTCTTTTGATACCTCTTCACGCCTATGGACTCATTCAAGTGCTTTTTGGCCTCGAAGGCTCACTCCAAACAAATCTCTCCTCATTCATAACAACATACGTTTCGACTATATTCGTACGTCATACTCATAGTTTCTGACACAGCTAACAATTGCTCTCATATGAACACGGCTGGCTAGAAGCGTCACGAAGCGTTGACCAGAGTCTAGCGGAACGACAACAGCAGCCTAATGAAGTCACCAGTTTGAATGAGATTTTGAATAGAGCTGTGATTTGAATTCGAAAATAAATCATGTGAGATAACTTTCAGAAGGAATACTGCCGTTACTTGATGTTTTTATACGAGAACATTATTACAAAGGTGGTTTATGTGCGGTCGAAGTTGTTTGCTCCTCTCTCAACCGCGACATTCGTCGGAGGCTAGTTACCGTTGGATGTTGCCAAGTCGCGAATTTTGATTCTATTTTAAACACTTCTAGTTCCACTTGATATCAGGAAGTAAAACCGATAAAACGAACGAATGTTAGCTATTCCTGTGTATAATTTATACAAGTTTATCGAACTAGCCGTTGCTTGAGCATTCTTTTGGAGGCTCAGCCTCCTTTGACGATCCGCCACTGCTGTTGACAGACCATTGTGGGCTCAGCAGGTATATGACTTTGATGGGTCTGGCAGAAAGAACAATACCTATATGGAGATTCAGTAAGAAGAGGAAACCGCAGTATGCAATGTGCCAAAGCGAAGGTCTGGCAAGGGCGCGGATTCAATAACTTGGAGAAGGAAAACCAAGGGCGTTAAGCTACTACCTTCTGACGCCATCGTCAAAATATTGTCTGATTAGAGGCGAAGCTGGATGATGAATATTCTGAGCCTCCACAATTATTCTAAAAAAAGTTCGCAGCAGTGTGGACTAGGCCAAAGTCCAGCTCCCTCTGACTCCTTTCTTATCGAACGAAGGTGTCAGAGGAATATGTTAAAATTCATTCAATATATTTTCGGGATTTCCATACCTCGTTTCTGAAAAATGAAATTTAGATTTTCAATAATTAGTTCAATATATTTGTAGTAAGGACAGATTTATGATCTGTCCCAAAGATCTGCTCAAAAAGACAATCTCTGGAAACAGAAGCAGATCTTCTCCGGAACGTCCACAACAATAAGATAAGTCAATCAATATCATAAATCTGTCCTTACTACAAATAGGTTGAGATAATTATTATAATTTCTATTTTAATCCTCCAGAAATGAGGAGAGAAAATCCCAAAAATCTAAAAAATTCATATATCATACCTTCTCAATTATTTGAGGATTTTTTTTCCAAAAATGTCGACTCTCCCGAATCTTCTCTGGTATAAACTATTGTAATTGAACAGCACTCAGAAAGCATGAAAATATACGCAAATCATGTTTATTGCCACAGCGCGATCCGATTGCTTATGTTAATGATTCTCTTCCATTCCTTGTCGCAATTTCTCTAATGCGAATAATATTCATACATTCTTGAACATTTACTTACAATAATATTACGATATGTTGGCGTGGTACTGACGAAAGTAGAATAAATTATGAAGATAAAGTATTATAGATTTCTTTGGTGTAACAATGAGTAATAATATGTATGTATCATGTATTTATTCTAGTTGTAAATGATAATTATATGTGTAGTGATATTGTGTACCTATTGAACAACCTTGATATTTTTGTATTCTAAGGCGAATGGTGCTGAATGGTTAAAATAAATTATCAGCACCTACAGAACATCTATCATTCAATTTATGTATACATTCTATTCGTTGCTAGATACCTATTCAGATCAATTGATTATTCATATCATGGATTTGCTGAGCAATATCTTTCAAAATAAAGCGCTTATATTGTTTCCTAATCATCACAGTTTTCAAATCCTCAATTCACTTTTCCATTCGAGAGACCTCAAAATAGAGAGAATTTGGTTAAAAAAAGGTTCATTCGAAACGTTCCACCATGTCCATTCTTTCAAAGTTAAGAAATGAAAACAATCACTGATATTCACTGTGTCTAAGATGAGGAGGGATAACTATGGGCATCTCCGAAACGATAGTGAAGGACTAACAAAATCACTTTAAAAAAAATAAAGGTATATGATATTTCGTTTCTCAGTTATTAAAAAAAAAACTGAATTTCTGGATTTTCAATTTTATTTTTTTCTGGTGTAATAATGAGGTAATAAAAAAAATCTGAACAAACATTTTGATGGAACTTTCGATGTCAATTGATTTTGCCGAGGATTCGGCAATATCTATTGTCTCACCCAACGTTTCGTCTTTGAGCAACTTTTTCTTTCAAATACAGATCTGATATATTCAGAATGAACTATTTATGAAATACACATTTCAACGAGTTATGTTCACTCATATTTCCCACGAACATCAATAATCAAATTATGTACATTATGAGACCTCATAATATATATCACGCAACCCAAAATACAACAGTCAGGAACGAGAATACCCGAGCGGTGAGGCATTAGATGGTTTGATAGGCAATAAAATGAATGCAATTAATGTGTCGCAAATGAAATTATTTATCAAGTTCGACAATCTTCGAGTATTTCAGCTGTTATATTTGGTAACAAACTTCACTGAATTTATGTTATTAGTTATGTTATTTTCACAAGTTTATCTGAATTATATTCCTAATGACCCATCCCTTCGTTTTTCTTGTCATCCGCTCGAATTGAATTTCTAATCCTATAACAAAATATTGTTCATGTAGGTACCAATCTTTCATTTCATCTAAACACGATTTCCAATTGAATGAAACATTTTCTTTATCTCAATTATGCATGTATTGTGCGTTTGAAATGCCTCAATTAATCATTTGACACTGCTGATAATTGAAATTGATTGTTGATGCTTGTATGGCCTCTAGGTCAATACTTGTTTTCGATACGATGATTTCGCCGAACAATCGATACCCTAATTATTTTTATTCTAGTCCACATGCGTTCCGACCAGTATTTGATCAGTGATAATTGATTGGTTATTTCTTCTGGCCGTGGGCATGTGTTTGAAATGCTATTCAATCAATACTCAGTAGTATAAATAACTAGTGGGGAAAGTAATTCCACACGAGTTAAAATTCAGCAATTTCGCAACGAGCACGAAATGATAGTAATTCTCCATTTCCCACGAGTATTGAGTTTGTAGCATGAGCCGTACGAATGCTATGAATCATATGAGTGGGAAATAAGCATTCCATGCGTTATACACGATACTTTTTCTACTGTCATAATATTCATTCAGTTTCTGAGATAATTCACTGAATTATACAAGTCATACATTTTCTGAATTCGCCAATCTGTAAAGGATTGGAATATGGGAAGACGTTTTTATATTTTTCTTTCGATAATTCTAGGATCAAACTTACATATACCTGATTTATGGCAGCAGTTTTTTTTTCTGGAGGAGTTAGTTCTGAGTCACTTCAGTTGGTCATGAGTGTGATTGTTTGATACGTTCAACACAATCGTGTACCCCTATCTAACTTATCCACCTATATATCTAACGATCGTGTTAGAAAAATCTCCAAGACACGTCGACTTTAAATTTCAAATTCAAACTATTCATACAAAAGTGTACATTGTAGAAATCAAGTCGACGTGTTTCGGTGATTTTCCTAACCATAGTCCAGTAACGAGTTAGATAAGGAGGAAACACTTATGATGCTCACTGTATAAATAATAACACAGTGGCCTCATCTTCTCATCAGGTAAGGAAATGAAATTGAAGAAATACAATGTATCTCATTGTTCTTTCAAAAACAGTTAAGGAAGATCATCAGTTATGTGTAGAAAAATACACTTCCCAAAGAGTTTTGTACGACCATGAATATTAATTTTATGTATATTTTTGTATCCCACCTACAGTTATTAGAAAATAGTGAATACTGTATTATCTCTGTGAATCCCATTTCTGAAAAGAACTTTTTTCTCGAAATATAAGCATTCATATATTTTATGAAATGTTAATTATTGTGCATTAGAACTTAGCCACACTGAAAAGGCAATAGTGGACCTGGTGCCATTTTTGTTGTTCACTCATCAAATGTATTAATAAATATCATGTGTAACTTTTTTGCTCTCTACCAACGGACATTATTTGAATAATGATCGAAACATCATGAATCTCAATTTAGTAGGTGAACAATAAAAATGGCGCCAGGTCCAGTCATTCCCCAGTTCCTCTTGAGCATGGCTAACTATATTCTAGTGGACATTGATTCTCATATAAAAATAGCTTCTCCGATGTCACTGATATACAGGGTGTTCCAGTCAAAACATGACAATTGCCGGAATAATTTTAAATTTTCGACAAGAAATTCTGATGATTCAGAAAAAAATACAAAATATTGTATCCCTAATTTTCTGATTCATTTTCTGATAACTCTCTAAACAATCACTCTAGGTGAGCTGAAAAAATATACGGGAACATTATATTCATGTTGGAATCATGAAGAGTTATCACATGTACCGTGATGCATTCACATAAATATTTTCATCATCAATCAGGAAAGAATCAGGGTATTTCCACATTTTAATCTTCTCTGCAGTAACCACTTGATAAAGAATTTCGGAAATAACAGAAAAATACCAGCCTCTTTAAGTGGCTCTATTTGAACCCATCCGTCCATCTTAGCAACCATCCAAGAAGTCACTGCTAACACTGAACGACATAAAAATAGTACTATACAGCTGTACTTCTGCATGGAAGTTTTTTTGTCCATCCTGTCCTGTTGATTGCTTGCTCACCTCGTATCTATAATTCCTCGACGATCAAGCAAGATATCATTAAGTCGGTGATATTTTGATGATGTGAATGAACATTGTATTTTGACAAGCTTTCAAGCCCGCACATCAAGCATCTCAAAGAATAGAATCATAGAATAATATTTGAAGTCAATTGAGGTCATATAGCGGATTTGTGAGAGTTCATGGTCAATAATTATTTGCCAATCACTGATATCGATAGAAGGCGACTCCTACTCTATGAACAACAATATAAGGAAAAACCTGTGACATGACTTGAGAAGATTTGGTAAATAAATCATTGGCAATAATCATCATCGACGTGAATCCATTGCCTGCCTAGACCCGAAAATATCACGAAGATTATGGGTGAAGAAAAAAACATAACTCGAAGAGTATAATTCAATAGTTATTTGTTCTACTATAGGCATAATAGTACAAGATTCAATGCCGAAGCATTGAATATTCTTTTTTGCCGTGTGAATCATTTAATTTTTTCTACAAATTCGTTCCAATTTCATGCAAAATCCAAATAATGAAATTCACACAAATAATGAAATTCAATTCGAAAAACTTTTAACTGTTCGAAATGAATTTAATTGAAAGTGAGAATAGATAAGAATCTATTACCGCGGATAAGTCAAGAACTGTATATGAACTCACATACAGCAGATTCATGGATTATAGAAGAAGAAAAGTATATGATCTTTCTCTGAAAATGTGCTGATTGCCTACATGCCCGAACTTCTAAAAAAAATTAAGCCTCCAACGTTATGGTCTACCTATTCGATGTTGAAAGCTACCTCGAACATTGGAAATAATATTGATTTAGCAAAATATCTGAGGTTACGAGCTTTTTTGAAAAGGCAGTCAGATGGTTTCCACGCAAAATAATCCCGAGTTTTTCAAAGAAAACAAATCGAGAAATTCTCATCAGAGGCCCCAGATGGAATGTATTCAAGTACGAAGGTAGGAATATACTGTAATTTTGCGATGGGTTTTTTTCGATTTTTTTCGGTACTTACGTATTTCGACCTCAGGAACCAAAATTTCACAATAAAAACGTGCACAAACTTATTTTTCGAGATATTCTAGGGAAAAGTATGAAATTTAACCTTCTTTCTTCGGCTCGTTTTGGGTAGGCATGGAGTTCCTTTTCTCACACAGGATACTTTTTATACCTGCCTTGAAAATTTAAGGAGTCAAAAAGAAGGGAAAACATCCTCGAATTAGTTGAATCAACGTTCTTCAGCATCTTGGAGGAAGGTGGATCCAGCATTTTTCTTATGGACGGTGCTGTCAAATGAGAATCTACGTCAGAATCACTAGTCTGTAAGTCAAAATATCACAGATGCACATTTGACAGCGCCGTCCATTATGAAAGAAGGATTCATCAAAGATGCTAAAGACGATGAATTAAAATTCTTAGAGGATGTTTCTCCTTCTTTTCAGCTTCTAGAATGTATGAGGAAAATATAAAGAGTATCTTATGTGAGAAATGAAACTTCGAATGGCTATGGTGCCTACCCAAAACATGCCGAAACAAGAACGGTAATTTTCATACTTCTTCCTGGAATATCTCGAAAAATATAAATTTGCGAACGTTTTTATTGTGAAATTCGGGTTCCTGAGGTCGAAATACGTAAGTACGAAAAAAAAAACATCGAAAAAAAAAACCCATCGCATGGTAAGTGCAAAATTATTGAATATATTCAAAATTATCTATAACGGACAAAAGAACTATTTTTTCTATTTGTATATTTTAGGTTGTACTTATTATTGCAGTCGCTGGGGCTTGTAGATATGATGAGCTTTTGCAAATGAAAACGGATGATTCAAATGATATGGGCGACAGATTGCTAATTATGCTACCAAATACTAAGTCCAAAAGATCGAGATCTTTTGTAGTAACGGAATATTTGAGCATTTACAGAAAGTATGCAGATTCCAGACCCTGGAATTTGAATGATCAGCATTCTTCTATAAGTATACGAGCGGTCAAGCACATCAATAATTCATTGGCATTCACACGTTCGGTTAAATGCCAAAAGTAATTGCTACTTTTCTGGAACTAACCCATGCGAAAGAGTATACTGGGCACTGTTTTCGCAGAACTTTGGCTACGTTGCTGGTGCCTTCTGGTGGAGATATAACAATGTTGAATCGGCATGGGGGATGGACGTCTTTCGCGGTCGCGGTAATAAAATATATTTGCAGGCGTTTCCGGAGCATCAAGTAGTGTTGATACTAATATTGTCAATTTTACTAAAAAGGAGGGAAGTGGAGAGAGTTGTATTGAATAATTGTTCAGAAATTACCATAATTATTTCTGATAAGTGAAAGTACCCTTTTGTAGTTTGTAGCAAATCTCCATCATTTTTGTGTTCACCCAATGTCATTGTCAATTTTGATTACCACTTTGGTTCAAATTATTACTTGGAAAGTTGCATAGCATAGCGTAGCATAGAGTAAAATTTTGGCTTCTCTCTTTATAACTGAGTGCTTTGATATAGTTAGTAGTATAGATATTACAAATTTGAAATATTATATATTCAATTTTAATTATGTCCTGTAATTGGGTGTAAACTGTTGGGCATTGAAGGATTATTATTATTATTATTATTATTATTATTATAGCAACAAACTTTTTGTGCCTAGGCAGAAAAAGTCCATCACCTTTCAGACGGCTTCGTTGTGAATTCGTGAATATTACGTTTCGTCAACGTAATTGAAACTCATCCAACCGTATAAATTTCACGATTTGTCGATATGAAAAATATTGTAAAAGTATATAGTAACGTATGAAATATTATATTACATAACTAGTGTGGGAAGTGACATATTACGCACGAGAAGACTTTTTGTATGAGCCACGTAGCGGCAATTCCGGAAATTTAATCAGTGTTTAAAATACACTATCCAACGAGTTATGTACACTATTTTTCCTACGACCACAAATATTTGAATTTTAAGATATATGAGTGTTTATGAAACCGGAGTTTAGCTCTTTGTCGACAGCTACCACGCAATCCAAACAGTAGTCAGGAACGGTGAGCCGTTCGATTCCATGAAAATAAATCTTCGCGCAGGTAAATTGATTCCAGCTCGGCCATATTCAGGTATTTTAGCTGTCATTATCTTATCTTTGGATATTATCTTCACTCAATTATGGTATGTTTAGGACTAGGCAAATTCATCGATTATTATTGATACTATCGATGTTATCGATATCATCGGTAATAACAATTGAAATGTGAAATAGTGAAATCGGCTACATCCTAAACAACAAAACAATGTTGAAAGCCCCATTTTCATGGGTGATCATTGTAAAATACGTTTTAGAAAACGTAGAAAAATAGGTTTTATCTTTCCATCTATTCATTCCAACCATGAATATTATGAGAACATAATTTCTTGGGTATGGTAAAAAAATATGCGAAATGATAGATGAGCATCACGGTATATCGAATAATTTGAAGAATTTGAAGAAGAAGTGGAGAGTAATACTTATTGTAATATTTCAAAAACGCACGCTCGCAGTGATTGATGCATGTAATCATATCTTACTTGGATATTTAACTGCTGCCATCACTACATTATTCATGATTAACTCAAAAAGTACTGAGGACACATTCATCATTCATGTCAATGACAACACACTTTACTGGGTTGGTTGGGTGAAGTTGGTTGCCAAAGATGATAGCTGATACATCCGAAGATTGCCGAACTTGTATCAATTCATATGCGCACACATTTATTTTCATGAAATCGGCATAGGTATTGTATATCAAACCATCTTGAGGGTCTCATCTCGGGTTCTCTTGTTCCTGACTGCTGTATTTTGAGTTCCGTGGTAGCTTTTCGACGATGAACGAAACTGACTATGAAAAGAAATATGATGATAGTAGACCTACTCAGGTCTCATAAACACTCATAATGCTCATAATTCAAATACTTATGGTCGGAGGAAAGATAGTTTATTTCATACTGCATCATAGAACATACCTTTACGTACCTGATTTCAATCCGGAAAATAGACTTTTACAGGATAGGCGC
Organism: Gastrophysa polygoni; assembly: GCA_963576655.1. NCBI lineage: Eukaryota > Metazoa > Arthropoda > Insecta > Coleoptera > Chrysomelidae > Gastrophysa > Gastrophysa polygoni. Next base: position 4,744,535 of record OY755087.1, read on the forward strand.
ACGTAATATTTCATTACGTGCTACTATCCCGTAATGAAATTTTACCGGATTGTAAATATTGAAAACTCAGTTATGCGTCAAAAGCATGAAAACATTTATTAAAAATTCAACAGCAAAACAATACACATAAATTACTTATTGCTAATATTAATATTAACCGTTAAATTTTCGTTCCCATGAATATGGATACCAGGAGCTCCATTGGATGAATTATTTATAAGGGAGTTGCTACTTGCTGATACATTCCCATTTTTTTGTTGTAGCACTTCAACAAAGATTAATATTTTATTTTTCACTGTTCATTTTTGTTTTTTAGCAGTATGAAATAAAATGTTATACGTCACACGTCCGGTAAACTTTTACAGTACTTACCGGACTAGTAACGTAAATATCTATTACATTACTCATTGGAAAGTGTATTTCATGCATTCGTCTACGCAATGACAATTGCGTTTTCACTATTTGTATTATTCTATGATTTTATGATATTTTCGATATCTCAGTAGGCCATGACTTTGACAGCATATAGGTATCATTATTTTTTTACCTACATATTCCGTAAAACTATAGTAAATCGAGTATTTCAAGCGTGAAATTATGTCTAAAGACAATAGACACAATTTCTCACGGCAACGGCATATCGACAGTCAGGAAACACCCGATATTATCAATGATATGTGATGTGATGAGACCATTGAGGGAAATGAGTTTCCAATTCGACAAACTATCGTGTGTTCGTCATAATATCTACTATTTTTTATTTCAGGTAAGATGCAGATGTTCACGTCATTCGTTGAAATTTCCAATTTGGTAAGTAAATAATTGAATAGTATATACTATAGTAATAATTTCCATCACTATTATAGCCATTGAACTCGTTGCTATCTACTTCTTTTCAAGTCGTGAAGGGACTTTTCTCCACCAAGGGAGTTTTTCATATTTTACGAACTAGTAGTTGATAAACACAAAGTTACCTATTCATAAGTATACGTACATACCATTATCAGCATCAACATTATCATGAAATATTTCATTCCGTTGGACTCTTTCATAGTGGATGAGTTAGAGCAGAGTTATTTCGTATATGCCTATGCTGGACATTCCGATCAGGACTCGAATATCGGTTGCGACATGGACGATTCTTGTGAATATGCAAACGAAAGAGAGCAATAAAAAATTGAAATAAAAATAATATTTCAGAGTGTGTAGCAAATTTTTCATCTGCTCGAAGATCAGGAATCAAGGATTCTTTTTTTCAAATTTTATTTTTTATTCATAAAAAATATTTTCAATATGAAAAACTTATGAATGGATCGAGCTGAATTTGAATGTTGAGATGAGCTCATCACTTTGGAAGATGATTTCTGAATGTTGTGTTGATGCGATTATGCTCAATAGGGTTGATTGAAGATTATTTCTCCTTAAGTTTGGACACCTCCAGTGTAAGTGTGTCAAAACACAGCTGATTCCGAATATGGTGTGATTGTGGTGGTATCTAATAATAGCTATAAGGATAACAATGAAATGAAATCTGAAGCCACAATACAAACAGCGTTTGCAGCTCATACATGCGCAAGCTCCAGTCTGACGTCAAATCCGCGCATGCGCATTCCTCTGTGCGATCTGGCTGACATTCATTTTTTCTGGCTCCACTATCGCATGAAGAAAACAATGGGTGCTAAAAAAAAATCTAAAAAGCAAACGAATCGGGCTAATATCGCTGTCTTTTCTTGTGTCCACAAATAGATCAATTGTATCGCTTGTTTACAAGCCGTGAAAACTTGTGCGGAGATCTTTGACTTTGGATTTCCACCCGTCGATGTCACTCACAATATACTGATGGCAATTAATCATAACACGCGATTATAAACTAACATCAAAAATAATGTTTCTAGAGCTATATATATGCAAACTGAATAGTGTTATCTGTAGTCGCAGATTGTATGACCGGATTTCCGACAAATTGTGTTATTAATATAATACATGATTATATTCAAGTGCATGTGGAATTCTTTCTGTTATGATCGGAAGAAATCCCATTCATATTCTTTTCCAATACAGGATGGCCCAATGAAAACGAAATAAGGTATGCATTTTACTGAGAGATCAAGGAACTGACATTAAAATGAATTATTCTTTATGTAATGTTGGATAGGACAGGATTTAAAAAACAAACATAAGGCACTTCTCAGATCATCGTTCCAACTACAAAATGATTTATCAAGTTTGAAGCGTTGGAGCTCACCCCTCCGAGGGGTTTGAAGTGAAAAAGTTGAAAACATGCGCAAAATATTTCCCCCCTCGAAATAAAAATCGAGCAGTTCGTTTTTTTTTCCTGAGAACGATAATTTGTGAAATCGGCCTTATTTCGTTTTCATTGGGCCACCCAGTATATACGGTTGTTCACTATAGCAAGTGTCACGTGATCAGAGAAACAATAATTCAGAATGCAACCACACATAGAGGTGTAATTTACTGACACTTGACAACATTGTGTAGAAAAGCGAACATTTAATTTTATTTCTCTGTTTCGGCACTTTAATAGTTTCATTTTTGAACGATTTTTCGTATAATAATGACCTCCATTAATACACGATTCATAGATATTTTTGTTTTGTGTCTTTCATTGATTGGTATGCCTGCATGAAAGGTGCTGCATGTAAGGAATATTGGATATTCGACAGTTCAAACATGGCTGTAACTTTCGCTGTACCCGAGATCTATGTTAAACGAAGGAGGAAGAGGAAGAATAACCTAATAATTGTAATAATCATCACAATAATGAATCATCAAAATAATCTAATCGAAATAATAAAGAAACAAATCGTTTCTGCCAGTCTAATTATTTCGCGAAATTTCCCTGAATAATTATCGAATTATAACTCCGAACAACAAACCCACTAGAAGGATCAAAAAACAAATATTCTGAAGCTAACATGAATTCCCAGAATTATCATAATATTAGTACCCAATCGTCGCCAGTGTTGTCATATCCAATCATCAAATAGTGATAAGTCCATAATATTTAAAGTCCTTTATGAATTCATGTAGTTCAATGCACAAATATAATAATAAATTTGGGTCATGACGATTATGAATCAGTTCTGATTAATAGAAGATTGCTGCATTATTCTGAGACTCAGCAATTTTATCGTGAATACTTTTTGCTCAACGTTGCAACACCGCCATTTGATATTGACAGTCGACGGCGATTATTGCTTTGTTTGGTATCTGTCATTATTTACGTTTTGATTTATCGATATTATTCAACTTGTGTTCAGTTTTGTGTACTCAGAATTCATCAGAAACTCAGTTTATTTCCTGTTTTGGTGATTTGATATAATGGTGAGACGTTGTGAGGTGTGTTAAAGACAATTTGAACTGGCGATCAAAACACGTCATTTCATAGGTGAGTTAGCATTGTCGTATCATTCGAAATTTTGAAGCATTTTCCCAAATGGAATGGATAAAAATGTATTTAAATTGATTTGATTAGATTATATTGATTATACCCATATTGATTATACCCATAGGTCAGTTGCGACAGTGTCTTGTCATTGTTCATTTTCCCACCAAGAAATGCTGAAAAGTACTACTGAAATTGTTACGGATTTTCAATTTGGTTCCATCATGAATTAATAATAAATTCGACCCCTCTGACAACACGGCACTGTTGCTGGGAGAATCAGGTTCTGCTATCCTTGTTTAGACAAAGATAGATACTATAGATGTTGCTTCCAAACAAACTGTATTGCCAGGGCTGTGGATTACTTATCTAGTCTGTTCAATGATCGAAGAATTATAATGTATTCAATATCAACGAAATCGTATAATACAGGTGAAACAGAGATGAATTTAGTATAAAACATTCGTTACAGAAGGCAATTCGAGCACTCGTCCGTTATCATTATTTCCGACTCGTGCTAGAATATTTTGCGAGTACTTCAATTGCCTCCTGTAACAAATATTTTACATACTATGTTTTATATACTGATATTATTTTCTCTGTGCTGTATTAAACGATTTCGTTAATATTGAATTGGTACATATTTTCATAACGTAATTCAATAATTATTGAGGGAAATCTCGAGAAATAATTAGATTGGCAGAAATGATTCGTTCCTCACAGTTGACAGAAATTCAACACAATATAGCGGAAAGTTTAGTGAATTTGAAAGATGCTTGAAATTTTCGGAAATAAACCTACCGATCAATGAATTTATATGTAATTAAATGCAGGGGATAAAACTTCCACCATTTCTGATATTTCTTTCGAAATTTGCAGTAGTTGTACTGATAATGAAAAATATTAGCAGATTCTACAGATACCTATTTTGTAATTATCTCTGGCTATCTCATGGTTTGGTGACTTCCAATGAACTATCATTGCTTCGTTGTTAGTCTCAACTGAAGTCTCAAATATAGAAACAATAACTGCATAAGTACCTGCCTATGTAATTAGTTGTATTCCAATGTTTTCATTAGTGCTTCAATTGAAGAAAATTATCTGTCGATGGTAATTGCTATTATTTTTGTTCCTTATATTTCCATATTAGATTATTTTATTGATTTTGCAGCGTGAATTACTACCCTTTTCAGGATATTCTTCCTCTTCCTGCTTCGTTCAACATAGATCTCGGGTGGCGAGAGTCACAGCCATGTTTGAACTGTCGATAATCTAATATTCATTACATGCAGGCACACCAATCTTCGAAAAACCGCAAACAAAAACACCTGAAAATCGTGTATTACTGTTGAACTGTTGAAGTGCCGAAACAAAGAAAAAACTTTCTCACGTCAATCTCAGATGGTATTCACATCCCTAACTAATCAAAAGTGTTTTTCCAAATCCCTTGTTTTCCTCTCTAACACTTATCTCCGAAAGAGATTCTTGAAATTTCGAAAGTGGTCCGTATAGCTACAGAATGGATGAGAATCTCTGCTCTAGGGGTTGCCATTTGGTCAACTGCCACTACTGAACTGCTTCCCCTCCATTCTTCGAACGGTATTTTTTTTTTATTTTCTGCCACAAAATTCAATCTTTAGTGCTAGAGCAAGTTTTAAAATTGACGCACGTATAGCACTAGGTCCTGAAGTTGGATCATTGACTAATGGTTGGGTTCATTTCATGTCTGTTTATTCACTCTGTCTCTATAAATGCATCGAATAAATTGTGTTATGTACAAGCAATTCTGTTTTTTCATCTGTTTATCAATAATTACCATCGTCCGATTAGAAAAACTTCAACAATTATAGCGTGAATCCACCTCCACACCGATCGTCCGGTCATACAAGTGTGCTTAATAAAGTCGAGTTTACATTAGTTTCGGTACGTTTGAAAGCGGACGCAACTTAGTTTATCGCAAACCTCTCGACGAGTCGCTCTCAGCACGCCGAATTCGCTGATAAAAAAACGACTTTTCATCTGCAAACGTTAGTCATACCTATTCGGGCTTCCATGCAGAGTTTCCTCAGACGTGCGGTCCTCTAATTCGCTGGAAAATCGCGAGTCTCGACCCTTTCAGCGATAGTCGTGTGTATGTGAAGTGATCCTTTCTTTCTTTCTTTCAGTCGATTATTTGTTATTTTGATAGTGTAATTTTACTGTGGCCTTGTCTATTTAATTCCATCATTTTGCTTGGAATCGTATTGACCCGTTATGTTCACAGGTGATTGAGTAAACACCGTGCATAAAAGAGTTGGTAGTATATTTCCTTTTCTCGGAAATACTGAATCAATTTCGCTTCATTCCGTGAAGCAGGTGCTGTTCGTTAATTTCTCTTCGTAATAAAGTAGTGGATTAATTCGATGTGGATTAAATTTTCATAAAAAATAACTATCGCACAGACTTTGATATCGGATGGAAACATCAGAGGTATGAATGATCATTTGGAGTCTAAATTGGCAGATCAGTATAAAATCAAATGAAATTGCTATTGTATTTCCAATTGAAGCAACAAGCATCGAACAATTGTACATTTGCGTTCTCTGGTATCAAAAAAAACGTTCGGAAAATATCCTGTATATCTGAAAGTGATTTTATTATGTACATTTATCGCGGATAGATATTCACTTATGTGGGCCTACATTTGGTGAGAAAAAATTGGAACATCGTATTAGGGAATGTTTAATAAGAAAAATTACAGTATTCTTCGATTCTAGAGACGATAACTGAAAAGACATTCGAAATAGTCTGTACAGACTATACCAAATACGAGGTGTAATATTTTTCCTATTTCCTGAAACGTAAGAAATACATGGTCGGATGAATTGTGGTAGATTTTGAGCAATTCCAAATACTCACTTGAAAAAAATCGTGAAATCGTTTCTCCGTTTTGATACTCTAATTGCACTTATTTCCGTGTATTAATGAGCTCCAATCATACACGCTTTTTTGTTCATAGTTTTTATCAACCCCAATTGAACATGAGCAGATTACAGTCACTGATGGAAATGACCACTTCATAATTGATCATTCATCACAAATATACGTAAAAATATCTCGGATTCAGATAGAACTTGGAAAACTAAGTTTGCAGGTTCCTATAATGTTTTTCTTATAGGCCTTCCTTCGTAACGGACGCCGCTGGAATCGTTCTCGATTGAATAACTTTTAATCAATATAAGTAATTCAATGAAAATTCATTATGAGGGACACCAGCAAGGACCCCTCGAAATAGTGTAACATATTTAGATTTCTTAGTTCATCAGGAATGGACTAAGATTTATCTTTCAACACTCTGTATCAAAAATGTCAAAGAAAAAATAAATTTGAATAGCTCGAACCTTGAACTGAAGAAATTGTACTCTCGTTTATTGTCTATGAAATGAACAGTTTTCGATGAAAATAACAATGATCAAATTAATATTCAATTTTTTTCTCGAAACCTGTTTATTTCATCGGCAATAAACAAGAGTACCTTTTTTCAATTTAAGGTTCAAGCTAGCGAATTCTTTTTCATCTCTTTTTTTCTACAGGAAGTTCTTTATAATAGAGGATATTTCCTTGAAGCGGGCCTATAGGAAGAAAATATGGGAATTTGTTATCTCATTTTTTTATGTGAATCCGAGAGATTTCTCACAGTTTTTCGGACACCCTGTATATTATATTCCATAGATATTTATTCTATAAGGAATTCAAAGTTGAAACACAAATGACAAAACGATCCGCCGCCATACCAAGTGTTGAAATCCGACGTTTCCTCTTTGGGGGTCACCATTACCAACATTATTTTTCACAGTCGGCTCTGGATTTTCATTTTGATTTTTTTCCTTCCGGTTCCATAAGTATAATGAATTATCATAATGAATATCGAAATAGTATTTGTGTTTGGAAAGATAACCTCCTAAACAGAATGCATCTACCTATTTTTTTCCACACATGATTCTTTGTCTTGATGATCATGATGGTTTTATCTACAAAAATTAGGGAGACAAAGCATAAGCATAGACCATTTTCCATATGCTGCTTGAGTGTGACAGATAAACTCCTCTCCCGGCCTTTGAGTCATGCTCATGCACCATAGAGAAAATAAATAGGTATCGGTATCGTTGAATTTTTATCGTTATGATGGAATGAAATATACGGCGAATCATGAGATATGAATTACGTTATTGTCATTGATCTGCACATGACGTCACTAAACTAAAATAAACGTCGTAAAATTCAGAAGATTTCGTTGATTAGTTCAAATTGGTTTATTGGGTTCGTAATTGTTTTCCTATAATCGTACGCAATAGGTACCTACCTATTAGTGGAGAGTGGAGCTTGGTGTAGGCTAATTGAAGAGCACTTATTACCACAATTATACTATTATCATTGAGTAGATTTCCTTGTTTGACTCTGTAAAAAATTCAAAATCCATCGGTCTGATTCTGATCGAAAAACAACTACCTTTTTCAGTTCTTGAATTATACATCCAGATAATGGAGATGTTCGATTCCATATCCGAAGAATATAACAATACCAATGAAGTTATGAGACCTATATTAAAATGAACTGGAAATTATAAAACATTTATGTTTCATGAAATTAGTGCCTGTGTAAATATTATTTTGCTACATTTTGTGTATCTTCTGAACTCATAATGACATCATAATGAATTCATTCATAGCCTCCCGTTCTATATGCAACTTTTATGTACTCGAAATTGGTATCTGAATTGTCATCCAGGTATATATAATGTCATCATACTATTTTCTTGGTTATTATAATACACTCATTTCCTAAGACATATTGACGCACTCGTTTATTTGGATCACTCTACGCTTGCTTATAGTACTCCAAGAAAATCAAATATTTCTGTGTTCATGTTCAACACCAATTCATCACTTTTGGTACCCTTTCTTTTGTTAGATTTATGGCGCACTACTTAGTCGTACCCCAAAAACCAAGAGAGTGAATCAACAAGGCCATTTGAGCCTCAATATTCTGTCCATTTCCTGACGATCCTGTTCACTTCTAGTTCGATGCAGACGAATCCTTTTAATTTTTTCCAATCTTGATCAATCAATCAGGACCAATTCAGTATGACCAACTGTCTAATTCTGTCCATTATCGTCCAATTTTCAACGTAATATAATGAATGCAATCTTCGTGTATGTTTTTTGAGAAGATTATTTATTCATAGGGTGTCGAGGTTATTTAGTTGCAATAATTCACCATTCGATGGTCCATCGAAAGATAAGTCTACATGCATACCATGATTTATCTTTTCCAAAACGCTTCCCAAGGGTGCTTCTAGCTCTTCAAATTTCAGTTTTAAATATCTTTTTTTTACATGTAACTCTCAGGACGTTGGAAGTAGATTTGATACTCGTTACATGACGTAACTTTTGTCAAAATTGTACAGTGTCGTAGATACAGGAGGTTCTTTCACTTCTCACGCCACATTTTCTGCGTCGCTGGATAATTTCCCGAAACCGAATTCGAATTCCCTGTTCAATTTAGAAAAAAAAAGCAAAGAAGAAATTTTGAATTGTGACTTCGTAACTGTAGTTGAAAGTTCAGGAGACGTCTAAAACAGACAACAGATCGCTTCCTATTTTATTTTTGAATCCTGGAAATGTTTGTCGAGGTGGGATTTTTTATTAAAACCGGTGTTATGATGTATTTAGTGCGTATCGTTTCGAAGAAAATGAAACAATGCAGGACCAGTTATTTTTCGGTGACGTTTTTCGCTGTGACGCTGTTCTCGTAACCGAAGAATGTGACTTTTTTTTCTAAATTGAACGAAGAATTCGAAAAAAAGCAGGAAAGAGAAACGATCACTCTGTATCTACGCCACTGGACAATTGTGACAAAAGTTACTTACGTCAAGTACTCATCTCACAAGTACTCGAATCAACTTTGGACAAAAACGCTTCAATGTCTCGAGAGTTATGGCGAAAAAAATATCTCGAAACTGAACTTTGAAGGGCTATATCTCCCTAAGGAAGCGTTTTTGAAAGAAAATATATTACGTAAGTATGTCGACTCATTTGTGAATTATTGCTATTATAACCTGTACTACCCTTTTTGATATAAAATATAGTTTTCGGTCGGCGCGGCTAGTTTTTGATTGTTATTTTCATAAATAGATATGCCTTTTGAGTTTCTTTGAGTTGTTCATATGACGGTTCGATTGGAGATCGCAGGTGGCCGATTCCTTCGTTGTTTGTTCATATCGGTGTTATTATCCACAATGTTTAGTCTAAGATCGGAAAGAGCACACTTGAATGTTATTACCAATATCGAGTTGAGTGGAGGCCAGGAGAAGGAAAATGAGAAGAGACTAGTGTGTCAACTAATGATAAGGATGGATAATAAGAACACTGGCACCTGATCGCTAGTTGTTTTCGTGATATAGTTTCCAGCACGGTTTGTAGTGTTCGTAGAGTTGAGATCTTGTTCATAGATTGCTTAGTTACTTTGTGATCAAACGTGTCATTCAGACACTTGTATCGGTATAGTTATTTTTCTAACAAGTGCGCATATTGTTACTCTTTCGCATCACGCGAAACGACAGTTAAGTGGAGTTTTTGCGCCCGGAAAAGGTACTTTGCCCACATGTTAGTAACAAAATTTTTCCTGCGAGCATCATATCAGATAACAGCAAAAATAAAAAAACAATTGAACTCATTGAATAATTCGCAATCGAACTTGATAGAAAGAACTATACAATAAACAAATGCATAACATTAAAACATTATGATAGAAAATTAAGTTATTTGTTCGTTATATTTATATTGAAAGAACAATTATTGACATTCTACAAATTGATTACAGTTCCAGTGAGTTCATTTATATTATAGCTAATTATTTATCATTGCTCAGAAAATATTTTTTTTTTCTTTTTTTGTTTCAAGCTGAAATACAAAAATCAAGAATAACATTCAAAAAGTAAAATAGTCTGCAAATACTGTAGTACATATAGACTTCACCTACCAATGAGATTTTTGAGTAGTTTTACTTTTCCGCACTCAGTGCAGGAAAGTGTAACTTTGCGCACGCAAATGCGTGCTTACAAAGAATGCTATCCAATGGTATAAATAATAATAATTCAATCAAAATTCAGTCAAAATGCTGTCCAATGGCATAAATACTATTTTTTTGTGAGCTTTTCAATGATGTCTCACAAGTAGAGGTTTGCTAATTAAATCTTCTCAATTGTGGTACGTAGGGCCTAGGGAGTTGATGGGAGTGAGTTCTTTTTTATGTCATTCCAGTTCCCCCCTTCCTATCCTGAAAAAGGTTTTAGGACTTTTTGAAAATCATCTTTCGTTTGTACGATATAGCCGATGGTAAGTTTCTAAATTGTCACACCGTAAAATGTCAGTCATTTCTCATCAGGATACAGGCTAAATAAAAAAGAACAGAAGAAAACAAAAAAATTACGCATAATCATTCACAGACAACTAACAGTTATGATGGTTTATATTCGTGAAAAAATATATTTTATCAATGACAAAATAGCTGAAATGATGGCAAGTCAATAAATTCCTTATTAACATTTCATAAGATAAGATTATTCGAAAAATTTCGGTGAATGACACTATGGTTGAATTCACGTGAATAATTCAAACAACCATTAATCATGAATTGGAAATGAAAACTGATAAGCGAAATTAAATGTGATACAGTAAGAATATGAACGGCTTCACGAAATTCTGAGGTCAAGATACAACAAATGCATATTTTGAAGACTAATCTTGCTTTCATCGATGCATACCGTAAGCATGTTGACTCAGACCAAACGTAAAAACCTCGGGGTAAAGTTCACAAAACAAGCACTTTATTGTGTTATCTTTCTCTGTCCATTTGTGATGTCAATTATCGTGAATGAATTTCATGACGAAACTTGTACTTGCACACTGAATTATATTGGAAATAAACCGAAACTGAAACGAAACTGAAAGTAGGTATACCTGGAATTGCAAAATTATTGAAATTAGTGAAACTTTGATTACATCGCCTCGAATTTTGAAGCCCTATATATCTAGAGAATACTGAATCTGGAAATATAACTATAAGGAGATCAGACACGTCTGAGAGTTCCTAATAACAATCTACATACTTGAGCATAAGTTTTCATTCTGTTTTGAAGACAGAATAATTCTGCAATTCTGCAATCGTGATGCAGATCTGAATGCAGATCATATGAGCTGACGGAAATTCAAATAACATTTCGAAGACGGAATCGGAAATTGAATATAAGGAGAGCAGTAGTGAGTTGAGTATTAGTAAGAAACCTTTGATTAGCATTCTCATGATTCACCTTTGATCTTGTTTCTCTTCTTATAATGGTGTTTGTGGAATGGAGACATAGCAAACATGGTAGTAAAAACGCGATTTTAATACCTTAAATCTAATAATTTTCGGAAAAGTTTCACTTGCATCGTGGTGTCATGAAACCACACAATGTTTTTTTCTTCGGTTCTGAAAGGAATAGAAAATTGAAGAATAGAATATCACAGATAGACATAGAACAGAACAGAATGCAAAATATATTCGAATATCTGCAACTTCCAATTTTGCAATGACTTGCAAAATTCCAACTTCCATAGTTTTCCTTTCAGTTGGAAGTCTATTATGACTATACCAGCACATCAAATGAGTGTAAAAACCCATACAGTCTGGCTGCACAAAGTTATAGATATAGTATAGATATCTACTGCCAACAATTTTCGAACCTGAATTTGATGAGACCTTGCCAAACAATCACCCACAAATTCTAAGAAACGGTAATCATAATAATATTGTGACTCTCATTATTTGCGGATGTGTTCATGTATTTATATGTGACTCTGTGAATATGTGTCACGTGCTCTTTTAAAATGAAAAGCACATTTTGTCTCTACCCGCCAATTCTAAATTAAGATGAATGAAGGAATATACAGGCTGATTCAACGTGGATGGCACATTAGGCGTTTCCGGTGAACCAGACAACGGATCAGTTTGAAAATTTTGTGGAGACCGTATTCGTACATTCTCTACCCAACTAAACCAACTAAAATATTTGCCACTTATTTCAGAAAGTAGAGGCAACTTTGATATTTCAAATGTAAAACCCTGTGCATACCATTATTTTTAGAATCTCCAACAACTTCTTAACAACTTTTCTTGATATTTCCCTATACCTATCTATGACCATTCTCGAGATAAAATTATTTCCGAGATTTTTCTTCGGATATCATGATGGAGGGAAGCCGCCAAGTATCACCTAACCTCAAATCAAATTTCGATATCATAGTGTTTCTCAACTCAGAGATATCAGCATTTTTAGAGATCATGATTTCCGAAGAAAAATTTGAAAATAATTTCTATTTCGAAAACGGTAACAGGTAGGTATAGAGAAATATCAAGAAAAGTTGTTATGAAATTGTTGGAGATTCTAAAAATAATAGTACATACATAATAGTTCATTTCCCGACATGAATTTCCATCCTTGAGGAAGCGGTCGCTTGGATCAGTTATACCAGATAATTCAAAGAATTCTGTGCAAACTATTTCATTTTTCACCCTCTCGGTATCGAAATCTGTGTTAGTCTTCGAATAATTCTTATGAATCGTAGTGGCGGATGTACCCAGAGAAGAATGTGAAATCACCGATAATGTTTTGTGTCGCCAAACAGCTAACAGCATTTTCCTCAGAACATGCAGATTACTGTACAGATAATAGTTTGTGTTTTGAGATTTTGAATATTCACTTGATGATCTTCAATTGAGAAGTATCCCAATATAATTGATTGTACAATTATCATTTATACTGATCTTGTGTTTTTGGTGAGGTTTTTGGTGTCGTCATTCACATGTGAGTGAATTCCGACCATAATTATTACCTGTTGATATCAAACGGGATGTACGTTAGAGTTTTGGCATAATAAATTAGATTTTTCCCTCGTGATTGTAATCTGATCATAACATTACATATATAATTATCACTTCAGTGACGAAGGAAGACCTCATTGATACCATGTTTCTGCCTTCACATTCAGATGTTCATCTGTTCACAATGATTCCAGCAAAGTACAAAAAAAAATCAACACCTTACCTTCGAAGATTGCTCGGGCAATTGGAAACTGATATCATGCAACAGTTGTTATAGACAATTAGTTTTTTCCTGTATAAGTCATATTGGTACAGTTGTTGCATTCTTCCACCTCACCGTCAAGGCAGACGCATTTCATTAATGTTTTTCATCTCTTCAGAAAAGACATTTATTGGCCATTGTTCTCGTGTTACCAACAGGTTTTACTCGCATTATCTGCAAAAGTGACAACAATGATTTATCGTGCCGCGCTAATTGAAGACCAAATAACATTTCGGGTTCTTTCAAACCAAATAAGTCATCCAAAGCGATATAACGACTTGCACTGTATAGGGTGTCCGAAATGAGATAATGAAACCACAAAAATCTCTATTAGTGATCACGACAATGACAATTGACAGGTAAATGCGGAAAAAAATTTCGTATTTATACACGTCTAGAAAAACTAATCTTCCGTTTGAAATACTATGTAATGAAGTGAATAATAATAGAGATAATTGCGGATTTGAGTGCGACGGAGTAATTATACAATGTTGTCAACTCGTAACTGCTACCTGGAGATCTCGTAATTATCGACGTCCGTCGCGTTGCAATCCGCGATTCCTCGAGCAGAAATGAAGTGCTAGAGTAATCAATCTAAAGTAGAGTGCGATAATTCCACATTTATCACGACATACGTTTCGACTTCAATCGTTTGTCATACTCATAGTTTCTGACAGATAACAATTACTCTTGTATGAACACGGCTGGTTATAAGCGTCACGAAGCGTTGACAAGAGTGTAGCATCAAGTGGCAATACATAAAGAGAAACGACAACAGCAGGATGATTACGACACCATTTTGAATGGGCTCTTGTATAGGGCTATAATTTGAATTCAATAATGAAGCATATGAGTCAACTTCAGAACGAATGATGCCGTTATATGATACTTTTGTAATAGAACATCATTACAAAGATGGTTTCAGTTGGGAATTCTATAGATGTGTACAACCCCATGATTGAATTATTCCGATATTTTATTCATTTGATAAATTTCTATTCAATTCATTGAATTCAATTTTCCAGATTTCTTGGGGTTTCCTTTACTCATTTCAAAAAATTCCAACACCTTCCTTCTCTCCCAAATTTCCACCGCTGGCTAACACGATGTTCCTCGAACATTATAGGTTTCTCTTTCGTGTTGTCCACAGATAAAAAAAATGTAAATAATAATCATTATTTCATTATATTTATAGTGAGGACAGATTTATGATCTGCCCCAAAATGTCACTGCGCTTGAAAAGAGGCTCGATATTTTAACTTCAGGTACCTCAAAGAGATATTCTCTATTTGTCAGTGTTATATCTTGTTTTTCAGATAATTCAAAGCAAAAATATACTTTTAACAAATATAATAATTTCTACTTATCTTAATGGACGTTTCGGGAACGAATCTGCTCCTGTCTTCAACAAAATGTAAAATGTTTTTCTTCGCAATCGTTTCGCTTCGTCTTTTGACAATCAAGAGTGACGAATCAGTTCAGTTTTGACGCATGATTGCCAAGTTGTATCAACAGAACAATAAGCAATATTATTACTAATAATACATATTTTATTCAATTTTTTCCTCGTTTGGTCAAAGGACAATATGGGACGATAATTTTAACCGTTTCACGAAATCAGAGGAAAGAAGGAGTAAAATCGAAGAACGAGGTGTTGGTGATACTTTCCCTTGAATTGAGCTAATACAGAGTGTTTCGGAAAAGGTGACCCCGTTGCTAGGATACTTAGAACACTGCATGATAAGTTGGGTTTGCTCAGTAAAAAAAAATTGTAGCTGCATCCGTTTTCAAGATACATGGTCTTAAAAAAATATTGGAACACATATTCTCTAACGATTGAATATTTCATGTTTTCAGTTAAATTCATTTTGATTTTGTCTTTATGATTCTTTGTTCAATTTACATCAAAATATTTCGAAACAGTTTCGAGTTTTTCGGAGTAGAATTGATAAAAGTTGGACTGGGAAATCTAACGTCAAACAAGTTATGTTTAGAAATACTCGGTACGAACATGTGTAACTAGAGTGTAACTCGGTGTGACCGTTTAACTGCATCTATGCGAGTCGAGACATAATGAACATAAGTTCATGCGATTTGTCATCTTCCAAAACATATACATACGGAATTTTTATACCAATGTTGCCAGTAGTTTCGACATATTTTTAATTAATGTGTAGACCCTGTATCTTGAATACAGAAAATTCTTTACTTTGCAAACCCAACTTATTTTGCTGCTTTCCACGTATCCTAGCATCGGAGTCAACTCTTTTTGATACACCCTGTAAGTATATCTACATTCCCTTTTCACGAGTTGGATCATTTTTAGGAAATTTCAACAATAACAGATCAGTGATGAATTCATCTAATTGAGTTATTTTTGCTGTACTCTGTATTCAATACCGAAATGTTAACCATACTGTAATAAATATATTTGTCAGTACTCAACATGTGGCTGGCTGGGTCATTTTAATTTGTCTCAATTTTTGTTGGTTCCCATACATATATTATCAATTCTAATCAATTCTAATCATTCCTATTGATATTGACAGTTGACTATTTTGATTTGCACACCAGTTGTTAATGAATACATTGAGATCTGATATCCAGTAAACAGTGGAATTTCTCCATGCCGTGAATTGAGACTCCAAAAGTTTTCAAATAACATCTTTCGAGGCCATTCAATGATTTGCCAATATGAAAACACATGCAAAATTAGAAATGATGAATGGGCTGTATATTTTCCACAGCAAATTGAATGCTCCTGCTTTTCAAATTCACGTATGTGTAACTCTTTTTTAGATACATACCGGGTGGTTATAAAAATAGTACATGGTTTGGTTGGGTGACGTATATGGGTACATGATGGGAATATCTATTTTCCTTAGAGAGGTTTCTATTTCTGATTTTGAAATGAGACCCCCAAGGAATTCGACATATTCGGATACCAGGAATCATTTCAGGTACATATATGGTTCAACAACGATAACCAGTTGAATTGAATCAAAGATATATAATATTATATATTCTCTACTAGATGCACCTTCACTTATAACACTTAAAAAACATTGAAACGAACATAAGAAAAAGAGAGAGCTATCGATTCGTCTGAATGTGCAACAAAGGAAGGTGATATTTTGCCAACAGTCAGCTGATCTCTGCTGGTTGCCTCTCTCGTTTGCTGTTTTCATTGGTTGGATTCATATGGTACACACCTTTTTCCCTCACTTTTATAGCTACATCTCTGAATTCCGTAACATCAAAAATGCTCACTAAAGGGCACTTTTTGACTTCCGTTTTTTTCTGGAAATGACATCGACTTTCGATTTTCAAATGGATCACACCGTATACTTATCAATTACTAAAGCTCCATAATATTGATGGATTACCTAACAATGGTACGCTCGAGTACCATCAAATAGAGAAAACAAAATAGAAATAGTACCCGAACACAACAAGAATAAACTTGAAAACGATTACATTTCAGAATATAGAATGGAGAGACATTTCAAACGGTATATCACAAGCGTTTGCTTCCCATTTCAAAATTTGGGAGTTGTACCTGTCATTCGAAGGGGATTGAAATTTGATGTGTTTCGGTTTTTTTTTTCTTGTACAGTAACCGAAATAATGAATTTATTCTGTTTGGCTTTTACACACTGTACAGAAAACTATGCGACAAACTATCGTACCAGTCGTCGAATATTGCTGGCAAAATACTATCACCGAATCCATGGGTATTGTATTCAATACATTCCTATGAATAAGATATTTCTTCCAATCGAACTGATCGATGAACGGCATTGACGATTATCATCTCATCAAAGTTTCACTCGAGCGTGATATTTATTTGCATATCTGATTCTTATGGTATATCTAAATAACCAGCGAACCTAATAATCATCATAAATTATTATCAAGTTCCTTTCGTAAATAATCGACAAAACAAGAATAACTATCCATGCATGTTCATGAGATCGGGATAGGGTTAACACGTGTTGTCCTGAATTAAGTGAAAACATTACTAGACGTATTATTAGACGTGTTCGGGTGAAAATTTCACAACAAATTAAAGAGCATTTCGCAACGTTTCCATAAAAATGTATGTATTTCTTCAGATTCATTCTCTTGCTGAGTATGCTGGAAGTTATATTCATATAGTGATTTTTTTCGACATAATAATAGGTGACAGCTGGGCATATACAGGGTGGCCCATAAACATACCGACAAACTCTAAGGGATGGTAGAGGACATCAAAATAAACATTTTCGCTCGATAAACATAAGTCCGGAAACTCTTCGTTTTCGAGATACAGGGTGTTTAATTTTTTTTTTAAAAAATCGGTTTTTTATTAGTAAAAACGATTTGGTCGAATTCAATGAAATTTTCACAGATTATTGATACATTTATAAGGTATCTTTTGGAGCTATTAGAATTTGCCCAATAATTTTAGGGGCGTGCCCACGGGCTATGTCGAATAGTTTTTGCACAAAAAAAATTTTGCCCATAATTTTTTTCAAATGAACAACTAAAAATGCAACTTCTTTGTCCCTTGAAATTCTTCCGTATCTACGTTTCGAAGAAAAAAAATTAAAACCATATCTCTTACATCTATGAAAAAAAATTAAATGCTTCAAAATTATACCTCACATTTCACCAATGCGTTTATTGAAATATTGAAAAACTAATAAAACTTCCAATAACCTTTTTTTACTAATCATTAATTATTATTAATGACTTTCAATCATTTTTGTTTTGTATTCAATTGGAGTATATTCTTGATTTTTAATATCTCGGAAAGAGTATCCAAAACATACCAAATCGTTTTTACGATAATAATGAAAAATCGATTTTTTTAAAAAAAATTTAACACCTTGTATCTCGAGAACGAAGAGTTTCCGGACTTATGTTTATCGAGCAAAAATGTTTATTTTGATGTCCTCTACCATCCCTTGAAGTTTGTCGGTATGTTTATGGGACACCCTATATAAAAGGGAAAGATTACACAGGGTTTCTCACAGCAGCTGTTCCATCAAGTTTTCTCTAAATCTATTTATATTTTCAACACTGCGCCTTTTATCCATTTCGAATTGATAAAAAATGATATGAATGAAAAAAGTTTATTGGATGGTCGGAAGCGAAATTTAATTCTGCATTGATCCTCGGCATCTTTTCCTATACGTATTTCCAACAATTATCTCGTCAATCCATATTTTGCATTTTGCTTTGATTTTTGGCAGAAAGTGAAATATGACACCCTGTATTCAATGGATGATCGGATCAACAAGGAACAGTTGAAAATAGGTGTAGGAGAACCTGATTGAAGTCATCATAACATTCTCTGAGGAATTCGATAAGTAAAATAATATACCGGGTGTTCCATTTGTCCTTATTTTCGAAGAAAGCTCGTTGGGTCCTACATTAGAGAATTTTTTTTTGAAAATCAGTCAACTGGTTTCAAATTAGGAGGGTGTAGCGGTTTGAAATCGGACACACTGTATATGTATACCAGTACATTTTATCAATCTTCGTGGAAAAGAAAACTACATCTATAAAATTTGAAGGACTTTGAATGTCGGAGCAGCAATAAAAACACCGCGGTTGTCGGTCATCATAATCATCATAAATCTGAAAACGGGTGCAGTGAAAGTTAAACTCGATTAAATCGGATCAGATCGATTGTGAACTACCGATTGATATAGAAAAATGTCAAGTTTTCATCTCTGTGGAGAAGGTTCCCAATAAATTTGTTTAGTAGGCGAGGTTGCTCGCTGATTATCTCAATTGATAGAGTTGCTCCCGATAATCGATCGAGTCAATCGAAGACGATGAAAAACTCGTTATTTCGCCGGTTGAATAATCGACGGGTTAGATGAAAGATCACAAAAGGAGTTGTACGAACAACAGTCATTAGCCTCCACAGTTTTTTTCATTTGTTAATGCTACTGCTCATTACGTTTTTTCGACATTTTCGACGACCTGACATTTATCACCGTGAAATATTGTGGATTTAATTCCGGATTTCGTCATCCAATTAAACGTGAAATTTCAGAACAACATTTCGATCATGAGGTGATGCCCAAGAACTTGTTTTTTCACCGTGGAATCTAAAATTTTGAACAATCTAGCTCGAAAAAAATGTAGGTGAATGGGTAATACATAATACAGGTTGTTTCTTTAACATTCGAAATAAGGAAAAACGTTCAAACCTCTTTCGAAAGAAAAAACAATACTAGGTATAATACTTGAAGGTTGGTAACAATATTATATTTGATATACAGAGTGAGGTTCAGGAAAAAAAAGATATATATTCACGAGAAAGTAGAAAACTTGAGATATTGAACTCTTTATGGAAACAACATACACTTAGTTTCCAAATTTATAGGGTTATTCAATGTAAGTTGAATGTCATGTGTTTAGTGAAAAAAATGAAGGTGTTCTGTGTCTCGAAAAAATATTGATATTTCATAACCTCAGCCACTATTCCATATCATCATATTAGCGTGTTATACATTTTATTGTTAGTAAAATCTATATGTAATAAATAACATCAAGATCCGTACCGCTGACACTATGTCGAAGTGTCATGGACTGATTTCATTCTATAATAGTAAGCCGAATTAGATTATTCACCAATATTCTATCACCTTATGTATGATAGTGACAGCTATCAATGATCAATGGAAATCCTACGTTCGGATATTAAAGTCAATCGTTCCTAATCGAGATTAGTCCTTATAGTTCCTTAAAGTTCTTGACAGTCTTGTCCAGCATATGGAACAAAATAATCACAGTCCTTTCTTCAAAGCTTTGCAGAATTCATCATTTTATTTGCACCTACATACTATTTGATACTTTCACATTGAGCGCACCTGTTATCAACCAATATTACATGATAATGCGAAATTATTGAAAATTATAGTGTCACTTGATGAATAAATTGACAAACGCACTAACAAGATCTCGTTTACTCGATCAGGTTCATAATTATGTGTGTTTTTTCTCAGAAATCCGTTTTCAAAATGTGATAATCGGCTCTGAAAACGGCCATTAAAATTTCTACAGCAAATCATAAAATTGCCAGCGATTGATTACCTGCTATCAGAATTCAATTTTCTTGGGCACAGGAATAATCGAGGGAATAATCTTCCAATTAAACACGAGAACAGTTTCATTGGACCTTATCAAGAGATTTATGGCGCTTTCATGAATAATGAAAACAGAGTGGAAAGAGCGACAAACTGAGAATGAGTGGAAATATGAAGAAACGAAGGTGATCAAAATGAAAAGATACTGATATTGAGTACTAATGTTGCAAATACTGAAACGTTTCTGGCAGCAAAGGTACATCAGAACCTTGTTTCTGAATGGTCGATAGAATGTAATAATATTTGTTGTGGTCAGTATTGGTTTTCACATGGGTTGAGATTTCATTATTATTTTTCATATTTCATGGTTATTGTGCCATTGCTAATTTCAAACATCATAACTCAAACCTTGATGATATAAAATATCGAATTGAAAAAAAAAAGAGGAACTAGATCATATGAACTGGAGATGAACTGAGTGATAACTTTTGAATACAACCAAAATGTATGAGTGCCACACACATTTTGTGAATTTTTCACATGTTCACTCAGGTGAATGATTCTCACGAAAATTGGCATGCGTGTGTAGCTTTTGCGACAATACCTTCAAAGGATCTTGTAGTCTTAGAGTCGTCCTGACACGCGGATTTCAAAACCTGCGAATAAACATGATCGCGTGGTTGACGATAACAAGTTTTGAGTCAAAATTGTCCACTATCTTTTAGACATCATCTCTTTTTCGTTACTGGAAACGTTTATTTTTACTAGAGCCATAATATTATATATAATCGAAATTATACTAATTCTGTGTTGCGGACACAGAATTAACTGAATTGGTAATTCGGAATTATAATTCTGAATTGCAAACTTGGAACTATTAATTTTGAATTGATGTAGCTCCTCTACGCTTTCGTAGTATTCCAAACATGGAATTCTCATTCGAATTGATAAAAAAGCAATATAATCAATCTGATAATATATAATAATTACCTATTCTGATTAGTAGTAAGCCCTGAACTGAATCGGAAATTAAGCTCTGCTTTTACCAATCCTGACTTCAAATTATTCAGATTCAACCTTTTTTACGAATCCATTTCATATTTGGCAGTGAGTGTGAAATGCAATCCACTGTCCCAAAGCATAGACATAGTTAATTTATTACATCAAAATTAAAAAATAAATGTGCAGCTTCAGGTTGAAATATTTCGATAAATATTGACTTTCTCGTTTTGAGGAGGAGTACATTATTTATGTAAAAAGTATAAGACAATCGAGAAATTGTGCCCCTGTTGTATGCCTCTGGTAGTAGCCAGAAATCTTTTTCCATAATAATTTAGTACGGTGAACAGTGTCTACTATCTATGTCAAATATAAAATGGATACTCGAAACAGTTTTAAAGTACTGATCAAATGAAACACCTTCGCACCTCGGTGATTTCAAGAAAGGGTTTAGAATCTGAGGGTATATATGAATCAATATCAATTGAAGCAGTATTAGATAGCTCCCAGCAATCCAATGATATAAATTGACAAAAATAGCAAAAAATAAAGTTAAGATCGGCAACGTCGCAACTATTCAAACATCATTTTCGAAGTATATATAGTGAGCGAATCCGCTTACATAATATAACATATATAAGGATCTCATATATACAATATACAGAGTGTCCCAACGAAAACTTTCCACACGGATTTACTGGGAAATGACAAATTATTTTCGGAAACGCTGTCCAGTCATTCGATTTTGAAAAAATAATAAGCGTTTGGATAGAGAATAAAGAGAGCTTTCAGATGATGTATCACTCGACCCAAGTTCCCTATGATGATTCGCAAGGGGGTAGCCGCCCCCGTCCGGGGGATGAAGTTGCTCGACTAAATCCATTACTAACATGTGTCCCCCTAGAAATTTAAATCGACCTGTTTTAGCGTTTCCGAAAATAATTTGTCATTTCCCAGTAAATCCGGGTTGAAAGTTTTCGTTGGGACACCCTGTATATACATAATATATAAGGTCCTCATATGTTCGGTGACCCGGGTTGAATTGTGTTTGAAACGGGAGCAGATCCGGTCATAAAAACGTTCACTCACATTACAAGGTGTCACTGACAAATGAAGAGTTTCTCATTAAGGTATCTGAAGTTCAAATTTCAAACGCAATGACATTTTGGGACAGATCATAAATCTGTCTTTACTACAAATATAGTGGAATAATTATTATAATTACTATTTTCATTTTTAGAAACGAGGAGAGAACATTTTATGTATTGAGAAAAAATAATACTATTGAGGAAAATCATATCACGTATCTCAAAAATGAAGCTTTGCGGGGGTAACTTTTTCTAAGGATTTTTTTCGTTTTTCCTTCACGCTTCGATTTTTATTCGAAATCGTTCGAAAACAAGAATCTGTTGCCGACTTTTCTAACGTGCGGTGTCGTTCAATCATACTATATTTTGGTGATATCGAAATGAATGTGCAGCAAGAAGCATCAAGGGCACTATTGGTGGTCTTCCTCATTGACAGAGTATCAATCGAAATACCCCAATCGAGGTTAATCGCGCAAAAAAGTGAAACTCGTGACGGGCATGAGGTCGAAATCTTGATTCCGCCATAATTTCAATCACTCCATATTCAAATTGACCATATGCGGCGACTCATTATGCATATAAGCACGTCAATTAGCATGACATATTGCCGGTTTCTCGCACTCGAAGAATGTTTATCGTTTCTTCGGTAATTCGCTAGCATGTTTTCTGAAAATCGTTTAAAATCCGATCGGTCGAATCTCTGCTGTGAGCTGAAATCGATTCGAATTTAAGTATACCAAAGTTCACATAAATGAAAATTTATCGCTTTCATAGTAGGAAATCTGTTCAAACAATCTGATTGTTACACATTATAGCTAATTTGACATTAAACTAAAATATAGAAGAATATCCCGGAGTAAAATCATTGTTAGTTCGACCAGAAACTTAAAAATAACGCTAAAACGCGTGAATCGATTTCGCATTGGAAGTATTTGTTGCCAATTAAAACACCTAACTGAAAAACATATGTTGAAATTGAAAATAAACATATGTCCTTTTCATTTCTTATATCCTAATCATGTGTATATCATCATACGCCTCATGAATCATATCCTCATGAATTTATTGACCTCTCTAGAACATCGTAGAAAGATGCTCTCGTTCGCACAATAAAATGCAACCTTACCTATTTTTTTTTAAATGCAAAGGTATGACGTGTGTAGGGTCGTTAAGAAGGTCGTGAAAAATGAAAACTCACTATACCCTTCTTCTTCTTTCACGTATGTGGTTCGTACCTTCGCATTTGAGAAAAAAGTGGCTGGGTAGGCCTGAGGGGTTGAAGAAAAAATCGTCCACCTTACTACGATGTTCTATAGAGAGGCCAATGAATTCGAGAGGGTAGTATCACCGACTAGGCGTATGATAACATACATGATAATGATATGAGAAATAAATAAGAGCAAGAGAATGAAGGTGAATATACAGGGTGTTCCGGTGATCATGTTACAAACTTCTAGGGTAGATAAAACACACAAAAATAAGAAAAAAAGTTCATGTGAACATGGGTCCGGAAACGCTTCTTCAGGGAGCTAGGGCCCTTCGAAGATGACCTTCAAAAACTACTTTTCGTTTTATAGCTTCGGTACTACTGCAGCTATCGCAACCAATTTTGGGACATGGAATATAGTTCGTTGGTTCATCAATTTGAGCCTTCCGGATTTTGTCACCTTTAACCAGGGGCGTACAAACCAGGGGGTATTTGGGTAAATTTGACCCTACTCCTCTTAGGCTTTAATTTCTTACCATTTTTATATCTGATTATGATTCTCCAATGCCTTTTACATAAAAAGGTACTCTTGTAAAAATCGCTATCTGTCACCGTTTCCTCCGAAAATGGCTAAATCCAATCAATAATAAATTATTGGTCTTAAACCAATTATTACGTTGAAATATGAAAATGAGGTTCAGTACAGATAGTGAGCATTATTAGTTAGTCAAATCTTCTTCTTCAATGAAAATGAATTAGATTAGAGAAATGTATTGCCTTTTCGAAATTGGAGGTATAAAAAGTAAAAGGGAACGTATACAAAATATTTCATCTTCGAAGGGCCCTAGCTCCCTGAAGAAGCGTTTCCGGACCCATGTTCACATGAACTTTTTTTCTTATTTTCGTGTTTTATCTACCCTAGAAGTTTTTAACATGATCACCGGAACACCCTGTATAGATATTTTCAATCGGTTAGGTTGAAATCGTGTTGAAATCAAATTATCAATTCCCAAAATGCATGGGTCAACGACTATTTTATAATTCCCCAGCACATATGTCAGAGCATACTCGCTTTATGAACATCATTGAGACAGTTCCTTATGAATAAATGCTAATTCAGTATCAGAAATCCTCAATGAGTATAGCTCTCTCGTCTCAACTGATGTTTGTCAAAACCAGTTTGTTATAACTAGTTTGTTATATTTTGTAAACCTTTTTTTCATCAACTGACTGCTACCAATGTTGGTTTTGATATTGCTTTTTTTTCTTGTTTTTAGGTATAAATGATGACTTTCAATGCAAATATGATTTGTGAACTGAGAAAGCATGATGAATAATTAAGGAAAAATGGGAAAAAAATAGTTCCATTGAAAATTTGGAGACTGCTTGAATTATGTTAATAATAATGATATTTAGTTTTTGCCACTAATATAGATCAGAGATAGAGATCAGAGATAGAGATACTTGAGCATAACAATTTTTGATTTTCTCGTGCGTTCGAAGTTCTTCCATCATTGAAAAATCTAAGTAGTAATTTTTTCCCAAATTAAATCATCGACATCAATCAAATGAGAGATGGGCTGGTAGACACCACAACACTTAACTAAAGGAATTTTGCATGTTCATGTCTTCACATTTCACGAATGAAAGTGATTTCTGAGTGATAACGTTGACTCATCAATTTGGGAGTGTCTTAACCCGCCCCCAATTAAAAGAATATACCAGAAACCTGCTGAATCACGTTGTGACTGAGTTGATTATATTGGAGGGCAATTAAGCTTGGGATATCACGACCGTGCTTTTGTAAGATCATAGAATGAATTTTCTGTATGGAATTCGTCAAAAAAGTACTTATGTAGGTATATTTACTTTGCCAACAAGAAGTTGCTTAGTTATTTTTGTAGTATACTCAAATACTTACAAAATGAATACTCAAAACACCTCAATGATATTAAGAAAAGCCTCAATACACCTGAAAAGTAACAAATGATAAGCCGACTCATTAATATTTGTTAAGCTATTCTCATTGCAAGACAGGTGCAATTTTGCCAACAGTCAGCTGATCACTGCTGTTTGCCTCTCTCTCGTTTGCTGATTCCATTGGTTGGATTCCTCCGCCTTTCTATGTTAAACATCATTCAATAACTTACCTGTGTAATACTATATATTCGGCTGCTATCTCAACATACAGGATGACCCATCGAAAACGTACCGCAATGTATTACAGGCTGGAAAAGAACTTTTCAACAAAATCCAAAAACACGTCAACTTTCTTTATCAGAGAGACAACTTTTGACGAAAAGAGCAGAGCAAAACCTGAAACCACCTAAGTGGGGGTGGGTGTCTTCCCCAGCTTTTCTCAAAATGGAATGGGGTTCAAGTGATAACTCTTCAGAAAGTGTTTTCAATACCTCATACATTGATGTCGATAGAGTCGTTTAAAAATTATCGAGCTTTGAGATACCAACGATATTTGTTGGGTGTAACAGGTTTTGCTGTGATTTTCGCGTCGAAAATTGACAAACAAACTCGACGTGTTGTTGGATTTTGTCGAAAAGTTCTTGTCCAGCCTGTAATGCTTCGCGGTGAGTCCTAGATGGGCCACCCTGTATAAAGTGTTAGTCAATAAAGTTGAGACTCTGTTCTACTTGAGAGAACTTTAACATTGATACTGCTCGCTTCTCATCCCGCAGAAATGATATCTTCTATCTAGCAACCCCATGAAATAATGTGTTAGTAGTGAATTCACCAATTTATATACAAATACCAAATGAATTTAACAACAAATAGTGACCATCTTGATTTATTTAATACACATGTTAAATCTGTTCGTTATATTCACCTATCATGATTGAAAAGTATCATAATGTTATCTTCCTATCAATAACTGTTTTCCGTGTATTTACTTATACCGTGTATTACATCTCTATAAATGGTTTCTGTCGAGGTTTCTGTTGAGTGGTGTAGAAGTAAATGAATAATATTAGGTTTTCGAGAGCCACAGGAGGTATTCCTCAGTATATATCCTCCTGTAATTTTATTTCTCAATAACCACAATCGAGGTTATGATAATGGCTATTTGTATAACAAGGGCGGAAAGTACTACTTCTCCTTCCGAGGATGAAGTTTCATTCGAGGGAGGAAAAGGCACTTCACCCCCATGTTATACATATGATTTTTCCGCCTCCCTCTAGTCATTATTGAATAATTCATATTCATTCAATAATATTCATGAAACTAACAAATAAAATTTATCAAAGAAATAAAACTATGAATTGAGTACAGTATAACTAACAGGCATTTTCATTCTTTTGCATCCTACATATGTTTAGTTTGTGGTAGAGAAATTATTTATACAAATGTTGAACGTGCAGTTTTGAGCAGTGGTTATTTGAATACCACTAGAAGTGAGAGCTGGAACCAACGCAGTACTCGTGATATTTTCATTAACAACATTAATACTCACCTAGTATCCCCCGGAAGTACTCGTACTTGCCAAATACTAGGGAGGAAAAGAATACTTTTTCTCCCTAGGAAAGAAAAATACGACTTTGCTCGCCAGAATGAGGCCAGGAAATGTATACTTCAGATAGAGGTAGATTCCCTGTTTCTTCCACTCAAAGCACAAGATCAACAAGTTCTTAGTTATTTCGCGTGCGTGCTCAGAATTACCCAATTAGTACGACTGTAAGGACACCCTTCATTTCAAATCTCTTCATAATCAATAGTGTCATTATCAAGATATCCAATTTTTCATGTCGACACAAGTTTTTACTCACACCCTGTGCACGCCGTCGATAAATTCAAACTTGTACTGCTAGATGACGTTTGGGTCTAAAAATACCGCAAGGATATCATTTTCTCTCAGTGAAATACCATTCGCAATGCGGTAAAAAGGTTGAATAAACAGAATAATAAAAGCTAGCGATGAAAGTTTCAATTTGCACGAGGTGTTCATTCGCGCCATTAATTTGACGTACTGGTATATCTCCGTCAACTTATATAAACAGATCTAAAACCATCGCCCTATGAACGGTATTTTTTGAAATCCAAATAATATTGGATAACATTGGATAACCGAAAAATCGATCCTAAAATTATCAACGAAAAATGCGGTGCTTATATATATTTAGTGGGATTAATTCACAGTAATGAAATGAATAGAAAATAATTATTATTCAGTATTCCGGTCACTCTTTTCGTTCGGTAGATGAATAATTGCTCGCATGCATTGAATGAATCGAACTATCATATGTCGATATGTCGAATTATTATTCGAGCATTTCTGATTCCAAGATTTGAAATTTGACGTTCGCGAGGAATCCCCTCAGTCAATTATTATTTTGAAAAAAATAATACAGATTTTTCATATTCTTCAATACATGTGCCATTAGTCAATTAGTCATTGCAGTCAAAATAAATTTGGAGGAGGTAAATTATATGACGTCAAAGGGAAATTTTGAATTAAACCTCAAGATTGAAGATCCCACTTTTTTCTAACTTCTCGGTATTCTACCCTAACTAGTCAGTCATAGACTACCCTCATCTGAAAAAAAAATATCAACACATTTCTACTTATCTTTGTGGACGTTTCGGAATAAATCAGCTTCTACACAGCAAATTTGTGGTGAAGAAAAAAGTCTCTGTCTCTGAATTTCTGTTTTTGGTATCTGAAAGTAAAATGTCGAACAAAGTGACATTTTGGGACAGATCATTGAGCATTCCTTACAGTAAGTACTCACAACAAATAAATTGAGATAATTATATTTTCTATTTTTATTATTAGAAACGAGGAGAGAAACTTCCACTTAATCTGAAAAAATGAGCAAACTACCTCCTCGAATAACCTATGAAGAGTACTTTGAATGATGTTCTCAAACAGGTATTAAATAATTAGTAAATATTCGGAACCGGAAACTTGAGACCTTGCATATTGAATATTGAAAAATTGATTTCGAGTGAAAGTTTGGCAATTTTTTTACAATATTCCATCATTCGATTGAACAATCTTCATAATAGGAGCGGGTTTGAAATAAATATAATGAAATATTGCTCTAACAAATACGACACAACCTCTTTACTCATTATAAATCAAAGTACGCACCTCACCCTCTATACACAAAGCAAATAATAGAACATCTGCCTATTCTCGCATAACATATTATTGGGCATTACTTGACGAATCGATGTGATTTTTGGGGCCGAACCAACAAAAACTGCTCATTATTCCGATAACACTTTTGAAAAAGTTCCGTCGTCCGACCTCAACATTAATGGAATTCATAGATAGCGAAATCCAATCGCAATTACTCAGTTATTTCCATGCCAAGGCCACATATAAGTTACCGACTATCAACCAATCCTCGACAATAATCGACGACACCAAATTATAGTGTTCGTGCCCATTTGATATTCCTCGAAAGATAAGAAGTCCCTCGTCGCTACTCCTAACCCGAGGATGCACTTGTCACCGACCAATTAGAAAACCAAATGAGTTGCTACCATTTCATCACGAGGATCCTCCACCGCAACAAAATCGACACCGAGGCGGCCACAGTCGATGGCGACATGCCTCAAAACGATGCGGAAGTCGTTTCGTCGCTGAGACGGCTGTTGGACGACAAGAACCGCGAGCTCGAGCTCAAAGAGGAGACCGTTCGGCTGCTGGAGAAGGAGCTGGACGAGAAGGACGGGCTGATCAAAGAGCTGCGCAATGAGATCGACAAGTTCCGACAGGTGGTCAGACCGATCACGCGCAAGATCATCACGAAGCAGCTCGACTTGGGGTGCGACCTGCGGCCCGGGGTGGAGAACACGAGGGTGCAGGCCGTCCAGGAGCCGAGGATGAAGAGACAGGCCATCAGTGCGGAACCGCTGAGTAGGGAGGGGGGGGACACGCACATCAAGAAGATTCCGAAGGCAGCGCGGTGAGTATATTGATGACTGGTTTTATCAGTACACTCTTGGTTTTTTTTTTACTCAGCCCTAGTTACTCCTGACACAGTATAGAGAATACTAACAGTAGACCGACTCTGGCCTGCGTGCTCGCTTACCGGTTCCCTTCCCCTCAGGCCCCTCGGACACCGTTCGGTACCCAGACCGCTACGCAGTGGCTAACGAAAAGTTCTGCGCTCTAGTGTAACGTGCCGTAAGCTATAAATATAGAGTGCGAGAAAATAACTACGTATCATATCAGGTTTTCAGTCATTCGGTTGCAGTTGCCATGTCAACATATATTGATTTTCAAACTTTAGCGAAAGAAGCAAAACATACCATGGATTTTATAAGGAAAATGAATTCAATTTTCGACATTTTGAATTCGAACACTCTTTCTAATTTCAGAGCCTTTATGGGAACTGAAGAAGAAATTTCCGTTTTGGAAGAGAAGGATAATTTGTTCAAAGATAAGTAGAAAATATTAATGGGAAAAATGTTACCAAACAGCTGAAATTTATTTTTGGTTGGCGATTGACAATTAATTCGATTCTTATTTCATTTAGAAAATAACAAACCAACGGGTATAAGTTTTTATTCACTCGAAATCTCAATCAAGATTGTTTAGAAAATTGTTTTGGACAAATCAGGAACACTTGTGGTAATTTAAAAAATCCAACTCCCATACAATTCAGTCGTTCGTTTAAAAAAACATTTCGCAAAAATATCTTTCAGTCATCCATGTGACAAGTTTCCTTTGGACTACTTCATGAATTTGTATTGCAGAGTTCGTATTTATTTCGCATTGAAATTTGCCAATCGAAATGTGAAAACAGGAAAAGCATCAAGTAAAGTTAATACAGAACTTACAATATTACAGCATTTGTGATTCTTCTCAATGTCTTTCAATATATTAAAATAAACGGTGCATTGTCCAATTTCGTTTTTATTTATCTGTATTTTGAAAATTTCCAAAATGTTGACAGTGTCTTTTGCTAACAATCAGAAGTAGTAGGTAGCGGCGCGCTTTCGATCTCGAAATATCAAAATCATAGTAAATATCCAATCCACTCAAATTTTTGGGTCGTCACGGTACATCAGCTATCGCGCGAAATGCTACAGCGAAATCTACAGCGAATTCGCCATGAGGACACGTGCAGGCGGTACGCTTTTGAGCTGAGAATATCAAACGCCCGACAGGGAGTCGTCCAACTGTTTATCTATTAAACTGTGCTCCTGACATGCGTAACCCAAATGTTCTGGTTTGGAAGTACAAATACAAACATTAACTTCTCAAACAAAATAATGACGAACCACCGATCGATTTTTTGTACATTGCCTTTGTTCAACACAGTGTTCCTCGACCTGTCAGTATTCGGGGTCCAATTTTCAATAACAATTTTCATAGCGGCCCCTACCTTTCTTTTTCATATGAAAATAATGAAATACGACGTGTAATATACGTTCAAAAATTTGTTCCTAATCCTGATTCTTAGACAAGGCCTAGAGCCCTAATATAGAACCTACTTCATACCTCCCAAATAACCGAGAATAGGTGAATTTATTGAAATTTGACAATGCTGTTCCGCTATATCCCATAAACAGGGTGTTAATTAATTGAGTGCCGATAATACAGGGTGTATATTTCAAGGAGAAAAGCTTATATCAACATATGTTCTGAACCTCAAGGTGTTAGAATTTCAAGTGAAAAGTTAGTTTCTTATCATAATTTTTTATCACTCTTAGATATTTTTATGAAATTTTGTACACGCTTTATCAGTATTCAGGAGCATTTTTATTATTATAATTATTATTTATTATTATTTATATATTATTTATTTATTATTATAATTATATATTATAATTTCCACCAGTGGCGTTTGAAAAATAATCATTATCATGCCTACGCGAACAACACTGGTGAAAATAGAAAATTCAGTTTTTCAACTCATAGTTGGTGCCAACTGAATTCCAACGAAGTATCAAACGCAGTCTCAATAAACTGAAGAAATGAAAGTTTTCGGTTTTCATTTTTTTTTAGTGGAAACGGTGCGTTGTAGCCTAATTTGCTCCAAAATGAATGGGGACCTCAAAAACGATATTGGGCTTTTAGAAAAATCCTTCAAAAATTGTCAGTTCAAACCCCGTACGGACGTCATAGGTGAAAATTTCAAAAGATCAATTTCCGCGGAATTCTTGTCAACTTGAGTATTTCAAATGACACACCCTGTATATTAATGTGGAATTTGAAAGAATATCTTTTAGCGAATTCATTGATACATTATTTAGAATTCTAATTTTCAATATCAACAGAGATCGCTTGAACAGGACATTTCATAATAGATGGATTAGAAGAAGAGTTACGATTGAATGGCCTGTGCGATCTCCCGATCTAACTCAACTGGACTATTTTCTATAGGGTTATTTGAAGTCTGAATTCAAAATTCCAACACCTTCCCTCTTAACCACTGGCTAACACGATGATCCTCGAACATTATAGGTTTTCCTTCCGTGTTGTGAACAGATAAAAAAAAAATTGACCGACCAAATATTTTTGCAAGAACTAGCTGAAACAATAACCGAGGAGATTCGAAGAATGGAACCGGGAGTGACTGCTAATGTTACCAGGGAATTTATAAACAGACTAGCCTACTGTCAAGAAATGACAGTCCCCTGCGTTCAATCTCACTGTTTTGTGATGATTTAATTCTGGTTACCATGTATTATCACTGTTTCATAATATGCAAGTACCTATTTTCTTTTCTTAGTACCAAAGTTTGCCTTGAAAATCGTTTGCTATGTTTTCGAATGGAATTTGTCAAATGTGAAATTAGTTTTACGTTAGTTTTGATTATTTGGTTACTTCGTTCGTTTCTTTTTTCGAGATATCTGTGTTGTAATTGAAATCGAAAATACAAATGATATATCAAAACTCATGAAGGGCATTGAAACGCACATAAGAAAAAGAATGAGCTATCGATTCGTCTGGATGTACAACAAAAAAGGTACCATTTTGCCAACAGTCAGCTGATCACAGCTGGTGGATTCCTCCATGTTGCACTATGCGCGAACTAGAGTCTTTTATTTTTATATCTTTTGACCACACGGAAGGAGAACCTAGAATGTTCGAGGAACATCGAATTTTGGGAAAGAAGGAAGGTGTTGGAATTTTTTTTGAACGTTTGGAGGTTTTATAACCATCGGGAAAGACTCTACTTGGCAATATCTCACCTATGAAATAAATATTCTGATCTTTTTTGAAACTATTTGTACAGCCATAGGTCAACACCATCTCGAATAAAGTTTTGAATTCCTTCCTTGACTTGATGATTTGAACCGGCTGATCCAACGAGAATTATTTTACCAATTTTCAATATTCAAACAACAAGTAAAACTAAGTCGCATTGTTTTACACACGACTTATGGATCAATAAACTTCGCTAAACAATAGATTTGAGAGAATAATGTTACACTATCAACTCGATTCGAATAAAAATAACTAAAATTCGTATTTCTCAATGCAATGGCATGACACATCAAAATGTTTTGACAATGCCCTCAGTCATGTGATTTTTCATCGCTGCGTCTCTGCGTCTGGTCACCTAGAGTATTGTACAGGGTTTCAACATGATATATATAATAAGATATACTGATAAGATATACGAAAAATTGTCAAATGAAAAAGTCAAATAACATTCTTTCCAGATTTCATATTCAGATATTGTCAACTGTACAGGGTCACATTTCTTGAAAGAGGTGAAAAATAAAACAGTTCACTGATATATGCTAACGTGGTTGTTCGATTCCTTGTTTCGAACTCATTCACGATTTTCTACAAAGGACACCGCTGTCTGCGAATTTGAAATCCATGACTTTCGGCCGAGCTTTCGACTGAAGATAAAGAGAGTAGGCGGTATTTATGAATTCATAACGAACACTGGACCTCGAAAAGATGGCTTTGAAGTTTGACTATTTTTTGAGAAAAATTGAAAATAAAGTCCGAAACGGAGGATCGGACACCCATGTTGATATATGTCAGTGAACATTGAGGAACTTTCTCATTCGATATTTTTTTTTTTGTATTTTAGTGTCCTGATGAGAAATACTTCTATTAGTAGACATTGGCATCTTGCTTGATCAACAAGAGTATCTTGCTTCTCAAGCAAGATAATTTAACTTCTTAAGCGAGATAAGCTCGCTTATTGAGCAAGATATCTTGCTTATGGAGCAAGATGAAGAAAATGCAGTGTGGCCCAAGATGATCTTGCTTAATAAGCAAGATAGTGATATCGCTTATCAAGCGAGATCTCACTTATTATGCAAGATGATCTTTTTGGCAGGCTAACTTCATTGTTTCATTCATGTGAGATATAAAAGGCTCGATCAAGGTACTATACGGTAATGTCAATGTCTTGTTCTTTTCACTGACATTTATATACCACCCTGTAATCGATAGTGATTAATATCTATTTTCACTGTATCACGTCAAACCGTGAATGATTTCGATTTCATGGAAAAAGAAAAACTTGTTTTAGTATAATTGCCTCAATTTGCGAAATTGATCGTTACAAGATAAACATCTTTCCTATGCAAATTTTCACAAGTGCAATAAATGCCAGCAATCATAACAAACGATCGAGAAATGTGAAAATGATATGATTAGAGTTGATGGAACCTGTATCTCATTTGCTACGAGGGAAGCTCTTTCGGCAGCTATTGAAAGCAAATTCTTTCAAAGTATCACAGTTCATCATAACGTTGTTATAACAACAGTTCATTTCTGTAATTTATATGCTACTTTCAGATGATAATATCGCGATCCCAGCTGGACTGATTTCATGAAAATAATAAAATCATTGATAGTCGTCTCATTGTCTTGCTTTTGGTACTCCACTCGTAGTCCTTCATCTCAATTTTATTGACATTATATTTTCTCTTTCACGAGATTTGCTGATCGCGTTAGGCCAATGAAAAATCGCGATGATTGCTTAATCAGGCCAATCTGTGTTTATTACCGGAATTATGTAAAAAGTTGTGTGTAAATGGCGTAAACAGGATTCTCATTCGTCCGTTATGTGGACATTAATGACCACCTTAAGCTGATGGATTGAATTTTTTCGTTCTCTGATCCTGGTTATTACTTTATCAAGGATCGTGTGCATTCTACCTTGAGTGCTGTTTGGTTTGGCTGGAAGATTTTGCATTACTATTTTATTTGTATTGCACGAGATTTATACAGGTTGAACGAAATTAAAATAGATTATTGAAAGATTATGCATCAATTCTTATCTTCCCAGGGTGGACAAAAAATGTATTTTTCTACGACCACTAGTGTAAGTTGGTGATTACGAACAACAAACAATCGCAGAAAGATTCTCCTTACACACAGTTTGCCAAAGTGTTATGTAATATGGGCGAAAGCACGGTTTCCAAAGATATGTTGATTCATTTCGCCTTTTAGATGATCATCCAATATAGGTACCAACCCATACATGGAGTCCTCGACGAAGACACATTGAAGTTTCCTCCTCTTGTGTCGATACTTGCTCGATTAGTATGTCGCTCATGTTACTATAATCGTTCCAACTTTTGCTCGCAACCTTTCACGATTTCTTGTCATTTCTATCTTCAAGTAAAATGCATTCGTGTATGTGTACCTTTTGTAACATGACACTGATTTGACAGTCAGGTTAATCGGTTCTCCGTCTGCCTCGTATTAAAATTGATCGTATTGAAATTGATCATTAATGATCCCTATCAACGATCAATTTCTCTATTGATATAGGCAACCAAACATACATCGTGGCTTACCATTTTGAAGCTGATCATATGTTCGAACAGCTTGGATAGGACGTTTCGGTGATTCTCGTTGATCTAGTTCTCAACAAAAAAAGTATTTTGAATTTTTAGTTTTGACAACGATGTACAGACCACTGCTTATTTGCCTATCTAACTTCTTCAACCAAAACAGCTAACTTCATAACAGCATTTTATTTGTTATAGCAAAAATCAGTCAAATGTCAGTTGTTAGATAGATAATTGCACAATCAGTGTTATAAAAATGTTGATTCAGAAATGATAACTTAGATTACTCCTCGATTAACTACATTATTACAATCTCAAAATGTCAACTATTTGTACAGAAATCTGTAAAAATGTCACCATCTTCCGGGAAGTTTCATAATTATTAGGCCATTATAGCGGGAAATGGCGTTAGCGTTTTTGACGAAAAAAAAAAACACCATTAGTGACTGCACCAGTATTGTACATTGTTGTTTTGACAAATGTCAAAGGCACAATGGCTGATTAGTTGACTGTCATGACTCTACAGATTGGCAAATTGCAATTGGACAACCCCAAGATGAATACCAGAAGTGAGTTTCGTCTTTTTCATTGCAAATACTCGTATCGAATAGCGATTGATGATCTCGAACATTATAATCGCCTTCATTAATTTACCAGTTGATGAACTAGTTGGTTAAATAACTATAAACTACCATCAGCTGTACATATTGAATCTTACCATAATATCGATCAAGTCTGTGTATGTACCTAGCTATGATAGTTTACATTATAGTTTGAATTCTATATTTCAATTGTAATATATATCATTGATGATTTTAATGATATGTGAGTCAATAGTTTTGCATTTTAGATTTGTCCAGTTCACTCATTACAAAACTCGAATTGCTAAATTTATTTTATTGCCTCCACTGAGATACTTCTGAATCCCGAATAAATGTGAAATGTTTTTTTTTTATCACTGAATCAATTTGGTCTGAGTTATCAATTACGAATAATTGTTTCATGTCGATTGTTTTTGTACTTATACCCAATAATATCATATGAAATGTGCACACCAAACATTCCCAATCAGTGACTTATTTCCAGTTTTCCATATTCTTCACAACAATGCGATGTTCTGTATACACCTACCGGAATACACACCGTATTTTGGAGGATATACAGTATGTTTTGAAATATATATGTGAACATTTTTCATTGCGTAGTGGGCTATGATATGAATTATAAATTCATTCCAATTTTTCTCCTTTGTATCCCGTTCTGGAATATAGAAATTTGATCAACTTTTATCCTGAATGAAATTTTCTGATGAATCGATGATATGAATTATAACCATACGGAGCGATCTTTTTAACACTCACTGTCTTTGTGTTCGTAGAAAAAGTATGGTACACAACTCGAGTTGTAATGCAATTACGCACTCGTGAAATCACACACTCGCCGCTACGTTGAAACTCTCTCCACTCTCACACGTACGTAATATCCTTGATTTTGAATACTCAAGGGAAATATGCAATGTACAACTACTCTTGTTACGTACTATACGAATCAATTAATGGGCCGACTAAAATAGATGATGTCTCTTTGATAAAAAAAAGTTGATGACTACATCTTGTCTATCATAATTATAATTACCGATGACTAGTTTGGTTCATCGTTCACCCTTATTGAATAAAAGTTCTGATAACTGGATCTCACTTCAGGTGTTTATGCTCAGTCTGTCGACAAATATACCTGTCTCGTTTATTGTGATTAAATCGACATTTCATTGTACAAATTGGTCGTTATGAATGATATGCAAATATCTACTAACCACGCCACACGGTAAATATGACTAATCACCGTGAAGTCTTGCATGTTCTAACCGATGACAAATGTTAATGCATTCCAATATTATGTAAATATGTGTTAGCAGATGAAGTCTACATTAATCTATGGATATATAATATCGTTTACATCACGAACCATTCATTGGCCTGCTTTCTGAAAATAATAACACTTCGACGCGGTTTCAATTGCCTCTAAGTATACCTCCAACATTGAGTCGATCTTCCGATATTTTCGATCGCAACCAAGTTTTAACTCTTCTCAAAGTACTGAAACTCTTTTCAACAGTGCAAGTTATAAGAAATGAAAGATATTTATTCATTATTTATTATTTACATGGATAAATATAATTACTCTATATACTTACGAAAAAATACAATTAGAAAAAAATATTACAAGTTTAACCAGTATTGGTTATCTATTATTGTAGACTATTTAATATCAACCAGAATCGTAGAAAACCTACTATAAACACAAAACAATCACAAATATAAATCATTAGGAAGACGAATGCGACAACAGCCTCATATTGCTGTATTCAATATATGGTCTAAAATTGTTCGACGATAAAGCGCCGGGGGTAAGGTTCAATCTAAATCTATCAGAACATTAAAATTATTCGCCAATTTCAGTAGAGTTCTCAGTGGTGCCCTCGTGGTGCTCACAGCTGCAACATTGAACATAAGGGCAGAACGTGTACGACGTGGAGGTACATTGAATGGGATCATGGTGATAATTTCAGAATAATTTACTTTGTTATTAATGATTTTGTGCAAAAACACCATAGCCGTTAGTCTTCTTCTTTGCTCTAAGGATAGTATCTTAAATTCATATCTCAACTGTGATGTTCGCAAAGTGTTAAAATCAGGCCATACATGATGATGCTCGAAATATAAGTATCTGAGCAGTTTATTTCGTACCTTTCCCATTTCGTACAAATTTGTTTGATATTCTCCGAACCACATGATAGAAGCAAACTCAAGTATCGGTCTGACTAGAGAATAATCAAGTGACTTGATAGTATTCGTGTTGGAAAAGCATTTTGTCTGTCTGATTACAAATCCGAACATCCAAAGGGTTAGCATTCTGAAGATTTGAGATTCGAGGGTAGATCATTTATAAAAAGTATGAAGAGAAAGGGTCCTAGATTTGAACCTTTTGGCACGCCCGAATTTGTCCTAAACTTTCCAGATATATTTCCATCATGCCTAACCATGAAATACGTATGTATGGTAATATCAGAAGATACGGAAAGAGTCTGAGAGTCAGCTGATAGCTCTATTCGAGTATATACTGAACTGTGAGATTAAATAATAATTGCACATAAATAATTTGCACAAAAATGTGATAACAACAAAATGAGAGCTCATTGTTCCACCTCTCATTTACAAGATATCTTAATTTTTTCATTGTCTAATCAAGCAGATTAGAGATCAGATCACCATAGAGATTTTGGAGAAGCTCGTTATTCATACACAGTAAATAAAATGATGAATCCTCCGTTATACGGTTACTATTTAAAAAATGAAATTTCGAGTTTTTACATACCACGTATGGAACTCACTATTTATACCGATAAATGACTTTTCATCGAAATCACAGAAAATAAGGTACCACGGACGACTCTTCGACAGCAGAAATCCGACAGGTGACGTTCGGATTGTGATTTAGCTATAAAAATAAAGCTACATGGGACTGAATCACCCGGCAGGGGCGTACGCAATAGGCGTTACATTGAACGATTGGATGAACAAGAAAATGGAGGAATTTTACGATATAAAGACTCTTCCCTTTATAACTTGCACTGTTGAAAAGAGTTTCAGTACTTTGAGAAGAGTTGAAACTTGGTTGCGATCGACAATATGGGAAGATCGACTTAACGGACTTTGATGAGTATTCATCGACATATTATAGATGGAGATAAAGTTAATCTCATCAGAGGCGTGATTGATAAATTCGCTTGCTTGATGACTCCAGAAGAATGCTCTTTGTTTGAACAAGATTAAAATATTTTTCACGTGCGATTTTTTATTGTAATTTTGGCTGTAAACAGAATGTGATGTTAATTTTATTCGTTTTCTTAGATAATCAATACAGAGACAATTAGAGAGATATGTTTCCTATTTGTTTCCTATACTTCAGAAATTCACAAGAGAACAGGTCAATGTCAGGATGGAGTGAGTTATAACATCGACACATCCTAGAGATTGGAGAATTTTGACATGTATTAGTTCTGTGACAGCAAATATAAAACAATTGTCTACTTCTAGTGGGCCTCGCGGGGGCGAAGAACGGTATCGAGGACAATACATCTGGGGAGTCAATCAAACCATTAACTATTTCGAATAATACATTGAGATCATACATTGAACCCGGAGTTCAGCCTACTATAAATTAGGGCATAGTATATTGATTTGAAAAATATATCCCAATAACTTGTTACATTTTCCAGCTATATCCAGCTTGGTAGTTCAGTATCAGATCCAATTGAAGTTCCTTCAGGGGTACCACATGGGTCTCACTTGGGACCACTACTGTTTAATATCTTTGTAAATGATCTTCCAAATGTGATCACCAACTTTTCCTTCCTATTATTTGCTGATGATTTCAAGATGTTCAGAACACTTCAATCCATATCTGATGCTGAGAGATTACAGTTTGACCTAAATAACTTTTCCAGGTGGTGTAATATTAACTTGCTAAAACTAAACTTGGGTAAATGTCAAAAAATTAGTTTTTCATGAAATAAGGAGGCAATTAATTATGCTTATCAGAATAATGACACAAACTTATCTGAGACCAACAAGATTAAAGATTTGGGGGTTATATTTGATACAAAAATGAATTTCAAGAGTCACATAACAAAAATCTCATCCCGTGCAAAAAAAATGCTGGGCTTTTCTCCTCGTTCTGCAAGAGACCTATCTGTCAATGCTCTGAAGATTATCTATTGTGCCCAAGTTAGATCTATTCTTGAATACACTTCTATCATTTGATCACCATGCTATAGAGTCGACATAGAACTCTTGGGAGTACTCGAAATGAATTTTTGAGATACTGTGGCTACAACTTAGGAATGAATAGAGATGAATACAATCATTCAAAAATTCAAAAAAACCCTAAATTTGAATACTTCATCACATAGAAGGCTTGAAATCGATCTGGTATTCATCTTTAAAATGTATACATTGTGCAATCTTTTTGTAATGGTATAATTGGCTTGTCCGTTGATAAATGAATAAATAAATGAATATAAAACCATATAACCAATGTGTAAATTGAAAGACAATTTGGAGTCCAAAATTATACCCACTTAACTTCATTGTTAATGTAGTGGTCTATTTTGAATTCATTAATATTTTTGGTGAATGAAATTACTGAACATTTTTTATTAATGATAAACAAGCAGTTGGTATCACAATAAGCCATCAGATCATTCAGATATCGCTGGATCTTTCCACCATCTTCAGTTTTTTCAATCGCAGTAAATAATTTCGAGTCATCAGCATAGAGCAAGAATTTACAGTGGTTGAAGCACTGGTTTATGTCGTTGATGTAGATTGAGAATAATTGTATTCACCCAAGTATCGAATATTTCATCTGATATTTTCTTGTACATGTTTTTTTTTTTGCAGTTCTCGCGAGTTGATAAAATCGGCCATATTGGATAATGACTTCATGAAGAACTTGGAAATCACCCAAATCAAGGAGATCGTAGATTGCATGTATCCCGAGGAATACAAAACAGGAAGCGTCATCATTCGAGAAGGAGATGTGGGAAGTACCGTCTACGTTTTAGAAGGTGAGTAGAAGCATTCATGAAGATTTTTCATACATCGCAATATCTACCGAGAGACAAGTTATCAAAAATAACTTCATTTTTTTTCCTTCTAGAATCAACAAATATATTTTCAGTATCTCGAAATTAAAGATATCATCAAAGAATAACCAATTACAGACAATGGCCGTATTAGGGAAAATCGTTCGTGGGGAATGTTCATATTTTCAAGATCCACTACTACTACTACACCTACTCGAGACTCAGAGACATCTTCTTGTAGAAATCATCAAGATAAAACTTGATATATTTCATAAACTCAACCTCTTATATGAACTGCTTGTAGTTCGATGAAGGGTGAATCAAAAAAGCAAAAATATCGAAATTTGCCATCAAATAACCAACACCGTATATGAGTTATCGCTTTGGAATTTTCTATGAGGGAATCGATTACGCTATAGATTTTTTCGAACAAAAATTGCCTGATAGTAGTTTTTGAAATTCCGACCTCTTCAGCAAACAGTATAGGCCTTGATAAAATATGATAATGAAATATTGATAATGTGAATATCTCAGACCTGTCTACATTTTCGAAGAAAGATAATTATGAGCAGGTTCCGAATTAGGACGATGTTGAGGTTTGAAATTCGACACACTTTATATTATTACGGTCAAGTGACTATCCACTTTGATTATTTTCTGAAAATAATCATTGTGTCGGATTTCCGTTTTCGTGCATCCTCCCTCGTATCAAGATTCGTCAACTTTCTCGATCAACCTAGAATACAAAGGATAGACAGAATCGACGTATGCAGCATATATATGTACGTTTTGAATTCTATCTGAGCACTTATTTCCATCAGATTTTCACTGCTTTTGATGCTCCAAATTTGGTACCTCCCGAGAGTTTATTCAAAAAATGCCTCAACTTGCATCAACAGAGAGAACGTCATCGGTGAAGCACAAGATATTCCATGTGTTGGAGCTTCTTTAGTGCATTTTCCGATATGATATCATTTCGTTCATTGTTATCAACTTCATGAATTCGAAATTTTTTTCCCAGGTCGAATAATTCATGGCGACTAGAAACATGTTATAGTTCCACTTGAATACGTTTTAGCTTCTCATAGAATTTGATAGATCAATAGTTGATGTACTGTCTGTAAGTTTTTCGAGGAGGTGGTACATTCATTTCCCAGCTTTCTGTGGAATTTTTTATCCTCGTTTCTAAAAAAATGAAGTAGAAGTTATTGAAAGTTATTTCATTATATTTATAGTAAGGACAGATTTTGTGATCTGACCCAAAATGTCACTGCGCTTGTAATTAACCTTTAGATACCTAAAAGAGAAATTCTCTATTTGTCAGTGACACCTTGTTCTTGAAAAAGTTGGAAATACAAATATATTTATTAATAATTAAACCTCTACTTATCTTGGTGGACGTTTCGGGAAGAGAAAAATATTTTTATTGTGTTGGGAACGGTAGCAGATTCGTTCCAAATTTTTCAAAAACAAGATGTTACTGACAAATAGAGAATTTCTCTTTTAGGTACTTAAAGGTTTAATATCAAGCGCAGTTTCATTTTGGGGCAGATCACAAAATCTGTCCTTAATATATAATGATATAATGATATATAATATATAATGATATAATTTTCAATAGCCTCTACTTTATTCTTTAGGAACGAGGAGAGAAAATCCCACAAAAAGCTGGAAAATCAATAGTTAATGGTATATAGTGACTGAGAATTTTCGAGTGTTTCTCATCCGAGAGATATTGAAGTCAAACCCAGCAAATTTGATACCATTCTAATGAGAATGTCGAACCCTATGAAATGATGTGTAACTTGACTCCCCTGTCCAATTCCAACGAGATGAAGAGGCTTGGTTGAGTTTGAGGCAGAATTGTTGTCCCCTTATACACTGAAATCTGCCTATCTCACCTAGTGAATGTATGTCGTTGGTTGTCGATGTATCCCGGTCGCTCCAACGGAAATTCACCGGGAATGATCAAAATGCAATACTCTCGTCACCCAATTTATTTCAAGAACTCCGCTGTGGAAGAAGAGGAAGATGATAAAAGTCCAGAGTAATCAGGAGGACCGTTGGCTTCATTGCTTTCACACTTGTTGAGAATTTTCTTTCTGAAAAGTGTTCAGCAATGAATGGAATGATTTCATATTAGTTTCTGATCGCTGTTTTTCACGGAACTACGAATAGATGTTGATGTTGCATGTGATGCGCGAGCGATATACAACGAAATGAGAGAAGCCTGTCATATTTTGGTATCGCCGAGCAAGCCAACGAAATGCCATGCACCATATTGTCGCATCATAGCGCACTCACTTGAAATTCGAATACATTTTTTTGGGACTAGCTGATGGAGTCCGGCGATGATAAAATTATTTCACACGATTTGGTGTCCTTCAAATATGTTCTTGTCAATCCAGTGGCACAGTACAAAAATTTGCAATCATTCATGTAATATTTGGAGATCATATAAAAAAATAATGTTTACTGATATCTCCACAAATCCTGTTGATTGTTATCCCAAGTTCCATAACTTCCATACGTCAATATCTCAATTTTCCTCCGTTGGATATTCCAGATTAATTCGCGTTGAATCTTTGTGACAGGACGTAAATTCGAGAAGTCTTTGTTGATTCTATTTATGCTCATGTCTTTGAGATACGGATGAAGTTTCTAGTGCTATATCCAGCCTGACGATTGTTGAAATCGCCGCAAGGGATTCCCTATCAAGAGGTGATTGATATTCATGCAATAAATTTTATGTTATTCAAATGAGATTTCAAATCCATTACTCTGCGAACGTCAAAACTGAAGTAGAATGATCGTTCACATTATTGCTGTTAGCTATATTATCATACATAACTTTTATGTCTATCGTATGAAGAAATATTTTCATCATCCGAGAGCAAACTAAACTCACACATAGAGTAAAAAAATGTATTCGTACATTCAATTGCACATTTTCATGAGTTCACCAGACGCAATTTTTTTCATTCACTCGAATGAAAAATATGCTATTACTATCGCGTTGCATTCTTGAATAGCGACATCCAAATTTGTTTGCGCCATTCACCATTCATTGTCTTCATGAACAACAAGACAATACTTCTAATGCACAAAAAAAGATTGATTCGGAGACAAAACAAAAATTCAATTGTCGTCAGCGACCACCATGATGGAGATCTTATAGCAGGGATTTAATGCTTTGTGTTGTTACGAAGTGCTGATGAGGGTTTCGACGGGACTTACCAAACAAATGTTGTGGTCAAACATAACGGCAGCTGCTTGTATGTCCCTCCCG
The DNA here is from genome assembly GCA_963576655.1 of Gastrophysa polygoni. Classification (NCBI taxonomy): domain Eukaryota; kingdom Metazoa; phylum Arthropoda; class Insecta; order Coleoptera; family Chrysomelidae; genus Gastrophysa; species Gastrophysa polygoni. Next base: position 4,789,160 of record OY755087.1, read on the forward strand.
GTATCTTCAAGAGCACATGCAAGATAGACATTACGTGGTTCCCATTCGATGACCAACATTGTGACATGAAGTTCGGTAGCTGGACCTATGACGGCAACCAGGTATTGCTGTAACTGTTAACATTCTTTGTTAGAACTACATCACAAGCCTTCACACACCACCATCACTACCACCTACTACTTGTCTTTTGGTGCGTTTTATCTTTTGCACTACTATGGCACTTGCTGGGTTTTCCGCTGGATCAAACTGCGCTGCAGCTTTTCTCTCAATTGGTTTCAATCAAGTGCAACTACAATTGATATTGTTGTTCTGCTGTTAAAGACTGCTAGATCGAATATGGTGAAGTCTTCGAGAATTCAAGCAGCTCGATATAAAAATCGAATTTAAATTATTCGAAACGGTACTGGTTGGTGATTAGACAATAAAAAGATGACTGCATTATTGGATAATTCCATGAATGCTATTGAAATCGACAACATTTTCTTGTTGTTAACAACAACTGAATTATAACTCGTGAACAAAGCATTGGTAAATGTTTCTTGCGTTGGCTGAAGTTTTTCTATTCGATTCTCATTCAGAAAGCAACAAACTTGTGACGTGTACTTTTTTCATTGAATACGGAATAGATTACCTACTATGAACGACAAAAAGAAAAGAGGTACATACTTATAGAGAAACTTTGATATAAAATTACATAACAAATTATCAAATGTCAAATTTCGAATTGATAATCGAAGTTGTTGATCTTCTGAATTCATGAGAAAAAAATGCTAGCTACGGGAAAGAGATAGAACCTTTCTTCTTCTCGAGAATTTGTTGATTACGCTCTCAAATCATTGGAAATGAGTACATATTTCTTCTAGTTCTTCATTTCATTCTACTTTTTCGAATTTATTAATCCAAGCATTTGGACTAGCTTGTACTGTGATGTCTTTTCTATATAAAATACATATAATATCAATACCATAGAATAGAAAAGAAAAGACAAATCGAAAGGGAGGATTTGAGTTCAATCAATCAATCAATCAAGATTCGTCAACTTTCTCGATCAACCTAGAATACAATGGATGGACAGAATCGACTCAAATCTCTTATCGACCAATAAAAATATACTTCCGGCGTATGTAGTGAAATTCGCGAAAAGTTGCCTCTTCCTGGGAATCATCGAAATGAAATTTCTCCTTCTCTACAAGATGCCGTCATCAGATTTTTGATCCGACGTTTTGTTTCCTCGTAAAATTTACATTCCAACCAAAATAATGAAGAAGCACCTATCTATTTTTGAATATTGTCATTATTCACCATATTGCCTTCTTTTACTAACGTTTTTTTTGTTCGTCGAACAACCTGGTGTAGAAAACTGATGAGAAATTCGAGTTACAAAGTTTATATAATATGAACGTGACTTACCATGTACCAAGTATTATCATATATTAACCATTCAGATGTGGAAGTACACGCCTTCGGCTCGTTTTACAAATTCCATCTTTGTTGGTAATATCCTCGGTAATATTTTTGATTATATACAATTAGTTGAATACTCGAGAGTTATATTTTATCTTCATGTGCTTGTTTATGATATACTCGTACTATAACCAGAGACGCTATGTTTTTATTCATGTCTTGGTTTTAAATTTCACGAAAACGGTCACATCAATTAGCATATATCACGGATATGGATCCTGCATATTGCTGTTCCTGTTCCTTGGAGTTTTTCGTGGGTTCTACTTTGAAAATATACATTCATTTGGATTTCTACTTTCCAATGAATATCACACATGACATGACAAAGAGAATGTACTCACAATCTTATTTGAAAACTGAATTTATTGATATCGATCATATCAGATATGTTTTTCAAAACTTTCACAATGAAAGATGATGCCATACCGATTCAAAAATTCAAGAAAACGAAGAATCCTTCTATTCCGAGTGAAAAATTCTTCAGTATGAATAAATACTCGTTATTCAAGAGAAATATGAGAGAAGATTATTGCCATGCGCCATCTGTTATCGAGAAGCGAAAGTTAATAACGAAGGATTCTATCACTCTTCTATGAATTCGTTTTACAGAACTCGTTATTCAATCACCTTCTACAGTTTTCTACCTTAAATTGAGAAGTATTTGATCAACATTTATTTAGTGTTTCTACAGATTGGAGCGTTCATTGAGGCAGAGATTATTGGGGTGTATAATCTCTGATTGAGGAGTATGGAGGTCTCTTACATTCGTTTCGTATTGTCACGTGGATGGCGTGATTTTCCGTTCGAGGTCAGGACGAGATTTTGTATATAAATGACTACATATTGTGAAGATTCCAATACCCAAAAGGTGTCGCTACAAGTATCAATAGCACATAGCATAGACTTATTATCCTGAGGAGACGGAACATCTCATTCATAAAACTGCTTTTGTTTTGAAGCAATGATTGAAAATGAACTGCACAAGTATGAGAAAGACTACCGATCGAACCTCTTTGTCTTCACCAACTTGTTGGCAACGCTGTTATGTTTATGTGTCTTGTTTCCCTGATTTCAGCCAGTGGCGTACCGTCCTAATGGTTCCATGACTTGGAAATATGTTTTATCTATAACTTTATTATTAAATATTGTTCTGTACGGAGTGGAAGCGTCGTGTTTGTTAGTTAGGAAGACAAACAAATTCCTTTTGGTTATTAACAAGCTACGAATGTACTCTCAATGGAAACATGTAATTTCTCTCTGTATTTGTCAATCAACATTCTGAAGAATGAAACATCATTGGAAATATATAACCAGATTCTTGTCAGTACCTGTAATTCCCGATATAATGTTCAACTGAAACATGTGCAATATCATATGCATTCAGACAGTTGTATAAAATTGAATTTCCTTATAATTTGCACACAGATTTCTCCGCTTTGACAAAAACAAAAAACACAGCTTTCGTACTTTTAATATTCATATAATACAACAAATTTATTCGGATAATGATGACACATTTTGATTCATTACTGGAAAGAAGGTGTTGGTTCAAATTGAACTGCAAATAATTTTTGGATTTTTATACAAAACAATATTTCATTAAATACAATGACAATAATTCACAAAGAGAATAAATGATGTCGCTCGTGAACATAGTTTGTTGTTTTTCTGTACTATATTGGAAAAATGTGATGTTGAAACAATGGAGTATTAACTGCAAATTACCTATCAGATGCGAACTGAAACGCTGAATGGCATGGTAGTGGATTTGCATCTGGCCTCAAGTATTTGTTACCACTTTTCTTTGTTATGACATCCTCGAATCGAGATGATCAGAACATACATAAAGATATTTGCTCAGACGAGTCTCCTGCCAGCCAAGAAGAGATGCCCAAATTTTCCTTTTTCCACTATCAGCGGGAAACCTGAAGTAATAGAGAAATAGGTCAACAGGAATAAGTTGCTTAGAATTTTTGATGCAATGAACAAGAAAGTCTATGCCATGGAAACATGAACACTACCTAAATCATTAACAGTCATGAATAAACATTACCTAATCATCATATATTCACGCCACTGGAATAACAAACAAATTTGGAGGTTAGGTATTCCAACTTACTTGTGAAAAGAAACATCAGGGCTGGAAATGTCAAGTTTTTTGCACACTCGGCAGTGACGGACCATATTGTCCAAAAATTCACTCTGAATTCCACAATATCTATTCAAAGTCACTAAAAACAACACTTCAAAACACAAGATCACTCGTCTACAACACCGCAACGAGAAATGGGCAGATCGTAGTTTCGTAGTAAAAATCATTCATACAATAGGCGTGGCCTGGACGCGCCGATGTCGCTTTGTGGGTAACAAATCATATGATGCTACAATGTGATAGTTCACAAAATGAATATTCGGTAATTCCAACGTGTACATTTCAGGTTTTCATTATGTATAAAAATACCGTTCAGAAAAATGTTCCATCGAGACTGTATTACTTGCAATACAATGAAAAAATGATATGAACGTGTCAATAATTATTGCAAATCTCGTTCTCAAACTGGAAATATGGCAACGACACTTTCCAATCGGTCACAATAGTATCCTACAGTGGACCAGATAATGGCAATGTCTGATCTTCTTTAAATGTAAATAGTTCCGTCTCCTCAGGATAATAAGTCTATGGCACATAGTATCTATAACACTTTCATACTTTGTTTCATACTTTGTATGTTCTGTAAAGATGGTGAGTTCATAAACTCATCTAAACTAAGAATTTAGTTGACAATCAAGAATTAACAATCAAGAAAATGAACGCCCGCACACTACATATTTTTTTCGACAGTTGACAAACAAATCAATGATAATAAAAAACCGCGCCAGAATATTAATATTGTTTTGTGAGAGAAATAAAAATGTAGCTGAGGCAACTGTGGAGTACAAGGCTTATTAAAAATTATCCTTCTGCATTTTTCAATTTAGTTTGTAGGCTGGCTACTGTCGCTTTCAGATATCAACCTTATGTTAATGTTATGTTGAATTCGTGTCATTTCCGATCGTGAGAGGAAATATTGAAACATTGTATGCATATAATGATATAGATGACAAATGTTTCAAAAATAAACTGCTGAGTTTTTTTATGGAATTGTAAATAACAATGTATACTGGGTGTTACTTGATGATATGCTGATATATTAGGAGGTGTTTCTTGCGTGGCTATTTCGAGAAAGACTGTGATAGCTGTGTGGTCTTGAGAGATATGGAAAAAAAAACATGTAAAAATTTTAGATGGAGTCAAGTTATTGATTCTACAAGTGACAAGAAAAATTGTTTTGTGATATTAATATTATAAGATATATGTATATATTTTTTTAGGAGTCACTGGGTTCTACAGGAAGGCACTTTCATGTGAGAATCTTTTCTAAATCATCACAATCATTATTTAAAATCAACAACTGGGGCTCTCTAGGCCAGATGAGTTTTCTAGTAGTCTATGCCTTTTTACAATTGTAGTTCTTAATGCGTTATTTTGATTTCGAAAAGTATCAAGTGTATTTCAAATTAGTCAATCAAATTCCGAAATATGTCAAATATTTTTCAAAATTACCTATTATATTCCAAAGTGCGTGTGTATAACAAACTAGTTGATTTAATTTCAGAAAGTATTCCAAAATTATCAATTCAATCAAAATTCATCATATCATTTTGAAATATGTCATTTTGATTTTGAAATTCATCATTTCAGATCATTTCGAAAGCAGTCAGAAGTGGTCTAAATACTAATATAACCTGTATATGTAGTAAGAACTGGGTGATTGTATATTACATAACACCTCAGTAATATATTATACATAGAACACCTCACAAACCTTTGCCAGCATTTTTTTCAAAATATAAATGAATCAATCTTATGAATTCAAAATTGAAATTGTTACAAAATACAATTATTACTTTTAATTGTTAATTGTTACAATGCAATGATTTGTGTTTACATACTAACCTGAAAACCATGCATCTCAGTGCAGGTATGTTCTAATTACTTCTGCAAGTTGAGAACGGTATTTTTCGAAAACTGTTCATCAAAAAATAATAAACTAGAGTACCGTTGGAAAGAGAATTGAAAGCCCGTCAAAATGATGTGACAATGGTCCTCCCCTTCCCGTTTAAGATTCCAAGGGTGACATCTACCCTTCCTAGGGGATTTAACCATGAGGGCTAAGAATAATAATGTTTTTTTTATTAATTTTTCATATTATTTACTTATTGAGTGTGGGAAGTTTCAGAAATTTCACCCATGAATGTATAGGCCATAATGTTTTTTTCATCAGCCTTCAACATATCCCTTATTTATCTCATCCTATTGGGATCAATATGGCCAAGGTATCGAATTCGATCAGAAGATTTTGATATTTCCCCTGGTCTTCACTATTCCATTCAACTCTGAGCAAAAATCGACTTCCCACCACAGATCAAGGCACTGCATATATCCAGGATATTCAATAAAATTGACCGTATATGGCTGCATAATAATATGATTGTTTCACATTGTTATTTATTACTTCTTGAATAATCAGGCCTTGCAATAATTATTCAACTGTCGATCAGAAGGATATCAGTGCTTTATAACAAACGTTCCATTTTTTACATTTTTTACCAATCGAGTAATCAATATCATAGTACGTTGCACTCGATGAGGAATTTTATTGGATTTACAGCACTGGTGCAACCAACCTTGATCTTTTACATCTCAATGCCTCCCCCTATTGACACGTCTCGAAAGTATACAGAATAATAGAATAATACTTTCACTGAGTAACGATGAGCTTGATTCAATATTGAAACTTGCGGTTATTATGTATGCGTGATTCATTTTTCGTTTTACTTAGAAGCCAATCGATTCTCATTAACACTGCCTAGTCAGTAGTCGGACATATTCGTATCATTATGCATTTAATTTTCTTAGAATGAGAATGACAACGAGAGGAGGTATTTCACGATGTTGGTACCGGGTGTTCCGTAGTCATATATACTGCCGATTCTGTAGACATTTCTATTCCATTGTATTGTACAAATAAGGTTGAGAAGTTCGTAAAAAATTATTAAATTTCAGATATACTGAAAAACCGGGCCTCCTAAATTTGTAAATCGGATGAAGCCGAACCGCAGCTAATTCAGTGATTGAATTGTACTTTTCCCGAGATTTATTGCCAATAAATCATTGAATAACCTTGAATATTTCAACTCTAAATATGGTATACTTGGAGTATACCTGAAGTTAGTTCTTCCAAACGGAACATATTTCAGTTAAGGTGGCTTTATAAAACATTTCAACATTTAATGAGTGATGAGTTATGAGTCATCATATAACATTTATCATTTATCACTTTGAGATTCAAGCCATTATAATGGATTAGGTTATAATAATATTAAACATTTGGAAATCATTCTAGCTCTGTAAATACTGACACAGAACTGACAGAACAACTTGGTCTGGATTCACTAAATGATCAATTATTAATTGTTATGTCTTATATAAACTGGTAAAAGTAATGATACCCATGACAAAAATTCCGGAAAGTCCTTAAAACACTGACAATATTCTTATACAGTAAGAGTTAATACAGTTTTGAATAAAAGCGGGGAACAGAACAGAAGAGAAGGGTCACTTGTCGACACTCGCGGAACGTCATTAGCGAACATGCGCACATCTTATTTTCATTTATGGCCATTCAACAATAAATACTTAAGTTGGAAGTTATGGTGGGTTTATAAAAACTTTAAACATTTAACATTTATCATTTATCACTATAAGATTCAAGACATTATAATGGCTTAGGTTATAAAAAAATTTAACATTTAAAAATCATTCAAGCTTTGTAAACTCTGACGTTTCTTTTTATCAATTGAATAATGAATTCCAAACGCCGAAAGCATTAAAAAACTGGTTAGAGTAATAATACTCATGACAAAAATCTGCAGATATCCTGAAAACACTGACAATATTCTCGTACAGTAAAAGATAACCTCAATACAGTTTTGAACAAAAGCGGGAAGCAGAGGTGTCACTTGTCGACACTTCCGAAAAACATCATAGGCGAACATGCGCACATCTTATTTTCATTTATGGTCATTTAACAATGATTTCTTGAGTTGGAAGTTCGGCATCTTCTTAAATGATAAATGTTGAATGGAAAGTCTCAAATGGTTTTATAACATGAACGATTGTATTTCCATGTTCCATCTGTCTTAAATGTAGAGTCTTGCATGTTAAGTGTGAATCTTAGGTGATATTTTTTTTTTATAAAGCCACTCTTATTGGTAAAGAACAGTTGAAGTTCTTCTTATTCACTTGTGAAAATATTCACAGTCGTCAGAATTGTCAATGATATCAAACATTCGAAAGTTGATTGTTTCAAATCGAGCATTCTGTATATAGTTGGTTTTTGTATGATATTTCGAAAACTATCGATGCACAGTACACCATTATCTCCTCTAGATTATGAAATTGTAATGGTATGTGAAAGGTGAAAAATTGTCCCGTATAATCACCTATTTCTGAATGATATTCATCATTATCGAACCATTAGGAATATGCAACGTGAATACGATTCAGATGCAAATTGGTATAGCTCGTAGTGATTTTGCATTAACGATCATTGTGCAATCATACATTTCATTTGCTTGGGCATAAACGCTCGCTCGTCAGCTTATATAACTCTCAGTTCACCCATTTATTTCGCCCACAATCATTATCTAATGCAAGAGTTTCAATTTCTCGATCATCATTTGTCCTTGATATAAATTATGAATTATGCTATTAGAGAAAAATTCGGAACTGTCGAAGACGTAGTGTCATCTAGACAGAAAGTCAAAAATGAATGAGATATCAGGTCAATAGGTTATATTTATTTGGTCCTCTTGACATTTTGCGATAAGGACTATATTTTTTTGTACCAACTGCATATATTCGTACTGATAACTTTTCACAACTTCTGTACCTTGTCTTCTAACTTCCGAATTAGAAAAAAGACGCAATATACAGGTCCATCCCGAACATCCGTATCTGAAAATTGAATGCATGTCGAATTATTATAAAATAATTTCCGTTTATCGCCGTTATTCATTTTTTGTTACATTATTTCATTGTTATTTAATTTGCACACTTCACCGGTCCTGACTGAACTCTGAACTCATTCTTTAAAAAACAAACCTCTTGATTGTCATTTTTCTCAACAGAAACACACAAGAGCTTTTTATCGGATAAATTTCTTTTTCTAGCAAAAAAAAGTCAGTAATTCTACGAGAAAAACAATGTGAAGAAATTGCGAGACCGTAATTTTTACATTTAAATTTATACAAATTCATACAAAAAAATTTAAATTTATGCAAAAAATGTATATTTATACATTTGTATGTATTAATACAATTTTTAAAAATGTTGCGGTTCGGTGTCGCCATTTGGATATTTTCTTCTCTGATGGTTTTGACACATGTCGAATATTCGATGGTACACTTCTTTATATCCGAAGATTTTCGTGTTGTTCAGGGTAAATTTGTAGATAGGGTTTGATCGGTGCCGATGATGAATGTCCAGTTATTTTCATAAGCTGTTGGTCACATATTCCTGCTTTGACTAATTGTGTATTTGTACTATCACGGTTTGAATTATTGGTTATTTCATTATTTGTGGTGTCAAGACCAAATTTTGTCGCTGAAATTTCGATGTTGATTCCCAGTGGAACATTTTTATGCACCTATTTTATCGATGTCGAAATGTCTCACGTCAAATCGACTCATTGTCAGTGCTTAGAAACTCAATAAGTTTTTAACAAATATGTCTTAACTATTTATTTTAGCAACCAACACCGCCATAAATGATAAAGAAATGAATTGGTGAAAACCCCACTAGTTGAATATGCGAATTTATATACATGAGTTGAATTGTCACTAAAAATAACATATATGGTACAAGAACGGGTGAACCCACCGAAAAAGGTTGATTTGCCATCTGAAAAATGAAAATTCCTAAGCGATAGTGGCGGTACCCGATGATAAAGTCAAAATATATTTATAGAATTGCAGTGAAACTTTGAGTCCTCTTCAGCCGTGAAATATGACAATAAAAAAATTGTGGACTTATTACACATTATTAAATCTCGAAATACAAGTTTTATCACGTGACCCGTGAAAATTTTGAAAATTTGGACAATCAAATTGTCACCATAAACAACCGATGAAGTTACTATTCGGAGACTGTGGTTGAAAATTCAAAAGAAAAATAAATAGAAACCCGAAAAACCACAATAATATTTAGAAAAGTCTAAATACGTATTTCGGCAACTAAGTTGCCATCTTCAGTAGACCTGATGGAAACTAAAAAAGATTAGCGACTCCTTAGTATCTTTCTCCAGATATTCTCCAGAAAGTCATCACTCTTTTACTTTCCAGGTCTACTGAAAATGGCAACTTCGTTGCCGAAATACGTATTTATTTTTTATGTGGATAAATAATCGATGTGAAATAACGCCAACTGCGTAGCACTTTCGGTTGAACCGGAAGTGGAACAAACGTCCTTATTTTCAATGGAACACCCTGTATTTTATTACATTTTTGAAATCTATTCATCATTTTGAACAAAATCGTATGATAGGTCCCTATAGTAATTTTCAACCTCTTCCGAATTATCACGATTTTTGTGGAAAATTGAATCGAATCTTTCATTTCTACTAGAGCTAGTATTCATGGTGATATTTGAAGTGAGATTAACAATTTCACCAAACCTTCTACAGTGTGGTCAAAAACATCATTTGGAGGTTTTTGGGAGCCCCGTGAGTCTCTTTTTCAAATCAAACGCCCTGTATATCATCGAAAAATTGAACACACGATTGAATTCTGTGAATTTTGAAGATAAGCATTTTCAAAGATATTAGACCATACAATTTTCTTCAAAATAATATGTATATTTAAAGAATGTACTTGAATACAGGGTTTAACCGGAAGTACTACTACGCCCCTGGCGATATTTTTTATCGATTGTTTCTGTTGATTCATCTGATGTTCTAAATTTTCGAAATTTTATTCGAATGGGAACATCGAACGAATGGGTTACGTGATGAACCCTGTATCATCCAAATGCAAACTATGTTTAATATGATCTTTGTGACAAGTGTTGATAAAAATCAAGTGAAAATATCATTATCAAAAAGTCCAGGTGGTGGGAGGATGAGGAAAATATTATTTGGCCCAGTCCGTTCAAAGAGCCGAGTGGCCTAATAATAAAATGCCAAATCTTGGCGATATTGGATTGGGAGAAAACGAAAAGCCTGCCTCCACAAATAGATGTACTCACCGCAACTATCTGTACTTGTTATACAAAATATCTCGCAAAATACGATTTGCGGTTGAAATGTCTTTTTTTTTTGAGGAAATTACGAGGGAAATAATGAATTAACTCCATATGACTTTCACAGGTATATTGATGTAAAGGAGATCTAGGTGCAGTTTATCTCGGCAGCGATCAAAAAAAAGAATGAGGTTTTGAATTTTCCTTCCGTGTTAGATAAAGATCAATTTATTGAAAGAACTATTTGATTATTCATGTGACCTTGGTCGAACGGAGAACCATTTTACGGCAAGTTCGATCAGTCATTCAATGATCCCATCATGCAATCAACAGTATTTATTTGTTCGCTTTGAAAGTTTGCTTCGACTCGAGCTGAAACGGCGTTTGATACTCCCACATGCATGTTAACACGTTGGAATGAATAATAATAAATGCAAAAGGTCAGGTGCTTTGTGCAAGCTGATGCGTCTGTGCAACCACAGCTTGTCCGTGTCTATCGGATATACGTTGAAAATGTTGTTGTTGGATATAACTACATAACAGACGGCGATTCTTAGAACACTTTCAGGAAAGGCAACCTCATGATCATACATATCTCTGTAGCTAAAGTTTCAATGTTGAACTATTGAAAATATTTTTCTCATACGATCCAATCAAGAAATTCCTTAATTAATTTAATTCTTCCTTTTTTCAGCATAGAAAGTGTCCTATACTTCAAGTTTCCACAAATTTGCAAAGAATGATTCAAATGGTACAAAAAATTTATTTACACCTCAATTGTATCAATCGTAATCTGAGCTACATAACGATTCGTTGATTCGTCTTTCTCAATATAACATGTGAATGTCAATAAAGAATTGTATTGTGATTGTCATAACCATCAGTACCAGAACTAAGAACTATGGAATTCGCGCTTTCTATTATATATGTATGTATATAGTCAACAATGTTCAAGCTGAAATTCACCATTCAAGTCGTATTTCTCAATAGCCTCTATTATTATAAATGGGGACACCAAAAATCGATCTTGTCAATCAGAGTTTTTTCACCCATGCTCGTAGAAAATATACAGGGTGAGTCAGAATAAGACCGACAAACTCCGAATTTATATTCCTCACCTCATTCCGAGGTGAAAAGTATGTATCAAGGTATGCCCTAACATGCGCCCCTTCTGAGATACAGGGTGTCAAATGTACGAAAAAAATTGAGATTGAATTTTTTTTCTCCGCAACTCCCGGAGAAAAAAATTTGAATATGAGTACACTTATTAAGGTTCATCAACGTGATATTTTCAATTCATAATTTTCAATTTTCTTAAACCAGTGGCGTAGTTACGGTGGTATGTGGCCATACTCTCCTTCATATTTTCTTCAGACAATTTGACTCATCAATACTGAGCCCAAAAGTCATGACATTTCATATGCCTGAAACTACAGGTTCCTGAGATACCTGCGAAAAACTTAAGATATGTCATGATATAATGCCATGTGTGCAATAATCGCATGATACAAATTTCTTACAACATACAGGAATGATTGTCGACCTCCTTCAGATATAGTAAGGATAAGTGAGAATAAGACCGACAAACTGCGATTTTTCATTCGACATGTCGTAAATTCACCAATATGTGACCATACTATTTTGCGTGATGATTTTTCCTGAAGATCAACTGGTAAACAAACCCAGCCTGAAATTTATAATACTCCACTCAGATAAGAGTCTTTCAGATGATAGTTGATGACCACCGTAACTATGCCACTGGCTTGAGGAAACTTTTCACCTCGAAATGAGGAATCTGTATTCGGATTTTGTCGGTCTTTTTCTGACTCACCCTGTATACATCATGAGTCTGCATGTAAGAAAGGATATCCTCGATGGATTATTGTCAATACAATCGAAAGAATGCATAATCAGTATTACTGGTTATCACATTTTCTATGAGATGAAAATCGATTTCATATCAAAACAAAGTTGCTTGGCAAAGCTGATGGGTTTTACCTTATAACCTGGTGAAGGAAATACTCTGTTTCAAAACAAATGACATTCCTGCAGGATCAGTGTTATCAGATCGATGTCACAGTATGTTTCTCAACTCCACCGATATCGCCGCTGAGTTCCTTGACTATAATAAGAAAAAAGTTCACATAAACATGGATCTGGAAATCATTCCTTTCTGAGCTACAGCCCCTCAAAGATGGGCCATGATTCAGTGGATAGGAATGGATGTTAACATCACAATCAATGAGAATCTTGGCTTGGCCAGATGATCTGAGAATCTGTTGAAGGTTCAAACTAGGGAAATGGGACGAAATTCAACCAATTAGTCAAAATCCATTCAAATTTTTTTCTCTACTTTTTTCACAGTAAGAAAGTTTTCTTGTTTGGCATTCGATTGGATGTACGGTTCTATTGTAAACGCCGTTTGAAATTTTCAAGTGTTTCATGGTTGGTAAGATGGTCTAAGCGACTCATTTCAAATGTTGTACATAAATATTTTGATATGCACTTTTATTTATTTTCATCTACGGAATTATCTCAGGAACACCCTGTATATATCAACAAAATAAATACGAAATCACTCTCATCAGATATTTATATTGAAAGCGAATATCGACACATTGGAGTATAGTTTTTCTACAACTGTCAAAAAAACTTTCTCTATTAATGCGTAAATATTTACTTTTTTCACCGTTAAAAAAAATTTCTTCCACTGCCAAATGAACATAACACAAAATAATTCACAAAATGTGTCACAAAATGAACATAAGATATTAGTTTTAGAAGGATTCATTTTTAACGGAATCAATTATTATTTGATTGAAACGTTAGATATTTCTTGAAGAGTTGATTCCACAATTATATCAAATAATCAGATCAGATAACGAGAAAGTTCATGTAAAATACAGTGTGTTCCATTAGGAAATAGTGTGAACCCACATTCGATAAAAACTATAGAACGATTTGGATTTGTATATCTTTTTCGAATCATAGACCACCTGATACTTGACCTGATAGATCTGTCGAGTCATACATGTTTTTGAGTACCTTGTCAAGGTTATGCGACTTCAACTTTGATTATCGAACGAAAACCTGGATTTTTATCAAATTGGATATAACTAATACTGAATTTAGTGCTCTGTGTCGAACGGATCATCAAACTGACGATTTGGATTTCTCCAAATCGATGATTGATTGCTTATATGTATAGTGAATAGTATAAATAAGTTCACACGCTCGTATCCGGCAGTTAATTCTTTCCTGTTTCAAGATTGTTATGTACCTGAGATATTCTGTGCCATGTGGATGAATTGTGAATTGAATTATTTCACGAGGCGATTACTTTTATTAATCCACAAATATAAATGAGAGAACTCAATATATAAGTGCAATTAGCCAGCACTGTTATTATCATCTATCCAACGTTCATATTATTAGCGAGATTATTTGCAAATAAAAACGACTTGATAGCTCGTAAGATAAGACTACCTTGGCTTGATGATATTTTTTTTTGTATTAACATTATCAGGAATAATATGCTACTGTCATCGTGAATTTCAAATTATGCAGGGATGAAAGGCATAGCCATGTGACATGACATACATGTCTGCTTCTCCTAAATCTCTGATGTTCATTTGGTATTATTTAATTTGATCATCTCCATAATGGCGAATGGCGAGCTGCGAATCCAAGATGTACAATGAATTTTGAATGGACCATTGTTTTAATTTCCATCAGTAGGATTATTGAGCTTTTTTCACATTCAGCGTCTTGTTGAGCTTAACTCAAAGGTTGTAATAGTACATAATAAGTACATAATAATACAAGTTATATTAGACGCTATTTTGGTGTAAGTTTTTGGAGTATTAAGAGCAAAGCTCCGCAAGAGAAGGAGTGCGACCTATGTTTTATGAAACGTGTATAAAATTTTTGAGTATTCAAGGATAATATACTATCTTTTATTTTCATCAACATTCACTAAAAACGATTAATCGTGACACCTTGAAATGATCGAACATTTGAAGTAGTGGAAGTGGGCAGTGTCCGCATCTTCGATCATTAAACAGACTAGATAAGTAATCCACACCCCTGGCAATACAGTTTGTTTGGAAGCAGCATCTATAGTATCTATCTTTGTCTAAACAAGGATAGCAGCAGCTGATTCTCCCAGCACCAGTGCCGTGTTGTCAGAGGGGGTCGAATTTATTATTAATTAATGATGAAACCAAATTGAAAATCCATAACAATTTCAGTGGTACTTTTCAGCATTTCTTGGTGGGAAAATGAACATCCTTATACTTCCTTCACATTGTTATGAAAAATTCGAATACATACAATCCTATGGTGATTTTTGTAACTTGCTTGTAATCAATAAACTTATTATGACCACGTCACAAGAAAAGTTCAATTCTCAACGCCATATGAAACAATATAGTTACTATTTAGTATACAGTTGTCTACTTATACTTTTTCATAAATAACGTTCAATTTCAATAATGAACATTTATATCTTTGGCGATCAGTGACAGTGCATGTAAGTATATTTACGATTTCAAAGTTCAGTACCTACTAGTGGAAAAAATTTTCAAAGAAGTGAAAAACTCGTTTTCAAGACAAAAAGATATGATTGCATATTTGAATGTAATTTTCAAATCTGAAGATGAAACTAAACAGGACTTGAATGAAAAACAACCATGGATAATCTCACAAATAATTTATTTTGAATAGGATTGTTTATGTTAACATACTTCTTACTCTAACTTCCGTTGAATCTTTCAATTTATTTGCCTCATGATGGAGTCTTACAGTGAAATATTTCTCCAAATTAGTTTGACTAGTTCCAAAAACAGTCAACGGTAGATTTCTCATTGTTGTGTGTACAAGAAGTATAGAAATATCCTTATATTTTTTATCAAAAATATTAATTGAGTTCATCATTATTCTCAGTGACTTTTCAACAGCTTTGCATATTTTGACTACAAATAAGGAAACATTTATCAGTGCTACATATTTCACCACAAGACAATGTCGCAGCTGACCTATGGGTATAATCAATATAATCTAATCAATTCAATTTAAATTCATTTTTATCAATTCCATTCGGGAAAATGCTTCAAAATCTCGAATGATACGACAATGGTAACTCACCTATGAAATGACGTGTTTTGATCGCCGGTTCAAATTGTCTTAAACACACCTCACAACGTCTCACCATTATATCAAATCACCAAAACAGGAAATAAAATGAGTTTCTGATGAATTCTGAGTACACAAAACTGAACACAAGTTGAATAATATCGATAAATCAAAACGTAAATAATGACAGATACCAAACAAAGCAATAATCGCCGATGACTATCAATATCAAATTGCAGTGTTGCAACGTTGAGCAAAAAGTATTCATGATACCTATGCTGGTCCTCGAGCCCCCAAGAAAGAAAAATTGCTAAGTATCAGAATAATGTAGCAATCTTCTATTAATCAGAACTGATTCATAATCGTCATGGCCCAAATTTATTATTATATTTGTGCATTGAACTACATGAATTCATAAAGGACTTTAAATATCATGAACTATTCATCACTTTTTGATGATTGGATATGACAACACTGGCGACGATTGGGTACTAATATATTGATAATTCTGGGAATTCATGTTAGCATCAGAATATTTGTTTTGTGGTCCTTCTAGTGGGTTTGTTGTTCGGAGGTCCGCATATATTTTTTCTATCAAAAAAGGACTCCGAATGACTAGGAAAGATTTATCACTCATTCCATTGTGTGTATAAAACCTAATTCTGGAATGTGGGAATGGCGCTGAAAAAGTTAGATTATTGTATTGATATGAGATGAATTATGTATCCATCTCAGACTAACTCTCCATTAGAAGACAATTTCCTATTGATCTACAACATTGAAAATGTATGAATCGTATCGGTTCAACTGTATGGACACCCTCTGTAATGTTTGATGTACTCATTTCATGAATTCACTGCTGTCCTTGAATTTGACAGAAACTCAAGAGTAACCAAGAAATATTTCAAGAATGAAGTAGATTCTCGAAATACACTATTCGACGAAATGATTCAAAATTCAAAGAAAAGGGCAAATTACATTTACTGATGATTCTTTTTCTTTTTGATTCTTCCTTTCTTTTTTATTCCACTTATATGCTCGCCACTATGCTTATTTGGAACCTACTGTTGACAATACCAAATTTATACATATTGTGTTATACAGTTCGAAATTAATTGAAGCAAAACAATCAAGGAAAATATCAGTAAACACTTGCAGGAATGAATCTTTCAATTAGATGAGGACTGGATTGGTCTCCGATCATTCTCGACCCTTCTGATCTATATCATTCTAGTGGATTCGAGAACATTTCAGTGAATTTAATGACGGTCGTTTGGTGGAAGAAATCCCAATTCGATTTCGACCATTATGGAACACGAAATTCATAAGAGAGACTCGAGGACGACCACTCCGAACCACTATATCTCCCACATCACCACAGTGTATTATTCACATTACATACAGTGTGGAACAGCCAAATGGAATAAATTCGACAACAAATAAATGAGGGTGTGTTGGGAAAAACGCTTGGATACGTCGATTTGTATTTTTGAATACGCATTTTTCTCAAAAAAAATAAATTATTTAGAGTAATACATGTGTTTCTTATTTCAAATGAAACACCTTGTATCTCATTCCATTTTTAAATTCTCACTGAAGAGCTGATTTCATCGATACACCACACCTGGGGTCCAGCGGAAATGATTACAGAGATATACGATGTGAAAAATCGAGAATTTTCAACGTAATGAATTTTTTGTGTCGAAACTATGCATCATTGGTCGAAACGACTTACATATCTCTGTCTTAATTTTCGATATACTATCTACTGATATTTCTTTTGGACAGATACAGGATGATCAATTTTCTGAATTCTGCACCACCCGATATTTGTTTTAATCAAATAGCAGTAGGTAGTAAATCAAAAGTCAAGACAGGGACATGTAAGCCATTTTGACCAATGATGAATAGTTTCGACACAAAAAAATCCTAAAGTTGAAAAATCTCTTTTCACACCCTATATCTCTGTAATCATTTCCGCTAGACACCAAGTGTGGTGTATCGATGAAATCAGCTCTTCAGTGAGCATTTAAAAATGGAATAAAATACAGGGTGTTCCATTTGAAATAAGAAAGTTGGTATTGGCCACTGTCACATGACACCTCGCATGACACACTCTATATAATTTTATTCTTTTGGAAAAAATGCGCATCTTAAAAAACAAATCGACGTGTCCAAGCGTTTTTCCCAGCACACCCTCATTTATTTGTTGTCGGATTTATTCCATTTGGCTGTTCCACACTGTATATGCACTTCAGGGTATGGTGGGTAGGTTACTATTAAGGTGGGTAGTTGTGGCTGCAAAGTGGAATATTCAGACACACACGTCTATTTTTATAAATCCATAAAGATTATGTTAATCTTCCTCTGAATAGAGCTATTGTTTCTTTCCCCTTTTTTTTTTGTTTACGAAAGGAGAAAATTGAATAGGTTTGAATAGAGCACTTTGAAGAGGTGCAGCTATTTCAATGAGGAATGAAGTTGCGAAATCAAATGATTTTTTTTCCATTGGTGCCCAAAACTCTGCTTGACAATGTTAATAACAATCCGAGTAACAATCTTTTCCTGTGATTGGTTTTGTATAGACCACAGTTTGAAGAATAATATACTAGTGCCGTCACTCTCCAAATTCGGCGTATTCCTTGGTTGATGTTTTGTGTATAGAAGAGGCCCGCTTCGAATACTTCGGAGATGAACAATCAGCATATACACTGTGTACAAGACAAGGAGTGTCGGAGAATACCAAATCAATAAGCATCAAAAGTTGCCATGAAGATGTTACTTCAGTTTTATCCAAAGTTCATCACCAAAGCCAGAAAATAAAAAAAAATTGAAAATCCGGAAAATCATCGACCCTTCATCGCGGAATTTTTCTTCCAGTCAACCAAATCTGTATCTATTGTAGTTTCCGAGATACCCATACTGGCACTCCTTATCTTGGGCACAATGTATAGTTGCTGTAACTCCATTGTATGATATATCCACATACAGGGTGTTTCAATAATGTTGCACAAAAATTCATGTTTCTTTCAAGGCTTGAACTCTCACGTATTAAGATATATGCATATATTTGTTTTTTATTATTTTCTCGAAAATGTTAGGAAAACATCGTCATGAACCAAACATATTGTATTTTTGTAACAAACTTGCCCCGTGGGCACTCCCCTGGTGATGATTCATGGCCAAAAGATACCAACTGAGATATCAACGAAATTCATGATTGTTGTTTAATGATCACGAGCCAATGGACAGGTAAAACTATTTTAGCCCAACAAATCTGACTTCCTGAGTTTCGTACAGAAATAATGAAGCACGGACGTCGCGGTTCATAACGAGGAAATGGAGTCGCCAGTTTTTTGATCATATTATAAGTAATAGACTATATGCTTTTTGAGAAAGTTTATTCAAATCATTCATGTAATAGTTCGAATTCATCTGCGGTCGATTCGGTTTCTGTTCATATCGGTGTGATTTATAATGTTTGATCTGAGATAGTAAAACTTAAAAGGAAAATGAAAATAGGAGACGACAAGAGACAAGGGAATCACGGTTATAAATGAGATCGGATGATGGGCTCTGGATCGCTAGTTTTTGTATAATGAAATGATTTATTTCCAACAATCGAAATTACATGTGAAGAAAGTGTAAATTCTAACAACATTTTGGAAATGAAAAAAAAGTCAGAGGTAAATGAGAGTTATAGGAATATCTATGTATAATTCAGATCCGGTGATAGTTATTTCAAGTAACTTGAATCTTGAAACGATTTCTCTGTTTCCTTAAGATTCTTATAGTTTGCAAATTCTGTATTTTTCATCTTGATTCTAGAGAATGAATGTTATTCATTATACAGTACTAGTGATGATAACTATGATGATGATCACCAGTATAACATGATGAAAAAATATGAAGAAAAACATTTGTTAATTCATTGTCGGATTGTGTTAGGGGCGAAGTTATCAGGTGGCCGAGTTATTAGTTTATTAGTTCCACAATGTTCATAATGACTGAAAATTAATTCACTATTTCTATTGAATAAATACTAGTTGAAGGTGTTATGAGTATAGTATTGAGTTTTGTCTGGAATAGTGTTCAATCTTGACATTAGGCAAATCATTCTAAATTAGGTAAATCATTTCAAATTACTAAGAGAGTTCAACGAAAAATTTCAGAACAATAAATAGCAATAGCAATTTTGTGTCCCATTTCTAATGACCGAAGCATTCATCAATCAATCAAGAACAACAAACGAGAAAAAAACACTTTTCTCATTCGGATTCAGAATGTAGTGATAAAGAGACACAAAAAGATGCACGAGTGGAGAATATACGTGCGAGAACATCAAAAAACATTGTTAAAGTTTAGAAGAATCAATATTTACCAATAGTAGAAAACGTGAAGAAAGAGTATGAAAATCAGTGCAAGGATATCGGGGCATCTCATATCGGTAATGTAAATTAGTTCATCATCAGTGATGATGAAGACGATGATATTTTTTGAAGAGAAGAGATCCGAATACTGAAATGTCAACTGAAATGATGAATATTACAGAGTTTTTTAGTGCCTTGTGTTGTGATAACTAGGTATATAGGTACTTCTAATGGACTATATCGACACCTAAACTAATTCACAACACTTCAGATATTGCATGAACTCGTGAATTAATTCATATTTGTTCATAAATAATATCTGGACATGAGTATATTAATTTTTTTAGGTCTCTAAAGGTTTAATTTCAAGCGCAGTGACATTTTGGGGCAGATCACAAATCTGTCCTTACTACAAATATATTGAGATAATTTTCAATAACATCTACTTCATTTTCTAAAAACGAGGAGAGATAATCCCACAAGAAGCTGAAAAATGATTGTATCACCTCCTAGAATAACTTACAGACAGTATGAGTGTATTTACTCAAATATTCACTTTTCCGACCCTGGACGTCGGCAGTACCCATTGTTTACGCCTATTTGTCATCTTGTAAGTTTGAAGTAAACTATACTTCTTTCTATCCGGCGCTAGATTCCACTTTCCAGCAGACTCTTTCTTCTCCATCCTGCTACTCGCGACCAGCAGGAGTAAAGCCAACGTCAGCCTCACTCAGTCAGTCTAGTATGGTGTGAGTCCGCGTTAGATATTGGTCGTCTGTCGATTCGCGTTGGCTCGAAAGTCGCGACCTCGTGCTTGTGAAATGTAGTTCCGTCACAACACCGAAAACAAAAGAAATCTCCAGCGTGAATCGAGAAGGCATGGCATCTCCTGTCGTGGATTACTAGGTTTTATACGGATTACCGTAAGTTGTTTCGTGCAGATTCTAGTCTTTCTTTGTTTTAAGAGGCATGGCCGATTTGATTTCAGCATCTAGACGTGAAATCGCTTTCGATTTTCAAGGTTCAAATACTCGTTTCGCAAAGCGAACCCGTACGGATTTTTCTTCTGTGTTATGTTAACGATTACTGGACCGATAATGTAGCAGGAGCTTGATTTGTATTCGACGTGTTTGAATATTCATTCTTCAGAACACTTTCTTGTTTGCTCTTTGAAGTTATAACACTGGGTCTTTATGAAGGTGATGTTATATTGTAAATATCACTCAATAATTCCGATATCAATCATACAAAATGTGTTAGCGTTGATGTGGTACAACAATATAATGGGAATACCAGTAGCTGAACACTTGTACGAAAACATTATAATTTTTTTTTCCCAGTTGGTGTTTAGAATATTTGAATCGTGAAAGGAAATAAAGGTATAGTACGATATACAATAAATGACATGCATGCGGATATCCGTGCCATTCATCGTAGAGGGGACTACCAAAAACCAAGGGACTTGGACAAGGGGTTTAAACTTGGCGTAATTTCAACGTATCAATCTTCACATCAGAGCTAATATGCCGGATAAGCGAATAACTATTATATATATTTTCCAATTCCTACTTATGTGGTCTTTAGAATAAGTAATGTGCTAATAATTCATGCTCTAATAGTAAATAGCCTGATGAAATCAGACTAAAACCTCGATATCTAACAAAACAAATTTAAAATCTGACGTATTTTAATTAATCTCCGTTGATTGTTCATCTGGTCCGAAGATCAATATCGTTTCATCACGTGCCGAGCTAACATAATTATTAAGATGCATATATGGAAAATCTTGACGTTTAGGAAAAACTATGGGCGATTTTCATTGCCACCAAAACCAAAGACTACAGAATACAGAAGGAAGGGGAACCACCCACATCAAGCTATGCCAAGTTGGGATGATAACTAAACATTCTATTGTTTCGTGTTCGAATTTCCAGCACTTGCTTCACCATCATATATCAAACAAAATGAACGATATGTCTTAGATTGAGATCGTGAATGTTCTTGAGATGCAAAAAATGCAAGAAATGTGTCCTCGGTTTCGTAATTGAAACGAACAGAATCTCTCACTGAGGCTGCTCATGAAAAGCTAATTGATGAGAGAAACGATGACATCAATGTATTTACACATCACGACACTTTAACATCAATTCACAATATTTTGCCCTAAACCTTTTGGTCCAGTTAAATCCAGATGGTGCACCAACTCGTAAAACTCATGTATTGACACTCACAACTCAATCGAGCAATTACCTTGTGAAGCAGAGAAAGGATTGAAGGAAGAAGAATTAAGGACTCATTTCAGTTAATCATTCCACTACGATTTGGACAAAATATCAAGAGAATTTATAAACTGAAGGACTGGGATAGTCATTCATGAAACGTGAACACCACGAGGAATACATTCCGAGTAGGAATAGAATAAACCTACAATATCTTTTCGGATTTCCTAATGAGTCCTTCAGGAATTCTCAGTGAATTCTTGTCGTCGTACACAAAACGCTATACACACCTCAATGTATCTTCCTTCCAATGTAATGCATCATTCTTGTCGCTGAAACATCTTGAAATTTTCCACGCAGTTTATGTACATGGCTAACCACTCAAGGTACTTCTTCGACACTCGAAATCTGTTGAACATTCCCACAAGCAAAGGTTACTGCATAGTTTTATTGTAGCTTCAGTCCTAACAATAACGAGGAATATTCGACAGCAGCCTCGGATGTAAGTGCAACATTTTTCTTTCCCGTTCAAATCTGCCACACCTGATGATAGATAGATAGATAATTACTTTATTGGCGGAAGAATATACACTCTTTTAGATGAAGTTCAATTGTACATGTTGGGTAAAATAAATATTTAATACACACAGTCAAATAGTATATGAACCGAGATATAAACAGTCCATCTGTCAATGCATTAGAGCAGTTTGTTTTGTTAAGTCGAAGAGTCTTGAGATAATAAATTGATGATTAATAAACCAAAGGATTTCTCTTTGGAAATGTCGACAGGACAGTATTTGGTGGCAGCCAATATGCATATTTATTTATTTTGAGAATATAAAATTATAACCAATAAATAGCCATATGGGAAAGCTGACGAAGTAAAAGTCATGGTATTGGGCGGAGAAACATTGAAAAATTGGAATATCCTTGGGAATATCTATGTATATGTATGTATATCTATTCAAGTGACTATCTAGAATCGTAGAATGAAATGAAGGTTGATTGAAATAGAGAACAGCGTCCCGTGAATTACTTTACTGTAAGATATCGATGAAAGTATGACACACATTAATAATGTCTTCATCGTCAAATTATCTTCGTATACTGTTCATTTGAGGTGAAATTTTTCGTTGACGATACTGCATTGGCAGTACATTGTTCTTCATATTCACTCCCATTTAAATTATGAATCTATTATTCATCATCTGAGGTAATGTTACCAGTGCCATACACAATTAGTGTTTCATCAGGTGATGGCTAATTTCTATTATTTGATACTGAAACTTCAATGACAAAAACAAATATCAAAAATTACATTATCAAAAAATCATATGAAGTTGAAATCAGCCAATTGAACCAATGCAGATTATCATCTACTGAAGAATTCATGCATATGCACTCATGGTTGAAACTCGGTCAAAACTTACGTTGGAGCAGATTTTAAATGTCGATTTGTGGCAGTTTCTGACATTTCAGAAAAAAAATGGAAGATGAATTTTGAAAGAAATGTTGGAGACTTGCTCTATGGTGAATCATCAGCAATAAGTGATGACCAAGTAAAAGGTGAGGCATATTTTGGAACTCATCGAGAATTAAAGTATTACCAAAAAGGAGAATACGAGATTCTTTGATTGCTACATTTTGTTGTGAAATGCCTTCAAGAACATCCTCTATTCACCATTACCTGGAGAAACCGAGGAAGAAATATACCGTCTATTCTATGTTATCAGCTGAGTTATTCATGGTATTTTTTTTTGATGTCCTAACGTTTAGTACAGTTGGTTCTCGGTTTCCTTCCGTTTGGAGAATGCGATAGGCCGGAGTGCAGAAATGTCCGTTCATTTCTATACAATTTGCATCTCAAAAAATGTGTAAAGAAACATGGAGGTGGAGTTTGAACGCTCATTAATCACCCTCTTCAATATACAGTTAAATGGAACATTAGTCATTATGAGTCCATTCAGCAAAAATCATTATGAAACACTTCATCCGCACCTTCGAAATGCTTTTGTCCACTTCCGTCATGTGGTTGTAAAACTATTATCAAACTTTCCGCTTCAACACCCAATGATTCTTCAAAGCAAAAAGTGCGGTCATCGTGGCTACGTTGTATTTACTAAACAAATATTAACAACGAATGGCTAATGGCACTAGAATATATAATGATGTGATCTACAATTGTTAACTTTTCAAGACTGCTCTCTCGACTGCTCTGCTCGACTTGATATTTAATCTGGAAAGGAAAAATCTGAACTATTCAACCGATCAAAAAACGGCTGAATGAAGTACCAGCAATAAGAATGTCTTCCAAATAGTGTTGTACAGTCTGTTACAAATTCTCAATTCTGTTACAAAATCTACGTTTACCCTAATTTATAATGATGCCATTTCATTAGTAGCTTCTCATGAAGCTTACAGGATTTTCCTTAGGGCTGTTCTTCTATTCTACTCCTGCAGTTGATATCGATATCTGATTTGATGATATCTGGTCTGATGATATAGTCACCTTCAGCTTCCTGAGTACTCATCAACTCTGAGATTGAGTATCTCTTTGGATCTGTTGAATAATTCAGTATTTCGGAGTTCGGATATTAGAGTACAATAAATCACCAAATCGAATAACTAATGTCCAGATTCCGCTACTAGATTTTTAGTAGACTCCGATATCTCTGATTTTCTCCCAATGTAATCTAATGAAACGATCGTGCTGTCAACATATCGATCAGAACAAGAAATATCCTTGTCATGCATGCAAGATGTATAGTCAACTATACTTGTCTTTTGTTTTGTATCGTTGACCTGGTTTTCTAATGAAAATCAAATGTTGATATTTTAGGAACTTGATCGTTGATGTCTAAGTTCCGATAATGTTCCTGATGAACTCTGATGACCAGTTCAACATGGGCAGTTGTGCATTATGCATTTTAGATCAGGAATAGGAGAGCAGAAACCTCTGAAGGTTCCCGATACCAATCTGTTTTCTGTATGATGCGCGATTTGTTGATATTTTGTTATAGATGTACTGCTCTACGTCAAATGGTTTTCTTTTGATACTCTCAGAACGTTTGTTCATCTGAATTATATTCACACAATGATATAAATGAACACAGCGTTGCCTACAAATATATGTTAGATGGCCTAGTGGTTAGCAAACGGGTTCGAATTTCGAATCCCATTCAAAGATAAACTTTTTCCTAATTGAAATAGGTTGAGTTAGGGTCAATTGTCGAACGTT
Organism: Gastrophysa polygoni; assembly: GCA_963576655.1. Taxonomy (NCBI): domain Eukaryota; kingdom Metazoa; phylum Arthropoda; class Insecta; order Coleoptera; family Chrysomelidae; genus Gastrophysa; species Gastrophysa polygoni. The sequence continues at coordinate 4,814,924 of OY755087.1, forward strand.
GAGTCTATATCGGCACCGAACATATCGAAGATATCGGGATTTCTGAAGCAAGCATAATAGGTTTGAAGCTAAGGCTAAGATCTTGTGTCTCCACCAAGTGATGCCATACCTGCTATACGAAGAAAAGTTACACTGGTATCGTGGTTTCATAAAACCAAACATTTTTTTTTCATTTTGCTATGCATTTGAAAATTAGAGGAGCATGTTATCACCTATTTCTAACAACTGAGGTTAGATAATATTCACCTGATATTTCCATGCAGCCTTTAAGAAATTATAATACTGACATGATTATAGGACCTCTGATAGGACTCATAACGGCGCGAAGCACCCATATCAACGCTATTTTTCAATGTTCCATGTCATTTAGGTTATTTTTCACACAGTGGTTTTCTAAATATTTTCATCTATATTCAAACTCCGTGCTTAAAGCTTCCTTCTGTACCGGTTTCTTCCATAGCAAACATTATGTTCATTGCCGCAAAATAAGAACTAATATGTGGAAGGTCCAAAACTCTTCGTAACCGGGAAATCACAGGAACATTTGAATCCGGTAGATTGTCTGCATATTCTGGGACTTTCAACATCTTAATACCGAATTCTTGATATCGCATACTGCATAGGTATATGACGCTCATAGATTCATGATATGGATCTAAGATTCATTTTGTTGCAATAACACCAACCAAATGATTTTTATGATGGCATGATGTAATTTTCACATCAATCTTATATCTATACCAAAATTACAAATTTCTTGCATATAAAAATTTCTGAAAAATTCATAATGGGAGAGATACATTTTCTGACCGCCTTCAAAGGTTTTCAAATTTCAGTGATATTATTTTTGGCTAAATAAACAATAAAATTAGAAATTCTCGAAACAAGTCGATTTTGGATCTCAATTTCCTATTTTTTCAAATCATAATCTGATGTATAGGGTGAACCACCAGCGTGTGATGACATCATCACCATTTTCTTTAAATGGACCCCTTTTTTCAATTTCCGAATTGCCTTTACTTGCCTTCAAATTGGTACAGAGTGGGCAACATTGCAAAAAAAATAATGATAATTGATTATGGAAACTCACACGTTACTGAATGTAATGAACAAATTGAATTGAATTGATAGCTAAGTTAGTATTTGAATTAAATGGAATTACCTAGTTATGTAATCGAATGATAAAATGGTGAAAAATACTGCCAAACAAAAATATTTGTATAGTTCATGGGCTTGGATCATTAATAAAAGCTGTTAGATACAATGTTAAGAATTAAGCAGGGCGTTTTTTAAAGTTTATTAAAGTAGTTGTATAACAATACGTAATTTCATTGCATGTGTTTATTACGTTTATTCTTTATTTTTTACTTTGTGCGTTTCTTGAATTCGAGTTTTTTGGTCCACTCTTTACCAATTTGAAGCAACGTATTATACATTTTTGGAATCAGCTCAGCAAGGGCAATCCGGAAATAGATAAAAGGGGATACTATTTGAAAAAAATGTTGACGACGTCATCACACGAGGGTGGTTCACCCTGGATGTTAGATTTTGATTTGAAAAAATAGTAAATTGAAATTAAAAATCGAAATTTTATTGTATATTCAGCTGATAATGAATTTAAGCGTTACTTCATGGACGCACTGTATACAGGCTATCGGACACCCATCGTATCAGTGAAAACAAGTGAACATGATAAGAAAATTCTCTTCCATCAAATCGCTGTGTAGTTTCGATATAACATTCTTGAAATAATCGTACAAAAATGCGGAAGCATGTACTGTATATCATTAATCTCGTAGATTATCAACAAAAGCTTTTAGAGACATGATGCATGGGTTCTTTAGTACGAAAATAGCTCGGCACGACTAACAAATTTCGCGTGGTCGATGAACTCACGCCATTAGGTTAGGCTAATGTTGGTGTATAATCATGATGTATATTATTTTTCTTCAACAACCAGTTGCTGATTCTGAAATATCGTCGATCTTTTTTTCAAATAGCAACCTCGGCAGTAGTGTCATCAACAGTTCTGAGATTCATATGATAACACTGATGAAAATTGAAAACAGTCGTTAATTAGTTAGGATGGGTATTTTCATTTCATTTAGATATAATCTACGGAAATGAAAAGATAAATATCTACTCGATGTCATTTGTCTTTAAAGAAAACATAATAAATGATAACGCTAATTTATTCTTGAAAAACAACTCTTTCATTATTTTAATTATATGCTCTCTATTAAATATCCTTAATGTAGTCGAAAACTTTATCAAGAACGATAAAAAATGAAAAAAATTCCAACCAACCAACGTTTAGAAAATTCATTCGAGGCTATCACTTTATTTGTTTCTGGCACCACTCTGCAACAAAAATATTTGTTGCTCGGCTTCTTCTTCAGTTGATATCAACACCAACTAGTTAAACATTGTGCCACCGAATATGTAGGTGATCTGAAGGATGCAGATAAAAGTGTAGACAACTAGAACTGATGGTGAGCAGCCAATTAGTTTTATTATTTTCAGAGTATTCCTTCTGACAAGGGACCATCGAGAATTTGCTCGTATGAGACATTTTGAATACTCTTCGAGACTCTGAAACTTAACATCTTTCAAAAGACATATTATATCGCACGTTCAGAGAAATAGTGTGGCAACAGAGACCGAATTTCGAGGTCGATAGTTCCAAAGCAGCATGACATTTTGTTGAGTCCAAGAGGCACTGTGTGATAATGAAGAAAATAAATCATAAATCTTTTTTTTCCTCGGATGCTGGTCTGTCTCCAGCCACACTCTAGCCTCCTGGGCTTATTGTGTATTCCGATATACCCTTTTTACAGCACCCACTCCATGACTTTCGATCCCTGTACAAGTCTGTACAGGTTCTTCACTGGTTGGCTGTCGGATTCTCCAGTGGTTAGTCTGGGCTGCCCGAATATTGCTTGTCTTTTGCGGTCCAGTGCCTCGTATTCTGACAACATGTGTTTGGCCGTTTCTGTTCTCCATTGTAAAGCCCCATTTTGTGCAATTGTCCTCTCGTTGGACTATGACCAGTGAGGAGTCCTGTTATTGTCCTAACTTGGTCCTACTCATTTCGAGTAGCTCTTCAGTTTTTTTGTCGACGGTCCTTCGACAGTCGTTCCAGCGCTCTCTCTGTTTTTGCTTAGTCCAGTCCCGTATGTATAGCCTCGGACTGTTGTTTTCGTAACCCCTAGGACGGGTTCTGGGCCGATATATGGAGTTGGTGAGCCGTTTTTAGCTAGTTCATCCGCTTTTTCGTTTTCAGTATTTGCGTTAGGGTAGGTTCGTATTTTGTCGTTATTTTTTGGATTCTCCCTGATTCTAGGAGATTACCGACATATCCTCAAACACCCCATAGGATACAATAGCAGAAACTGTTACTCACAATATAACAGGCCAGCATATGGATATTTGGAAACATTATAACGTATGAGCAGAGAAAAATCACATCATTGGGTAAATAAGGGAACAAATCAACCGTACACTACCATCATGAAAAAATGAGATGACAAAATGCTGTAATCAACCCAACGCACATTGGAACTGGATAAAGGTACTATCGAAAACAAAAACAGATCAGTTCAGAATTAAAGATGAAACAGGAAACAGCAACCAAACCAAAGTCAATCTTATTCTCTCGACCAAACAAGAGAAAAAGATAATGTATGAATAGAACAAGAATTGATTCCAAAAACAGATGAGACGCAAGAAGAGATGGAGTATGGTAGAAAAGAATAGAAGAGATGAAAGAGAAAGAGCAGTGCATCGTTTCCAATGTTTACGTGAGATTCTTGATAACTGTTGATCAGAGATATCTTTCAAATAGCGATTTCTGATGTGGAGAACGATTATTACCATTCAATGCTAATTATTGTCATGCAATAGGAACGCAACGCATCATTATATATCCGATTTGGCGTATTAGCAGAGAGATTAAGTAGAGCATTCCAAAGTTTTATAATAAAATCGTTTGTTTCGTAAGACATGTTTGTTTTTATTTTTAGAGGTCATCGTAACTACTCCAGAAATTAACACATTTTAATGATTGTTATCTATGGTATTCATTCACTGATTGGCACCAACAGTTGTTGTTTGGACTCGATCTGATCTGATTCAGTTTCTCGAAAACGTACGGTATGGCTTCATCGTATTTTATTGGAAATTGACGTTCAAAGACGCCATTTGACACTGGACATGGGAACTGGACCTTATTGGACGGGATTTGTCGAGATAGACGGTATTCAATTCTTCTTGCTTTATGGTCTCGAATACGGATTCGCTGGATTTAATAATTTCATCAATAAAGGCATGAACATATAAGATAAATCTGATTTTACTCCCGAAAAATATAAGATACGTACTCGTTCATGGAGAATAACAGTATAATTTGTCCAATAATTTAATATTCTCATATCTTATTCTGAAACATACAGGGTATAAATTCGTACTAAATAGATGGGCATTGGCAAATGAAATGAGTCGTATTTTCTTATATAGCATTCAGAAAGAGATATAATCTATTATGAAATAATAAAATTAGTATTCTTCGCGATATGGACTGAAGAATATTCCAAATTATGGATGAACATCAACAAATAGGATACATGAAATCTGATACAGAAATGCAGATATTACAGCTCGGACTACAAATTCTTAGTTAATAGATGGGCTTGGGCAAATGAAACGAGTCTTATCTTCTTAGCATCCAAAAAAAGATATAATCTGTAATAAAATAATAAAATAAGTATTCTTCGCGATATGGACTGAAGAATATGAAAATAGGATACATGAAATCTGGTGGCAAAATGCAAAAATTACACCTTGGACTGGAAATATGCCGACATTCGTGAATAGTACGAAAATTGGTCATACGAGGTCGGGATTGGATAGAGTGCATCGGGATTATCTAATACTAATATATGACGCATCGCCTATGATAATATTGAAACGAGAACGGTGCATAATGATAGATACACTTCTGCAACGAAAGAATGGCAAATGACGGATGACATGTGACAAAAAGTTAATACCAAAACATATTACAAGTAAATAATTAGAACTATACAAAACTAAGCAAACGCAGAAATTCAGATAATTTAGGTGCACAAAAGTAAAAGCTTCAAATTCCAATAAGAAATTAAAAAAATTGTGGCCATATTGGAAAATAAGAACCAGTTATGTGCTTGACATATATTGGACCTAGTGAATAGTAAACAGTTTTCCAGCTCATTGTGGATTCAGTGAAACCCATAGAGATGGCCAAATTCTCGATGACAGAGTGCTAGTAGCAAATTAAATATTGAACCACTCATTCACTAGAAAAATAGTAATGAAAGAAAGTTTCAAATGAAAAATACAAAATATCGGTAATATATTCTAGGTAAAGACCGCTCTACGATTAGTGGCACAGATATCGCCAGGGCGTATATCCGTCTGCGTGCCATTTATTGTGTATATTATTTCACTATAGGTAATGGATACGAACCGGAATTTGATAGTTTGTGAAATATAACTTTCTACATCTATCAAAAATTTCGTTTTACGAATAAGTAGCACAGCCGGCAGATTAATTTTACTTTTTTCTTGTGAGGACATTGGTACTGGAGGCCAGACTGAGATGATGATCTTAGATTTTTTCACACTTCTACAACGAAACGCCCTTGAATGCACATATATTTATCGCACTAAATGATCTATAAATAAATAATTCGAAATGATGTGTTATTTTTTGAGTCATCAAAAACATTACACATAATTTTCCGCTTCAATGGCTTGTGTACGACGACGGTTATTGGTACGCCATTGAAATTCCCCCAAATAACAAATAATTTTCGAATTTCTCATACAATGTGAAGTATAAGTAAATGCTCTCTCGGAATTTTTCTGCGATTTGTCGTTTTTGCGAAAAAAAAAATGAAAACCGTTGATTTGTTCAAGACTATTAATGTCATTTTTGAATAATACAATTCCGGAATGAAGCTAGTTGTCCTGGAATATGTCAATTGGTTTCGGAAACGATAATCAATTCGTCCCTTTTCCTTGAACTGCAACACATTCGTAAAAGATTTTTGATCATAGTCTTTCAAACAAACTATCATTGATTTTCCATGTAAAATAATCACACCCTTTATAATTGTATAACAACTCTCCTATTGAACATTTATTTTGTAGGTGACAAAACGTTGTATTGGATATCAATTTTCAGTTCATTTCATTATATATGGCTTTCGACAAAAAAATTTCAGTACTATTCGGTATGAAAGATAGTCACGAAATTGGATAGTCACGAATGGTGCCTCACTTCTGATGGAAGCACCCCAGTATCTTCTGTAATTATTTAGTTATGATTCTGAAACTCACAGATATATATATAGGAATGCTATATAAAGATACACAATAACCTAGTGGAGTTATCTTCATTAATAATAATTCAGTAATGGAACCACCGACATCTCCGGAAAATGATCGTAGGGGGCGAGATAGATCGAACTCTCTAGAAACACTGACAATTTTTTTATCTTTCTAGATTTTCATGGGATTTCCTCTTTTAGTTTGTAAAAAACAAAAATAGAAGTTACAATGATTATTTCAATATATTTCTAGGAAGGACATATTTGTGATCAGCCCTAAAATGCTACTGCCCTTGAAATTTAATCTTCAGTTATTTAAAAGATAAATTCTCTATTTCACAGTTGACACCTTGTTCTGAAATAAATGGATGAATACCATAAGTTATTCGAGGAGGTGGTATATTCATTTTTCTAATTTTTGTGAAATTTTCTCTTCTCGTTTCTTAAAAAATTAATATAGGAATCATAATAATAATTATACTGTCTATAACTAGAAATAATCATCTCAAAATATTCATAGTAGGGACAGATATATGATCTGTCCAAAATGCCACTGCGCTTGGAATTCAACCTCCAGATACCAAAAAGAGACATACTCTTTTTGGCAGTGACACCTTGTTTTTGAAGAATGTTTGGAAAACATATATTAAATACATATATTAAATAATTATCAATATCTACTCATCTCGAGGTAGTGGATTCTGCTTCCGATTTCAACACAATGAATTGAAATATTTTTCTTCGTAAAGTTCGTAATGTTCGTCTATAACACTAGAAAGTGACAGTTGTCAGATAGAGAAGAAATATTTTTGGATACCTGGTGATTTTTTTTTTCTTCAATTGATCTTAAATGTACCATCTTCATATTTAGTTTCAGAAAGTGAATGCAGTGTTATATCTAGCATATCAACTGAAAAAGAGACAATATCATCGTCTCCGTTCAGAAGAATTCAAGCAGATCTTTTGATTTTTCTTTTTTGGTTGTTCTTCTTTTTCTATGATCTCAATAACTCATATGTTGCCCATATCCAGTGAAGATATGTTCAGCTAATTTTGTATTTGTCGATAGATATCTGCTAGTTTCACCTGTATAGTATTTTCCACAAACACATGATGTACTTACTGTGAATAAAATTTTTTCAATGATTGTTCTTCAATACTTGGTTTTGTATGAGTTAGAATAGATCTCATTGTATTTTCAGTTTTGAATATTGTTGTCCCTCTGAACTTGTCACTAGAATCCTACCTAAATAACTACGAAAGATACAGGGGTGCTTCCATCAGAAGTAAGACACACTGTATATCACTAGCAGCAATATTCTAATTCGCAATTGAATTGAAACTATAATATAATTACAATATGCCATTCGTACCCACTCGACCAAACAAAAATAATAGTTACAGAGTTTAAAAGGCGTAGCATTTCATGTCGCAGCTTGCAAAACAGGTCAGACACAACCAAATCGGCCATGCCTCATTACTCCGTTTGTATAGGAACATCTTTCGTAAACGCACGTAATATTATTTTCAGATAGTTCGACAATATGTCAACATTCATTAGCTAGCTTGCAGTATCTACAATCGAAGCGAACGATATGAAGATTAGGCATTATCCAGGGAAAGCTGTCGTCAATGACCCAGCATGGCTGGAAATGGACGTATCTTCCAGCGCAAGAGGCCAACAATACGCAGCGAATTGGGAAGACACGCAAAAATCCCTGTCCAACAATAGCTCAACTTCGAATTCTTGGGATAAATACAGCCAAAGTGGAACGATATCTAGTAGGCTAGGACAGTACCAAAGCTTGTTGGATGAGATCAGTAAAGACGAAGAAAATTACGCAGTGCCTGTGAAGAGCGGTCGCGATAGCATCCGATTGAAATATCACAGCGACAAGTACCTGACCAAGGTGAATTCCAAGAATCTGAGGGAACTCGATGAGGAGGTAGAAAGGTATTTTCTACCATCCCAGTCGAGGCATTCACATAGCAGAGAAGAAACTGCGGTAGCTCCAAAACCGAAACCAAGAAAGAAACTGATGGCTCTACAAGGTCACAAGGAGAAGTTCAATGCTGTCATAGACGACTTTCAGAAACAGCTCAAGAAATCAGTCAGGTTCGACGAAGTAGAAACCGAAATAACGAACAACAGTGACGAAGACTTGTATGCTAGCTCGCCACCGATAGTGATTGACGGTTTGATCAAAAACCCAGCCGATACATCTGATTCGGAAGAGGTTACTCACGAGCGTGTCCACACTTGGATAGACGACCAGAACAAATACATACAAGTGGAGGATCGCAAATGCACGAGTCTGAAGAGAGCAGACAGTGGATACTACGAACACAACGAGAAACCAAGACAAAGGCTGCCCCCGAAGAACATCTACCCTTCCTCGTCATCCAGTGATCAGTGCTCTGATGACATCAAAGTCGGCGATGATGACTATAAGGAGGCGTATCATAGCCTGTACAAAAGCGGTTTCGCTCCCAAACACAGGGTGGTCACTACCCAGCCCAAACCTCGCGAAAGAACCAAACCAGTGTCGCCCAGTTCGCATAGGGGAGGGGGTGATTCGAACGATTTTGTGATACCGAGACCGAAATTGCTAGTGCCAGTTCATACGTACGCGATCAGGAAAAGGAGGACAGGAAATTTGTTGTCCGAGTGCTACGATTCCGATTGTAATAGTGCGAAGGAGTTTCAATGTGAAGAGAAAAAGAAAGGTACGATTAGTTAAGTGATCATTAATGGATGTTGATTTCACGTCGAGTATGTTCATAATAGAGAACTATTATTTCGTATGAGGTCTAGTAATTCTGAGGAAGATATTCCTCATTTCCACTCATCTACTTTTTGCAGTGCGCTCTCGTTATTTACATTGATGATACTGATGGGCACCAATCAGTGCCATGAACATATCTATAATTCATTGTATGATGTATAGAAATGACAGCTTGACTGTTGAAAATGCTATGAATATGATAAAAAGGTGTGATTTGAATGAAATATTGACTACGGTTTGTCAAACTCGGTGTCATATCAGACCTATGAGAAAACCAAAAGGGATGTATGACTCCGTTTCCGGAAAAGTTCTATCGTTCTTAAATAAATCCATATTTTCGAAATCTAGAATAATTTTGACTATAATTTTGTACAAAATTCCCAATAGTTTTTTTGAAATGTCGTTTATTCGATAACCACATTCTGCCCTACCATTGATTCCCAAACAACATAGAATAGTATCGTTAACTTTGTTGACTATACTATTCACCATACAGTTCTCAGAGAATAGTCAAAATTAGCTGAGAGGCAGCATATTTGCAAAAAATTATAATTCTTCTCTGAACGTCACAAGTTGTATCATAATTCTTTTACTTACGCAGCATATCTCTTCTTAAAATCGCATAAAAAAGTTGGGTGTACAATTAGAAAAAATCAAATCTCTTGTCAATTTGTTTGTCAATAAGGAATTAATTAGAAAATGCTGCTGCACAGTGGCTGGGGCAACAATACAAGTCAACAGTCCAACAATCATTGATTGGGAGATTCTGATAATACACAAACCCAATGAGCGGCTGAATTTTTTGTAAATTTTTCTAAAACTTGCACGAATCGCAAATACTTACTAATGCATACTTTCGAAGCAGTTGTGTGGTGGAATAATTAGATTTTTTTATTGCAGTAATGTCATAGGTTAGGAGCTCGATTGAAAGTGGTGTAAAGTGGAAAGTGTGATAACCTTGGTCAATATTCATAGTAATCCAAGAGAGTTATGTGTAAAATTGAACTGTTTGCGAGAACTGTTACGATGGATTAGCAAATATGGTACGAGTATAATACCGATAACTATACCGTAACGATATATCGGAAGCTACGAGTAAAATTAGAATTCTCTATAGTGCTAGCCAAAAGTCCCCTCCCTCTTTTTTGTCTCATAATGAAATGTGCATACATTTTGAAGTTTTCATACCCTGTCCTACCACATCCTTGATCGAACTGGACAATTCGTCTGCAAAATATTTGTCTACTCTGTGAGCATTCATCTTTTCAACTTGAGAATTTTCATCTTTGTGTTCCCAGCTTAGTATCATTGTATTATTTTTCACATCTGTGAGAGCAGAAAGACCTATCGTTTGATTAATTGCAGTAACAATTTTACTTTGCATAGACCTCGGTATAGACTGAAGTTTTGCAGTACAGTCGTACCACAGAAGTGCTTCAACTTCAAGTAGCAAATATTCTATATTGTTTCTGAAACTTGTTACTTGTCTCATTTCATGCGATGATTTTTTTCCGTTCAAAGCATGTTCTGAAAGTGAAACCTTATATAGTGAACTGATACTCTCACTGAAACCACTAAAATTCATTCAGTAAGATGATATGGGAATCAGTGCCAATCCAGAAATATAAATTTGTGCAACGAGACGTTGGCTATCATAACTATATATATAACCGGCAGTTCTTTTTGCCCCAATTTCAATAAATGGCTGGGATAAAGAATGAGGATTCAGATGAGTGACATGGAACATGATATTCAAATGAATGACCCTGCTAGAGAAATCCACCGTTCTCTATAATTTATAGAAAAATCAAAAATTCGTATTTATGAAAATGAGTTGCCTTCCTAGTAGAAAGAAGGAATACGGGTATTGCAAAATGCAATGTAGCGCCGAGGTTAGAACCTCATGTTGTGAATCAGATTCGAATGGCAACGAAAATATTAGTATTCATAGGTCAATTTGAATTTAGAGACTGAGAAAATATGATATTTCGCATAGTATGAGTAATCGTCATGATGCTATTTCTGTTTTGTCGGAAGACTTCAGAAAACTGACCATTTGGATGGATTTCTAACTCAGACCCAGTTTCCTCTTTTTCACAAAGAAATTACCTCCGTTGAACTCATTAGGAGATTCCTGATTGATCAGTGATCTGTTTCGTAACCAGTATTAAAAATATAGATTGAACTCATCATTTTGTTGCAAGGAAAATCAATTTCGAATCTAACAATTTTGTTTCATCGTTTTCTGATTAGGAAATTTAATATATAAATTCCACCAATAATTAATACAATAATTCCACCAATCGAGCTTCCAACTCTAACCAATTTAAACTTCGATGTTTCTGTTTTTCGATTACTCGAATCCTGATCGACTATTGAATAGAAAGTTTTTTCCAAACTGGTGAAAGTTAATGTATTGTCAGATATATCTCTAGAAATGCAAATTTGAGACTGAATAGCTATGGGATATAGATATACATACCTCGTGATGCAACAGAATATTGGACATCTTCTGAATCAGATATTTTGTTTTTCCTACTTTGGTAGTGTATAAAATTATGATATATCTAGATAACGATAACGACTCACAAGAGGAATCATTAACGATTGGTATAAGCAAGCAGTCCTACAGTGACCATGCTATTATAATTCCATTCCATCCAGTATAACTCTGGACGTGCCAATTCTCAGGAGAAACATAAATATTATCTGGAAAACATATGTAGAGGAGATATCGTTATGTGCAGTCTTGCTCAATGTAGCTCTCACCTCTCAAATTTATTCCAATTACAATAACTGATCATACAGATTATTCGAAAAAAAAGCACCAAAAATGTAGAAATGAAAGGATAAGATGAGATAAAAGTAAGTGAACTATGAATTAAATATAAACAAAAATATATAGAAGGAGAAACAGAAAGAAAATCTGAATGAAATAGAACAAGAACAAAAAAATATGGACACACAGAGAAAAAAAAGGCGATAAAAAGAACTTAATAGTGAAATGAAGAGGTGAAAGAGGGGAATCAACTAAAGGATGAAAAAAATATATTCACACCGAAATAGAAGATACCGAAGATATAAGAGATAAAATATATAAGGTAAAAAAATAAGATACAAAATATAATAAAGAGAGAATATTATCGAAAATGTCCAAAACCTGAAGGAAAAAGGAAACAAGGGAGGATCGGAATAGAATCATAGGAGAACTCTCGCTTGCTAGAATACAAGAGGATTGAAGGAGGAAAGATTACAGGAATCATAACAATTGAAGATAGAGTAAATCAAATTCGAACGAACACGGCAAAAGTTCCTGTTGAATGGTTTCTACACAGAGAAATCCATAGCAGATGAATCAAATATATTACACCAATAATCAACCTTACATATATAGAAAAAACACGAAGAAAATGTAGGTACAATATGATTAATTGTTAAAAACAATTGAAGTAGGAGGATGCAATGATTTACGTCATATATGATGAGGAGTGTGATGATGGTGAGTATGATGGTTTTGGAAAATAATGAGATGAATAATATATTTTTTTATCTTTGGACAACACGAAAGGGAAACCTATAATGTTCGAGGAACATCATGTCAGCCAGCGGTGGAATTTTGGGAGAGAAGGAAGGTGTTGGATTTTTTCTTGAAAGTTTGGAGGTTGTAAGCATCAGGAAAGACTTCACTAGGCAAATAATTCCACAAATTTGCCGTTCTATTGAAGAATGATGTTGTTGATGATGATGAATGATGTTCGACTGGGAAAGGAAAAAAAATACCAAACTGGAAAATATCCTGAGTGATATAATGAAGTTGCTACACCAGTCTGTCATTATTCATGTCGAAATGGTTGAAGTGAAGATAAATGTTCATGGAACGAAATTAATTGTAATATTTCCCACTGCCTAGTGCTCTTAGAAATGTATCGGAATGGTTTTGGAACAACAGGTATATTTCTTTGTAAAACGATTGCTTACGGATATATATATAATATATATCATGACCCAAAAAACTTATCCGCCTTCATTAGATGACTCATTGTCGATGGCATTTTTTTGTTGTATTATAATGATATACTTATCTAATACAAATCTGGCTATCTGATGGCCTTGGTGAATTCTGAGGTGAATTCCATATTTTGTCAACCGTGAGGAAATCAAATATTACAATATGATTACTATGTGAGTAATTACTTACAACAAACAATATCGGCAGTCAACCATCATTGCCCCAGTTGCTGCTGCTGTTATAGTTCAGCCACTTCGAATTTAGTCATTCTACGTCAATCTATCAACCAACATGCATTAATTGAAGTCAGGTAATCGAGCTCTACGATAAGGTGAATGATTCGTTATGCAATGCACTGCTTTATTTCCTTTGAACTTCGTGCCACAAGAGTCTGCGGGTAAACAAGTGTGCTAGCACAGATATTTTCTGCGGCATGAATATTTTGAACGTGAACTCCATCGCAATATGACGTAATCGAAATTATATTGCTACAGGAAATTCCATGAAAAATGTACACTTCCAAAATAATTAAAATTTCACTTGGTGGTGTTTGAATTATAGTGAACTTTTCATATCACGCAGATATTAAACATAATTCATTTGAAAGTGATGACTTAAATTTTATTTTGAAGATTATGGTGGTCGGTTAGATCTCTGGATTCACCTTAATTAATTCAGAATATGCGATTGGAGTAAATATAGGATTAAGTAATTTTTTCTTATCTGTGGACAACACGAAAGGAAAACCTATAATGTTCGAGGAACATTGTGTTAGCCAGCGGTGAAATTTTGGTTGGAAGGTGTTCTTGAAAGTATCCATGAAGTCATTGAAAAACGGCAGTCAATTGAAACGACCCGAATGAACTGCATATATCTCTTTCTGAAAAACAGTAATGTCTCAATCATATTATAAAACATATTTCAGTGCAAATAAGTAATTATTATTAGTAGGTAATTGGTAAATATTTTGGTTCTGCCACTTTCTGTGGAAGAAAATATCATGAGGAAATCAAATATTCTAAATCATGTGTGAGTAAAGACTTATTCTGATCGAAGTAGTTGGTATTCGAGTTGAAACTTATTCAGACATTCACTTATATCGAATTTACGCACATACCATGACGTTCCCATCTGTTCGATTCACTCTTATTGGATGTAGCTGCCAAATCTAGTGCCAAATCAACTGACTCAAGAAATCATGTAATGATATGACACGTAATCGATCACGATTCATAGATATGTCTCTTCGTATATATTAATCATTCTTAGTTCGAGGTAATAATATAATGTCAAATGAATCAAACATCAGAATTGATTGTTACTTGTCAATTCGTCAATTGTAACATGGATCAGGAATGAACGTATAATCAACAGTGCTTTGACCTTTATATCGAGAGAATTGCATCGACTGTACGGTCGAGGTGATGCAACTGCTGAGAGAAAACCACATAATGTTATTGTTGACGAATCGTTTTCATTGTCGAACCCATTGATGCATGAATAGATCTGTCCAAATATCTTCGTGATGAACCTGCACATTCAACTCACCTGGGACAAGAATAGGCGTTATACTTAGCCTAATGTATCATCTCGTGTATAATGGACATCTGAATAACAGCAGAAAAAGCCATAATTCTTTACTGCAAACCCCTTTTCAATATAATTGAATATTTATAATATAATGATACATACATATATTTGGAGCGATTTCATTCCACATGTTTGCATGTTTAGTATAACGTGGCCTTTTCTCTGTTTGAGAATTCAAACTAAGAACAACCGGATATCTGAAAGTCGAAACTTATAAAAGGAACATATTCATTTATCATGGAAATTCTGATGTTCTTGATAATATGATCAATGACGTCACTGAGATTCTGATGAAATGATACACTACATTCAATTTAATACGAACCATACTGATTTCATTTCGAAACATTGAGTTTCAAGAGAAATATAAATAAAATACTAACATTATTTGAATAAACACTCTAAAACAAGATATACTATTCATTAAATCATTCAATATATTAGGAAAAAGAGGAATTGATACAACAAACAAAACTAAGAATATATAATACAATTGTTATACCAATCCTACTATACGCTCGTGAGAACTGGACAGTACAAAATAAACGCGAGAGTGAAATTTTCTACGAATGCTTGATTTGCAGAAAATGAACTTCGCCCTTTATTTTCTAGGATCTTATAATTTACTATCGATGTAATCATTTTGCTTTTACATGGAAATAATAAATGCGATATTTATTTGATCCTTATTATTATAAATGCAATGGAGATGAAATTCATTAAAAAATAGATGGAAAAACGAAGTTAGACAGAATAAGGAACCAAACAATAGAAGAAACGTTAAAGCAGGAATCAATAACCAACAAAATAACGAAGAGACAATTAAATTGGTATGGACACATGACTAGAATGGATTCAAGCAGAATAACAAAGAAAATACATTTTTTTTATCTGTGGACAACACGAAAGGGAAACCTATAATGTTCGAGGAACATCGTGTTAGCCAGCGGTGGAATTTTGGGAGAGAAGAAAGGTGTTGAAATTTTTATTGAAAGTTTGGAGGTTGTAAGCATCAGGAAAGACTTCACTAGGCAAAGAATTCCACAACTTTGCAAGAAACATAAAGAAGAAGAAGAAGGGAAGACCACGGAAGAAATGGGTGCAACAAATAACAGAGGCAGGAAGAAAAAGAAAAAGGTCGTTGAGAGAGATGAATATACTGACAGAAAATAGGAAATAATGGAAACAATGGGTGAACGACACTCCAGACAATTAGCCCAACTTCGACGCTCAAGAGGGTAAAAGGAAGGGTAGAAAGAATGAAAGAAAGAATTGACACTCGAATTTACGTTAATTTATAACGAGGAACCCTAACCCATGATGGAATATAAGGTTCATGAAAATTCATGCTTGATATGCTTGAGGATGTGTAGGTGAATGTTAAAGCAAGTTATATTACCCGAGATTATACCTAATCACGACAAAATGTTTCTGGGTTTTTCATGAAATCATTATTTCCGAGATTATTGCAATTATTCATGGTAGCTCGTGTTGAATGTAATGCACTGTATATACGATTGAATTCGTGATTGGCAGTAACTGTTTGGAAATATTTACTAGAAGGCGTGAAAAATGCGGAAAAATGTCTGCGGATAATCTCTAATTCAGGTCTCAGATTTAGCTTCTGTTCGAATTTGTATATAATTGATCACATTGCATTCAACAGTAAACAAAAATTATCTATTTCACATATTCTGTTCATAATTACCTTGGCAAATGAGAGACTACTTGCCTAAAAATGTTGTTGCAAATGACAGTGCAATTGTCAGATTGACAGCGGCAACTTTTACAGCGAAAAATGCACAATTTTCTACGTTTTGTTATTTTGTTATTTGGGTTTTTCAAATTCTAAACTGTTTCCTTTAGCAATTTCACTCCAAAAACTGTCAACCTAAAAAACGGTCCACACTCGGTGTCGCGTTTTCAAAAGTTGACAGTTTTTCTCGTCTAACTGCTACATAGGCAACAATTTCTCAAATTTACCCGATGAAATACAAACCTCTCGTGCAATTATGAGTGACAAAAATTCAACACAATGCTAGTTATTTCCTCACTCATTTCCACCACAGTTGTGTATCCAGTAAATACAACGTTCTTGGAACTAGCGGTTATCGACTGGGACAGGAATAATTATTAGCATCAGTTTTTGTTATTGAAATTATAGCTTGCCATTATTTACTTCGACAAATATTGATATATTTTCACCTATATTGCTGTAATCTAGGACTGAAATCCAGTATCGCGCTCTAGGCATGAAGTCTTCCCAGCATTATTATTTCAGGCCGATAAAATAAACTAATCTAGGTGGCTTGTCTCGGAGTATCTATTCATACTAATAGTACGAAGCGATAACATCCTGTTGGAATAATTGCAGGTTTCTGCTACCGATTATATTACATTCATAATACTAGTAAAACGAATCGTCTGTCTATTGACTATCGAGGTATGATGCGTTTCACAATCTACGATCGAATCGATGATTTCCGCAGAATCCGGGTTAGGCTCAAAATTAGACGTAATAAAAAAAAGATAAAAGTGCAACGACAATTATTCGATGTGTTGAACCGTTCTTCTGGTTCAGATGTAGGTCGACTTTATGATATGAGTGAATGTGCTGAATACGTATGATCGGTAATCAGTATGGACGATTTGAAATTACGGTGAGGAAATGATTGTCGATTCTTCAAGTGTCAAGACGACAATTCAAGTTGATGAAATATGCATGAGTATAGACTCGTTCAGAGGAAAAAAACAGATTTCTTGATAGAACTCCACAGGAAAGTTCTTGTCACAAATTTAGCTCTTGATTTTTCCGAAAAAAAGTCTTTCAATTTCATACTGTTGACACATATTTAATTGATTTTTGTTCGATATACAGCACCAGTCGAATCGAAACAGAAATATCCCTCCTTCATAAACTTAGTCGAGTGCCACTCTGTATGGCCACTCTGGATATTTGCTGATGCTGTGGTTTCGAAAAATGACATGAGACTCCTCAAATGTGTATTTTATTCAGGTAGGGGCACCAATGATTTAATTTCACATTTCACTAGAGCTCATCATCAAATGGAAATAACAATATAGTCAGGATTTTCTTCTGATGAAAATAAAACATAATTTTTATCCTATTGGGTATTCTAACCAATATTACCTATATTTGAGAAAATGCATTGTGAAAATGTACATTTCTTCTTGTGATTTCTTGGCAGTTCTGGTATTTGCATATAACATAGATTCTTATTCGTACAGTATATAACGAAATAACAATCACCAAAAATAATCACGTGTGTGTCGCGAAACAAAAAATGCTAATGATGTTAACTGCACTCTCTTCGCTTATACGTTCTCCATATAAATTACTATTAAAAGGGATTGTCTCATATTATTTGAATAAATACTAGGAATAGAATACTGTCCATTCGAAATTGGATATGGAAATTGTGTTGATAGTTCCTATTAACACAATTTGTCTCAATTCTTTTTCTCCTAATATCTTATTTAATCCATTCCATCAAATCAATTATAGGTGGTACCAAGTTCACCGGCTCATCTAGTTCTGAATGAATTTCATTCTCTGATTTCATTGATTCCCAGAAATTATCTGCATCACTGATATATCGAGAGTTTCAGATTCAATTATCAGGGTGCGAAATGAATGAAGAATAAAAAAATCTCTAAATCAAAGGTATATGCTTCGTAGTGAAGCATGTAGCGAGTTCTATTCTACACCTATGGTTAGTTGATTAGGAATTTTTATTGTTGTTGGGACATATTTATCATCGTAAATTTGATCGAATCGTTAGTAATTTTCTCATGTTGGTAATCAGTCATCCATGATTACTTCATGGTGGTAATTAGACATCATCTGCTGGTATAGAGGCAAGAGTTTAATTCATTGACCTCACTTCACTTCTGATTTTCAACAGCCTTCTTACTAGACAGCTCACAATTCTCAGTACCTCTCGATGTTCATTATAATATTATTCAATACATTCAAAAACTGATAGCTTCCGGCTCAAACAAGAGTATTGTAATACTCGGATCGAAAATTGCTTGTCATGTTGAGTGGATGAGAATTGACTATGTATCGAGAATCGACACTCGGAGTTTTATTGGTAGTAAGTAATATCGATTAAAGTTTTTCTAATCCCACGTTTGTGATTTCTCTAATTATATATACGAGATAAAAGTGTCGTTTCTTTGTAATGTTTCGACCTCGGTTTTGAGGTTCTATCGTTGGGTTGTATCTCGGGGCATATTCACTTGAAAGATTTGGAAAGGTATGCAAATTTCGGGTGTACATGGAGTGAAATCTAGTATAACTTTGATAGAACTGAAAAGATGTAACTGAATTCGTCGATCATTCGAAGCTCGTTCGAAGCAATATCTCAAATTTCATGTTTCCTATTTTTTGATCATTGCCTTTGATTATCCTATTATGAGGTTGTCAACTCATAAATACGGATATGTAAAAAGGAGTGTCACCCAAACATGTTTATTATTCTATTTTCTTCAATAATTCACTCGGATCAATTTTCTGTATATTTCGATATTTTAAGGTAAGAAGATAAATAAAACACCCAGTTTTACATTTATATAACATTTATTAATAAATCAATTTCAACCATTCTGATATGTAATTAGGAAGTTGAATACCTACGGACAAAGATATTCAAAACCAATAACCGTATTTTTTTCTTTCGCCTTATTTCCGTTTTGTCATCTTCCATCACTTATTTAGGATTGTGATACCAATCCTTTGATAAAGATTGACCAGATAGTAATCAATGTTATAACTGATAATTTCAATTAAGTAAACACTGATGCAATTAGAACATCAATAGGTAAGGTCTATTAATAGCCCATCGTGTCTATCGAGAAAGTTTTGCTTGCTTTTCCCCAATGTCTCATTATTGAACATAATGTGTTATTATAGATTCCGTAAAATGAACTAATCAATCATCTAGAAAGTGAGATTATATCACTATCAAAATGATCTGAATATAATTTAAGGTGAGGTTGGGAGAAAAAAAGTCATCTGGACTTGTTGGTGAAATCCGATGTCAAATCTAATAAATAAAATGAAACAAATGAGCCAATTGATTAAAGATGAACTTTACAAATTTCAAAAGAGTATAAAAATGCAAGTTCTTATTATATCCGTAATATGAGTGATGAGCATGTCGGAAGCAACAAAAGGGAGTTTTCAAATAGAAGATGGATGATGTCAGACCGTTGTTATTTATAATAGTAATGGACCAATTGATGGACATAACAGAAAACAAGAACAGAACAATTACAGACATATATGATAGGATTCCACATTTTACAACCGGTGGAAATAGCATGTACGCGCTGATGATATTGTATTGATACATGGCTAATGTGGATGAGAAATATTGAATGAACGAATTAAACAAACAAATTGGAAAATAGTAGGATGATATAGTGATGTTGAGATCCGAACAGGTTGAAAAGATAGTGGAAGAAAACATTATTATATCATTACTGACGATGTAAGAATAGGATCAAAACAACCAAATACTTAGACCATAAACCTGCTCACTGAACAAGATATTTGGAAAGTGTGAATCGCTACGAGAAAAACTGAGTGTTGGCGATAGGTAACACAGTCGTAATATAATATCCAACCCCAATGTTCTAGTGAGAGGTGAATATTGAAATATATAGTACAATGAACGCAACGTTTTTCAAAGCCTGTCAAACAATTTGATCAAATGCCTCAAACAATTTGATCAAATGCCTCAAACAATTTGAAATGTCGAAAAATCATTGTCACACGGTTTGAATAAATTTGTTCGAAAATATTGGATATGTTCAGGGACTGAGAGAGTTTTGATATCTACTGTCTATATCTTGTCCTGATTAACTAGATATTTTCCAAAGATTGATGTAGCGTCGAATCAAAGTATAATGTATATAAATAAAATAATATGATCATAACCTATAATTTTAATCCAACACGAAACATTTTAGAATATTGTCTAAATTTTTGCTACCGTTTGTCGGACGTCATTGATGTCATTAACGTCATTACGATATCGACAATATCACAAATCATCAGTTTGATGAAATTAATCGACAGGCTGAATAGTTGAATCGAATAAACTGTGATTATGCAACAAATTATCAATATATATAAATTTAATTTTCTGCTGGGCTACACGTAACTGATGGATCAAATGGAGATAGATGTGATTCTCATTGAAATCTTTGATTCAAATTGCAAAGCACTTTCGCCATCACAAGTGCGATACTCGTCAAGTATTTACACGAGTATTCACAAGAATGCAATAAGTTCAATCAATAGAATCATATGATACCAACGCTAATGTGAATAGACATACATTCAAACGCATTCAACAAATGAATTGTCCAACACACGTGTGTTTGAACCATATGGTTTTATTGATTGAATTTATTGAGAACTTCTTGTAAAACACTCGGTAAAACGTGAGTATCGTAGTGGCGCTTTGCAATATAAATTGAATATTTTCACATTTGATCGATCGATGTTCAACCTGAGTATTTTGAAGCACTTCTAGTACTACTACTGAATATATAGTGGTGTGTAAAAGCCAAATGGAGTAAATTCAGTATCTCGGTACTGTACATATTCATAAAAATACGGATACACGTAAACTTTTAATTATAAATTGACATTATTCAACGTTGAGATGCGATCCCTACATACAACCCCCTTCGAATGACAGGTACAACCCCTTATTTCATAAATGGGTTGTATATTATACCTTAATTATTTCAATAAACCTGAAAACGGTCACATTTTTGAATTGATAATGAATAGACCTTTCAAACGATATATCACAATCCTATACTACCCATTTGAAAAATTGGGGGTTGTTTCTGTCATTCGAAGGGAGTTGTAGGTAGGGGTCGCATTTCAACGTAGAAGAATACCAATTTTTAATTTGAATTTGACGTGTTTCGGGTTTTTTGTAAATATGTACAGTAACCGAAATAATTTATTCTGTTTTTTTGGCTTTTACACACTACATAGCCGATCCATATATAAGCAATGCATTCTGAAATTTGTCATCAAGCGATAAACCAATGGCGGATATCGATAAATATAGGGTTAAATTGATAAACTGCTTGATAATTTGTTCAACTTGATTCATCCACATTCACAAGTTCATAAATTTGGTTTATATTATTCAATTTCAAATTACCTGTACATTATATATAGTTCGATTTCTCTCTTGTCGCATCAAATGTTCTTAGGAACTTACTCTGACATATGTAAAAATGGATGTTTCTACATTCATTGTAATGAGAAATAATCTTTCTACCTTTTTATTATGTGAGATGAATCCATTTTGGATAGGCTACAAAACCCGAAAATAAATGCTTTTGATTGAAAAAGACCGCTGGACTTTTGTATGGGAACATCTTACAAACTTCAGTTAGAATTGAATGAGGAATCAAAAAATGATGAAATCTTTTCCTACTACGTCTACTTCGAGTGTAACCGAAGATATTCTGATCGAATCGAATGCTTTGATTTGCCAAATTTCAGAATTATATCGTTGTCGTGTAATGAAGCTTTCCGTGAATAACCCTGTGGGTATACCGTAGGTATACCGGTATACCGTCAAATATTAATTATCTTCGAAGACACTTGGATTATATGAAATCTACACATAATACTCATAGTTTCTCTTTTTTATTATTTTCCATAATTCATCAAAAAGAGGAATTAACCATTTCTGTATGTGTATTCACACACTAAAGTCATTCACTGCTAGTTGACCTATGGCTTTGGTGCTTTCTATGTTGCGATATAACATCAAGAAGGTACTTGACCACAATGTTTGATTAGAAATGTTGTAATCGGAAGATTTGCTATAATATCCGACATTACAATGAGTGAAAGTGAAAACGTGGGCAATTCTCGTAGATTTAATGGACAGACATATTTGCGATATTGTTAACTGAGTTTGACTGATTATTTTTAGGCGATGCTCACTAATGGAGAATTCCATCGATAAGATTATTTTTACATGGACTCTCAATAAATGTTTAGTTCGTCTGAGGAATACATGGACGTTTCATAGCTGTTCAGTGTCGTGTAGTTAGATGTTAGATGTCCCCTTCCTATACGATTCACTTCTTTCAGCCTGAATAAATTTGAAACTGCATACAATTCATAAAGTTTCTGATAGAAGGCAGTAAATTGTATCAAAGCAAGAGGAAATTGGAAGAGGTGGGACGGAACGTTAGATCCTAGAACCTAGAAGAGCGGACCTCCAAACCTCCAAACGATTTATAAAATCAAATTACCTATAGGTACCAAATTTCCTGATCCTAGGATCGATGGTAACCAAGATAATTGAAGAAAACTGCATTTAGGGATCCATCTCCAAGTAGCGCCCTTGGAAAGCATTTTAGGACACATGTTGGTTGGAACATTTTTTCTTATTTTTATATGTACAATTATCTCCTGGAGTATACGAACGTTATTCAGGAACACCCTGTAAAATAATCTACAATTGTTAATGTAGATTTGTACATTTGTGTTGTCAATCAACAATATTTACATCAGTACATTGATCAAAATACATAAATACAGCGGAGCACTTGCACGAATGACTGAAAATATGAATGCTACATGGTTAGCTGATGCGAGCCATGGGCGCCGCCATATTGGCCATGGCTTTCACTTCCCCTACTCGCGGCCGGCTGTAATACGACATGCGATAGATGGATGAAAAAAATCGAGGCGATGTAATAAGAGTTTCACTTTTAAATACAATATATGTGAGGAATGGCAAGGAAAGTCACTCTCTGATACCGGACAGAGTGCCCCAAAGTGGAGCAAAGCCTAATCTTTTCAAGGCACTATACCTTCATATCCCAAAAAGTTGGGACAGCGGAGGCAGCGAGGTGAATGTATGTTTTCAGTGATGAAACCACAGTATTTCTCCCTAGTCATGTTGTCACCTTGAATCAGTAAAACAATGTTTGATTGAGAAATGAGATGGCGTACTTGCGTTACGCCCCATCATCACCGTTATACAAAATGGGCATTTCCTGAACTAAATCTTGTTAACACACGTAATATCCTACTAAACCTGAAACTCAGTGAATAATGAAACAGCGAAACATTCGTTGAACCAATTAAGTGAGATTTACGACACCGCTATGGACAGTACTGTAGTTCCTAAGGAAATTGAATCTTGAGATGAACGAGTAAACCTTGGAATAACCAGAAGGTGGGACAAAATAGACCTAATCAGGTCGCATAGCATCTGTCACCATCCACAACCGCTAATAGCAATACGCCATCTATCGAAAGTAATCCGAAGTGGTCTTTAAATAGAGAGCTCTAGAAGGCAATTCCCACATGAAATTACATCGGCTTCTTTCTATTTTTCGAATATTCCTTTGAGTTCTTCCATTTTTCTTACCTGATCGACCTGTGTATTTAAACGAACGAAGCAAAAAAAATCAGATCGGACGAGCCATTTTCGATTTTTTCCAGACTAACGCATGGCGAATAATTTTCATTATATTACATTGTGCAATATACTGGGCGCATGATATAAAAAAAAACTTGTTTTCCAACTCCCTATACCCAGTCACTAGAAAAAGTTGTATACTGCTGCCTACGAGATTGAATCGAATTCTGAATCCTGTCCATGGCTGCCCAAGTTCGACACTAGATGTCATTACTTCTGTCGATCTCGAAGATTTTCTTGGAAACATGATTCGAATTTGAAATCGAACTCGAATGCAAATATCGAACCGTTAGCTATCCGTCGCTGTCAGATATCCGTCATTATCAGTAGAAGCGGATTTGACTTCACAGGATCAACGATCGTATCGCAAACAATCAAAGAGTTATTTCACCATCCTTTATCTACCTTGACTGGGGCGTAATATAAAGTATTTAATTTACTCTTTTTTGTATGAAATATGGTCCATCGTTCTTTTATAAGGTGGGGTATTCAAATATCATCTCACCACCAGCCATACTAACTCATTGAATATTGATTATTGATAAAAACAAGTAAACCTTTTCAGCTTGCCATTCCAACGTACATGCAATAGTATTATTATCTATATTTATGAGATCGAACATAATCAATCTTTAGTCTCGTACCTTTTGAGATGTTTTATAAATATCCCTGTAGATACCTAATATACTCTTTTTGACGATTTGGTGATCCGGCAAATGATTTTGTGAATATTTTAGAACGTGAATATCGTGCTAATGACAATTGTATTTACTGTTGCAATGAGAAGCAGTTCGAGGAAATGACATAATTAGATATTATTGTTTCATTAATTATCCACAGATTGCCATCGTGAGAAATGGTACTGTACCGATATGTATCCATCTCTTTACCGATTGTGCGGTCTATATCTGTGTTCTCTACTATTTATCATATTCAGAAATCGATATAATTGGATATCAAAGTAGAGAAAATAGTTAATCAGCAAAATTAAAGTCCATGATCGTATCTCAGCTACGATATTTGTACTACTATTGTAGCTTCTGTTGTATCTCTGTTTAGAAGGGAACCAGAATACATCCTCTTGTACAAATTCTTGGTTGAAACGTATGGAACCAATTCATTTTATAATATATGATGTATTTGCGAATTTCCAGTAACGTTTCCAGTCAACAATCAAAGTTTGTTCTCCAAGCACGATTTCAGACGAATAAGCAATCGATCAAATTAATCAAACAATCTTCAGTTGTCCTTCTTTGATTTCTATTCATGTTACCGATCATGAATTATTTTCGTAGCTAGTTACTCAATAATAAACATATGCAAATAGTGGTGAGAAGTTCATTCACCAGTTATGAAAATGCATTGAATGAATCATTTAATTGGTACCTACAAACATTAAACAATGAACATTGAATTAAAATATAAATGTAAACTAATGACCATTCAATTAGAGTAAAGATGGAGTGCTTGAGATATAGTGCAGAAAACTGAAAGGGGAGGCATGTGTAATTTCCCAATTGACTATTAGAATTGTGTTGAAAAAGGGAGCAGATTCGTTCCCGAAACGTTCACTAACATAAGTAGAAGTTTTGTGTTAATTAAAAAAAATATTTGTATTACCAATATTTTGAAAAAACAGGGTGTCACTGATAAATTTCTCCTTCAGATATCTAAAGTTTTAATTTCGAGCGCAGAGACATTTCGGGGCAGATCACAAATCTGTCCTTACTACAGATATATTGAAATGATTTTCAATTACTTCTATTTTAATTTATGGAATCGTGGACAGAAAATCCCACACAAAAGCTATGAAAATGAATGTACCACCTCCTCGAATAACCTACAGACAGTAACTCCATTATTTACTGTCTGTAAGTTCTTCGAGGAGGTGGTACATTCATTTTTCAGTTTTTGATGGGATTTTCTCTCCTCGTTTCTAAAAAATAGAGTAGAAGTTATTAAAAATTATTGCAATATATTTGTAGTAAGGACAGATTTAGGATCTGTCCCAAAATGCCACTGCGCTTGAAATTAAACCTTTAGATACCTAAAAGAGAAATTCTCTATTGGTCAGTGACACCTTGTTTTTGAAAAAATTTGGAAATACAAATATATTTAATAATAATAAAACCTCTACTTATCTTGGTGGACGTTTCGGGAACGAATCTACTCCCGTTCTCAACACAATTGAAATATTTTTCTTCGTAAACTTTTTTCGATGTTTCCGATTTTGACACTGAAAAGTGACAATTTGGCAGACGTAGGAATTCTGGTTACAAGGTGTTTTCATTAATTGATATTGAATTTTCCATTTTCATATTCAAGTTTCAGAAGTGGATGCCAAGTTCTATCTATATCAACTGAACAAGAAGCAATATTATTGTCTCCGTTCAGGAGAATGCAAGCAGACTCTTTGATTTTCCGTTTTTGGTTGTTGTCTTCTTTTCCTATGATCTTAATATTACTCCAATCGGCCATATGTTGTCCATTCTCAGTAAGGATATGCTCAGCTAATTTTGACTTGTCAGTATATCTTCTCTTTATATTGTTCTTATGCTCTTTCATCCTTACTGATAGAGGCCTGCTGGTTTCACCGGTATAATATTTTCCACAAACACATGGTATACTGTATATACAATTTTTTGATGACTGTTTTTCATTTCTCGGTTTTGTATGAGTCAAAATCGATCTCATTGTATTTTCTGTCTTGAACACTGTTTTCACTCGAAACTTGTCACCAACACGTTTAATTTTTTCAGATATTCCGGGAATGTATGGGATTACATTTGTTATCAGTGTTGGTTGTCTTTGTGTTTGTTGTATATTCTGTCTGTTCTCAATTTGGTGTATTGTTTTGTCAATGAAATGTTTCGGATAAGTGTTGAGTTGTAGAACATCTTTTATATGGTTCATTTCGGCATTGAAAATTTGGTGGTTCGATGATATGGATTTGGCTCTATCATGAAGTGATTTGATTATTCCTTTCTTTATACTTGTATGATGATTCGATTGAAAATTGAGGTATCTGTCGGTGTGTGTATTTTTACGATATACACTTGTTATCAAATTGTTATCTGATTTTTTAATGAGGACATCTAAGAATGGTAATTGATTATTACATTCGATTTCTAAAGTGAATTTGATTGTTGGTTCGATATTGTTTATATAATTTAGAAAATTATCTAGTTCCATACGGTTATGTGGCCAAATAATGAAAATATCATCCACATATCTCCACCAAGTCTTTGGTTGTTTACTGAATTTTTACACAATATTCTCTTCAAAATCTTCCATGAATATATTACTTAGAATAGGAGATAATGGTGAACCCATGACCATACCAAAATTTTGTTGATAAAAATCATGATCTAATTGAAAGTAAGTTGTTTTGAGACATAGTTCCAAAAATTCTAAAATGCCTTCTACACTCAGCTTAGTTCTTTCAATGAGTTTTTCATCATCTTCCAGTTTCTTTTTCACTATTTGTAAAGTTTTTTCTATAGGAACATTAGTAAATAAACTCACTACATCGAAACTTACTAAAATATCATCTGTATCGAGATGGATGTTATTTAGTTTCTCCAAGAAATGAGCAGTATTTCTAATGAAACTTTCACTATTTCCTGATAAAGGTTTTATTATATCTAAAAGAAATCGTGATAAATTTTGATAAGGAGATCCTATGGAACTCACGATTGGTCTTAATGGATTGTTTGGTTTATGTATTTTTGGAAGTCCATAAAAATGTGGGGGTTGCTATGGTATCTGGATATATGTTTCCTATCTGTTAGTGTAAAATATGAAAAAAAAAAATGGAAAATATTATACCGGTGAAACCAGCAGGCCTCTATCAGTAAGGATGAAAGAGCATAAGAACAATATAAAGAGAAGATATACTGACAAGTCAAAATTAGCTGAGCATATCCTTACTGAGAATGGACAACATATGGCCGATTGAAGTAATATTAAGATCATAGGAAAAGAAGACAACAACCAAAAACGGAAAATCAAAGAGTCTGCTTGCATTCTCCTGAACGGAGACAATAATATTGCTTCTTGTTCAGTTGATATAGATAGAACTTGGCATCCACTTCTGAAACTTGAATATGAAAATGAAAATTCGATATCAATTAATGAAAACACCTTGTAACCAGAATTCCTACGTCTGCCAAATTGTCACTTTTCAGTGTCAAAATCGGAAACATCGAAAAAAGTTTACGAAGAAAAATATTTCAATTGTGTTGAGAACGGGAGCAGATTCGTTCCCGAAACGTCCACCAAGATAAGTAGAGGTTTTATTATTATTAAATATATTTGTATTTCCAAATTTTTTCAAAAACAAGGTGTCACTGACCAATAGAGAATTTCTCTTTTAGGTATCTAAAGGTTTAATTTCAAGCGCAGTGGCATTTTGGGACAGATCCTAAATCTGTCCTTACTACAAATATATTGCAATAATTTTTAATAACTTCTACTCTATTTTTTAGAAACGAGGAGAGAAAATCCCATCAAAAACTGAAAAATGAAAGTAACTCCATTATGTTTATAACAAAGTTGCGAAAAAAATATTCTTCTTCACACGTACCAGTAGATGCTTGACATTTCAAACCTCTCTTACAGATTATAATACTATAATCAAACCTCACTTCGATTACTGTCCTTCATTACTCTTTCTGCTTGATGGAAACTACAGGGTGGCCCATCGACAACGTACCGCAAGGCAGTACAGGCTGGGAAAGAACTTTTCGATAAAATCCGAAAACAGGTCAAGTTTGTTTGTCAGGGGGACACATTTTGACGTAACAAGCATAGTAAAACCTTCCACCTCCTAAGTAGGAGTTTCACCCCAATATTTTTTTTAATGGGAAGGGGAGTCAAGTGATACCTCTTTAGAAGGGGCTGGTCATTCCCTACACAGAGCTGCTTGAATTTTCAAAATCGATCCACTCGTTCAGAAAATATGGAGCGTTGAAACTGCAACGATAATGTGTGACGAAAAATACAAAGATCGGTTCAATTGTACTTTATCGCAATAAGTTCCTGAATTCGCTATTTTTGCTGAGTCGCTGTTTTTGCCGATGCACAGATTTTTTAGGCTCATTTTGGAGAGTATACCCTGTATATCTTATCTTTGCAGAAATTGCAGAATAGGGCAATGAGACAAATTTTGAAATGTGATAGATATACGTTATTATGTCTATGTTGCACGTTCTCAATTCCCTATCTGTTAAGGACGAATAAATATTATTACTCAATGATTTTCATTTTCAATTCATATCTGGAAAACTTCTAACCTATTTCAACTAATTCATTGTTTTTCAGATTCATGATTATACCACCAGAGGAAACATGACAAGAACAAATTACGCACTATTCCACAATTGAATACAATAAACTTTCAAGGAATATTACGAGTAGTAGTTCTATCAGTCAATTCAAAAATCTACTCATGAAAAACCTGAAGTCGAAATATACTTGATTCATATAAGAAGCCAAGGTCGATTTGACATAGTTATCGTTCTCAGAAAAAAAAAAACGCTCGAACCGGTCGATTTTTATTTGGAGGGGTAAATATTTTGCGCATGTTTTCAACTTTTTCACTTCAAACCCCTCCGAGGGGTGAGCTGTAACCCTTGAATCTCAAATGTGATAAGAGGTCAAGTGATACATCATTTTGAAGGTAATCGAAATCTCTTACCAACGCTTCCTTGTGTTTGGAATTCAATGCAGTAGTCTCGAGAAAATACGTTTAGGGAAATAATCGGCTAGTGATGGAAAGTAACGCTTTTTTCCCTTTCATCACTATTTCTCATTTTGTAGTTAGAATGATGTTCATCTAAGAAGTGCCTTATGTGTTTTTTTTTTATCCTGTCCTATCCAACATTACATAAAAAATCATTTATGTTAATGTCAGTTCCTTGATCTCTCAGTAAATTGCATACCTTGACGTTTTCATTGGGCCACCCTGTATATTCACTCCAGTTCATGTGAAATAATATAAACTGAGATTTCAATAAACTATTCTATTTCGATTTAATTTTCCTTCTCATTACATCATTTTGTTATTGCTTATTATTATCAATTATCCAGTTGGAATGTTGTTATCATTATAAGAAGCATTTTTTATACTTATGTTGTTTGTTTATTAGGAGTCCTATATTGTCCTGTCGAGCAACTATACAACAAAATCTCTTGAAAAGTTGTATCAATCTCTCAAAACTGTTCCAAATATATAATTATGAATTCGAGTTTCTAACTGTCTTGAAAATGTCTTGAACCTGAGCCCTGAGCAGTGCGGAGCTAATTCTCGCTCATGACCAAATATAGATTTGCGTGAGTACAAGATGAACCGTGAACGTTCAAATTTCGTGTCGATATTATTGTGAATCGCATCGTGCATCCCAAAAAATCCACTATCGAGTCTGATTGAGAGAGACTCGTCATCAGAGTCTATTCACATTGGAATAAGAAAGTGCATGTTGCCCACGTATCGATCACATACCACCATAACTGATCGCTCACGATTCTCCTGGAAATTGCCAATTTCAAGCAATCTTGACGTTAGGGATATGGTAACTACTTCCTGCTAGTGTCAGGGGTCATTCTTTATGTAAAATAGAAACATTTCTCATCGGATGTAAGGATCATGGTCTTACAGAATCATGATGCGATTATATATGGTGAAAGTGTTTTTGTTATACAGTTCGAATTATTATTGCTTTCATTACTATTGATTATTGTCGTCGCACGTATCACTGTTATTATGTACGAAGTACAATGAATCAATTTATATATATATATATATATATACAGTATATTCATTTCACTTTCGCATTTCACAAATGATACCGTTGTGTGCTGGTAAGAATACCACCAGAAGTGATGGACAATCAATACAAAAGTCAAAGGAAACTAAATAATTGTGGCAATATCGGCGATATGAGTTGTAATTGCGTAGTGACGTCCTCTATCCAAAATCACTTCATCGGGTAGACAATCCAATGTGGAAAGTGGGGGAGCTTCTTAAAACAGATTGATAATCGCTGATGGGTTTGGAATGTTTCTAAACTAATCCATGTCTGAAGAACCACTCCTTTTGTCAATGCTCAAAATGTATAACAGGATATCTTTAATTGAATTCATCCACGTGTAGGAAATGTAAAGAAGCCAAAAAGGAGGGTCAATTGATGATATCCGCCGAGAACGACGATGGCTTATTGTATGTGACATATGTCAAACCATGAATGATACGCTAGTTTATTCCACCGTGATGAGATAATACACACCCACTTTGGGCTGGGTCATTCGGCACTAAAGCGTATAAAAAACTGAGTGCTTGAATAGGTGAAACAATAGGATCAGAATTCTATATATTTCACGTATTTGGCTGCAAAAATTACCTCCGTGAGGATTTGTTTCCGATTCCCCTTGTCTGAAAAGCACTAAGAAATCTGAAAAAAGAATGAGCAAATAACATAATAAACGTGATGAATAATAGGCTGAAAATATAGTGGATGAATACAAAAAATGAAAGATGAAGCTTGAATTAAAACCTGAAATTAAAATGAAATCACCATAGGTGAATGCGGAGAATAAATACTGTGGCCAAATAAATGGGGAATGAATAATTTATCTACCTCTCTACGTTTCCATTGTTTTTCACCGGTATTTTGTCGATGGTCAGTTTATGGAACACGGAATCATTCTAATTAGAGGGATTGTGAAATGCATTGAAGCATCCATATTATTTTGACAATTTCGACACTCCGATCTTATAAACTTGGTTTTTATCCCCTAAAAATATTCTTACATATAAGTTACACCCTTTATATAGGTTGTTCCAGAACAAATATGAACAGATTGGAACGAATGATGATAGGAAAACGATTTTTTTCTCGAAATATCCATACCCTTTAGCTCGAAAGTTAAGAGAGGTTTCATATGATTTTTTCTTCCTAAAATGAGCAAAGGAACCAGATCCTATATTTTAGCCATCAATTGAATCACATCCTGTATATTGATCGTGCATATTGTAATGACACCTCTTTTTTTCTCTATATATATTTTCATATACATGGTGTCCCTAAATTGCTGGGACACAGAGCTACGACTTGTGAAAGAGGTCAAAATGAGTTGATTATATT
Organism: Gastrophysa polygoni; assembly: GCA_963576655.1. Lineage (NCBI taxonomy): Eukaryota > Metazoa > Arthropoda > Insecta > Coleoptera > Chrysomelidae > Gastrophysa > Gastrophysa polygoni. The sequence goes on from OY755087.1 coordinate 4,847,324, forward strand.
TTCTTTATATGATGATATATTATATTTTGTATATATTCATATATATATACATATATTTATTAGCCCGAGGTGTGGCCCATATACATGGGTGCAACAATGTTAACTTTTTCACAGGGTTAGTGAATATTTATGCAGGATGGAGAATGCTGGTTGTAGACATCAGGACACTATCCCAGAATACAGATAAAATCTTCAATAGCTTTATCTGTATCTAGAGTTTTTTACTAACATAAACCCGAGGCACTACTAAACTTTGGCTATCAACTATGACTATCTGTATTTGAACTGTTTGTAGGGAATCGTCTGTAGTCAACTGTCTCTCTGAACTGCCTTTGGATGTCGATATTTCTATATTTATACCAAATTTTTCATGAGAAAAAACTTGAATTCTTTGCTCAGGTAAAAAGTGATCGATTTGAATCATACGAACACTTTGTATAGCAAGTGTTGCTTTTTAGTTAAATAAATAAATAAACTCTATTTTCCTTTTGACAATTACAGCAAAAAATGTATATGAATCGTCGATATTGACCTACAAACTGAATGGACATATATTAATCTAGACTTATAATCTCTTTTCAAAAATAGCCAATGTTTTACAGTTCTTCATAGTAGGTGGCAGTAAGTTGAAAATTCTGGGAGCCATGAAGTTAGGAGAATTGTAGGCCAGTTTACCTTTATCAAGAGGGACATACATACCCTTTTTTGTGTCTGGTATTCACATCATATTGCGATTTCTTGGACACAAAATTTTTGTCGACATTTTTGTATACATACAAACAACATTCAAATATAAAAAGAAAAGGCAACGTTGAAATGTTATACTTGATAAAAGCATTTCTGCAAGATTCATTCATAGGAATGCCTAGCATTGCTCGTAATGACCTTTTTTGAGCAACAAAGACTTATTTCCAATGAGAGGATAAGCCCCAGACACATAGACCATACCTAAGTCTAGAGCCAACCTGGGCATAGTACAATGTCATCATTTGATCACAGTCCGAAACTTGTTTCAAATTTCTGATTTGATGGGATATTGTATTCAGTTTTTTTATTAAGAGTTCACAATGATTATGTCATCACAAATATTAATCGATGGAGAGTCCCAAGAATTTAGTGACTTCGCTATCTGTGATGACAAGATCAGAGTTTTTGTTTGCCTGAAAACTAATGGTGTCACAACTTCTCTATTATTCTAAATATTCTAGAGGCTCGATATTTTCTCGCGTCGGCTTTTTCCTAATTTATATTGATTTGCTATAGTGCATTCTAATAAGAATTAGGCCGTCTTTGCATCTGAATGACATCATTCCAGATTTAATCTTCAGTTATTATGAAATATGTTGTTGGAAATTTTTATGTACCTAGTCATCCAATGTTTGAAGGTATTTCGATTATATCAGAATACCTAATCCATTTTCTTGTTAAATTCATGATGTCTACAATATTTATTTATTTATTTATTTATTTGTTGTTACACTGTTCTACAGGTTACACCCGAATACAGAACAGAAATATAAGTTAAAATTACAGTACAGTATGAAATAGAAAAAAAAAATAATGAAATAACAATACAATCAGAATCGACCGAAATAATAGTATTTAATCACAGTGATTGAACAGTCAAAAATATCAAGCTGAGAACTTGCAGAATTACAGTTGACACACATGTTATGCAGCGGAGAGTATTTTAAAATATCTGTTCGTGGTGTTGATGAATAAAACGAATTATCGACTCTAGACGATGGTCTAGGTACATTGAAATTGAGTTTTTGCAGAATATGTGGGTCGATGATTGTGTTGTTGATGAGTTTGAACAGGAAAATTGTGGAGTGCCAATCACGATGGCAACTTAGACTGTTCATAGCGTGTCTAGCCAATAATTCATCATGAGGAAGCGTCGCTGAACCGATTCAATCTTCTCAATATATAACTGATGAGATGGGTTCCAAATTATATATGCTTATTCTAATTTTGATCTGACGAAGGCATAGTATAACGTTTTAGATGTAGATGGGTCGGAAAAATCTCTCGAGATGCGCGCAATGAATCCATACATTCTATTCGCAGCAGATAAAGTGGCTTCAATATGAGGTACAAAAGACTATTTCGTGTCAAAAATAACACCTTAATCGGTGTATGTGACAGGCCGTTTTAGTGGAATATCGTTGATTGAATATTGGTAAGAAAGTGGCCGATTTTTAGATTTACTTTCATTAAGGGGAATATACTTTGAATATATACCTTCTGAACCAATACTCAGTCCAACTGACTGGAATGAGTCTTGTTTCATTTCAGGAGGTGTATACTTTCTCTCATTTTCATAGAAATAATCCCACTGCGTTCACAATGTTCGAATGATTCCTGCACTATGAAATATACTAGAAATCCGGCATCATTACGATATATCCTTCAGATGTAGCAAATACGTTCGCGAAATACTTTGCTAATGTTACTGAAGATACTCTTAATAGTAATTTTGGACAGTCGAGGCCAACGACCTGTACTGCATCGAAAATATATAACAAAACATTTAACAAGAATGAAGTTCTTGGGTTTGAATATCGACTCTAATCTTCGATGGATAGAGCAAGTCAACGCTGTTAACACTGAATTAAATAAGGCATATTATGCAATATCTAGAGTGAGAGACACCATGCCCACCAATGCAATAATCAATATATACTATAGTCTAGTTTACAGTCACTTCTGCTATAATATCATTTTATGGTGTAACTCAGTTGAGGCAACTAAAATATTTGTGACACAAAAAAAAAAATCATTCGAAAGATGTTCGGACTGGATTATCGACAAACTTGTAAGCCCACCTTTATCAAATATAAAATCTTGTCTTTTTACAGCGTGTTTATTTATCATTGTCTTCTGTATGTAAGAAATAATATCAATGCATTTCAACTGAATTCTTCAAATCATTACTATGACACCAGAAACTCATATCACCTACGTATTCCTTAAACACAGAACAACAAATAGAACAGAAAATAGTTTCAGATATATGGGAATGAAATTATACAATCATCTTCCACCACTTATTAAAAATATAATTTCCAATTCTTCGTTTAAAAAAACAATAAAGAATCTATTGGTCACCAAATGTTACTATGATATAGATGAATACCTGCAGGATGACTTGTAGCAACCACTGTTGTCAAATTTAATTTGTTCTGTCAATAATTGTATTTGTGTATTTCATCATCAATTTCACCAATTTTACCAATTCAAACCATTTTGTAAGCGCTTGACTTGTCCTATACATTTCGTAATGTCTGAGAGGATGAATAAATATTATTATTATTATTATTATTATTCCGTACAAATAACAAATATCGGTATTCCACAGGGCAGCATAACGGGACCATTGCTTTTCATAATTTACGTAAATGATTTGAATAACTTCATGAAGCTTAATGAGACTTGTAAGTTGATAAATTACGCTGATGACACGAATATGCTAGTCAAAGCTTCTGATATGATCAGTCTGATTGGCAAAGCAGACCTAGACTTTGAAAGAGCCAAGTCTTGGTTCCTACAAAACAAACTGGTCCTCAATGAAAATAAAACAAACTTCGTACTGTTCAAAACTAACTATGCCCGCACTGACATGCCTGCTAATGTTAGTTTAGGTAATAAGAACTATATAGTTAGTAAACACTCCAAGTTCTTGGGGGTCTTTATAGATAGTTTTTTATGCTGGGACATACACGTTGAGCAACTCTGTAAGAAACTGAGTCAGATCTGTTACTCACTCAGGGTAGTTGAAAAATATGCAAACTTTCAAACAATGAAAATTGTGTATCATGCAAATTTCGAATCAAGAATACGATATAATTTGATATGTTTTGGAAGTAGTCGAGATATTGAAAAAGTGTTCCTTATTCCGAAACGAGCTTTGAGAATAATGTTACATTTGAAGAACAGATAGTCGTGTAGAGGTTACTTTAGGAAAAATAGGTTACTAACAGTATCAGCTTTATACATACAAGAATGTCTGTTATTTTTGTTCAGAAAAAGGCATTTATTCACACAATTTGAAACACGGGGGCTATACCCAACTAGACATGTAAATCTGCAGTATCCTATGCATAGACTGAGTGTAACTGAAAAAGGGGCACTGTACACGTCCATCAAATGTTCCAACAAATTGCCAGAACACATCAAAGTGATCAATAATCTTACTACATATAAAAAAGAAATCTTTGATATGTTAATAAACTTGGAACCCTATACAATGGAAGAATTTTATGATATGTAGGTGTATTTGATATTGACATTATTTTGTTCAATGGTTGCTCTACATGCAATGTATTGTAATTATTTCTCAAAATAAAGATTATTATTATTATTATTATTATTATTATTATGTTGTGATAACCTCCGTTCAACTCTTCGTTGCAGAGGGTAAAGTCGAAGTGTCGAGAGAGAACAAGTTGCTGAGCATCCTCGACGCCGGAAAGGTGTTGGGCGAACTAGCCATCCTCTACAACTGCCAGCGAACGGCCACCATCAAGGCGCACACGGACTGCAAGCTATGGGCCATCGAGCGGCAATGCTTCCAGACGATCATGATGAGGACGGGACTCATCAGGCAGGCCGAGTACACGGACTTCCTGAAGAGGTTAGGAACGGGCCATGATGTGAATATAGACTGCTGGTGTCCCCACTCCCTATACCCAGCCACTAGAAATAGTTGTAGGCTTTCGCATACTTGATTATGTTGAATTTTGATACATTACTAAAGCTTCCCAAGATCGTAATTAGGTGGCGCCCCGTCTACAGATCTCTATGGTTATCTTGGAAACTCTGGAAAATACACGACTTGACTTTGAAATTCAACAAGAATGCAAAATTTGAACCGTTAGCTATCTATTACTGTCAGATATCCTTCATTATCAGTCAAAGCGGATTTGACTTTACCAGATCAACGATCGTATTATCATCTATACTCAAGCGGAACGGCGTTAGTTGGGTTGTTTGACAGGTCTACATGTTTCGAAAAAAAAAAGAATTGAAGAGTTGGGGTTTACCATGCTATATCCAGCTATCGAATTTCCAACTAGAATCACCTTTGTAATGATGTTTTCATGTGAAGACATGATTCGTTCTGAAAGTTTTATTTTCTGCGATATCGAATTGAAGTCCTTGGTCCAAGAAGTCCACATTTTTTGTCTCACATTAATATTGTGAAAATGAAAAAAACTGTCCTGTTTGGAGATGAATTCAAGCAAATTTGTTCAAGTGTCGAAACAACTCAATATTGAAAAATTTTGCAAAGATAAATTATTCTAATTGTGTTGAAAATGGGAGCAGATTCGTTCCCCAGAACGTCCACAAAGATAAGTAGAAGTTTTAATTTCATTAAAAATATTTTCATTTCCAATTTTTTTAAAAAACAAGGTGTCACTGACAAATAGAGAATTTCTCTTTAAGATATCTGAAGGTTTAATTTCAAGCGCAGAGACATTTTGGGGCAGATCACAAATCTGTCCTTACTAAAAATATATTGAAATAATTTTCAATAACTTCTATTTTATTTTTTTTGAAATGATGAGATAAAATCCCACACAAAAGCTGAGAAATGAAACGAATATTATTTGGAGATATTATTTATTGTTAATGAAATTTTTTGTATATTATCACTATTATGCCACGGACTTGCGACTCGTTATGACGACCATGGACTTGCCCGTTTCTTGCACCAAGGGAACTAGTATCGTCATCGTCCGAACTAACTCAACCAAGAAAAATTCGCACGATTTAGAAATTGATACCAAAATATCCAATGACTGGTACTTCATATTATAGACCCATGAATACATTACGTTAGTTGCGCATTCAGAGAGCCATTCCAACGGTTGTAGGATAGGTACCAGTCATGTTCCGGAAATTGTCCCGATAAAAAGGCATGAACTTTTCACTTTCCTGTATTACCTTACTAGTCAATCGATTTTTGACACTGAAAGATCAGAAATTGTTGTGCTGACTCATTTTTTCGTCAAAAGAAATGAAATTGAAGATATTTTATTTAGGGTTCCGGAAAAAATCGATGATTTGTAAAACTGGGTCAGAACACATTCAAACCATTTTGTATAATACATGGGTTCATTCAGAATGAGAACAGCTGTCAAAATCTGTGAAAACATGATCCGGATCATATTTGAAAAATGAAGTTGATGATGGTTTCACGAATACGACACGTTGGAGAGAGAAATCAGTAATCACCACGTTAATTCATAGCAAAAGAAGCTAAGAAGAAGCATTTTTGTTTTTTTTTTTCAAAACTTGAAATAATAGGAAAAATAATGAAATTTTCAAGAAGTCACTTTTTTCGATATAACTGAAAAACCTGAAAATGGGAATGGCCCTCTGAGTGTGTTACTTTCTTCCCATTTAATCAACCGTTTCCGAGACCTCCATACTGTGCATCCTTATCTTGGGCATAGTGTTAATGTGTGTCATATATTTTTCCTCATTTAGTTCTGTTGGAAGTCAGAGTCTCATCTCTTCCATATTCTTTTTACCTGAATCGGATGTATTTTTTCTTCCATTTTTATTATTCAAGTCTACTTCTTCATCAGTATTCCTGTATCCAAAACCGTTTATTTGTTAGTCTCATGACCATGCCAATTTAGTTACCTACGGTTTTTCCATTATTCTTTCATGTTTGTTCATTTAGGTTCTTCGGTAATTATATTTGAACAGCCATTCCTTTCCTCCAGGCAAGTCACTGATAACTGGATTTGTACGATTTGAATAATTGTGTTTTGTATATTGAGTTCGAAAATCAACCTTTTCAATATCGACTCCCTTGTTAACGTCGTTGAAAGAACTTTTCCAATGATTGATTGGGTGTTCCAGAGCTTTCAAGCCAGCAGATATTTCAGTTATTTGCAGAAAAGAAAATTGAAAAAAATACGTGTCGCAATGCAAAATCCATCCCCTGGCAAACAATTCCCAAAAAACCACCCCAAACATTTTTTTTTAAAATTGCACCCCCATGTTTGTTCAACTTACAGTCTATTTCATTCTTTATTCAACGATACATCATAATTTGTAGTTGTGATGATAGTTTATCGAGAAAGTTGAATTCGTTAGTGGGTAGATTGGAAATAGTGGACCTGTTCGATGGCCTGCATGTTCTCCAGATCTCACGTCACTGGACTTTTTCCTATGGGGATATTTGAAACGAGTTGTCTTCGAAACCAATAAATATTTTAGATTTGACCCAGAAAATTTCTGAGGCTTTTAATACCGTTACTCCGGAAATGATTAGCGCTTCTTGTACTAGCGCGTTGATTCGGCGTCTTGATCCATGTTTGGCAAGTGCAAGTCATTTGTATTTTTATTTGCCATAATTGTGCATGCGATTCTGGCTACCATGATACATCATTGAATGAGAAATGAAACGGGCTGTAAGTTGAACCAAAACAAACATAGGTGTGGTTTCTCGGGGTTATTTGCCAGAGGGGGATTGTGCTATGTTGCATGAACGAGCTTATGGTCTCCTACGACACGTATTTTTTTCAAATTTCTTTTCTGCAAATATCTGAAATATCTGCTGTCCCAAAAGCTCTGGGACTCCCAGTATAGATCGCAAAAGTTCAATCTCAATGAGGCCCCTATAAAAATTATTTATCTGTTCTGATTGAACTGCCTCAGCATCTGCAAGTCTGTAAACAAATTTGTCAAACAACACTCCTAATAACTGATGATTTATTTATTGTTTATTATCTCATATTAGTAGATTTTCAATTTAATAGCCATCGTCTATAATGGGATGGATACGCATATCTAATCGCAAATAGGCATAAACTCAATAGCTGACTCAATAAACAAAATTTCAGTGTACCGATCTTCAAAACCCTCCCGGAAGATACCCTCATCAAAATAGCGGACGTCCTGGAAGAAACGGCTTATGCCAACGGAGATTACATCATCAGACAAGGAGCAAGAGGTGACACCTTCTTCATCATCAGCAAGGGCAAAGTCACAGTCACCATGAAGATGGACGACTCAAATGAAGACAAATTCATCAGGACTCTTGGTAAAGGAGATTTCTTCGGCGAGAAAGCCTTACAAGGGTGAGTAGGAAAACCAGTGTAATTCTCTTATACATATTACACATCTATGCAGTACCTACCTGCAGTGATCATGAATTCACTATTTTCTAATATATTCTGCAGTACATGATTTTTTCGAGGCAAGATCTCACAAAAAAAACAGTATCAGTTTTTCTTGCAGGAGTAGTTTCCAAGCAATGAAACTTGCAAAAATCGAAAAGAAATTCATAGTTCAATTTGAAATAATCTAATTGCGATTTATGAACTTCTTGATACACTATGTTTCTAAAATTATGAAATGAATTCCTTTTGAATCTTAGGAAATTAGAGTGGGGTTAATCTGGATGACTTGGGATTATTTGGTCAAATTCCTCCAATTCCTCCGGATTTTGAATAACTCATATTCAGTATAGACTTAGACCGAGCGCACACTGTGAGTTTGATCTGTCGTATAGATCATGATATTGGGTTTTGGGAGATACTCACTCCACTTGAATTATAAACTATATGGATATGAAGAATTAGTCTTTTCATCATTGGATAAATCAACCCAACATAACTGGAAATGGAACTGAAATCGATTTCAAGAAAACGTTGTTTTTCGTGTTAATTTCGTTGGTTTTTGTGTTCAAATTCGTTGAATTTGAATGTGTCTTGTTGCATAATTCATAGTTTTTTCTGTTCTTTATTCACAGAGATGATAGAAGAACAGCAAATGTGATAGTAGATGACCCTGAGGGAGTTACAACTCTAGTTATCGATCGTGAAACTTTCAATCAACTCATATCGAACCTAGATGAAGTGAGGACAAAATATAGAGATGAAGGAATTGACAGAAGGAGGTGAGTACCAGTTCTTTCCATCATCAATTTCAATACACTTATTTTTTCTGGATATATAATGTTATTTCCATATTCTGTGCTTATCTTGGAGGTCCTAGCTGTAAGTATATTTTGAGTATTATCCTTGGTGAATACTTTCATTCTTGTCTTTCCATGACATTTGGTGATTCTTTGTTACTGACATTATCTATGGACAACTAATACAATCTTAGATATCCAACGAATGCCGAAATACAGGTTGGTCCAGTTAATACTTGTGAAAATTGATGAAGGACTTCATTTCAAGAAAAATTCCTACAAACGATGGTCGTTACATGTATGTTGTCATGATAGACGGCATTGAAATTTCAGAAAAAATCTGAAACAGAATGACTGTGATATTTTTCAGATGATCGGATTCCCGAGGGATATCAAATATTTTTTGGAATAAAATAAGCTAAAAAAAAATTGAATTATAGAATTCGATACAAAACCAAGGAGAACCTTTCAGTTTTATAGAAAGAAAAAAAAATCCTTCTATTGAAACTGGACACCTGTTCAGAATTATTGATACTTATTATTGATAATTATAGAACTTATATTCTGGCAACATGTTAGTTACCTAACACCTAAATACTTTTGTTTTTGGTCATCATTAAACCTTATACAGATTTTTCATGAGTTGTATGTTGTATCAGACTCCTGTGTCTCCAAGAGGAGAAGTTTAGTATAGGATTCAGAACCAAAATATACTTTCGAAATCGAAAGTTTGAACAGTCATAGTAATAAATCATTTGTGATTTGTATTTAATTCAAATTACTACATATTATCATTATTTAGTGAAATATTATTATACGTAATTTCTATGCATTTCTGAGACTGATCTTTTTTATTTTCATTCGAAAGGGTGGACCAAGAGTTTGCAAATGTTAGACTAAAAGACCTCAAGATACTGACTACACTAGGTGTAGGAGGTTTTGGCCGAGTCGAACTTGTCCAAATACATGGTCGTCCATCAAGATCTTATGCGCTCAAACAGATGAAGAAGGCTCAGATAGTTGAAACTAGGCAGCAGCAGCACATTATGTCCGAGAAGGAGATCATGGGTGAAGCAAATTGTGATTTTATTGTTAAGTTGTATAAGACATTCAAAGATACCAAATACCTGTATATGCTGATGGAGAGTTGTTTGGGTGGAGAGTTGTGGACCATTTTGAGAGACAAAGGACATTTTGATGATGGTGAGTAGATACACCATTGAGATTAATTGTATGGTTTTTGTGTCATGTCCTCTCGATTCAATTTTGTTTCTGATTCTAATTAATTTTTCTCTTCTATACTTTCAGCTACAACGAAATTCTACACTGCCTGCGTAGTTGAAGCATTCGACTACTTACATTCGAGAAATATCATCTACAGAGACTTGAAACCGGAAAATCTTTTGTTAGACAATTTCGGGTATGTCAAGCTGGTTGATTTCGGATTTGCCAAGAAACTTCAAACGGGGCGAAAAACATGGACATTCTGTGGTACCCCTGAATATGTGGCACCGGAGGTTATATTGAATAAAGGCCATGACATAAGTGCAGACTATTGGTCATTGGGCGTGTTGATGTTTGAATTATTGACAGGCACTCCTCCATTCACAGGTGAGATATTTGAATTCATATCTATCAACAGCTGCTGAAGTTTTTTTAATGTTTGGAAAATTTGCGTTCTATCCTTTCTGAATTTTTGACTTAGCAACTTTTTATTGTTCATATAGGTCAGTTATGGGATGTTTGAGGCTACTCGAGAAAACTTACACCAATTACATAAAACCAGAAATAAATTCTTTTATATAATATGGCATCGTTCAATTTCGTGAGATTCACATTCGATAACAGATGGAATGATTTCGATACTGATAGCAAAGATAGAACATCAATGAAAATCAGTTCAAAGCCCAAAAATGAGATTTTATAATTATGGTACATCATATAGAATGGGTAACTTACGAAAAATGCAGTAGCTGCTAATTTTCTTTTCTCAATTATGTGTAATAATAATAATGATAATGATGATAATAATACTCTTTATTTGAAAGAAATTACCTATTACAAATATACCGAATCCGTAAAAGGTGATTGAAACAAACAGGCGTCACAAACAGGTTACTGAGATAGTTTGACCTGAGTTACATGAAATATAAAGTAATTTCCTTAAAAAATGTAATGTATTTACTTCCAACTCTGAATTCAGATATTCATCCAAGGTATATGGTTCTAAAGATATCAGAAGTTCCATTTTTTTTAATACCTTGAAAAATGTGACTGATTTCATTGCAACTGATAACTTATTATATTTATTATTATATATATCATATATATTATATTATATATATTATAACAGTTGTATACTACATTTTTTTCAGTAACAGCTAATCTGTGTATGGGGTAATGATAGTTATAATTTCTGGTCTCCTAATTATTTTGTGGGATATGATCTGAAAAGAAATGTCTGTGCAAAGTACACTCTTGAATATAATACTCCTACTACTGTTAGCATTTTGGCTGAATGAAACATACCTCTGCATGACTCTATAATTCACTTATTATGAATTGATCTGATGATTTTTTTTTATTACATTATTGACATCGCATGGAATTTATGTGTGTGAAAAGAGATTGTATCGATGTATCTCCATTGCATTGTAGGCTTATCTTTGAGGAATATTTATAAATATGTACATGGATAGGGATATGTACATATGTACATCTCCACCATGGGGATCTCAGTTATTATAACAGATACGAGGTCATTCAAATTAGAGTAAAGTTACGCATTTTCATGATGAACAATTATCGGAAAGAAAATTCAAAGTGGCCATTTTAGATTTTGGATCATTAGAAAAAAAAAACGGAAATTTTTAATAACCAAAACAGCTAGACCTCTTGAACTAGGTTCTTGAGGCACTTTTCTACGAGGTATCTGAATCTGTATTTAAATCAAAGACATACTTGATGCCAGTGTTACAACACTCAACTTTGTTTTTCTTTATCCGCGCCATATTCGATTTCTATATTTCTTCAGAAATGTGGCGCCAATTAAAAAATCCAAAATTGAGTGTTGGCACTAAGAACGCCTTGGAAAATACGATGAATTATTTAGATTCATTGAATCAATGGAAACAAAAATCACAAAAATTCAAAAACTGAAGATGAGACATCAAATATTCTTTCAGATAATTATTCAGCATGAAAATACGCACCTATTATGCATTTTGCACAATGAAGTTTTTTACTCATTTTTTTGTTGCAGGTTCAGATCCAATGAAAACATACAATATAATTCTGAAGGGTATAGATGGTATTGATTTTCCCAGAAATATAACCAGAAATGCACAAGCTCTTATAAAAAGGTTATGTAAAGATAATCCAGCAGAACGATTGGGTTATCAAAAAGGCGGGATAAGTGATATTCAGAAACACAAGTGAGTACTTGATATTTTGGTTATGGTCTGAAATAAATATTAGTTTTATTGAATAATAGACTGTTTTGATTAACAAATTTTGCTAAGTTCAGTATCTTTATGAGCAGAAATTAATATGGTTCCATTTTTTCAAGATGGACTTTCGTATTCTATTGTTGTATTTTTAAGTAATTAATTAGTTGAAAAGAAATTTGAATTTCATAATCTTAAAAAATAACCAGTCACAATAGGATTGTTACAAGAACTCACAATAATAACTTGATGACACACCATTATTCAACATGTTCTTGACCTCAAAAATCTATAGCATTCATTTGATTTCTTATTTTGCAAGTAAGATAGAAGTACTCACTAAAAGTGAATAGCTCTGATCTGTAAACTATTTCTATCTAAATGCTTCTTGAATTTTTGCATGAATGTTTTTCACAATGCATTGACTGATCTGATGAATGACTGCTTAAACCTTACCAATGTCAGAATCTTCATCAATAGTAGGCTTTAACACATGTTTTGTTCTATTATTGTTGGTATATTATACTGGATGGTGAAGAATTTTTTAATGTGAAGGTAAAAGCAATATGTAGAACTAAATAAACGAAACGATATTACAAAATTCCACCTATATAACAGTTGAAAAATAACGGAGATATAATCCATTGAACATTTTATGAATTCGGATTACAGTCCTATCACAGAGTTCGCATCACAATATTTGTATTATAATATTTATCGAAGTGGCCGAGTCACCAACACCATATATCTCAAAAAGAGTCATCAATGGAACATCTCATATCAAAAATGTTGAAACGAGATGTTCCAAAAATGGTCAAAAGAAAGATTGATAAAACGCTTGTCAAGTTTTTGGCGTAGAGAGGAAAGAGGACATATGGAGCCATTCATTGTTACGCCGCTCAAGACTATGCGCACATCAGATGACGGTGACAACTTTGAACAATTTCAATACTCACCAGGTCCTTATCAGTAGCAATTGTTTTTGCCAGTTCACGAGTATGTATTGAGCATTTTTTTGTGTGAGTAGTTTTGGGTAATATTGTCTATTTTAGTAAGTGCTACACCATGTTGAATAAAACGGTTCACTTTTCATAACATATATTCAATTATTCATTTGTGAGATGAAAAGATAATTTTATAGTATGAAATTAAATAATATACATTAGGATATAAATACATAACTAATACCATGAACCTATATAAAGTTGAATCGTTTGTAATGAAATAATTGAGACCACAGACCACAAAAATTATTTACTGAATATTGGAACATGATGTAAGACAGCTCAAATATGCAGATATCCTAATCATTCAATATTTCAGAAGTTTTTATAGAAGTCCTGATCTGAATGCACAAAATCTCGAAATCTTATTCTGCATCCTTACTTAAGTTGTACAATGAAGTAATTGATGCCCATTTTGTCTGATGTACTATTGAGGATACTTTTATTGATAATCCTGACCAGTTGTGTGGAATCATACTGAGTACTTCAGATGAGTTCACACTTATTTCATGTGTATGATCAACAAATATAAGCTGCTCATCAAAATTTACTCCAAAATTAGATGTCATCTTCTACCTACCTGTGTGTATTTATGAGCGGTCAAGATTGTGGAATTTTCTTCCAAACTATTGACAAGGGCCGAAAAAAGCATTCATTCACATTCAAGTACAGATTGTTGACAATGCATCATTCATACAAGTTATCTCATTCAATAGGTCTGAACATCTTCAAGTCATTAGCAAACATGAGGAAATCACAGTTCTCAAAACATCATCAAATGCCGTTTATTCATTTACCAAAAAAAATTGAATTAGAATGATGCAATGTGATCCTTAAGGGAATTGTAGATGATACTGAAATATCTCTTGATTTTTACCCACTCAATTTTCACCTGCTCTATTTGATCATACAAAAAAAGTCGAAACCAAATTCACTATGTAACAAATGACCTAGATTCCGTTTGCTATTTTCGGAAACAGATGTGATTCTTGTACTTCTGCAGATGGTTTGACGGATTCAATTGGGATGGACTTTGCGACCGCACCATCTCCCCACCAATCCTACCTATGGTCCGAACTGTCACAGACACCTCAAACTTCGACGATTACCCACCTGACGCAGATGTTCCTCCCCCTGATGATGTATCTGGCTGGGATATCAATTTTTAAGATTCTCCAAATTTAGGTTTTCAAATTTACTAGTTGATATTCAAATTATTGGTCTGAAGCCCAAGAGTGCCTTATTTATATGTGGAAAGCAGACTTATGCAGGTTATTTTTTGAATATTTTATTGTTAATGTGTTACTCTGAAAGATATATGTGTCTGTTGAATGTCTAAGATATATTTTTATAATGTAAATTTTTCACGATGAAGTGCCAATACTTTTAGCAACATTAGACTAAGTGAAAATATGACATTGCTTTTGGGTGATTTTCAGACGACCACGTATGATCATTTATGCAGAAGATGAAATACTTCGATTTCCAACACTTGACATTGGATTAAATATATAAGTTCACCAGAAAGTTTATTTCGTAGAATTGAAGTTTTCTAGTAGCTAACTGTAAGTGTTCCTCAACTATAGTGATAACTTTCCTCATATGTGGCTAATATCACAAAATGTATTAGGACATGAAATATACAATCCCTATCTGATCCCTATCAGATTCTCAAGCTGAACTTTTAATAAAATTTCAACAATTCGTTTTTATATCTATTTTAGAATGTAATTCTATTTCCATTTGCTAACCAACAATGTGTAATTGGATGTGATAAATTTCAGTCTGTCCATCATTTAACGATATACAAATGATTGATTTCATTCACTCGTTAATTTCATTCCAAAATCCACTGATTGTATAACCAGTTCAGGAAAAATTGTACTATTGTGATCGGAAGTTCAATACTGGAAATCGCCCAATTATATTTTTAACATGACAATAATAGGTGGATCTTCGAGAGCTCATTGACCATGAGAAATATTTCTCTCAATCAAGACGAGGATGTTTTTATGACAATTTTTTTAAAAATATTTGATATTGTGCCATTGCAATCTGAAAAATGATTTTATCACAGTGCAGATACATGAAATATCATTAATTCAATAGTTGTAAGTGTGGATATTTTAACTGAAGTTACCCATCATTTCTTTGTAAATTTGTTTTCATTGTATGGATAATGAGTTTATCATTACAAAACTGTGAATATATTGTAATTGGTTGCAATAATTAGGTTAAAGGAATTATATCATTTCTATCTGTGTATTAAACCACTTCAACCTTTGCACTTTTGTGATTTGTATATGAACATACGCGCTCTGGTGTAGCTGACGGCCATTTGTCACCTAGAACTTTCAAGTCGAATTCGAAACTTTCGCCGTCGCACGTTATGCCAAGTAAACAAACTGAAACCAAAGCAATATCTGGAATTATCCATCGATACAGATTTTTTTTCGATTTGAGTACTCACGAGGAACATCCGGCTTTTCTTCAATTTGAGTTCAAAAGTTAATATACAATAATAAAAGTTGACTCACATTCCACTTTCTGAAGGTTCGAAATATAAGATGGTTCTATGTTAAAATTCATGAATCACTACTTTAAAATAAAGAGATCTTGTCGGAATGTCGAAACTGAAAGGTAATCATAGATCAAAGTCTGTAGGGCTTCCTCATAAGTCATAAAAACATTAAGGTGAGAAGGTGGCGGGTGGAGAAATTATGACGAGGCAGTTTCCCTTGTCATATTTATGCCGAGGAGAATACTATAGTGAAGTCACTGATAGAGTTCTGTTTCACCAAAACTCCTATGGTATGTTCCACTATGATGGCATAATAGTTATGAAACTTCTCAGAAGATGGCGACATTTCTGCGGATTTTTGTTCACATATTCGGTGTTTCCTGATTGTAATCATGCAATTTGATCATTGAGAAATAAACTAACATCACTACTTCTGAATCAATGCTTTCATACAACCGATTGTACGATTATCAATGATCACTGCGATCTGTGATTTTTTTGTCGACATCTAACTGTTCACATAGTGATTTCAGGCTATAAATGAATAAAATGCTGTTATCAGCGTACACATTTTTATCAATTTGGCTGTCCGTAGAGTTGTGGTAGAATGAATTATATGCTATGCTATATGCTATATGCTATGTTATTCCCTACCTCATGGACATAACTGTCACGCTGATATAAATTGAATATAAATAAAACATACGCTGAAGCTCTTAGATTCAATTCAGAAGAGAGCTATTCGCCTAGTCGATGATACATAGATCATCGTAGAAAGGTCGACAATCTCTGCCTTTTTTATAGAAACTTTCACGGTCAGTGCTTAACGGAAATATCATCTATTATGCCACCACGTGCGCTTCTTGGTAGACAAACCAGACGAGCTCAGGCTGGTCGCCCCTATACTGTCAGGCTCGAGACCTGTCGAACATCGCTATACCAAGCATCATTCATCAATAGAACGACAAAGTTGTGGAATTCTTTGCCTAGTGAAGTATTTCCTGATGCTAACAACCTCCAAACTTTCAAGAAAAATTCCAACACCTTCCTTCTCTCCCAAAATTCCACCGCTGGCTAACACGATGTTCCTCGAACATTATAGGTTTCCCTTTCGTGTTGTCCACAGATAAAAAAAAAATATACATATAAACCATTCTAATATCAGATATGAATTAGTCCCTTTTCATCCCCTGTGCGCCTCTGCACCAATTTTCAGATGTCTAAGCAGGTAGGTCAAATCCAGAATACCTTCAGGAACAAATTCAGAAAGGCTTGTTTCCTCTACAAAAAGGCACACGGCATAACACGTATGTACAATGTACGGCGTAGAATGTATGCTCTCTATATTTTTATATAATCAGCAAGAATTTTTTCCTTCGGCGTTGTATTAATTGGAATGCACTAGGGTTTTATCGCAGAAAAGTAATCCCTCTTCTTGAAAAGATATGTTTAATCTGTCGGTCGTATATATTTATACACTTAACATTACAGAAATAGCTATCACAATCAAATATTTTAAATTTTTAAACAGTAAGCCTACATAATAAAACTAAAGCTATCAAATATATTCGTTAATTGTTTTTATATACATTAATATTTGAACAGAATCAGAACTCAACACTGAAATATTCAAGATTATAAATTTTAAAATATAATATAATTGCAGTGGCAAATGACATCAATTTTGAAATAATATCATCAGTCATGAGGAAATAAAAATTCTAAACAACTTTGAAAATGGCTGCTTTTTGTAAGAAATCTTGTCGCCTCATTGCTCTTTGTTCTTCATCTCGCCTCCTGTCTTCCTGTTCCTGACGAATTTCATCTTCAAATTTGCTCCTCTTTTTCAGTTCGCCGATCTGAGAAATGGATCAGACAATGTAATCTCAATTATGTATATAATGTATGTCAATGAAATTGATTGAAAAGTTCATAAGGCTAAAATATTTCGCACGAGATTATCAAGTTTGTACCTATTGTAACACAAGGTGTCACTGACAAAAATTAGAAAATTCATCTTTTAGGTATCTGAAGGCTAAATTTCAAGTGCAGTGACTTTTTGTGTCCTCACTACGAATATTCGAAATAATTATTATAATTCAGTAGAAGTTTTGATTTCTATTGAAAATATATCAAAATTTCCAAAAAAAAACAAGATATCACTGATAAATAGAGACTTTCTCTTTTAGATACCTGATGGGTAAATTTCAAGCTCAGTGACAGTGATTTGAGGCCGATCATAAATCTGTCCTTATTTCAAATATATTGAAATTATCATTATAATTTCTATTTTTATTGTTAGAAACGAGGAGAGAAAATCACAGAAAATCTAGAAAAAATAATTGCCTTCAAAGCCTATTGATGGCCACCAATTCCAGATGAGTCAGACAGTTTATGTATTTATTTATTACCCAAGCATAGTAATTTAGTCCACTTTAGAAACTCCCTCGAAGTCAAAGTGAATAGTCCAACTGATTCATGAACGGTTCACCTACGTTACTACCAATTTCATTGCTCTGCAAATAATAGATATGTATTGCTGTGTAGTTTTCTACTTTCTACACTTCTTAACATTATCTATTGAATATTTTTCATTTTGAATCTTAATATTTTCAGAACTATTAAAAATTCGTTCAAATAAGAATTTTCAGGGCAAGGAATGGAGCTAGAAATTTGTATAGGGGTTATGAATCTGTATGGGGCTGGGAGGAATTATTTTATACTTTTAAGTCTGCTCTTAAGATTTGGTAGGTATATCAAAACATCTTTGAAATCACTTTAGACCATACTTATCTCTTAATTAATTTGATTTGTTCTCCGCCGTGGCCGGGAGAGAACAGAATTTTTGTTTTCATATGAAATCATGATATGGATTCATGTATATTTTAATAAATATCTATGATACATCTAAATATGGATGTATCAGGGATGAGATTTAGATGAGAATTTAGAGGGGAAATGCATGATTTGAAAAATCCTAATCTGAAAGAGGGTGGTGTTAACGTACCTTTTTATCTAATATTCATATTGCGGATGTCAGAGCGACATCGAATTTCCCCATGAAGGTAAGAGGGTGATTTGCTTATCATGAGTTGGTGGTAGAGGCAAGAACTTTGCAGAATTCGTCTATTTTCCATATTCAACCAACCAGCTTATCGTAATTTATTCGTGATTCTTTGTTTCAGAGAGTTTCAGACTTTTTGAATTTTATTTCTATACTGATTGGTTAAATTCGGTCCATATGGAGCACCATCAGCACAATTAAAGATCGATAACACCATCGTTTCCGGGCATACCTTAGCCTCGAAGAACTCCTTGGCTCCGTTGACGCCGACCTTCTCGACGTCGATCTCGGTGAGCCGCGCCAGCTGGGCCAAGCCCGAATCGTCGTCGAGCTGTCCGGCGCGCGCCTTGCGGAACACCAGCATGAACTCCTGGAAGGACAAGCGGCCGTCGTCGTCCTCGTCCACCTCCTTGATCATCGACTTGAGGCCGACGTGCGTCTGCGGCGCGCCGAGCATCTCCATCATGCGCTTCAGCTCGCCCAGGCTGAGATAGCCGTCCTTGTTGGTGTTGAATCTGGAATAATAATAATAATAATAATAATAATAATCTTTATTTGCCACTGTGGTACAGTTTGTACATATGGTATGTCAATGATTTAAAATAAATACAGAAGATGATAATAACAAGATAAAAAACGAATAAACTAAATTGATAGGTCGAATTTAGCAATATATATATATATATATATATATATATATATATATATATATATATATATATATATATATATATATATATATATATTAGGAGGAGGGTAGTCGTGACTGACTAGTTAAGGTGAAAAATCTAAAATTTAGAAAACTAGATGAAGGTTTTCTTCGTGAGGGTGCAGTCAAAGTTTTTGGCATTGAATAAGTGGACTTATTAACAAATATATATATATACATATAAAAGTTGTGCATAAAAAAACTCCAAAATAACAAAATTGGAAATTGGAACATAGATGAATCTAAATATACATAGCATAAAAGAAGTGAATTCATGGGAAACTATCATCCAGGAATTCATCACAACTATAGTAACATTTCTGCAGCAGAAGTTGCTTCACTCTACCAAGAAACACTTTATCATAGGTAATTTGCTTGATCTCGTCTGGTAATTCATTATACAAATTAATTGCATTATACAAAGGGGACTTTTTATATTTTGTTGTTCTGTGATTTGGAATACGCAAAAGATCTCCATGACGGGAGTTGTAGCTGTGCGCCTTTGCATTTGTTTCAAGGTTTTGGATGTTTGATCTAGCAAAACCTATGCTTTTGACTATATATATGGAGGGAGCCGATAATAACTTTTCCCTAATGAAAACTGGTTTACAGCTGTCTCTGTGTTCCATACTAAAAATTAATCTAACAATGCGCTTTTGTGCTACGAATACTCTGTTTAATTCACTACTGCAACCCCATGCTATGATATCAAGCGATATATGTGAATATACCATAGCAAAATAAATTTCCAGTAGACCTACTGTGTTCATGCATGATTTCATATGCTTTAAAGCGAAGAATGCCTTGTTCAGTTTGTTGCAGACCTCTTTTATTTGCAGGTCCCATGATAAGCTTTCATCCAAGTATGTTCCTAAAAATTTAACTTCATCACCAACCTCGATTTCCTCAATAATATGTAGGTCAACTGGAACATTATTTTTTCCATTATAGAAATTCACTATTACTGTTTTAGTGGAGTTTAATATCAATCTATTTCGCTGACACCAGGAGCTGAAACCGTCTATTATGCATTTTACCTTACTAAGCATTACATCAATATTCCCCCCTGTAACTGTGATAGTAGTATCGTCCGTAAACATGGTAAGGTGGCAATCTTCCAGATATTCTGGCAAGTCATTTGCATACAGCAAAAAGAGCAGTGGTCCGAGCACTGACCCTTGTGGAACTCCAAGCTTCACGTCATTGTAACTCGATCTAAAGTTTTCACATTTTACTGTCATGGTCCGCCCTTCGAGGTAAGATTTAATCCATTTCAGAATAGAACACCGTTTATGAACTTGACGTTGAAGTTGATGTTGGTCTGGCCGTTTGTTCTGGTCTGATCCGTTACTCAGTTGAGTGTATTGAACGAAATGATTCTCATTTCTTTCTCGAAAATTTGCGAAATTTGTGGTTATGTAACAACAATTAAGTTCTCAAAAGCTGTCGTGTGAAATCGAAATCGTGTCTTGTATCGTATTTTTCCTTAATAAAATCATTCTTTTACAATTTTCATTGTTCTGATCATAAGGATGATAAGTCTATGGTTCTGATATTCCTTTCGTTTATAGTTTTGCGTTGTGTTCCAAGTATAGTAGTTTTGTCGTTTCGTTTGATTAGTTTGTACTTCGTTTACGTAATTTCGCTTCGATGTTTCTGACATTTTTGTTCTGAGTTGTATTCTGATTATCCAGGAATAGTGATGGATTTCCGAGTGATATTTCTTTGTGACGTAAGTGGATCCATTCGATATTGAGTGATTGACGGAAGATAATCAGAGTCCTGATCAGAAGCTAATATACTAATGATAACTATTACTGATTCTACTTCTCATTAAATTCAGGTGTTGAGCGTTACAAAATTGGGGACTATTCTGGTGTTTGTAGCAACCATTTCGAGAACACGGGAAAAGGTTGCACAGAATTTCGTATTTCGTGAACCTCTCATGTATCATCTGGGGCTGTAGGTGGGCTCGGTCTCAACATTCCTGCATGTACTATCTATAAGTTCTTAACTTTATTAACCTTGACTGTGCCGTGACTTGACCACACTAAGAGTAGAGATACTTTATAATTCAGATTTTATTTGAGGTTATATAGGTTTGACAAATGATTGACAGAAAAACAACTGAAATCATTGTTTCCTCGAATTGACCGTATGACGGCAGAACTGTATCGGCTACATAAACCTCTAGCCTCTAGTTGATTCGCGCTGATTGACAAGTCCAGGCCATTATGAATACATTTATTATATTCATATACTCATATGTATTCATATATATATAAATAAATTATTATATTCGTGAAGAAATATCATTTGAAACTGAATTAAATTTATAGAGTCCATTTTATTGCCATGAATAGAAACAAAAATAAAATAACCTCTAGAATTCATACGTCGCCTCTAACCATACAAATAATGATATAGAGGCCATGCGACTCGACTCATTGGTTGATGATTGAACAGCAACTGAGCGTCAACATCGAAAGTCCGTCCGTGCTCCGTCCATCCAACAACAAGTCCGTGAACGTCAACCAACTTTTCCCTAACTGCCAACTTCAACGTCAAACGAATTCATAAATAACAATTACCATTTTATATATTTCAACTTCGAACGGCAAACGGCAACCTCAACAGCAACTTCAACGTTAAGTTCATTAACTCGATCAGTATGCTGAAGCTCAGGGCCACAAGCATTGCAGAGGCACCAGAATTATTATTTTACCTTTCCATGGAAAGTTTTTGTTTGTAAGTCGAAATGTTTGCTCCATATGTAGATAACAAATTTTATTCGTCATTTGTAAAGAAAATTTAATCCCGCCGCTACGCGGCTACATGTGTAACTCTCTCCACTTCGTGCGTTAATATGCGATTAACAACTCTTGCAGTGAAAAAAAGACTTTTTTAATTCACAGAATAAACATGAAATATCACTTCTTGAATGATTTATTTTCAACAGAGTCAATTATCAACTGATTATTCATCATGAAACAAGTTCATTTATTGGAATAATAATTGATAATGAAGTTTGATCAATTACTTCCAACATAAATTCCCGAGGATCTTTCATGTTTCTGCTGGTCAGAAACGTTAGATATTTTTTGATTATTGGATAGGTAGACAATTCAATATTTCTTCTGCTGCGGAGGCAAATTTCCATTCACAGTTGTCCAAAAAGTAATGTTTGTATTTTGTGTATATAATTCGTGTTTTTATGACACATTCGAGAGAATTCACACAATTAACACTCTCAAGTGTCATTAAAAAACACTCATTTCACGCACTTAACAAAAAAAACAACTATTTATAACGATTTTCACAATATTGATGATACTATTTATCATATTGCATATTATATATTTATATATTTATTCAAATATTTCAACAAACTTATTTTTAAACCACAGATACAAAAAAGGCCAATTTTTTACCCCGTATTTTCGTAACATTTTTGAACCATAGTTTACGGAATGATGAGGAAGTGAAAGTCTTGACTCAACCCAACTGATAAGGTTATTTTCTCTGTTTGGGCACTTTAAAAGCCTCAATAATGAATAATATATTTATTTTTCAATGATGGGCTCCATTGATATACGATTTTTGGTTTGTCGTTCATTCTGCCACTGATAGAAATGGAACGAGTTCATGATTCATCATTCACAAATATATATATATCCGCCCCTATATCAAGTGTCAAAATTCCAGTAGCCAGTGCCACATGGCACTTCATGTTTTGGTAGAGAATATTATTTGTCTTTTGTATCAACCAAACAGAAATTATCATAAAAATTTCCATACGGAAGGACATCCAAGCACTCATCAAACGACTCATTTGCCGAATTTCATTCTCGTGGTAGAATATGTTGCCTGCTGCAACTTGGATTTTATTATTATTATTATTATTATTATTAGTTTTTTTGCAGCATTGGAATGCTAAGATCATTCAAATGCAATTATCATTATTATTATTATTATTATTTTAATTTCAAGAGATTTGGTCATTCGCTCAATATTCATCGTTGGAACATGCACATTTTATGGGAGAGCTCAATTTCTTTTAGATAAGTTATGATTTTCATAATCGATTCCTGGTTATCACGTAACGCCAATATTATTATTATTATTATTATTATTATTATTATTATTATTATCACCGCTTGACTGGCTGGGTGAAGATCTGGAAAAATGACAGTGAAATGGAATTGGGTGTTTGTTTTTTGATCCTCTCTTGATAGCAATATATTTGAGACGATATTAGTATTCAGCCTTGGAATTAATTCTATTTTCTTCAAGTTTGTCTAAACGATCTTATCTACAAACGACAGTATCGATTCTGGGAAATAAATTAATTGAACATGATCATTGGCATTTTCCTGAATTGATGATGTAGAGATATACGCAATTCATAATCAATCGCGAATAATGAATGACGATAATTTGACGAACAGTATAGTTTTTCCACCATTTGTGTGGGATTTTCTCTCTTCGTTTCTGAAAAATAGAGTAGAAGTTATTGAAAATTATTTCAATACATTCGTAGTGAGGACAGATTTGTGATGTGCCCCAAAATGTCACTGCGCTTGAAATTGAACCATTAGATACATAAAAGAGAAATTTCCGAAACGTCCACTAAGATAAGTAGAAGTTTTGTTTTTATTGAAATATATTTGTATTTCCAAATTTGAAGAACAAGGTGTCACTGGCCAATAGAGAATTTCCCTTTTATGAATCCAAAGGTTTAATTTCAAGCGCAGTGACATTTTGGGGCAAATCCCAAATCTCTCCTTACTACGAATATATTGAAATAATTATAGTAACTCCTATTTGATTTTTTAGAAACGAGGAGAGAAAATCCCACACATAAGCTGGAAAAATGAATGTACCACCTTCTCGAATAACTTACAGACAGTATTCAAACAGTAGGTACTCAGATGAAACAATAAAAATTGATTGTAAATTAGGAGCGATTATATTCTGATAACACTGGAACTGTATACACATACTTAGTAATAGTAACTTGGTAAAAATTTGCTTCGACCTACTTTCGGTATAGGTACCTGCTGCGGTGTGATGATGATTAGACGCATGATAGATATTTAGAAACGTGACACGATATTTATTTTTGCTTGATTTCATTGTAACGGAGCTGAGACAATATCGTACAAGTGACTATTCAGATGGACTTGGGTGCATCGGTCATAAATACAAAATTCAAGAATAAAGAATGTGTAGATATCTACAAGTAATGTGTGCTTTCCTAATCTTCTTGGAATTTGATGATTTCACGTGTTCCTTTTCGATTCTTCTCATGGGTTGATTCATTAGGAGGATGTTATGATGATTTTGAAGCCTGATCAATGACCAATGTGCAATAGCCATATTGCGCGTACAGCGCTATATCCAAAGAGGTTTGTGGATGTATGCCTTTCTAGCCTCTCATTTTACTGAAACTCAATGCAAGCGAAAATCTGGTCATGTGGACGATAATTCATATATGATGATTTTCCACGAATTCCTTCTTTCGAAATTTAGCCTAATCAACTTTAGCGACTCTATATTTATAGACACTGTTGAAAACTTATATTACTGACTCATACATGCGAGGTGCTCAGAAAGTAATCGCTTTGTCGCCTAAAAAACAAATATAGATATTGTTTCATCGGGTAGGTAACTCATAACTTCAAGCGAAACATGTAATATAATTATGATAGCCTTTAGATATTTAGTACTTGACTACTAACGAGAGTTCATCGTCTTTTAGTATGTCAGAGTTTGAAACAAATCTCATAAATAAGGTGTCCGGCAAAATGTGGGAAATCTCTCAGATTAAGGTACGATAAGTACCTATATTTTTTCCTATATGCCCACTTTACGGACACATCCTGTATGATAAATAACATCCTGTATGAAGAATGGCTGCGAAAATAAATTTCGGAACCTCAAATCAAAAACTCTTGTATATTGTCGATAAAATAAACAGTTTTCGAAAAAAAATTGAATGATAGTCCTTTTTTTCCAAATTATATCTGAATCCGAGAGATTTCCCACATTTTCATGGACACCCTTTCATATCCTTTCATATCTGATTCAGCGACGGTTACATACTTACCAAAAGTTGAAACTCATGTGAGAATGATAAAAAACATGCGGAACGTACAGGTCACATCAGAACCTGAACCACTTTTGTTGGACCTAGTCAGCCGAAGTGAAGTCAGGATTATAACCATGATAGATTTAATAATTGACAAATTAACAGCGGTCATAGTCGGGTTTGAACCAATATACATAGGGTTGGGATAAACTATGGAACCAAGTAAATATCTTTCAAACGAAAAGAACGATATTTATGAAAATTTGCAGGTAAGTGCAATGGAACAAAATTCATCTGATGTACATTTTTTTGTCAATAATATACTTCCGGTATATATTATATAGTATACATTATTAAGTATACTATATATTGTATAGTATACATTTTTTGTATTAATATACAATATACTAATATTCAGTATAATATACTTCCGGTATATATTATATATTATTAACAGATCATTATCAGATCAGATGCATTTTATTCCATTGCTCTCACCTGCAAATTTTCATAAATATCGTTCTTTTCGTTTAAGAGATATTTACTTGGTTCCATACCTTATCCCAACCCTGTATATCTCTAAGACTGTGATGCAGACGTTCTAATCGTTGAGTGAAATTGGTTCGATCGGAATGTATATTCATGCAAATACCTTCCAAGCTATATTCGCCTCAGACGTCTAACGAACGGTTTTAATATCAGTCTTAATCATTCGGCATGGATAGAGTGTTTTCGTATCCATTAGAAATTAACACTGGAAGACAATAATTTTCCAAAATCTTCAATATAGCGTGAGGTTGAAAATTATTACGAATTTATGTATATAGATATGCGTTCTATAGATTGTTGAATTCTCTATCTCTATGTGTATGAAATGCAATATCTTTCTGTGGTTCTACCCACTATGATAATAATCACAATAATTAATAATGTCAAATTCCGTATTTTGAAATCATTTCCATGTTAACAACGGTGTCTATATAAGTATACTGGGTGCAAGGTAATTGAACCAAGCTGTCCTCTATACCAAATTGCTTCGCCTGGCCGCTGGAGGATGATGAAAGTGAATGTGAATGTTTTTGTAGTTTCAATATCAATATTCTCTATATATTTCGCTCTGAAAATTTGTGAGAAACAAGTCATATCATTTCTACATATAGTATGGCAGTGTGTTATTCGTTCATAACACATTGGATATACGGATACTATAAACACTCATGTCATATAAAAGATGTTATGGGCAATAATAAAGCCCGATCATTATGCCCGCTGATGAACCCATGAATAATAGTATAAGTATAATGCCAACTAAACTATCGAAATTAATGAAAACAAATGATTATTCTAATGAAGCCAGAGAGCCTAACTACCTACACAATTTTCATTCTTTCAATTTATTCGTGTAGCGAATTACAGATAATCGTTTTTTATTATTTTCTTTCTCAATAACGATCGCAGATACCTATTAGGAAACTGGAAGTTAACGAGAAGATTCTTAACAAAACAGAAAATTCATTTTATATTTGGAATCCACCAGCAGCGCCTTCAAATAAAATTCAGGGGGAGAAAAAGGAGCATATGGAACTATAATTATGTGAGCCCTATAGCGTAATAAGTATTCCAAATAAGAGCGGAATATTTCAGAAACTGCAGGAGGAATAAAGAAAAAACTAAACAATTATTGAAATTTCAACACCCTGAAGCTCGGTAACGAAGAGTTTGTGGTCCTGTATTTATATGAACTTTTAGTCTTGAAATAAATCAAAGAATTCCCCCTTTCAGTATGTTCATGAGATTTGACTAAGTTGAGTTGACATACATACATGTGTGTCAGCTCTAAACATTAAATGTGTGAATGTAGATACAGTCGGTATGCTTAATCAAATTTTATCAATAATTTTCAATGATGTTCTCGATATTTTAGCTGAAAGAATCATTTGTTCATGCCAAAATATATAGATAAAAACGTTCCTATATTGATGTTTAATTAAGTGGAATTAGGAATGAGATTCCTAACATAAGGTAGATTACAGAAAACTAGTGAAATGTTGCAACGCTGTACACTGACGTGTCGCCATCGCCCAGCCAGCTTCCTTTCATTTGTGCAATATTTACCTAACCTCCCAGTCCTAACCATAACTGTTCTGTTTGACAGATCAACAGCTGATCACACGTGTGCATTCGCGGTTCGCTTACAAATACAACAAATATCAGAGATATCAAGATATTACTTCGTTTATGTGATTAAATAGTTTCTCCTCGCCATGTTGATAAAATGATGTTATCACAGAGTGTTCTAAATGCGGTAGTTTGTGTTTTCGTATTGAATCAATGTTTGGCCTATTTCACAGTGGAAAAACATGAAGATTGTTTTTGTCAGTTATCGGGGCAAATAGACGAATGTTCCTGCAATATAGACACTGTCGATCACTTCAATAATGTGAAAATTTATCCCAGGTTGAAGAGTTTGTTGTTGAAAGATTTCTTTCGATTCTACAAGGTATGTAAAACACAGCTGCTCCAATCGATCGTGTGGGCAATAGGGGTGCCTAAACATTTATCAACAAGTTTTCGCATCTCTAGTGCCTGGCAGTTTCCAGAAGTCTTTTCTGTCTGTAGAATAATTTTGCTGGATTTTAATGTATCGATTTTTTTAAGCCTTAGGCAGTTGAACTCACAGTTGAATATCACCTCTCCTGTGGACTGGTTCATGGAATTGAGAAGATTTGAAGATAATTCAAGGATTTAGGCGAGAATTTAGTATTTATATTGATATAAAATATAGTAGTATTCCTTTTTATTGTTTCTGACAATTTTGAGCTGCCAGTTTGGCTAGCAGTAATTTATCAAGTAGTGCTGATTGTATTTTCTCAATTATTTTTTCTGATTGAACACCAGGTATATATCAATGATTTTGAATAGAATATACCTAACACATCTCCTGTAACTTGTAGTCTAGAGTACCTACGCAAGAAACCAATATTCTTTTTTTGTAATATAATGTAACTACCAATACTCCAACACACAGAAGGATTTGATTAGTTGATATTGATTACCACAATGACCAAATGTAATTTCTCGTGTAATTTTTGTCTCATCCTGAATACACAAGGAGGTTGAAATGATTATTCAATTTTCCCTAATTTCAAAGCTGATAACAACTTTTTGCGATATTTCTGTATGTTTCATGATTTTTGTCACCTGCAAAACTGTTATTTCTCTTTCCTAAAATGCAGAAAAGTTCTTAAAAATATTGGTCTATTGGTCAGTTATCTTCAGAGAATTCAGACATGGTCCCACATGGTCCTCAGAATATGCAGAAGAACTGGATGATCTCTCATCTTCTAAATGTATCCTTCTATATGTATGGATAAGATTCCTCTCGATTCTGACTTGGTTTTTATAGTTTTTTCAAGTTTTTTTGGAGGTCATCTAGATTCGAGTTTAGAGTCAACCGGTGAATTTTGTAGCAAATCAGATATTTTGAATTTGCTCTGTAGAAGCATGGCTTGACATCAGCCAGCATTAAATAAGCAGTTTTCACAAATGAATTATGATTGTTATCATTTTTCTTTGGTTATGTTCGATGAAATGAATATGGAGAGGAATATTGAAACTTCTGAATTCTTATTTCATTTGCACTGGAACGTTTGGTAATATTTTAGACTCCTTGTAGAACGATAAAAATCCTCGAACGTCAATAGCAAATTGAATTTGAATCACTTTACTGCCTATTTCTCATTAAAAATTCAATGTCGAATTGATGAAATGGAAATAAAATTGATTGAAAGGTCAGCCTTCTACATGGTTTCATGTAAGCACCTAGATGTACTGGATTTTTAAATTTCTAAACTATGTATAGTATATAAAATATCTGTCAATCATCATCATCTGTCAATCCTGAGTTATAAAATCTGGAGCGCGGATTTGTTCATACCATGCCATCAATTTTTGAATCCAACATCCCTGCCAAGTTTGAATCTCAAACCTTCGGACCTCTGGAAAGCATAACTTATCTGAAGACTACATTGACAGTATATTTCCCTGAATCGATAGTATCATTCAGACTATAGTGGGTTTATAGTCTATATACTCGAGATTATCAATACAGGAAACGTATAATTTTTCTTAAACATATAAATAGCGAATAAATATCGTCAACTCTAATGATAATCACATCTGATGAATTTATGTTGATAACAGCATCATAAGTTAGATAACCGATTCTCTCACCTGACATGGATAGATAGATGGTGATTGTGTTTTGTTCAATTAAATGAGGCAAAAACGGCAAGAGCGATTGAAACTTCATCTTCAATTTCTATCAAAAGTGAAGTTGCCAACAGATCAGATCTTAAAGATTCAATGGATGAATTCGCCATGTGTGATGCGAGAAAAAATCATTTTAGTGTTCAATAAGTTCAGTTAGTTTGAATGTAAAGTTGAAGTTATTTAAATTTCTGTTTTTATTCAATGAAAAAAACACGTTTAGTTTTATTTCACTCAGTTTTTGAGTTATTTTGAAAAATATGTTGTCGTTATATGTAGAATAAAATCAATAAAAAAAGCTCGTCCAGCTCGTTGTTTTATTTTCATTTACTATTTGTGATCTGTGACTGAAAGGGGGGCCTTCTTATGTATTTTGCGTTGGGGCCAAAAAATTCTATTGACGCCACTGTTATATGGTAGAGAATATACTGAATTATATGAAATATTAATATTATGAAAAATTGATTATTTCATATTTGTTAACATTTTAACACATTTGTATACTCAATGAAGGAGCCACAATAGACTGCCCCACCAAGGGGAGAGTACTCCCTCCATTCACATGTATCAGATAAACAAGATAGTTCAGGATGAGTTTTACTCATCTGCCCGTCTATGCCTATATTCAATACAATACAGGGTCCGGTAGAAATAACTGACGGTTTTTGAAACAGGATAAATCAATGAATTCACGAAATATTTCGATTTTGTCTTTTATTTGAAATAAAAAAATTTTAATCATACAAAGCACACGAAAAAATTAAAAAAAAAACATTATGTAGCGAAAATGACATCACTCAAATGACGACCATAGCACTCCTGGCTAGTTGGCTACTGAAGTTTGCCCAGGTTCATCGAGATGAATTTGCCCCTTAAGGTATGCACACTGATAGAAATCGCAAGGGGAAAGATCCTGGAAGCTAGCTGGCCATGGAATATCACCGCGGAGCGAGATTACCTCGGTGATTACCTTGCCTGGAAAATGTGTTCTTAACGAACACAGGATTACTCCGTGTTCTTCGAGGTCTTGTAACTTTCAAAAACAACAATTTTGTAGGGATGGAAGTTCAAGTATTGATGAAGAATTCCATCGGACGTCCCTTCTGCCTGAGGAGCGATGGATCGCCTCGGGCTCTGTGCAAATATAAATCTCACCGTCTGGATGTTTTCAGAGGTGACCTTCTCCTCATTCTTCAGAAATTTGTGTTCCCAAGTTTCGAATCCACAAGAGAATGGTATTTCTTGATGAGATCCCACCGCGAGGAGGAACATTGAAAAGTATAATATATCTGGAGATGTGATGGAGAGTGGAGATGTAGAAAAGATATTCACAATACAGAAACGAGCTGTGAGAGATAATTTAAAATTTGACTTTAGTGAAAACCTGTAGAGGAAAATTTAAACAGAACAGAATAAACAACTTGTGCAGTCTTCATACAAAAATGTTTGCTATTCCTTTTCAAATATAAACAGTATTGTGATGATTGTCTTTCACAAAGTACACATGGTACCAGATCACTAATTTACAACTATGTAATAGATAGACTGTCGCGTCAAGTGCAAGAAATCCAATCACTGAATGTATTGAAAAAATATTCATAGTATTGACTAAAGTAAAACGATAATTGAATACATGAATTTTCATCAACACGAGTGTATTTGTCAATTTATGTTCATTATTATCATCAAAGGTGATTTTGTAATATTATCATTAGAGGTTATCTTTGTAAAGGTGCTCATGAGAAATGCATGATTTGAATGAATGTAAATATCAGATACAATTGGCAAAGTACCATTTTTCTGACGTTTTTTTCCTTCAACATGATTTGATTCATATTCACTGCCTCACGTTCCTTGAAATAAAGGATATATTATTGTTATAAGAATACCTTCAGCTGCACTTCTAATATAATTGTAGAATCAATGATCAGCATATTGACCACTCTTCTCTCTATCGTGCAGGTGAACCTGAAACGGCCATGTCCATTCTGGACGGACGACAGCAAGTGCGCCATTCGCTATTGCAACGTCGAACCGTGTCTGGCACACGAAATCCCAGAAGGGCTGAAAGAGGCCAGCAAAGACAACAACTCCCAAAAATCCCAACTCGAGACCAGCCCGGTGGATAAGTATTCCAGAGAAGAAAACGAAGGCTGCACATCACAACACAACACGTTAGATTACCTCAACAAGACCCTGTCAGAGAAAGCACAAAAAGACATCCGGCTCTGGGATGCTCACGATGATGCTCAGGACAATTTTTGCGAAATTGATGAGAACGATGGAGAGGCAGAGTATGTCGATCTTTTGTTGAATCCAGAGAGATACACAGGGTTAGTATCGATCACACACTATTATGGATTAGCATTATTATCGCCGTTATTTTAGACAGTGAGAGAAAAGGTCTAAGAAATGTCAACTGTTGAACTCGATCGTATGCTCTTTCATTCTATATTTTCGAAAGCTATTTATAGTCCAAGGCTAATTTTTTATTCAACAAAAGTTGAATTCTCTATCAAACTGTTTCGGTGAATTTCCCAATATGAATGAAACCTGATGAGATAAAGGATTATCGTAGCTTTCCAAAAATGGTCACTGATACAGGGGTTCTATTAAAAATCAGGGCTTTGGCTGTGCTGGACTAACATGAATACCCCCCTTCGATTTTTTCGGAGATCATACAATTAAATCTTTGAAATGATCGGCCTATTATCAAAAGCTTTGACTATATATATTTTAGATTAAGAAATGTTATTTTTCCTAGTTTTTACGTGAGATTTTCCCTCATCGTGTCTAAAAAATGAAAAAAAAATTATAATAATTATGTGCCTCAAAATGTCACTGCGCTTGGAATTCAACCTCCAGATATCTAAAAGTGAAATTCTCTATCAGTCAGTGACACCTTGTTTTTGAAGAAAATGTTTGAGAGACAAATATATTTAATAAATATCAAAATGTCTACTTATCTTGATGTAGTGGACGTTTCGGGATTTTCGTTTCGCGAAAACAGAATTTTGGTTCAACATAAATATCTTTGAAAAGATTCAAAATCTGACAAGAACGGTTCAATGCGCGAAAGAATATTTCAGTATGATGTAACCTCGAATGTAATATTGTTCCTTACATTCAAAAAAATAACTGTGTAGGTACTCAATTTGGAATAATAAAGTGAATACCTACATAATATATATAGAGTCAATTTCAATAATAAATATTTTTAATAGTAGCATTACCTTGTATGAGTATACTTCATGAATATTTGTTTGTATTTATAAATAATTAGCTAATATTGGTGAGTGTTGTGCATTGTATTCATGATTTTTTTATGCTGAGATGAAATCAATCGATCAATCGTCCAGCCATATTTTGTCAAAAAAATCAAAATGAAAATATTACCCATTGAAATATTTCTCCATACAAGAAAAAGGTTTCACATTAATTTTTATATCGTGCAACGGACTTTATATCTTTCTTCGCGATTCTAATGATTCTAATATACCCTTATTGAACATGATGAGTGAAACGCATTGTTATACATTTGAAATTTCAACATTAGTTATAGTGAAAATTTGTTATAGGTATGCAGGTGCATCGGCTCACCGAATCTGGAAAAGTATCTACCTCGAAAACTGCTTCCGGCCGAAACGATCATTCAATTTCAACCCGTACATCCAGAGTGCCAAGTTGAACGAGTTATGTCTCGAAGAAAGGGTGTTCTACAGGGCGATATCGGGACTTCACGCCAGCATCAATACGCATCTGTGCTCGAATTATCTTTTATCGGAAAGTAACGGTTTGAGCCTTGCTAACCCCAAGGGTAAATGGGGACCGAATTTGGAGGAGTTTCAAAAGAGATTTTCTCCCGAGACCACCAACGGTGAGGGTCCGAACTGGTTGAGAAATCTGTATTTCGTTTATTTGTTGGAATTGAGGGCCCTAGCTAAAGCAGCACCATATTTGGAAAGTGAAGAATTTTATACTGGTAAGTTATTTGCAAATTTAACGAAAGTTCAGCATAAAAAGACACAAATCATACATTTTCATTCAACAAGAAAAATGGGTCGAAGGCAAACTATCAGACTCAAAAGATAATCAACCCTAAAATATGCACTTGTTGTTGCACTTGTTTCACTTGTATATATCATTTGTTGATAACACCTTTGATAACTTCACTATAGACACATTCATATAGCATTATGTTTTATTATATACAATTCGGTTTTTCAGCTCTCTCACCATTGGTATCTCATGAACTAGTAGAGTTTCTGATATTGACGGTTTTGTTTTTGGATTTTACTCTTACTGAAGGAAGAGAAAAAATAGCTCAAAATTATGTAGCATGTACCATTATGTAGTGAATGTAATAAAATCTGATTGTAGCAAAGCTATGATGATGATTTGTTGTTGCATTTCTGTTTGGTATTTGAGACTTCAATTTTTCTGATATCTTGTGTGATGTATATGGTTAGTGATACATAATTTCCAAATATTTTTTCCACTCTTTTCAATGGCACTAAACTCTTATTTTGCCGCCATAAGAAAAACTGAAGTTGGGTACTGCATGTGGAATATAGTTCACCCTCTATAAAATTCAATATTGTCATGATATCCATTGCGTATTATT
The DNA here is from genome assembly GCA_963576655.1 of Gastrophysa polygoni. NCBI lineage: Eukaryota > Metazoa > Arthropoda > Insecta > Coleoptera > Chrysomelidae > Gastrophysa > Gastrophysa polygoni. The sequence continues at coordinate 4,881,990 of OY755087.1, forward strand.
TGTTGTGTAACAAATTCACCTCATTTTCTGTTCATCAAATGTAGCTATAAATGAAAGAAGATCGTTATATTGTTCAGCGTCAAAATCAGAAATTTTGATTTAAGTGGACCAACCTGTATCTCTAATAGTTTATGAGATACCAATAGTCAGGAAGGTGATAAATATAATCTGTATAATATGAGAAAAATCACTGAGAAGAATGATATAGAAAAAACTCATTAATTTTAGCATTTTTCAACAAAACGAATGTTATAGACCTCAATGTCTTTTAGCAATCACTGGTAATCGACATGCTTCTGTTGAGCATTATCTTGTAAATTTATCTGATGTCAGTGTCATACTGAATACCTTATTTTCAGAAGTACGTTCCAGGTCCGCGGCTTAATCTTGTTTTTTATTCAACAAATACAACAATAATAATTATACTCATTGGATATCATACCTGGAATGGTCTGTCATTATAGTAGTAGCAAATGGTGCCATGCAAATTTCCAAATTTGTGTAGGTTATAATAATAACTATAACTTGCCCTATAACTTTTTACATAGCTCGAAAATTTCAATATGTTTTGATTCAAAATATACATGGTGTTTCCCTTGGTACGAAACGAGAGCGCGATTCGTTAGGTCATTGCAAGAAAAAAAAGTTCCTATAAACATATGACCGGAGTTGCGTCGTTGAAGTTTAAAAAAAAAACGTGAATGAAATAAATATCCTTAAAATGATGATTGAAATTCGGTACAGTTATTGGAAGTTATAATGAGGTGTTTATTTCTCATTCATTATCATAAACTGGAAGATTCAGGCTGGCTGAGCCTTGTAAATTACTGCTGTATATTACTGCTCTCGTTCATGAAGTTATGAAGCTTCAGCAACCCAACTATTTCTAAAAATATCTTTGTATTGTATGTAGTAGATCAGTCGATCACTTTGTCATATGGATTATATCAAAGAAAATGTTCACCCTACCTGGTTGAGTTAGCAGCTTAGGCTGAACTTCGCCTTTCATCAAAGTTGTAACCAATATCAAATATATATATATCAAATATATATATATATATATATATATATATATATATATGGAGGATGAATGGAGATCATTTATTATTATTATTATTATTTAGCCCTGACTATATTGAAATTATTAGGTCTAGTGGCGTCTCTGAAGTTTCGCACCGTAGTTTGGAAACATCCTCTATATACTGTGAACAGAAGTTGCAAAAGTAAGACAGATTGATTTTTGTGTTCTGATTTGCATTCATCATATCTTTGCATTAGCAAAATATGCTTAATGGCTCACTCACTAAGATTGTACCAAAAATAGATCGAAAGGAAACTGGAAGCTCTCAAAGAACTAGTTGTACACCATAATTCGATTATTTGATTCCAGGTAATGATCCAAATGATTGGGACACCCAAATGGCGATGAAGGATCTCCTCAACATAATCAAATCATTCCCAGATCACTTTGACGAGAGCACAATGTTTAGGAATACTGAACAAGCAGAAAAACTCAAGTACGAGTTCAGGCAACATTTTAGAAATATCACGAAAATTATGGACTGTGTGGGCTGTGACAAATGTCGGTTATGGGGAAAACTTCAGATACAGGGCTTAGGTACTGCATTGAAAATCTTATTCAGCGGAAAATTGAACTATTTTGCGAACAACATAAAAATAGACTCGCATAACAAAAAAGAGTTTCAATTGTCCAGAAACGAAATTGTTTCCTTGGTGAATGCATTCGGTAGATTATCGAACAGTGTTTATAAAATAGACGATTTTAGGCAGATATTGAGATAGCTACGGAAGCTCCAAGAGTGTTATGTGATATTTTTTCAACAAATATTTTTAAATACCATAGATCCCATTGTATTTTATCAATGTTGAATTATCATTTGGTAGTTAAGTACTTATGTTAGGATTAAGTAGAAGAATAATATATGTCATATTTATATAGTTGATTATATTTTATTATTTATTTAAATGAAGACCGGTGAATTAAAATAACAAAAATAGACTTGAAGAATGTATTTTTTTATATATCAAGTTATAATATGTAATTTGGTTTTGATGAACATGAATCTGGAAATAAAAATCTATTGAATTTGTATCTCAATTTCAGCTGTCATCCAAGGGAGATTTATTTCAACAAAGCAAAAATAACAGAACATTATTCATTTATTGATGTACAAAGATAATATTATGGAATTCTGAGGATATGATAATGATAATAATGAATCGTCTTTATTCATCATCATGTCTATCAGTCAAACTAATTATAAAATATAGGGTAACTTCTTTTCCAAACAAAATTCAAGAAATAGATTGTTTCCAATACAGAAAAATACTAGGTATAACCAAAATTTAAAGTAATAAGAAATTCTTGTACATTTTTTCTCTGCTTATGGCATTCAATTCTTATAAGTGATGGGCTAATGATGGATTCAAAAGAATATCTCTGGAGTTGTATTGAATTTATGAATAATAAAGTGAAGGGTGTATTTGTTTTGGCACTTTTTTCACATTCTGTTTAACTGAAAGTATACAATATGGATTTTATATTAGTACCAACAAAAATATCAAAAAGTCAAATTACTGTATATTTTATGTCAAAGTATCGTTACAATGTCTTATAAATAATTGATGAACTTCTGTTGCTGCTATATTGGATTCCTTCACGCGATTACATCAGCTGCCTTTATTTATAATGGTTCTTCATGGTGAATGTAATCTGAGTCTTGAAGAATATATACTCCAAACATAGATGCTCCAGTAGTAGATGATCAGGAAAAACTCAAATGGTTGAAAAAAAGATCACAATTATGGTGAAACAAAACGATTTTTCATGACCATATTAGAAAATATTATTGAGAACAAGCCTCGAGGAAGACCTCATAGCAAAACTCCATACTTTGATCTGAGGCACCTTATTCTATCAGATGCATTGCCATTGTATATGAATCTTCAATGTTCAAGATTTGTATTTTGAAGTGGAATATTCAGAATAGGTAAATATTTTTTGTTCGCTCGATACTTTTTGAAGGAAGGTAGGTACTTAAATCCTTGTTACTTTATACTTTTTTTTAATATAGCGCATTTTTTTCATTATAGCATTCATAAACACCCGGTTGGAGAAAAAAGTTCATCTCTCTAAACATTGTATGGAAATGAAATTGGTTTTGGTTGGACTAAATCCTTAGCTAGGCTAAATCCAACAATTGATTTTTCCCTAATAATGAATGGATTTCGGATTTCTGCATAACACTGTCCTATCATCGTATAGCATCTGTAGAGTATCTATCTGTCAGATTTTGGAAAGTTTATAGTAACATGTTTTGAATATGAAGGTGATGTTACACAGATGCTACACTCATTGAACCAGAAAACTTGCACTTTTTGCTTTGTTTGGCGGGAACCTACTTATACCTACCTACTTGGCACTAATATGCTCTGGACAGAAGTTTTTGCTGGTCTCGAATATCTCTCGCCCATTGATTTCTCAAAGAAAGTTGCAATTTACTCAACTTTCAACCAAAGATATGATAATGAGAGATAGTTTTCAATGCTCATATCATGATTATGAGCACCTACCCAGCTCCCGAAATCATAAGGTCTATTTCCATCCCGAAAAATGTCGAATGTTTAGAAACAATTGAGTTGACATTGATGTACGTGGATTTCAACTAGTTAAGTATGACAAAAAATTGGAAATCCTGAATTGCGATGGGAATTGGTATATACCAAATGCATGCTCCGCTAAGTAGGTTATTCTCTTCAGAAGTGGCACAACTCTATTTTTCATTATATTGTCAGACAACAAAGAACATATCTACTTCCACGTTATGAAACCAGAGACACAGTTTTATCATCGCGATAACAAGTGTGTGGAATTTTACCTGTTATGTAGGTATACGGTACAATAGCATAGGTATACCGCATTTCAGCGTTTCTTGTATATTAAGTATACATAGCTCCAGTTGATGATGTATTTGGGTGAGCATTGATGATAGTTTCATTTTCCTGGATGGTTATACATTTTTTTTCCAATGGCAATGCATTGTGGCAGTTAACCAGGTGCCTTTTGGGTGCTATAGCATCAGAAGCAATTTCACAAATTATGGCGATTGAAAAACATCAATTTCAAAGGGGAAACTAGAGATGAACTGATCCAGATGTTGATGCTCAGATTTCAAACAATAACGAATCAAAACAATCAATATGAAAATATTTGAAACTAAAATTTATGAAATATGTTCTGAGAAATACTTCGCTAATATTGGGCAATTCATTCAGGAATCACTGGAAATATATTGTTTGTAGGTTATTTGTAGAAATTTGAGTAAATCCAAAGCCGAATTTTGTGGAAAAAGGTGAAATGCAAGATCTGATATACACGAAAGGTCCAATAAACTCAGGCAATTTTTTCTATTGTTCAAGAACCATTGGATTAGATAAAAATGTTATCAGTATCATCCGAGCAAAACTTTTCTCATGTCCCTTTTAAGTAAGTACTTTTAGTTATATAAGGGTACATTATATGTACGCTGGTTTCATCAACATGATATTTGATTTTCTAATAATGATTTATGAGTGATAAGTATATATTTATTTTCCGTATGGAACATTTATTGTTCTAACCAGACTATTAGGTCTTGTTTTCAATCATAACTACTTATAATAACGATATAACATATTATTTTATACCTTTTTTGCTCTACATTATTTTCCAAAAATGAATTTCTATTGAAATAGTTTTTTCACAGAAAAAAAAAAACTGATAGCTAAGCAATATTTTTGAATTTGACATTCGGTACGTTCATCATAGAATGAAGCAGCAAATTACCTCAAACAATCATTGCGGCAACCAAATCCCATATATCCCTCCATTTAGGTCTGTACGAGGATTTATAATATAATAATCTTGTAATAATTCCTGTAAGTTTGTTGGTAGTCTATTGTAAACACGTGATTTCAGATAACCCTAAAGAAAAAAATCTAATGGGCTAAGATCCGGAGAACGAGCAGGCCACTCTATGAATTCTCTACATCCAATCCATCGATTTGTAAAATTCTCATCCAGAAAATCCCTAACCCTTCTATCATAGTGGGGAGGTGCTCCATCTTGTTGAAACCAAACATTTTGTGGTAATTGCCCATTATGTTGAAGTGCAGGAATAATTTCGTTATTTAGTAGATCCAAATTCTTGTCACCACTCAAGTTTCCGTCGATAAAAAATGGGCCTATAAGCCTATTTTCGACAATTCCCATCCCAACATTTAACATCTGTGGATGCCGGGTATGTGCTTCATGAATCCAATGAGGATTCTCATTTGACCAATACCTTGAGTTACGGCGATTAACTGTTCCACTTAAACCAAAAGTTGCCTCATCGAAAAAAAAACTATGTTAGAAGCAAAATTTTCGTCAACATTACAGATGTCCATAAGCCGTTCGCAAAATTCCAGCCGTCGGTCAGAATCATCGTCTGACAATTCTTGAACCAACTGTACCTTACATGGATGATCTTTCCTACAGAACGTCAACTGATACCATGGTTTAGTGCCGAATATGTGGTGAGTTGATTCTTCTAAATCGATTGCAATATTTTGTTAACAGTTTCGTTCGTTGCAGTCCGCGGTCTTCCAGGTTTCAGCAAATTTTTTACCATCCCACTTGTATTAAAACGTTGTGATGTTTCAGTTACTGTTGAACGTGATATAGGATTTCTCTCCGGATGCAAATCATTAAAAATATGTCACACTTCTTCATGAGTTCTAACACGATCACCATAACCGATCATCATTAAAATTTCAATACGCTCTCTTTCACTTAATTGAACCATTCTAAATTATAAAATTTATTGCCGTCAATTAGTATTTGACACTTGGAGAACAAAAAACCTACTAAACAGTACTCGTTTATTTATTACTATGCATACATCAATCTAATTATCTAAATAGTTTTTTGCTCTAATGCAAAAAACTCAAAGGAGGTTGATCAAAGTTGTATATTCCTCGTTTTTACATTTCTTCACACTGAACTCAGAATGTATGAATTCAAAATGACAAAAGCTCAGAATCTGTAGAAATATATATGGTGTCCCATTTGAATTAAAGAGGTTGATGGCATTTCCGGTTGAACCGGAAGTATATTATTAACAAAAAATGTACATCAGATGCATTTTGTTCCATTGCACTCACCTGCAAATTTTCATTTATATCGTTCTTTTCGTTCAAGAGATATTTACTTGGTTCCATACTTTATTCCAACCCTGTAGATATAACATTGCCAGACCGTGTTATTATTTACAGGGTTTCCCATGTCTCAGACATATTTTTTTTATTTTCCTTGGGCAATTCTTGTCAGCCTGCCTTTTTGTTGTAGTTCTATAATTGGAAATATTGTACTAGGCTTCACTAATGGACATATTATGTTGCAAATACTTGCCTTTCCTTTGTAATCTATCTTGAGTATTGCCATTTCAAAATCAATGTAGGTATACTCTATTTACAACTGGATTCATATTTACTTTATCTAACAGTAAAGTTTTCATGATATGTAAATATATATTTCATTCATAGGATAAAAGCGAATTATTTTGCTTTGTCAAAACATATACAGGGTGCCCGTATTCGAGCTTATGAATGGGGATCGCGGTTATCTTGGGAGATACGATGTTGCTAGAATTAGGGCAAAGTTGCGCATTCTAGTGCTGAACAATGATCTGAAAATCTGTCCGAAAAACTGAATTCTGCGATTTTTCTTTTTATTCTTTTATAGGAAAACCGATCAAGTTAGCCATTTTTAACCGAAAAATTCTCAAAGCAGTTTTTTACAAAGAATTCGAAAATAATATCACTTTTTTTTCAATACACGAAGAAAGAAACAAACGAAAAGCAATTTTTCTTCTTATGGACGCCATATTGAAAAACAATGACTCATATATGGTGAGTTAATATTTCTGCCTGGTCTATGGATATGCGGTAACTTTTGAGTAGAGTTGGGATATTTTTCACTAAATTGATGGCTTTCCGAACAATACTGGCACGCGTTTCAAATTTTTTTATCAATATGTTTTTAATGAGCAGCGTTTCTTCGTGGTTATATACAGGGTGTCCTTAAAAGGTCTTTACAAAAAGCTACCACATATTCTTCAGACCAAAACAATTCGATACAAGCAAACTTACCTCAGTAAAAAGTTGCTTAGTTTGGGCGCTAGACGGCTCTGAAGTTAAAATTTTCAAATCGATTTTGCTTCATAACTTTTGAACGGCTCATGAGATTTTTTTCAAATTTGGTACGTTGGCATAGACTCATCGGGCAATGAAACTCATATCATAATCATAATGAATATCATTCCATGGGCGTAGAACTTGATTTTTTCAGTAAATAAACATCTAAAACTCCTACGCCAATGGAAAAAAATTAGTTTCAATATGAAATCTAAATTATTCAACTCATTCACTACAAAAAAGGTACTCTTGACAAAAGTCGATTCCTCTCATGGTTTCGACAAAATTTTAATTTTAGTGATTTAGAGCATAATTAATAATAAAACGATTAACAGATATTTCATAAAAATTGTTCAAAATGTTCACCATTTTCACGTATACAAAGATTTATACGACGCAAAAAGTTGAAATGTACTCTTTGCATAACTTCTTCATCGCCTGTAAGATTATTCGTCGCCTGTTGGATACGTTGCCATAATTGTTCTACAGTATTCACAGGGGTCTTGTAAACCGTAGACTTGAGATAACCCCATACAAAATAATCCATCGGTGTTAAGTCTGGAGAACGTGGTGGCCAATTCACGGGTGCATCATTACCTCTACCTATCCATCTGTCTGGGTACTGTTGGTTTAAAAAATTCCTAACATCCACCGAAAAATGTGGTGGAGCTCCATCGTGCATAAACCACATATCTACCCGATGTTGGAGTGGTAAATCTTCCAACAAATTTGGCAACGTATTTCGTAGATGTTGTAAATACATGTCTCCTGTTAATCTTTGTGGAAGTATGACAGGACCAATTATAAAATTTCCTATTATTCCAGCCCAAACGTTGATTTTGAATTCGTGTTGAAAATGGTTTATTTTAATGGAATGAGGATTTTCAATTGCATTAACGTGTTCATTATGAAAATTAGTTATTCCTCTTCTCGTGAAACAGGCTTCATCAGTGAACAAAATATTCTTTCCAAAGTTCAGATTCATTTCTCTTTGCAAATTAATGAACCTACAAAACATCAGACGACTTTGTGAATCATGGATTAATAAATCTTGAACTGGCGTCTTGTGGTATGGGTATAATAATTGTTCTCTTAGTACTTCATGAACGGCATTCCTAGAAACTTCTAGTTCATTACTTATCCGTCTAGTACTCAATTCTGGATTTTCTTCAATACGGTCTAAAATTTCTACTTCGACTTCGGGAATCCTTACATAACGCTGTCTTCCATAATCACCAGTTCTAGGAGCAAAATGACCGGTCTCCCGAAGACGTCTCTCAACTGCAGCAAAGGTTGGGTGGCTTGGTACGCGACGATTTGGAAACCTTGCCGAATACACCCTCACACTCTCTCGACCATTTCCTTGACAATATCCGAATACCAATAACATATCGGTGTATTCTTCATTGGTGTATTGTACGGCCATGATAAATCAGAAAAGTCCGATATCAACAATCAACGTCAATAAAACTCGACAAATCAACACAGATGAAACTATGGAAACCAAGAATGTGAATATCACTGTTTTCGAGCAGATAATAATAGTCTTCAGAAAAAAAACCAGTGCTACTTATTTTCAATAGAAATAACCTATGCAAAAAGTACATCTCAACTTTTTGCGTCGTATAAATCTTTGTATACGTGAAAATGGTGAACATTTTGAACAATTTTTATGAAATATCTGTTAATCGTTTTATTATTAATTATGCTCTAAATCACTAAAATTAAAATTTTGTCGAAACCATGAGAGGAATCGACTTTTGTCAAGAGTACCTTTTTTTGTAGTGAATGAGTTGAATAATTTAGATTTCATATTGAAACTAATTTTTTTCCATTGGCGTAGGAGTTTTAGATGTTTATTTACTGAAAAAATCAAGTTCTACGCCCATGGAATGATATTCATTATGATTATGATATGAGTTTCATTGCCCGATGAGTCTATGCCAACGTACCAAATTTGAAAAAAATCTCATGAGCCGTTCAAAAGTTATGAAGCAAAATCGATTTAAAAATTTCAACTTCAGAGCCGTCTAGCGCCCAAACTAAGCAACTTTTTACTGAGGTAAGTTTGCTTGTATCTAATTGTTTTTGTCTGAAGAATATGTGGTAGCTTTTTGTAAAGACCTTTTAAGGACACCCTGTATAAAGGGTGTATCATTGGGAAAGGTAAATATTATGTAGATAGGGGTCTCTGAGGTGATTTTTAAAAATGATTCATAGGTCTTTGACATCTCATAACCGAGATACTGGATGTTTTATCAATTTTGCCCATTTTTTATTGTCTCGTAACTTTTCGAACAACTTGTATATCGTTTTGGGAATTGGTACATTTACTCAATGATAGATTTGAACTGCTCAATTGATTGCGATATCAAAAAAGAAATAGACTCCAGATTTTTTCTGCCGGAAAACAACACCATATACATTTGTTCCTAAACTTTTTGCCATAATTTTCATTCGCGTACAGACGATTTTTGCTACTCATATTATATGGGCTCAAAATATTATTTTTGCTCATTTAGGGGTGCAAATTGAAGTCAGACAAGATTTATGAATTTCATTACTTATTATTTAGCATAGGTGAGTATTATGTTAAAAAGGAGAGTTTCATATTAGTTCTTGTATTGAGAACTAAATGAATCAATGGAGTTGCCCTTTGAACACTTTGTCAAATTGTTTGTAAAATTTCCATCAAATAGACCACGGGTTTTTTGAAATCACCTCAGTGACCCCTCTCCACAGTTGGTATATTTTCCTCTCCCAATGAAACCTAACCAAATTTAACAAAATTCGAAACATTGATGTAATTATTGCCTAAATCATATTCATATTGAAATTCGAATTCTTCTCGCCCTCCTCTACGACGTGAAGATGCCCTTTTGAATTATCGTGAAAATGATTATCAAGGTAACAGAAAAGTTTTTATAATCATTTGAACAAAAAAATCATCCTCGATAATGATTGTCAAACATAGGTATCATTTCATAAAATATCGAAATGAATGATAATCAATTCCAACTGAATGTTCTGAATGAAAGAAATAAATACAGGAAGGATGTGAATCGCCATATTATAGAAATAATTGACCGTGTTATAACAAATATATAGCATGAATTTACTATTCACACCAGATACCTATAAATATACTCGTTTATTCCAGTATACGTTCAAATCCAGGAACGAAATGTGTTATTTGATCAGAATGTATATATTGAGTTTTGGGTTGATATCAGTATTCTATGTAAGTACAGACAACAAATAATGTTATATTTACAAATGGTCCTTTGCCAGTACCAATATAATCCCATAAATTTTTCGTTAAGACAAATCTAGAAAATCTTTTATTATATAATTTATAATGACGGACCAATCGTTGAAGTCATTCTCAACATATCGATGAGTTGTTTATCAATGTGATATCAAACATACTTACGTCGAATATAGCTAAATACTGACATTTGCAATAATGCAACATTATTTTTTGATGTTACACGATAGTTGGCTGGGTGCTGGTCAATATATTTTCTGAAAAATATATGGGCTTGCTACTAAAATGAGAAGCATACATCAGACACCCCGAATACTCTTCAGGATACAATACAAGTGAAGTAGTTGTGAGTAGTGAAGGAATTAGCATGATGATCGAAAGGTCTCGAGCTCAAATTCCCGTGATACCAGTTTTTTCTTTATTTTCTGTTTTCCATCAGGTTGGTGGCCTGGATATTATTTGGACGTCCAATGGATATCCTAAATATCCTGAATCCACTGGACATCCATCGGATATCCATGTGTAGTATGGGATGAAAAGAGATACCTCTATTAGTCAAGTTTGGTTAATATATAAATATGGGACAGTTTCTTCAGTTCAGGTAGGTTGTGTAATCGGAATATCAGGAAAGTCAAGACTTTGAGGGAGGTATACGATTCAGGGATTCAGGGAGGTATTCATGGGGAATGTATATTTTTATCTTGGCACTTTTTTATAGGAAGTGATTATAGCTCATAATTTAATATGTAATCCAATAATACATCCGAATTTACTGCTCACTTTAGCAAAAACAAAAATTATTATGTTATTGTTATTATATATATGTATGTTATTATAATATTATTCTATACGTTGCCAAGAAATTACCGTTTCGTCACATTTTGGATCCCTTGTTGCAGGTACCTACACTGTTACTGTGGTCAATTAGTGTGCAACAGAGTTTTCAAAATTATTTGCATAATCAAAATACAAATTTACCTGCATTTGCAAATTAGGTACTTTCAGAATCGTTGCTAGTCAAACAGCATACAAAAAACTATAAAACTAGTCAAAGATAAAGTACCCTTATTGAAGAAAATTCAACATTCGAATTTCGAGAAATTGAGCGAAGAATTGAACTTTATAACAATACCAAGACATTCCCAAGAGAAAAATAATTACTGGCTTTCAATGGGGAATTCCCTTGTATTTTGTAGGTACCTTCTTCCCATGGTATTGATATAAAGCCCCGCAAAGATTTGGAAGAATGTATGATAAGTTCCGGAGTTACAATGGATGACTTGAATGCAAAGCCATTCAAATTCACCAAAAATATTTACTGCATGATAAAATGTCAGTCCGAAAAAGACACCATCATCCAAGATGGAATTATCGATGTCGGTTGGCTAGACAGTGACAAATCGGATGATTTCACGATGCATTTCACTGAAGAAGAAATAGATGAAACAAAAAAATGTTTGGCGAATATTGGAAAAATAGAAGAATGCGAAGATATGGTGGAAATTCTAGACTGCTTTCCTAAGAAAACTGTATTATCATAATGCACTATCATTACACCCAAAGAACATTGAAATGAATCAATGAATTAATTTTGTGTGATGATGGTGAATGCCAATGTAATATTATTTGAACATAACCTTTTGACGTCTTAAATAAAACCAGTGAAAGATCCATGCGGGAGAGTTGATTCATGCCTTCTGCATCTGATTCCATCACACTTGTATAAATAAAAATAGAACACAAATATGAATATGTACCTGGAGAAGTGAAGACACATTCATTGGAGATTTGTGAAAGATGAAATATTCTTTATTGTTTCGAAAAAATTGATTTCCTCGAAAATAAATTGGATTTGTTTTTGCTATCAGTCTTATATTAGGATAGATTATACTCAAGTTCTTATAACTGTATTGAAAACTGTTCTTGTCTGTATCTTTGAACATTTGTCGAAATAAAACTGAGCACTTTGAATAATACTAGAAGTATTTTTCATTCATAATCACAAAGTTGTCATCATCAATGAATATTTTTTTTAATGCTTACTTTCGAATAAGGATTATACTGATTTGGTCAGCATCATTGCAAGTAAATGTTCATTTTCAATATTTTGTCTCTTCTCGTGTGTACATTTTGTAGTCAGTCAAAAATATGAGTAATATGAGAGAACAAATAATTATATTCTGAAGAATTATAGAAGAATATTGTATAGATAAAGTGTTGTTCCAAATTATATGAATGCTAAATACTGTCTGTGAGTTATTCGAGGAGGTGGTACATTCATTTTTCAGCTTTTCTATAGAGTAGTTATTGAACTATATCAATATATATGGGGCAGATCACAAATATGTCCTTACTATAAGTATATTGAAGTTATAAAGTGCATTCATAGTATTATATCATTATCATTTCACTTCTACCGTAGTAAAGTACTATAATAATCGAAATATATTGAAGTATATAATAGGGCCATATATCATTCTGCTGAGGAATCGAGACACAATTTATTCCATGAATAATGATGCTATTCTTCACTACCATGGAATTCAAATGACTGTTATCTTTTCTCTACGGAGTGTAAAAAAAAATTGTATAGGTACCTATATTCCACCAAAATGACGTGATTGATGATCTACTCCCGCTATCAAATGACTATCATTATTCAGTCAAAATAAGTTTATTGTTCCCAATTCATTTATGTTCCCAAATGTACCGTTTTTCAGTGAGAAGAGTTCAAGTTCACATAAAAAAATACATTTATGTATGCTGTTCAGAAATAAGTGAAACAAATTTGATGAAATTTGACAATAGTGTATTTTAGAGGATCGAAGCAATCTAAAAGGAATTGTAGAGGGATTGAAACCACCCTCACCTCCTAAATTTTTTTTCAGAACTTTTTTAGGGGGAGTAATACGGTTCTCAATTTTTTTGAGCTTGAATACTGATATGTATAAAAATGTGTTTTTTCATGTGAACTTTGAACTCTTTTCACGGTCAAACGGTACTTTTTGAAACAAAAATAAATTGGGTCCAATCAGCTTATTTCGACCTCTTGTTCACGAGGTAGCTCTGTGCCCCAGCAATTTTGGGACACCCTGTGTATTTATTTATTCCAAAAATGGTCAAGATCATCTAGTATTTCAAGTTGTAAGAAGCTTTCAAAAATTTGCTAAAGAGTTTCTGATAAACAACCCTAAATATTTCTGGAAATATATCAATGATAAGTAGTCGGCATACAGTATTCCGAACACAATGCATTCTGGAGACCAAGTTACTGTTGAGGGTAGCCAAAATGTAGCCAATTTGTTTGGAGATTACTTTGCTACAGTATATTCCAATGATCAAGGTCCTGTCACACTAGCCAACTTCACCTGCCGCAGCATAAATATTCGTTGTCCATCTATTACAAAAACTGATGTTTTCAATAAAATCCTCAGCAGTCTTAACAAATCAAGTAGTGGTTCGGATTGAATCCCAAATATTGTTTTGAAAAATTGTATTTATGCACTGACAACTCCATCATATAAGATTTATAACCTATCACTGAAGTCAGGAATTGTACCAAATATCTGGAAAGAAAATTTTATAATACCAATCTACGAATCGGGAGATAGAGCTGATATCAAAAATTATAGAAGTGTTTGCGATCAGTTATCAATTCCAAATATACTAGACAGCTTGAAATACGATCAGTTGAAACGGTCCTGTAAAGAATTGATTATGAACCAACAGCATGGCTCTAGTCAAGGTGAATCAACGATTACAAATCTCCTTCAATATGAAACAGAAATATTGACAAGCTTGGAAAATCGGTCTCAGATAGATTTAATATACACTGATTTCTCCATGGCATTTGATAGAGTTAATCACGAGATACTAATAATTAAGCTAAGTTCTCTAGGATTTAACTACTAACTTGGATAAGACACTTTTTAACCGGTCGTAAACAAAGCGTGAATGTTCTTTCTGGGGTTCCACAAGGTTCGCACTGCTCTCCTCTTCTTTTCAACCTATTCATTAACGATATTCAACAGTACGTTTCACACCACACCATTCAAACAACTATGATAGCAATTTTCCACTGGACAGAACATTGAAAAGAATTGATGAATCGAATAATTTGAATGTTTTTGGTGTATCTGTTTAGAAGCTCAAGAATTCAATTAAACTGGCAGTATTATAAATATGTTTTTTAGGCATCTTAAATTTTGGGGCACATTACTTATATTTATTTTTCAGCTTTTTGTAGGATTTTCTTTTCGCGTTTTCAAAAAATAAAGTAGAATTCATTAAAAATTATTTCAATATATTCGTAGTGAGGACAGATTTTGTGATCTGCCCCAAAATGTCACTGCGTTTGAAATTAAACCTTTAGATACCTAAAAGAGAAATTTTCTATTTGTCAGTGACACCTTGTTCTTGAAAAATTTGGAAATACAAATATATTTAATATGAATAAAACTTCTCTTTATCTTGGTGGACGTTTCGGGAACGGATCTGATCCCGTTCTCAACACAATTAAAACACTTTTCTGCATAAAATTTTTCAACGTGCAGTTGGTTTTTGACACTGAAAAGTGACAATTTTGCAGACGTAGGAATTCTGGTTACAAGGTGTTTTTATTAATTGATATTGATTTTTTTTTTTTTTCATTCACCATCGTAATTTGAATGTTAATATATTTAATTATTGTTATATGTCAATTCTTATCTTAGATTTTGTAGTTCATAATTTTAGTCTTAGTGTTGGTAAAATCACCACTGTTAATATTTTGTTGTGAAAAATTATATTGTAGTAATGGGGTTTCTCGTGTTTGTAAAATAAATAAATAAATATATTATGCATTTCTGTCGTCTGAGAATATCATCGGTTATCTGATAACAACATTTTTTCTGTTTCTACTGGATCAAAAACCACTTTTCAACAAGTTTAATACATATCAAAATATCGACAACCATCAATGTCATAGAGACTCGATAAAATCGTGCATACGCTTTACTCAATTGTAGGAAGGAATCAATTATCACTTAAAATCGCATGACAGGTTTATTTGTATTTTATCGGGTAAATTTGGGTTGTTAAATAAGAAACTAGAAATGTCAACTTTAAAAAAACGCCAAAGGTGGAGGTTGAGAATTTGAACAACGTAATTCGGCAGGACATTTTAATGAATAACAAAAGGTTGATAATTGTCGCCAGATTGATGATTGCGTCGCAACAGCTGTAATAGTAGGCACACAGAGTAAGTTCGGCGTTCGTAGACTTACCAAATCGACTTATTGTTAGTGTCTAAAAATTCAATAATATATGATAAGCAATAAAGTTGGTTGGGCGAATATTCGATTCTTTTCCATATTTGTCGAACAAACACGTTCGGTGCGAACTTTGACGAATGACAAATAAAAGTTGGAGATGTTCCTTCCTACAACTGCTCGAATCAACGATACCTAGTTGATACTCAACATATTGCGAAAGAAATGCCAAATTCTTACGAGAGACAATTCCCAAGATGTGAATTTATATAAAACGCTACCTAACACACTTCACAACATCAACTGACCAAGATAACATGTTTTCTACCTCCCGCATGTTTATTTACCATACATTTTCAAGAAGGTATCCGATTAGTGCGTTCTAACAAATGGGCTGATTTTAGGAATAGTAGTATTTTTGAACTGTTTAAAATAGCAAAACAGCGTGTGGTGAACACGTGTTAAAGACCAACACGAAAGTCTCGAACAAGTCATCAAGTCTTTGTTACTTTTCCTACATTCAGGCAATAATTATTCACATTGGGCCGGAGAGTATATTCAGAGTTCTAGAATTAGAAAAATGAAACTTTGGTCAGTTGTTTGTTGATACCCAGATTTGATAGGCTCCATTTTCTCAACAAAAATTACATCGGCTGAAATGGGGGGGGGGGGTCAAAAATGCACGATTTTGTTGCAATTATTACCAAGATATCAACAAATTACATGAAAACACAGATCAAAACAAACATAATAATAAAATAACAGTTTAATAAATACACAACCGCAAAAGGGAAACCTTGTCCGTGGCATGGTACATTCAAAAGTATTCATAATCCAATTTTAAAGATTCCAGGATATATATAAATGTACTTTGGATGATAAATCAATTTTACAATAGATACAAATAGTCCTAATACTACTAGTTAAATTGACATAAAGTATAGTTGGGCTTTGGTAAAAGGATGATTATAGTTTCACTTGCAATCTTAGTTACTGATTATCTTTGGAGTGAATTAAGTTATGTATTTTCTATCTTGGCGTGGCATGTAACCATTTTTTGAGTTCGTATTTGTGTTTTGGGGTAGGTATGATGTCTATGATCAATATCAACCAGGTTAGATCCAGTTTTATTAATTCTTGTCAGTATTGTTGAAGAAAACAGTTGTTCAATGTCGAATATTTGACATTCATCGAAGAGTTCATCTGTAGGGTGAGTATAAGGTTTTTCCATGATAATTCCCACTATTTGCTTCTGATTACCTTTTAATTGTTTCCATATCTCAGGTGACTTTCACCTAGGGAGTGATATATCATTTTCAGCTGATCACACGTGAGTTTCCTACCAGAATTTTGGCAATAATATGTGCTCATGCAACTAACACCATTTCCAGTGTAACTTGCATTGTGAAAGTGTTCAAATTTGAAAACTGTTTTTGGAAGAAGGCAGAAATTAATGGAAAAAGTTCAAATTGAGATGCCATACAAATGTTATATTGAGCAACTTCGTGCATGTATGATTAGTACACAAAATTTTGTTCGTGTTCTTCGACACATCCTCAACTCTCTATGGGCAAGAAAAGAAGAAAGTAAGCAAAATCCATGAGAAAAGCAATGGTTGACGTAAAATAACTGCGATTATCAAAAATACGAAAGGTTTTTGGTGGCACTATGTAGGGGGAACCTGGGGACTGATTCCCTAGATCACAGAGATACTCCAATCGGAGATATAGAGTATTGATGAATGTCCGCCTCAAATGATATCACACATTTGATTCAGTAGTTCTATCACTATTGCATCTTAAACGTTCCATGTTTCATCAAAGAATGAAATCACTGATTTATCTCAGACCTGTCATATCAGACTTGCTCAAAAATGGTCGATTTTGAAATTATAACAAATCACATCACATACTATCCTGTAGCGAAACGAATAGGCTTTGTGTGGTGGTAAGTGTGGTCGGAAAAGCACAGATGGTTTACCAAAATACAGTAGGTATCTCATCACGCAATAATTTGCATAGCCTCATTTAATTGTATTTCAGATACCTGTGCTGTAATAGCTGCTAGTAATAATAATGTAAACAAGCATTGGTCAGCAATATGCAATATTGTGTGGTTCACAGGTGAATCAATCATTAAGTGTCGCTCGATGTAACCACATCTAGCATACTTGTACACTTATGATGAATAAATAGAGAGCGACCATATACAGTGCGTATGATCAACCTACCCCAATTCATCGACTTGAAATGGCGATCCTGCCAGTTGAACATATTGCTCTAATATAGGGTTTAATTTGGTTGAATGTGAACGAAGCTGAATCTGACATCTGTGCCGACAACGTATACAGGATGGCACAAACGAAGTCAGCTGCCCAAGATGTTACAGAAGATCGTTCAAGAGAAAAAATTTAACGTGAGTTTCGAAGTGAAAGTTATGTTGTACATCATAGTTGTGATCGTGATCCTGCAGTTTTTACCCAAACTTTCCAAAAGTTACAGAAGACTTACGAAAAAAGAGAGACTTCAGTGTACACAGCTTGCTGACACAATCCTGATTCTCTACTGAGGCTGATTCATCTCAAAGATAGATAATATTTCTCAATTTCCCACTACATAAAACACTGTTTATCTTTTGGAATCTTGTGATGAAATTGAATTCTCCAATTAATATTTCATGTGTCCCTGTGTCTTTGTTGATGGTCTATCGTTGACAAGTATGCAATTTTGTGTTGAAATTTCGTTGAAACAAAGTTCTGTCTTTTGATATCTGGGGATGAGTCAAATTGATCTCAGTGTTAAAATTTGCGATGAGACACTCTTCTGTAACTGGCATGAGTTGCATTTCAGATCCAAGTTGTATTTGTTTCGAAACGTCGTGATGAAACAAAGTTATTCGACTGATTTCTATTGTAATAGAGCTGAGACAAGTGTGGTTAACATGCCTATGATGATTCCTCCGTGCATTAACCAAAAAGAGGAATCACAAGAAGAGAGTGTGAAGAGAAGGGATATAGTGAACAACTCTGTACGCACTGTCTGATGAGGAAGAAAGGGAGGTCGATGAAACGCTCTATGAGGCCAAACGTGTCAAACTTCAATATGAGCTACTCAATACTTGCCGTGTATATATTCATCTACATTCACATAATAAACTACATTCATATCCACAGTGTCTTCAGAGGGACAAAAGTAGATATCATACCTCTGATGAATTTGTAACAACATGGAGAATATTTGGAATTTTAAAAACCCGGTAAAATATAAGACAAGATTCAGTATTTTCCTGCATATCTTCTATAATCGTCGTAAGTTAACATATTTCTTGACGGCATTTTATTGAGACTCTGGATAAAGCAACTTCTGCCTGCTTTTTCAAACTATATGCATGTAATCGAATTTGTAGCAGCCTGTCGATATAATATACATATTATGTATTATACAGGGTCGCTGATATGTATGGAAACGGTCGATTATTTCCTAAAGTAAGATAGCTAACGAAAAATGTTAGGATACAAAAGTTGTAGGGTTTTTCAAAATCCATTAAGCTAATGAAAAATTAAGTATACAGGATGAGTCAAAAAGTCAGGACGAAACAAAGTTGCTTTTTCTCTAATGGGACACCCTGTATATTATTCCACATTTCAATTCTGCTCAAAATCCTGAACAAAATTGATAGAGCGCATCATTTCCTAAATTCAACCGATTTCGAGATATCGAATTTTCAAATTTATTAAAGAAAAAGCACGAAATGATGCATATTTATTATGAAAGTCACAAAAGGTGGAGTATGTGGATATTAGGATTACAATTTAATTATAATTTTTTTACAGAAAATAAAAAAGAGCATAATTCAGAGTTCAAATTTTGTGTTTATAAAATAGGGTCCTATGACGTGTCCACCAATAATGCCACACCAGACATTCACTTTTTGTGGCCGTTGAGTGTGAACTTCCTCCATCCAATGTGGATTTTGGTCTGACCAATACCTACAGTTGTGTCGATTTACGTGCCCGTTTAAACAAAATGTAGATTCGTCAGAAAACAATATGTGGTTGACAAAGTTGACATTTTCGCTTAATTTATCCATAATAACTTCACAGAACTCGATTCTAAGATCAAAATCGTCTCCACTCAATTCTTGTACCAATTGAATTTTATATGGATGGAATTTTTGCAGTTTGCAAATTTTTTGAATGGAATATCGACTCATGTTATGATTCAAAGCCCTCTGTTGTGCCGAATTTATTGGATTTTCCACCACATCTAACGTGACATTCAAAGCATTTTCTTCATTTGTAACGCTTACTGGTCTTCCACTTTTTGGTCGATCTTTGACATCTCTAGTTTCATGAAAACGCTGCAATGTTTTTGAAACGGTTGATTTAGAAATTGGTTCCCGATTTGGATGCAATTCATTAAAAATATTCACTACTTGGTCACAACTTCGTCTTCTATCACCGAATCCTATGATCATTAAAATTCCAATACGCTCAGTATTAGTTGAACGTGCCATTTTTGCGCGAAACTTATTTACACTAAATGTATTTTTGACATGTGTTGTCAAGATCATCACTGTTAGACAAAAGAACGACGCGGCGTTGTTATGGAGCTGGAAACTTTCAAAGGTAACTTGATGGACTATGAACTTAATGGACTAACATTTTTGGATAATTTATTATAAGTTATTTTCAAAATTCGACACAACTGTAGGTATTGGTCAGACCAAAATCCACATTGGATGGAGGAAGTTCACACTCAACGGCCACAAAAAGTAAATGTCTGGTGTGGCATTATTGGTGGACACGTCATAGGACCCTATTTTATAAACACAAAATTTGAACTCTGAATTATGCTCTTTTTTATTTTCTGTAAAAAAATTATAATTAAATTGTAATCATAATATCCACATACTCCACCTTTTGTGACTTGCATAATAAATTTGCATCATTTCGTGCTTTTTCTTTAATAAATTTGAGAGTAGTAAAAAGTTATTTTCAAAATTCGATATCTCGAAATCGGTTGAATTTAGGAAATGATGTACTTCATCAATTTTGTTCAGGATTTCGAGCAGAATTGAAATGTGGAATAATATACAGGGTGTCCCATTAGAGAAAAAGCAACTTTATTTCGTCCTGACTTTTTGACTCATCCTGTATACTTAATTTTTCATTAGCTTAATGGATTTTGTAAAACCCTACAACTTTTGTATCCTAACATTTTTCGTTAGCTATCTTACTTTAGGAAATAATCGACCGTTTCCATACATATCAGCGACCCTGTATATACACGCACATACAAAATTTCAAATGTCAAGGGCTGGAGGTACAGCGTAAGGAGCTACAGTTGTAGCAGAAGCCAGTTTTTGTATCCATTTCTTTACCATTCTGGGATATTTTGTCCATTTTTTTGAGCTCTTTCTCATATTATTGTCTATGGGGTTTCGAAATGAGTTCTACCAATGAAACTTGGAACCAGGAAATCTGATAACATGGAGTGGTCTGAGTGGTAGGGCGCAAAAGAACTAAAAAATGTGCTAATCGGAAACATTGAGTACTAGTACTAATGGGTACAAACAAACAACTGACCGAATTTTTAGTAAAGTTTGGATTTTTCGCGAGGGTAAAACCTCCCACGACTAGGCTTGTGTTAGTTCGAAAATACGCTGTGCCCAAGATGGAAATGGGTGTCAAGGTAGGAACAATGGCATGTATATTAATGTCAAATATGAGATGAAAGGTGAAGTGTCAGTTATTAGGGAAATGAAATATCAAGGTAGATATAGGACTATCAGCAAGGAATTTATCTTTTAGAGACTGACATCTTAGGTAGATCATTGTTCTGGTCTTACTAGTAATTCATTGAAATAATCATCATTTTTTTATAGCACAAAACGAGGAGAGAACATCATAAAAAATCTTCGAACAATCGACAATATCAATAATGGTATTTTTTTTATGAATCATCCTGAAATCAATAGCTACTTCAACTGTATTATGAAGTGATTATCGAAGTTATTGTTGGAATACATGTAGAAAACAGAAATGAGGTAGATGAATATGATAGAAAAATGAGGTGGACAGTATTCGTGTGGCTTTCCTTCCTATTAACTGAGTAAATTGAAAATTATACAAATATAAAACCAACAAACTGATAAGAAATGTGAAGAAACAGGGATGTCCGCTACAATCACTTACTATCACACAAAGCATAGATTACTATGCACAAGAGGAAATCCAAACCAGAATAAACATTTTATAACCAACATCCTACACGTACTCACTACGAAGTATAATGTAACCCAACGATGCCTTGTAGTACTGAAAATATCCACAAAATAAAACGCTATCGATTTTTATGCCATGCCATATGTGTATTCTTGGATATTTCAGATTTTGACAATTACGATAATAATGGTTTCGTTCTCCGAGCTCGAACAATTTCTCATAAAGCTTGTAAGACAGTGGGATTTGCCTTAGTTTTTAGCCTTTTTCAAATCTATTTAGTTTGTTGATGACTTTTTGATTCGATACTTCTTCTCTGATAGTGAAGGCTCCAACTTTTGTGCTCACAATATTTCTATGAACTTGATAGAAATCATCGTGTTATTCAGAATAAGTGAACAATACATTCAAAAATCTTTTATCATTGGATGGATGGTTCATCATTATGAGAAATTCAAATTGCACCTAATGAAAAACAAACAGTGATCTAATTGAGAATTCAATGATCGCATTGAATGATGAATCAAGTTCCAGCGTTCCAGTGTATTTCCAGGACATCACATCAATACGAAAAATTTTTTGGAATCATCATCATTTGAGAAGAACAGAAAATAAATTATGGGCTGATACGAAACCGAGTATGCTCGCAGTTCAGAAAATATGCAGGTTAGGGTGTCTCAAAAGCATACCGACCAACTTTGAAAAGTGGACATGAGAACACAGACATATTTTATTTTTGGAATATTTTACAACAAATGTTTGGGAGGATATTATAAATCACTTTTTGTTCATGTTGTACTTTGTTAAATCAACGAATAAATGATGGTTCACAATAATTTTTCCAAATTCTAGATTGCACTTTTGCTTCTTTCACTTGCGGACTCAATGGAATATTCAGGGAATAGCTTGTAGAATTGTTTCTGATGCCCAACAACAATCGTAGTTGCAACAAAATATGATGCTCAACGGAATACAGTGGTGTAAAATTAAATCAAGAATTAATTTAGATAGTTGAATATGATTTAAAATATTGTATTGCTCTGAAGTCCGAACGAATCATTTGAGAACTTGTATGTTTACTAAAAAAATGTTTGTTTTGATGTCCCCTATTACCTTACGAAGTTTGTCAGTATGTTTTTGGGACACGGTGTATATTAGTTCCGCCTAATTATCAGTTCATGTAGGCGACCATATATACAGTAAAGACGAGTGGGTTGGAAGAGATTCATTCAAAATTCAGGGGTTTGCTTTTTGAAGGAACGACGATTTTTATTATTGGTTGCAGTTTTTCGATAGTAAATCCATGTATACAGGGTGGCCGAAATAAAGTTATACCATCAACTCTATTTCTATTTAATTTCGAATGCTGCACGAAACATACTCAGAATTTTATGTAGAATTCAATTCTCATGGAATAAATATAAGTTTTCCCGTTTGACAACATGAAGTTGAAGGTCGTGAATCATTTTTGAGCCACCTTGCGTACATGAATTCACCTGTACATGAATTTACCATCAGAAAAACCGCCGAAAATAAAAATCGACGTGCCCGAGCGTCTTTTCGAAAAACAAAACCAAGAATTTTAAATGAATTTGTTCCAAACCACGCGGCCCTTCTATAGAAGTTCTCCAATCGTTGAAGTGGACAACCATTGAAGCAAAAAAAAAAGTTCAGATCCGTTCAGAACGTTTTTGAATTCTACCAGGAATTCTGTTCAATTTCGTACAGTTCGTACATATCTCGGTACGTATGGACCTATGCTAATTTTCAACCGTTTTCGAGTTGTAACAAAAAAAATGTCTATACAGTTAGTATACATGATGATCCTTGGAGAGAAACTGCAACTGTCATCAGAAATTATAATTTGCGATTAGTATCCGATGTCCATTCAGAAATTTGAAACATAATAATATGCATTTCTTGAATTTTATCCGTATATATCATGCATATATCATAATTCATGCATATTTGAAGATCCACGTGCTATTTCGAATTGAAATACTGCGTCCTGAATATTGTTGATGAATGACAATGACACACTGACAGTTATGAAACTCGGCATGAAATAATAATTAGCAGTTTGAAGGTATGAGAATAGTATGTGAACTGTTGCATGGGGAAAAATTGCGTATGCAGAAGGTCATTCCAACAGTCTTTGAAAATTTTCAATCAATTAGTTATAGTTTTGCAGTTATATCGAAGAAAGAGAATTTTTGAAATATCTATTTTATATTTCTTCACCATTATTTTCAGAGATAGAAAAAACTAAAAATACTAAACTAAAAATTAAATTATTCCATGTCAGAAATAGAAATTATTACGCCATATAAGTCATTTTGACCTCACCCACTTCGCAATGGTATTGCGAGGACAACTAAATTATTCGAATGGCGACCGATGTTTGCCTCAATATCATTATTAGCCCCATCCCGTCAGTATAAATATACAAGAATCAAGTCAAAAATTCTCATGACTACAGTTTCGCAAATTCACTAGAGAGATAGAGCAGGCGTGTCGAAATAGCATGTTTAAAAAAGGAAAAAATACGAAAATTCAGATATCAGCATAAATATTCTCTTTGAACCACCTGATGATATCAATTGAAAGAGTAAGTGAATCTTAAGAGTACTTGGTCGACAAGTTTTACTATCCCCCAATAGGCATTTCGTGAAAATAAGTCGGCAAACCTTTCGAACTGCAGTTATACTTAGGAGGAACTGATATCAATAAATATTCGAAAAAATCGATTATTTTCAAATATTGTAAACGCGGACCATCTGAGGCTAAAGGCGTTCCATAGTTTTGAAAATTATCATAGGACTATATTCAAAAAAAACTCTAATCAACTCATGTTATCTCAGAAAAATCACAGTTCTGATATAATAAAAAATGTTCCAGTTTCGATGGAAAAATATTTATAACAATGAACTCATATTGAAATAACATTCTAATAACGTTAACTCCTTCAGTATTTTCGATTCAGCAACCATAGATTAAAACACTCAATCGATGAGGCTACATAACGTAAGCTGACAGAATTCAATGTATTGGAGTGACGGTACGCCTCTGGTATATCAAACCGTTGGATTAAATTACCCACAGAAAATTAATTGTAACACAATGATGTATATTATTTGCTTCCACGGATTCAATAAACGAGTACTATTCAATTAATCATACACCTCAGAAAATAGTAATTAAGGTGAAAGTGAAAAAAATTATTCAGATAACTTGAATGAAATTCTGAAACAGCCATTTGATAATCTCAACTATGCCATGCACACTAAATTAGTACTTTCAACTCACATTCAATTATTACTAGTTTTTCATAGATAACCATTGGTCCAATGATATTCCATTGAGAAATGGTGCGTCCCAAATACATATTATTTCCATTACTGTGTGAAGAAGTAGAATGAATTTTTGATTTTAAATAAAGAGGTGATGCGAGATTATTCTTCTGTGCACAAACTGAAGCGGATGATAGATCTCATTATTTTAGTAAAAAGAGTTCATATAAACAGAGTCCGATCTCCATCAATAGTGTAGCTACAGGGGGGTCAAAGTTTATTTTTTTTTCTATGTATTGAAATATTTCGCTCACTTTTGAGAATATCAATTTGAATTTGGTATGGTTGATACTTACTATAGAAGATCGTCATTTAGACATTTCGAAGGTTTCTACAATTCACATGGTGATACGTTTTTGGGGGTAGATGCATTTTTATCCCCCCAAACTATTTCGTGGGGCGTCTCTGACATCTTCCAGTTACCAAATTGGGTGGATTGTTCAATTTAGAAGAGATTTTTTTTAAATTTTTCTCGATAATCGAACCGATTTCGAGATAAATAAGCATATCCGTTCTGAAACATGTTAATTTTGTCTATTTCTCGGACAAAATCCGTGTGAAATGCAATAAAATGTACTAAATTGCAATGCTTTCAATCGTAAGACTGATGATGAAAATGAAGAGATCTATCACCCATTTCAGTTTATGCCTTAAAACCTGAATCATATTTATATTGTATATAATACTATATAATACTATATATACTACTACCAATACTAATATACTACTAATTTATATTGTATATAATACTATATGATACTATATACAGGGTCGCTGATATGTATGGAAACGGTCGATTATTTCCTAAAGTAAGATAGCTAGCGAAAAATGTTAGGGTACAAAAGTTGTAGGGTTTTTCAAAATCCATTAAGCTAATGAAAAATTAAGTATACAGGATGTGTCAAAAAGTCAGAACGAAACAAAGTTGCTTTTTCTCTAATGGGACACCCTGTATATTATTCCACATTTCAATTCTGCTCAAAATTCTGAACAAAATTGATAGAGCGCATCATTTCCTAAATTCAACTGATTCGAGATATCGAATTTTGAAAATAACTTTTTACTACTCTCAAAAGCACGAAATGATGCATATTTATTATGAAAGTCACAAAAGGTGGAGTATGTGGATATTATGATTACAATTTAATTATAATTTTTTTTACAGAAAATAAAAAAGCATAGTTGTTCAGGG